>JAWNPC010000262.1:9740000-10425000 GCA_035045365.1 Drosophila leonis | reverse complement strand
AGTTTGTTGTGTTAATTTTCAATGCATATAAATTCATTGGATGCTCCAGACAGGGGCTCAGTCCGGTGTCTGTCGCCGTGTCTCGAGTGCGCGTTGTGGGGCGTCGGTTTTCAAATAGCCACAAAAAGCCAGACCGGCGGAGCAGACAGCGCCTGGCCAGTGTCAGCTCGGTCGCTGGGCCAGACGCTTGCACTTTAAATGCTCCCGCCGAGTGTTCATTGCTGGCTTTAGTCCGTCGCTCAAGCTGTCACCATCGTCTGGTAATCGAAGCCCTCGCTTTTGTTTCCCAAACAGGAGTTTTCCACAGGGGAAAATGCAAGTCCAGGTAATTGCATGCCCTTAATTGTTCTTAGCATTTAAGAGGCCATATAATTTCTAACTACAATAATTAAAAGTGTTTAAACTTGAAGCTATCAAATTTCTGTAAGTGTTGCGAGTGAAGAAGCATCTTATCAACTAAAAATAATCACACACGTCATATTATTATTTTACTTTCTTATCAAGCCAAAACTAACTGAAACTTAATTATCTGAACAATTTAAATTATTTATATATTTAAAAATAAATATAAAAAAATTTAATTGAACTTGGGCTCGTCCGGGATTTGAACCCGGGACCTCCCGCACCCTAAGCGGAAATCATACCCCTAGACCAACGAGCCAGTTATGTGTGGAGCGTCTAAATGATTAAATCAATGCAGCGTTGTTGGCGCTCAAGTGGTTTCTTGTGTTTTTTTGTTTCTTTATTGCATTAATTATGTATGCAAATGGCTTGTTCAGCGCAAAACCCGTTTACAATAATAAAGCAACAAGTTGCGGCATTTTATGGAGCTTGACACTGACTGGTATTATCGGCACAGACCTTGCTGAACTCTGAAGATCACTTTGTCACATTGTTGACACATTGCTTAAGTGGTTATTAGCTGCTAAATAGCTATTTTAGACTTACAGCTGGTCGTTCCCATGGCTAATCAAGACGAGTTTTCGGACCCTACATCTGCTACATCCGCCAAATATTGATTGGAAATCCGCCCCATATGCTGGCCGCGATAAATCTGAGTTTTGGCTATGGCAGCAGCAGCGGCAGCGGCAGCTGTGTGTGCCACGGCATCCAAAAATTATGCGCCAGCAGAGAGTCCATTTGCCAAAGTGGCGAACGGGTCGAGTCCAGCCCGTAGCCAGGAGCAGCAGCCAGCACAGCGCACACATCCTTTCGACTCTGCAGCGCCTTTTGTCACTGATTGTAATCTCTGAAAGCGCTGCTCGTTAACATTATTGTGCGGCCGGCTTGATAATGCATTGCTCTTTTTTATTTATTTTTTATTCTCTGTGTGTTTTTTTTTGTTTTTTGGCTAGCTGTTGCTCTTCGTATTGTAACAAATCATATGCCAAGTGGAGGGTGACCCGCATAAACTCACTTGATTCGCTGTGGTTACCCTGCTGTTGCCATTTGGCAGACAGGCGACGCGATCTGCTGAACAGTGGGCAAAAACAAATAAGTATATCAATATATATGGGAAATAGATAAGCTATAAAATATTATTAATTTAATTTAAATAAGAAATTTTATAAAATTATTGATTCAAATAAATTTTAAATTAAATTCAATTAAATTTTAAGCAAAACAAAATTAATAAAAATTTTAATACAATTTTAAAAATATTTTAATATTTTTTGTTCTGTTAAATATTATATTAATAAAACAATTTATTGTTGATAAAAAAAGGAATTTTTTAATTCTTTTGATATGCATTCTTTGTATTATCTTATAAATTGTTTTTTTTTTTTTACTAAATTACAAATATTAAATTGTTTAAATAATTTTATTTAAATTACAAAATTTCATTTATTACAATTAAATTTATTTTATTATTTTTAAAATCTTTTCAGTAATAATTTAAAAAAAATATAAATTTCTATTAATTTAATTTTAAAATATATAATTTATATTAGTCTTTTTTTTAAATTTAAATAGTTTTCATTTCTGTTAATATTATTTTGTTATTTATTTTTTACCCACTGGGCGTAGTTTTCAATCTGCTTTAGAGATACCCGCTCCCATGCATGCCCTCTTGTTTAAAGGGATTCACTTTTTATCCACTGTGTGGGCCTCTTGCAAATATTTGAACAAATGCTTAGGGGGCACGCATCAAAGTTGGCCCAGTTAGAAGTTGCCGAACTCTCATATGGTCAGTTTTTCAATTGATGTGCTCGGCAAACACACTTAAAATTTCTTTGCAACTGTTCCGGGTAGAAGGTACGCGCCATAGCTGATAGCTTCATTAGAGTTTTAGGGGTTGCAAGCGGTTTTTTATGTCTTAATTCGGCCAAAAAAGTTGCATGGCAATTTGAAGTGGTTGGAAGCGAGCTGCGGGCAATCGCTCCCCGCAGTGCTCATTTGTTACGTCACAGATGTTATGATTTTTTTTCCTCTGCTTCCTTCCTTTCACATTTCCATTTAGCCTTGTTGTTTTTTGGCGGCTTGTAAGCGTTTGTGTAATTAAAATGTAGCCACTCAATCTAGGCGAAGGTTACATTAAGTTGGCGTCTCATTTGAATTCATTAGCCCACAGTAATTTTGCCTTTGAATGAATTTTCCATGTTTTGGTGACATTTTCTACTATTACTCATTTTAATTGCGCATCGAGTGTATGTGGAGGGAGTTTCTTTTTATTTTTAAGGGTAGCTTCAGTTGCGTGTGCAGCACTGTAGTTGACAGCTCTGTTGCTTTGGCTAATGGCACTGGGGACTTGGACGCTGAGTTTGATGGAGCATAATAATGCCTAGCATAATTAAATAAATAGTTAAATGGTTGCACAGTGGAGTGAGGCTTTAAGTTGAGAGAAAGTAAAGCTAAGCTTAAAGATATATATATATATAAATAGGTAAATATATATATATATCTTGCCTCTGCCTAATCAAGTTCAGCTCAGCTCATGTCTTGCCAACTCCCTGAGCCACCCAGTTGGCGGCTCAGTTTGAAGTGCAGTCAACTTATGCAACATTAACACTTAATGCACACTGTGTTTTGTGTCTTCGGATGGGCGGGCTGTGTGGCCACCTTTGCCCTCTGGCCAACACAATGCAGCATTTGCTTAGCATCATAGCCGGCTGTCGGCTGTCGGCTGTCTTCATCATCATCTTCAAAGCCCAGGCGATTTGGTGGCCTTTAACAGCTCGCCTGCTGTTGCTGCTCCTATGCTGCTCCAGCTACATCAACTCCTTGCTGTTTACATAACCATGGCCGCATGCCACTTTAGTGGGCGTGGCCAACAAGAGAAATACTGTGCTAAATTTAATGCACGACCATATAAAGCGCTCCCATATGCAGCTCTCCAGCTCCAACTCCAGCTCCAACTCCAACACCAACTCCTACTCCAGCTCTAGCTGAAGCCTTGCTTAACTGCCCTTTCATCAGGTTTTCGGTCATATATTTTGCAACTCGCGATGTCGATCATGCCAGCGATGCTGGCAAAGATCTTACGAACCCATAATTACGATCTTTGTGTGAAATATATATATATATATGAAAATATATATAAAATTACTCAGAGCAGCGTCTGGAATCTAGGCACGTTTTTTTTTTTGCTTCTACTCCCTACGATCTGAACATGATTTAAAGGGCAGACGGTCTGCTCTGTGGCAGTGTTTGTTGATTTTCCTGTTGAAAGTGATTGTATTTTATAGATTGTTTAACAAAGACTAGACGCAGTTGCTGTTGTTCCGAGCATGTTTACCTTTTTGCAGCGACGTAGAAGACGCGACTTTGGTGGCGCACTATGAAAAATGTGTGCACCACAATCCAGATGCAGCGAATTGCATGAAAAATTGAAAGTGCTGTGCGGTATATACAATAAATAAGTTTGGGGCATGTGAAATTATATTCGCTCAGCCATAAATTTGAGCTATAGACAATATGAGCTTATCAAGATCATGGGCGAAACTGGCAGGGAAATAAGGAATTTTCTGCAAATTTACTTAGAGTGAGAATTACCTTTTAAAAGATGCAAAACTTGTTGAATTACATTTATTATATATACAATTTATATATATAATTTTTTGCGAAAATGAGAAATGGATTCTAAAATATTAACCTAAGAATATGGTGACCAGGCAAGACTGATGCCATTTTCAATAATTCTGTTTCAGCAGTTGTTTAAGTTATTGATAATATTTTATTGTTAATATATTCTATAAGATTGGCCATTTGATAAAAAATTAGTTTTTGCATATTGATTGGGTGAAAATTTAAAAAAGTTAGCCGAAATAGCGAGTCATCAGTTGCGCCGCATGCCATAAATCGCTGAAAGTTGTGAAGCAGAGATTTGTCAACTCAGCCAGATGAGAACAAACCAATTTGACATATTTTCTTTATATTCTCCAAAGCAAAATGAAGTAGGCAACATACGCTAACAACTTCAACAGCACTTTGGACTAGCCCGTAGACAACATTCAAGATTCCCAAATAATACTGTATGCATGTATGCACGCGTCATACAGAAATAAACCTAATGATTGACAACAACTAACAACAAAACTGAGGTAAGTATTTTAATGATATTCTATTTCATACACAATGGCATGAATATAGCTTCCAAATAAAACTATTAACAATTTAATATTTCAAACCATTTTGGCTTAATTGCAATTTATTTTCCTACTACACTTATTTGGTCATTTTGTACCACAGCTTTGAACTTGAGAACTGACAGCAAAACTGAGGTAAACATTTGAATAATTTACTACTTTATACACAATGGCATTAATGTGGCTTTTAAATAAAACTATTAACAATTTAATATTTTAAACCACTTTTTCAATAGCAATTTCTTTTCCTACTACTCTTCTTTGGTCACCCTCTACCACAGCAGCTCATCACCTTTGAACTTTATGTCTAAGCTGCATTACTGCATTTCTTGCTAGTCAAGCATAACCAATGCCTCACTTAATCAAAGCCAACTCCTGTGAGTACTTCAATCAAGCACCCAAGGGTTGTATCTACATCGTTTATCTAGCAGCTGAAATGAGTCAACAATCCGCATATCATCAAAATTTATAAAGCTCTACCCCACTCACATGCTGCTGCTGCTGATGATGATGATGCTGATCATTATGATGAAAGTAGGGGCCCTAGCATGGAATGTCCAAAAAGCTTAGTGCATAATGCGCCCCTAAAGTCGCCTGGCAAAACGGTAAATATATGAATTGGCTTTTGAGCTGGGCCATGGTCGGGGGTCCAAGGGTGGGCTTAGAGAGCGGACACTCGCGCCAAATGGCTTTATGTGCTTCAGTAAATTTACACCTCGTAATCGAGATGAGTGTTCCGCCCACTCAATGAACAGGCGAACGCAACAAAAAAACAAGTAAGAAAACTCAAGTCGGGGGTACCCGACTAGGAGATCCCCTGAACCCCGTCCGATATGCGTTTTTAAATATATTCCGTATCTTGTATACATTACAAACTTATACAAAATTTAATTAAATTGCTAATCTTGCACTTTCACAATCAAATAGCATGTTTTTATTTTTAAAGAATTTAATATAATTTTTAAAGAGTAATAATAATTTATTAAAAAAAAAAAATAAATAAAATATTAAGAAAATACGACATAAAAATATTTGACATCGGCTGGGTTTGAACCCAGACCTGTAAGGCACGACGTGCCCCGCTTCTATCAACACCGCCACTGCACTGCTTAGACAAGCAGTAGCAAATTTGAAATTAAAGGCAGTTAAGAATTATAACAAAATTCAAGCAGTCAGCTGTTATTGTTGTGATTCTTAGAACAGACAAGAATGCTCGCATTCGAATGTCTCAAGTGTATGTGTGCACATGTATAGAAAAAATGAAAACAGGGGTGGGTTTCTGGTCACATGTTGCAATTGACAAAACGTTTTGTTTAATTACTTCTGTGATACTTCATGGATTTCAATGAAATTTTCAGCATATGATCTAAATATTATATTGAATATTTGTCAGTTGTCTAAAATTGCAAAGTCATTCACATATTGGCTATATTTGCAATTAACCTTCAATTTGAAAATTTTTGAAAAATTTTGAACCAATATCCAAAATCTAACAAAAACCGAAATTGTATAAAATATAAATGAAACTAAATGCAAAATTTGGAGACTCTAGCTTCAAACATGTACGAGATATAATTTATTAACTTCATTTCGATTAGGTTTTTAATCGATAACAAAAGAACGGGAAAAGTTATCGATTTTTTAAAACAAACTCGATATGCGCGTGATATACAGGGACTTCCAAAAAAAATTTCAAGTCTCTAGCTCTTATAGGTTCTGAAATCGACGCGTTCACACATACGGACGGACGGACAGACGGACAGACGGACAGACGGACAGACGGACAGACGGACAGACGGACATGGCTATATCGACTCAGCTCGTCGTCCTGATTAAGAATATATATACTTTATGGGGTCTGCCACGCCTCCTTCTGCCTGTTACATACATTTGACATTTTAACAAAACCATTATACCCTGAATTCCCATTTTCAATGGGTTCAGGGTATAAAAAAGGAGCAGCTGTTACATGACAAAGATTAGCGCCGCTCCGAGCTTTGGTCGCTGTCGCACAAATTTTCATTTTTATGAGCATGAAGGCAGCATTAAAGCCAAACATTTGGCCATTTGAGTTATGGGTCATACGGAGTGCGACAGGATGCCGTACAAGTTGGCCAGGGCCAAGTCAATTATATATATACATATATCTATATATATATGTGTGTAGAAATAACAACAGCAGCAGGCTGGCAGGCAGGCTGGCTGGCTGGCTGGCAGGCAAACACGTACATCAGCTCCAATGAATGGTGTTGGCCCTTGCTATAGTGCAACGGGGCAACAGCATCACAGGAACACCATTAACTGATTTGCATTTCAATCTTAGCCAAGCGATGCTGGCGGCATGTGTTTAGTTTTGGCAAACCTGTTTCTCGGCCCCCAAGTGGAAGTCAAGCTGTAAAAAGGCAGCTGCAATTGCAGCTAGAGCTGGCGCCGTGACACGACCCGGCCTGACTTCATATTCTTATTGTGCAGGAATTGTACATCTCTAGTGACGGGGATGGGGAGCAGCGGCAACAACACTTGCCAAGTGAGATCCCGACCCTCGACTTCTTATGCTTTGGTTTTGCTTGCACCGTGACTTAAAATGCAAATGAAAATGCAATCATTGCTTAATCTCGTACAGCGCCAGCAACAGCAACAGCAACAGTTGCTGTTGTTACGATCGCCAGTGAAGCATCCAGCAACAACTTGCAACATGTTTGCCATGCCCGATATGAGATTCAGGAAGCTTCAGCTACAGATACACCATTTTTGATAATATACAAAGAGGTGACGGTGGTGGTGGTGGTGGTGGAGGTGGCTGAAGTGGTTGCAGTGGTTGCTAGACACTGCATCCAATCCATGTTACATGGACCACAGGCCCCCCTTTTTTTATACCATTTGCAGCGACTGATGCAACTCAAAAAGTTTTGGGGGGCTGTGTGATAAATTCTTGGCATGACTGCGCACAGAGCAACGCTGAGCAACAAACGGATTTCTACAAGACTTTTCTATCAAATAACATGAAAATTAGATCGCATTTTGGGATTGCAACTGCTGCTGTTGCTGTTGCTGTTGCTGTCATAAGCAAGAGGCAGCCAGCAGCTTGGCCAACGCTGTCTTCGCTGTTCGAGTGTGGCAGCTAGATTGTGCAGAAAGAATTGGTAGCTAATGTGATGGCACGATAATAAATACATTGAAAAATTGGATACCAACTGTATGTTTCTAGCGGCTTTGATAAGTGGCAAAAGATATTCGAGGGAACAGAGCAGAAACAGGGAAACTACTGGGCTAAGGTTGTTTTATAATATTTATTTAAATGACATCTTGAACTGTGATTTCTTGATAATATTTTCATGATTAATGCGATATAGAAATATGTGTTAGAGTATTTTATACAATATCAAGAGAGTTGCAAATCTTTTACTTAGAGACTCGATCGATTTTTCAGAATATTAAAAATATATTAAAATGTTTTACAATATGGAGAAATATTATAATTTATTATATTAAATTATAAATATATATACCAAATATTATATTTAAAGTATTTTTGATAATTTGAAAAATGTATCAAATATTTTAAGATATAGGGAAATATTATAGTTTTATATAATATTTTAAAATATATTTTTGATATAGAAATATTATAGTTTTATATAATATTTTAAAATATTTGAAATATTTTTGTTATTCTGAAAAATTGATCGAGTCTTTAAGTAATAGATTTTAATATATATAAAAATTTATGAAAGCTTAAACTAGATGAACTCAGAGTTCTTCCAAATTCTTTTTATAAAGAAATGAGAGTTTACAAAATATAATAAGTTTAAAAAACGTATATAGAAATATAAGATTTTTGCTCAGAATCTCTATTAATCCTTTAACTTTTAAATGAGTTAATATATTGATTTTATTATTTAATAATATTATATGAATAAATATAGCAAAAGAATATAGAAAATATATATGAAATAATGTATGCTATATGAATATATATGCTATATATCTAAAGATGTTTTATACATTTCCTTAAAAATTTAATGAATGCTTGAGAATACAAAATATTTTTAAAAAATATTTAAAAATAAAAATCATTTTAAAAACTTTGTGTATATATTTTTCAGCTTGGGGTCTAAAAGGAAATTCCGGTTTCTTAAGAAGCTAAAAATGATGTAACATGATCTAAAAACTAATATTTATTACAATATAAAATATAGATCAAATTAAAAAAAGATATTTAAAAATTTTATATAAAATTTATAAATTATTTATATTGTAGATTTAATCATTTTCATTTCTATAAAACAACAAATTTTCTTTGAAACCCCATAGTATATTATGTATACAAATTTTATATACATATAAAATAAAAGATTCGAATACTTGAGTAAACAGTTTGAGCGAATCTACTTCAACATAAATTTGGAATATACACTTAAATATTTTTTAAATATATATACATTTTGCGTTGCCTAAAATAATACTTTAAATATTCATTTTCTTGATATTTTAGCTAAATTTAATTTTTTGAGTAAATAAAATTTAATATTTTAATTCATAAAAAATAAATATATATATATTTATTTAAACACTTCTATATTTAATTATTTATTGCCAAAAAAAAGTCTTGTATTTATTTTACTTTATGCCTTTTTTTGAATACATATAAATTGCTAGCCCAAAAACTAGTTGGGCGACTTAAACATTGCATCTTTTCAACTGGCATTGGTAAAGCTTTTTTTACTTTTTTTTACTTTATCATAAATTCCCATTCAATTTGTATATAATTAAAAGATTGCTTAAGTTAGACAAAATATTGTTGGCCAAGGCCGTGGGTCTGTCCATTGGCTTGTGTGTCCAGTTTCTAACCTTCGTGGCGTATCTAATTGGCAACGCCTTTTGCCACTGCAAGTGACAGGAAACATTCATGCCCAGTGCCGGGAAACTAATTAACCTGAAAACAAAATGTTTTTTTCCAAGGAAATGATACAATTTCGCGCGCCCAAGCCACACACACACACACAGCAAGTGAGACCCTTAAAAAAAAACACTTTTTATTTTACGGCTGGCTAACAAATAAGCAAAGCAAAAAAAATAAAAAGCGAAGCAGCTTATGCCCAGCAGCTGCCTAAAAAATATAAAAAAATAAGCCAAGCCAACAGGCAGCTACCGCTTATCCGCATCCGCAGCACGCAGCCGACAGCATCCTCAAAGCTTGGAGTCCTCGTCAAGGCCGTTGGATCCACACACACAAGACCAAGTTTGGTCGCGGCCTGCCAAAGTCTTCAACGACTGGGCCCCTTGATGCCACATCAACAGCCTCGTTGTCATCATCATCATCATCATCATTATCATTATCATCGTCATCATCATCGTCGTCGTCGACGTCAGTGTGTTGTCGTTTATCTTGGCTTCATTATCGCTTCATTAATTGCTAATTAACCATGTTCTACATGCCCCATTCGAAGAGCACTGGCTTTTTATAAAATGTGCAAGGCGTGGAAATATTACCAGGCCGTAGCTCGCTCGCTCAGTGCTCACTGCTCGCTGGCTCCCTGCCCGCCTTGTTAGTTGGCCTTTTTGTAAGTGCAAATAAGTCGAAATCATGCCAAGTGAACGCGTCCCGCGTTTTATCGCGCTTTAATCTAATGCAATTTGTAAATGGCATCAGGCGCAGGCGGACAGCAGTCAGGTTTGGCCAGAGCCCACAGAGAGAGAGAGAGAGAGAGAGAGAGAGAGAGAGAGAGAGATTGTAACTAGGCCAAAGGGTCCCAGTTTCAGTCACTCGATTCCATTTGCTCTCTGTCTGCTTGCCACTTTCCTCTTCTCACTTGCCACATAAATTAAAGCAAATATTTTTGCTTATTTATTTGCCTGTTGCCGTTGTTGACCAGCCGCAGGCCAATTAATTAATTTATGAAAGCAGCCAACAAAATATACACAAACACACACACAAACACAGACACATATATATGTATATATGTATATAAGTATATATATTTAAAAGAAACAGCAAATGATAGAGTGAGATTCCGCACAATCAAAGCGCATATGTAATTAGATCTAGAGTATTGGATATGTAAACAGACCTAGAATAAAAACTGGAACTACCCACAGCAGAACATGTGAATGAAAGTGAGACGCAGTTAGTTATGTAAAGCAAAGGCTAGCAGATATAGGACAGTTGCTGATGTTTGTCTGATGTTAGCTAGTTTTAAAGCCAAGTTATATTTCATATTTATTATTTTGAAAGATTTTCTAAGTTTAAGACTAGCCTCTGTATATATTTATAATACATTTAGAAGAATGCTTATAATATATTTGATATATAAGCATATCTCTCAAATTAGCGTATTTTATATAATAATAAAAGACATTCTGTGTGAATCAGTCATCATGGTGCGATAGGTATCGCCATTGACCGTAACAGTTGCCTCGTCCTCGTCTTTAAAGAAATATGGGCCAATGATGCCACCGCTCCACAACCCCCACCAAACAGTCACTCGCAATGGATGCATTGACTTCTCTAAGACCTCATGTGGGTTTTCCAAGCCCCAGATACGGCAGTTTTGCTTATTGACGTAGCCACCAAGATAAAAATGAGCTTCTTCCGAAAAGATGATTTTTCAATTTGCAATTTCTGCCCAATTGTCTTTGTTTTGGAAATAAATTTCCAATGTATTCCAACGTTGCTCAAGCGTAAATGGATTTATTGACAGAACAGAATGACATAAGTATTGCCAGAGTCAAATTAACCCGTAGTTCAAATCGAAATCGATAAATGGTTCACCCTATATATTCATAAATAAATTAATAAATAAATAAATACTGAACATGTTCATTGGGTGATGCTCTATGTCTCTCTATCTTTCTCTCTCTCTCTCTCTCGTTTGCCTCTTGCGCTTACTTTTGACTCACACTGTATATGACACTTGCTGCTCTTAGCTATATATACCTAAATCAAAATATCTTAGTACAATCCTCAGATTCTAGTGATTAGAGCTTTAGCTACGTTACAGATAAAAGTGAGTTGCTTTACTCTAAACCACTTTACAGCCTGTACAAAATGAAATTGAACATATTTCTATATGAACATGTTCCTAGACAAACACCTCACTTTCTTACCGTTAACAACACCTTTCACTCTCAAATTATCTCATGTAATCGTATCATTATTTTACTCAAACATAACCTGGCAGAGCAAAAACCTTATGTAAAATACATTAGGGCTTAGCCAAAAGACAACCAAATGCGGCTCCAGCAACGCCTTTGGTGTTGACTTGTTAAGGCCACGTAAATAGGCAAAAGGATTTTCCACTTGAAGAGTGCCAAGACAGAAAAAAAAAATAAAATCAAAAAAAAAAAAAGAAAAGGAGGTAGAATCAGCTAGGTCTCTTTGACTTACACTTACTTGTGTTGCTGCTGTTCTTCCAGTTGGCTGCGTTGGCTGCCAGCTTTTGGTGCCAAACCGCAAAAGGCGCAACGCGCACAGCAACTGGTTAAAAGATTAACCAGCAGCAGAAGCAGCAGCCGGCAGCAGCCAAGTAGAGCTGATAAGTTGAGGCTGGGCTGAGTGAGACTGGGTCTTGGGCCTGGCAAGTGACCGTGGCAGGGTTCTGGTCCGGGGCCGTGGTACGTTTAATTAAATCAAAGTTAATTAATGCTAACGTATTCATAAACAGGGTCATCAAACACCAAAACGCCAGTCAGTCAGTCCTTCAGATGCTCTCCTCCTTTGTGTGTGTCTTGTGTTTGCGTTACTTTGTATAATTATGTAATATTTTTGCCTGACGGAGCTTGGCTGTTGAATATGCAACAGCCAACAGACGACAGACACCCTGCCCCAAGTCCAAGAATCCTTGTCATCAACAGCTACTCGATGATGCAGCAGCAGACAGCAACAGCAACGAGTCGCATCAATAGGCGCTGCTCTACCGTAATTATGCCGAAAAGGCTTAAAACAAACTTTTCGACTTTGTGCAATTAAAAAGAAATATTTCAAATATTTATATACATATTTTCAGGAGATACAATTAGAAGAAATGCCTCGCAGGCAAACAATGTCAACACCGCCGACTTTCAACTTCTCAAGTGGTTCCTCAATATATATATACAGAAATCTGGCTGACCTTAACTTCAAAGTCGCTTTTCGAGTTTTTGCTGTCATGGAATTTAATTAGGCCGTGAATTTTGTGCTGCAGAGTTTGTGCTTATGAGTTGGGTAGGTGAACTGAGTCAGGCTTTCAGGACAGCTGAGAAAAGACAGCCAACATCCATAAATCGATGTCACAATCAATAAAAAAAATCTCGTCTGTTGTAATTATTGCCATCACTTGTAAATGCATCAAAGGATTAAAGCAAAATAAAGAAAGAAAAAAAACTGGTGAAAAGAGAAATAAATAGATCCAAAAAATCTGGTTGCATTAAGCTGGCTGCTGCTGCTGCTGCTGCTGCTGAAAATGCGGCATTGAATAAATGCGCTGCATTAAGAGAGCTCATGAAAAACTGCTGGATTTTCCGACGTTGCGTTGTCCGTTGATATTTTAATTTTCATATTTTGACACGTCGCGTTCAGCGGTAAAAAGCATTTCAATAAATCAACAGTGCGCCATCAATTTGTGTGCTCATAAAAATGTATGCTGCAGAAGCAATTTAAAATGCGAGCAACAAAACAAAGCAATCGACTCATTTATTTTTATGCACACATATTGAATAACGAACAATATTAAAACATAATCCCAGAGACAAGTACGAGTACATTTTAAGCTCAATTATGAAGCGCGGGCCTGAGGGGTCCCCATCCTACGCCAGCGGGCACTGAATTTATGCATTAAACAGTTGCACCCATAAATATATATATTTATATATATTTATTTATATATATATCAAATAAGTGTGCGTAGTTGCAGCTGTGTTTAACAAACTATTCCCATTGAAAAATGCATTTTAAAAATAGTCAAAGTAAATTTGACTAAAAATTGTGTAGATAGAGATGGCAGACAGCACTTGTTGATTGCCAACACAGAATTGTAATAGTCCTCTGAAATAAAACTGAAATATATATAGATTATATGTGAGTGTATAACCTGATGGTATAAGGTTTCAGATTGAATTATATAATTTTAAAAATTAAATTTAAAACCAACCTGAAGCGAAGAATACTTTGAAATACTGACGTGCTAGAAAAATATTGAAATATTAAAAGGATATTTAAATACATATTAAAAATATATTTAAATATTAAAAATATATTTAAATATTAAAAATATATTTAAGTATTAAAAATATATTTGAATATTACAATATATATTTACTTATTAAAAATATATTTAAATATTTATTAAAAAAGTTTAAATAACATAAATATATTTAAATATTACAAATATATTTATATAAAATATTAAAATTTATATATTTAAATAAAAAAATTTAAATATTAAAAATATATTTAAGTATTAAAAATATATTTAAATATTAAAAATATATTTAAATATGAAATATATATTTAAGTATTAAAAATATATTTAAGTATTAAAAATATATTTAAATATTAAAAATATATTTAAATATTAAAAATATATTTAAATATTAAAAATATATTTAAATATTAAAAATATATTTTAATATATTTAAGTATTAAAAATATATTTAAATATTACAAATATATTTAATATTTATTAAAAATATAGATAAATATTAAAAGTATATAAAAAATATATTCAAATATTACAAATATATTTATATAAAATATAAAATTTATATATTTAAATAAAAAAAAAATATTTAAATATTAAAAATATATTTAAATATTTAAAATATATTTAAATATTCAAAAATTATGTATATACAAACATGATTTGAGAAAGAAAATTTAGAAAAGAGAAGGAAGAAGTAGAAAATATACAAAAAGACAAGGAAAGATAAGCAAAGAGAAAAACATAGAAGGAAAGAGAATAAAATAGCATAAAAAATGAAAGCAAAAGAAAAGAGAATTATAGAGAAGAAAAGAGAACAATATCCATGAATATCAATTTTCTTCAGTTCAAAGTAATCTCCGTATTATAGCGCTTGTGCCAACGTTTCTTTCCACTCCTCAAAGCACTTGCAGTTTTTTTTTGTGATCTTGTTCAGCTGCTTCTTCGCAGCGCTCCTTATATGCCCATTCGCAGCGTTGTCCTTCCAAACTTGTCTGCAGTTTCGTGAACAAGGAGAAGTGAAAGGTGCCAGGTGGCTGAGGCATCATTAATGTTTCGCTTGTGGCCAAAAATTAACGCACAAGCAATGATGTGTGAGCAGGGAAATATGCAAAAATTGAAGTCAATCAAAAATATGTTCAAGCAAAACAGTTGTAAAAAATTAGCTTATCATTCCAAAGGGCTGAACTTGTCAGCATAAGAAATGGAAAGTAATAGAAGCGAAAATCGAATTGTACATAATTCATATGAAATCAAATATCAAAATTTGTATATACTTATTGAGCAGACCTCGAAGTGCTGATATACATATATAGCTATATTTCCAATCAGTACAATTTATCACAGATTTATAAAACATCTAAACTCGCCCAGCTTTTACTCCATTGCACTGTCTGCGAAAGCCCAAAAAAAATGATGGTGTGTGTGTGTGTGTGTGTAAACATCGAAACGAACCCAAACAACATGACAATGAACAACTTTTTAAATGCAGTGTTGAAATTCGTTTTTCTCGTTATATATTTATTATTTAGAGATTTCAGTTTCGTTGTTTGTTTTAACTTCTTTTTTTTTTTGTTTTTAACAAATATTTTCAGTTGAAACTATGCGCGCGGGTATTACGAGTATCCAATGCACACACAGATTCGTAAACATTTGTATGGCTACGCTCCGATGTTCGTTCTAAGCAATAAAACATTCAAAGGATTAAATACTTTGGTGAAATCGCTTAAAACATTTCGAAAATAGTTTTGACTCACACACATAGCAAATCCGCCCTTCGAATGCCAAACAACAGCAACAAATTGGGGCAAAAAAAAAAAAAAATGGGGGCTTAGAAGTTGCAAGTGGTTCGATGTGGTTGGTTGAGTTGTGGGGTTGGGCAGCTGTTAGCATAGATAGCAACAACTATATATAGTATAATCTGTTAAGGGACTTAGATTATATGGAAATATTGTATATAATAAAAGATATTTAAACTAGATTTGTAAGTTTGAAAAAAGTTATTATAGGTCTATGGGTCGTGTAATAGAGAGTACTGGAACGAAGCACATGGAGTTGTATATATAAAAAACTTACTCTAAATGTGCATGATGTGCTAGAAGTTACTTTAAGCTGAATTATAGTTTTAATATTGAAAATATTCAAAGTTAACTTTTTATTGATATACAGAAAAGGCTTTACAGACAGTCAATAGTACAAATTTCATTCTGCACTTATAATATTCAGCAAGTAAATATTATTTTAAATACTCCTTGCCTACTTTGCTCTTCCCTCTACGCATATACAGGGTATAGCAAAAAAAAAAGTGTCTGTTGAAGCATTTGCGACTTGCCAGCTGGCAACTGGCTGGCGCATCTCACAGCCAGCTGCTGCGGCTCCTTTTATGGGCGCTTTGAAGCGTGGCTGCATATGCAATTACATTTTACAGCAGCAACAAAGTTGATAACAAACAAAAAAATGCACAAAAAAATATATAAAAAGAGAGTGGAAAGTAAACGGAAGCTGCCGAGATGAGATGCAAGCAGAGCATTCAGCAAATTTTGAGCGTCAGGTTTCGTTATGGATGCTTTTCCATTTTACTTTTTATTTTTTATTTTAATTTTATTTTGCTGTTTGTTTTCTAAACTTGCATAACAAATCGCTGCGAGAAGCTTTTCAATTCAAATGAGTACAAAAAAAATAAGCAGAAGAGAGAAGCCAAATATTTTATGCATACAGCAAAAGCATAAGCTGCAGACAGCTGCTGAGGCTGTACTGGCAAACAAAGTGTGAATGATGCACTTAGCTTAGGAGTCGACAAAAGCAAAGTAAATTTATTGAAGAAATTAAATATTATTACGAAAAGCAATTAATGTGGCACGAGGTGTGGCGCCAGCAGGCCTAGAGCGAGATGGCAACACCTTGATAAGGCCGTGACTAATGCCAGAGAATGGCCAAGGGTGGAAATTGGTACAAAGTGCCCTTAGCCCTCGCTAATGCAGGCAACTAAAAACAATCACCAAGGACTGAGCGCTATTTTGTGGGTGTGTGGAATGCATTAAAACAAAAGGCGCTAGGAAAATTTCATTAAAGACCAACAAAACACAGCCACGCACTCAAAGTAGGCCAGCCCGAAAACATGTGCTACACGCATATTAGAAACAGTCTGCGTGGCCCTCGCCTCACACATGCTTGCAGCTCCATAATTCATTACCGATTATGCACGACGAACATTAGACGCAATCAGCTGGCCGCAGAAGCGGGGCTTTGCCACGTGCGATTAGTGTGAAAATTTGTGTTAATTTTGTTGCAAATGCGGCGACGTTGACCCTCCCGAAAACAAAATATAATATGTAGAAATAGCCAGGCTTTTGGAGCAGTTTGGGAATAGAGGGGAAATCTGCTTGACAAGATTTATAGATTTTTGCAAAGAGTCATCACTCATACGTAGATATCGCATGTATGTACTTGTAAGACGGTCGAGGCAGTTGACTGAACCTTCTGTCTGTGGCAAGTCTGTGGCACAAGTTATTGGTCTCTTGGCTGGGGCAGCAACTATTTTTCGGCTGGCATGTCGAATGCCAGGGTTCAAAAGGGTAAGAGGCGGACTTAAGAGCCCAAGCTTTAAGTGCCATCAAGAAGTTGGGCGAAAGGCGAAAGGAAGCCATGACGAAATATAGTTTCAAGCGGAATAATCAAAACTGAGTGACTTTAAGTAGAGTTGAGGTCAGTTTTTGTTTGCGCAAGAAGAAGAAGAAGAAGAAGAAGGCATGCAAGCAGTAAGTGGTTAACTTGCTGAAACATAGGCCTTATATATGAGGTACTCTGGCTAACAAGTTCTTGAAGGGAATCAAGCTAAAAGAGATTTTACATTACAGTTGCAAATATTGATCAGAGTTCATATAAATATTTGATGAAATATAATCATAAATAGCCTAGTTATGCTAGACAGGTACTTGGTTCCAGCTCATACTGCTCATTCTACTCATCATCCATTAAACCTGTTCAAATAAAGTCAATGTAATTGCAGCTCCCATTCCCAAGGAGCAGCAACTCCCCAAAGTGCCGTGTGGCATCTATTATGTTAATAAACTTACCACAGTGCAAGGCAACAACCCCCAGTTAGTTGCTATATGTCGTCTCGGTTGCCATCTTGTAAAATGTAAAATCAACATCATTTCCTTCCACACAATCAACGATGATTTCTTAATAAAAAGCCGCTTCCCAATTGTGCACTGGGGGCGGGCGGAGGCACACATAATGAGGAACCAAACCTTCCAACAACTTGTGCATAATACAATTTTTGACTGAGACTGCGACTGAGACTGAGACTGAGAATAAAATAGTAATGGTTCGTTGACTGGCTGGTTGGGTGGGGTGGGTTTGGTTTGGTTTGGTTGGCTATCCCCATGGTGTTTGGGTGGTTCGACAGTGCTCAGTACTTTGGCATTTTTTTAATACCCAAGTGTCCCCGTCTCGCAATAAGTGCGCTGCGCAACACTGCACGCATACAAATAAGTGAAGAACAGGCCAAACAAATTCCTAGGGTTGAGGACCCATTTTTTTTTTGTTTTTCGGGTAGGTAGAGTAAGTAAAGCATACGCAAAAATGCGCGGACATAAATCGGAAATACATAAATTATTAAACGTCTCATAATACAAAATATTGCGCTGCACGTCCTTCTGGTTGGACTGAGGCGCGTTGCTAATGAAGCTTCCTGACGGGTTTATGTGACAGAAGTTACAAGAAATCGTCGAAGACTAAGAAATATAATATGCCTGTTAATTTAGACAAGTTAGTGGAACTTTGATATAAATTGTTATCATCGGTTATGCGTTTGCATGTCTAGAACTTAGGGCAATTCACGTTTTGTCAGTTCATGAAATGGTAAACGCCATAAACCTGTCAGCTGTCAAACAATAATTGTCAGCTTTGTTATAGCTCTAATGCCTGAGTTTTGCCTTCTTTTTTTGTCAAACACTTCCTCTTCCGCATGGCATTTTGCTTGGGTTTCACGATTTATTTTCGAATTTTGGCTGCGTTCCTTTGCTGCTCTTCTTTGGGCTGCCTTAGCTATGCCATCAAATGTGTAATGTAGAAGAGATGAGTTAGATTTAGTAAGCTAAATATACTTTTGATCAAGTTTATATAAACGTGATTGGCAATGGAGTAGATATATTCAAGTCGATGTGTCTGTTACTGACCAAGGTAGTTAGCTATTAGCTAGTGATTAGCTCAGCATTCTTATTGAAATTGTCATGAAAATATGCATTTTTTTCTACTAAAGGAAATATTTAAATATCAACTAAGAAATAATCGGATAAAGCTTACGGACTTTTATATAAAGCACTTTTATATAAACATTTACTTTTCCTATTTATAAAAAAATACCTAAAAAAATTCTAGCTAGTCCTCGTCGTAATGCTAGTACTAGTCTTAGTCCTAGCTAGTCAAAATCCAAACTAATCCTAGTCCTAGCTAGTCCTATTAATAAGTATTGTCCAAGTGAGTCATAGTCGTAGCTAGTGCTACTCCTAGCTAGCCCTAGTCCTACATCTTGTCCAATCTACTCATAGTCGTAGCTAGAGCTACTCCTAGCTAGTCCAAGCCCTACGTCTTGTCCAAGCTAGTCATAGTAGTAGCTAAAGTACTCCTAGCTAGCCCTAGTCCTACGTCTTGTCCAAGCTAGTGCTAGTCATAGTCTTAGCTCTTGTTCCAGCTCTTACTAGTTTTAGCTAGTTCTAGTTCTAGGTCTTACCTATGTTAGTCCTAGTTCTAACTACTTCTAGCTCTCCTAGCTCACCTAGCTCCTAGCTTACACTCTCAATACTACTCCCCCTCCCTGTCCTAGTTCTACTCCTAGGCTTAGCTCAACACTCGACTCAGTTCTTTAGCTTTTTCAAGCATATATAATAAGCTCTTTTCCTTCTACATCATATTATTGTACTATAACTATTACAATTTCTCTATCATATAACGCCAATAAGAACAATCCTTCTCAATCCCTTCCAGCAGAGCATACAACGTTCGTTGTCCTAAGCATAATCATACTCTCTTGTTTCTTTTTCATTTTTTGACAACTTCACTTGGATGGGGGTGGTGGGGGAAAACCCTCGCCAACGATGTTTGTGCATGTGACTGTGTGTGCATGTCAAGTAGCAATTGAGACGAACGACATTTGGCTTGGGTATGCGTATTCGCAGTACATATATGACATCTGACTTCCACTTGTCAGAAAATATTTGCTTTCAAAATACAACGCGCGCTTCGGGTCGACCCTTCGCCTGCTTTCTGGGCACAGTGGGACCGACTTTACGCACGAGTTGCAATCTGTTCTTCCATATTCGAACTCAATCTCTCTCTCTCTCTCTCTCTCTCTCTATCTGCTAGCTATCTCGCTCCAACACACTTTGCCTTATCTATTTTGTCTTTTTGTGCTGTCAGCTATAGATTTTTCACAGTGTATGTCTGTGTGTGCGTGTGTTTCGTTAAATTGATAGAATAAATGAGCATAAATTGAAAAAAAGAAATATCGACGAAACAACAACGAAATCGGGCAACTGCAACCCCAGAGTGTGTTGAAAAGGGTGGTTCGCCTTTCAGTCAGTCGTTCAGTGCTTGCTCCCTGGGCCACATATGGGCAATTATTTAGTGCTTTGGCACAACTGAGACTGGGAATTTGCTTCGCACGCATACATACATATAGACACACTCTCCTGACATCCCCAAACCGCTATTACTATCGATTTGAGGGTGCATTACCTACTGGACCAGCCATATGGTTGGGGGGGGGAATCTTGGCAAAAAGTTTTCATTGAATTGCATGCAATCAGCACTGGCTCGCCTCCAAAGTGCCAAAGGACCAGAGCAGTGTTGAGTAGAATGGGAACATAAAGTAATTTAAGGAACCCATAATTCTATCCCCTAGGAATGCGGAGCCATAGGTCCGTTTATTATTCCTGGCCGTCGCCATTCACCATTTGCCATTTGCCATTCAATGGCCACGCTTCCTGCAATATTTAGCTCTCATCGCGTGTGTTGCCAATTTGTTCGACATTCATTGACGACGCCCAATGGACGTGTGTACGTTCTGCTCCTGTTCCTGTACCAGTTCCTGTTGCTGTCCGTCGTCTCGTCCTGTTGCTGGGCTGCATTCGCGGCTGTCGTCGCGCTGTTTGTTCTCAAAACCAAATTTAGACGTAATTAAATGTGAATTGTTTATTTAAGGCGCACGCTCTAACCGTCTAACCGTCCAATCCAGCACAAACAGCTTGCAGGCGTTTTGGCAGCAGCCTGGCTTCAATCAAGCCGTCAGCATGACGACCGTGGCAGGAGGAGCGCTCCACAACAGCATTTCCGACGGCTTGCTTTCTTTGGCACAAGTTTTGCACAATGCCGGGGCCCACAGACTGCACTCATTTGGCTGTTTATTGTTGTTGTTGTTGTTGTTGCGGGTGTTGGCGGCGGCGGTGGCAGTGGCGGCGGCAGCGGCAGCGGCTCGTTGTTGCAATTATTGCCCCGTGGCAAGTTTCAAATGAAAGCAGGTGTGTCAAATGTAAACTTGCCAGCTACCAAATGGGCGCCCTGCATGAAAGGGGGGCCCGAACAGAGCTGCTTAAGTAAACAACGGCATTGCCTGATTGGCTCAAAAATGCATATACTCGTAGCAAATGACAGCTGCAGGGCCCAACCAGGTGGTTTGGCTTCGCCTGCACCATGCTGCCGTTAATAGAATTTTTCATGAGCTACGGCGACGCATTGGCATTGTTCAGGTCGCAGTCAAAGTTCCTTCAAATTACTTTATAAGTAGTTAATTTGATTGGCTGGGCATGGCCAAGAAGCCCTGCAGGGCGGTGTGTGGGTTGGCTTTAGCCTCTTTGTGATATGAGCCAAGTTATGTGAGGCAAGGAAAACTTTGGAGTCGCCTTAATCGCTGGGGAGGCAACTTTGTAATGATGTTTATGAATAGCTAACTGACGAAAAGTAGGTGTATAGAACAGAAATTAAGTGAGACTTGGATGAACTTTGTGGCAAACACATTCTCGCTGAGGTCAATTGTTAAGACTGATAAAAGGCTGACAAAACAACTAGCCAAAACTTTGTAATTTAAAAAGTTTTGTGGTCAGTCGACGAAGAGAAAGAACAAGTTTAAAATAGATAGTGCAAATAGAAGTGCTTATATATAGACTAGTTGAGCTATTAAAAAAGTGTGCATATTAATTATAATAGGTAAGTTACAAAGCCATAATTTTGTTGATTGAACTATTAAAAGCAAGTTAATTGCCTAATAAACTGGGAAAGTTTTACCAAAGTTGTTAATGATATATATAATTATATAAAGAGGTAAGATTTGATTGTTTGTTTGTATTGAATATGCTCCAAAACATTATATATTAATTAAATAAATAAAATTATATGCATTATATAATAAATATTATTTTACCATTAGAATAGTACATCATCTCTAATAGGTGATAGAATATTTTCAAAAATAAAAACAAAATAAATAATATATATTATATCATAAATACAAACTTTCATAGTATATAGTAAACTGTAGCTAACAATAATAAAACTATCCTTAAGCAGAGACTCTTTGTCTGCATTTCACCTGCTGTACGCCCCATTTAACAGCTTGTGCTTTGATGGACACCCACAGACAGGTCTAACCAGCCTGTGCAACCCTGAGCATGCACATCTTAATGACTTACAACCGAATTGTGCGCCATAACAACAACAGCAACAAGAGCTACATACATACATAAGTAAGTATAAACAAGTACAACCATATATCAAGCAATTAGCGACAGCAGAGTAAACATAGGGTGGTACGTGGTGGCTATTGAAGGGCGATAAACCCCAGAGCAAAACCACTGCAACACGAACCATTGTCCGCTGCTTGCACCGACCATTGCACTTTTCGCTATGCTTCATAAATTCACGTAGCCGAAGCCAATTGCTTAGCCACCCTCGAAAATAGAGAGTCCGACGTAGGACGAGGCAGCCCATTTGTGGGCTTAAGGACATTGTCGCAGCAAATGCAATTGCATTTCAGGGCAGCGCTGCTCATTTTTGGGTAGGAACAAAAACAACAAAAAACAAGTAAGAAAACTCTAGTCGGGGGTACCCGACTAGGAGATCCCCTGAACCCCGTCCGATATGCGTTTTTAAATATATTCCGTATCTTGTATACATCACAAACTTATACAAAATTTAATTAAATTGCTAATCTTGCACTTTCACAATCAAATAGCATGTTTTTTTTTTTAAAGAATTTAATATAATTTTTAAAGAGTAATAATAATTTAATAAAAAAAAAAAAAATAAAATATTAAGCAAATACGACATAAAAATATTTGACATCGGCTGGGTTTGAACCCAGACCTGCAAGGCACGACGTGCCCCGCTTCTATCAACACCGCCACTGCACTGCTTAGATAAGCATTAGCAAATTTGAACTAAAGGCAGTTTAGAATTATAACAAAATTCACGCAGTCAGCTGTTATTGTTGTGATTCTTAGAACAGACAAGAATGCTCGCATTCGAATGTCTCAATGTATGTGTGCACATGTATAGAAGAAATGAAAACAGGGGTGGGTTTCTGGTCACATGTTGCAATTGACAAAACGTTTTGTTTAATTACTTTTGTGATACTTAATGGATTTCAATGAAATTTTCAGCATATTATCTACATATAATATTGAATATCTTGCAGTTGTAAAAATTTGCAAACTCATTCACATATTGGCTATATTTGCAATTAACCTTCAATTTGAAAATTTTTGAAAAATTTTGAACCAATATCCAAAATCTAACAAAAACCGAAATTGTATAAAATATAAATGAAACTAAATGCAAAATTTGGAGACTCTAGCTTCAAACATGTACGAGATATAATTTATTAACTTCATTTCGATAAGGTTTTTAATCGATAACAAAAGAACGGGAAAAGTTATCGATTTTTTAAAACAAACTCGATATGCGCGTGCTATACAGGGACTTCCAAAAAAAATTTCAAGTCTCTAGCTCTTATAGGTTCTGAAATCGACGCGTTCACACATACGGACGGACGGACAGACGGACAGACGGACAGACGGACAGACGGACAGACGGACAGACGGACAGACGGACATGGCTATATCGACTCAGCTCGTCGTCCTGATCAAGAATATATATACTTTATGGGGTCTGCCACGCCTCCTTCTGCCTGTTACATACATTTGACATTTTAACAAAACCATTATACCCTGAATTCCCATTTTCAATGGGTTCAGGGTATAAAAAAGAAAACGTTGTTTATTGAAGTGAGAACATTAGCAACGCTGTACAAACAAGCAGGCGGCAGTCCAATAGAGTCCTGCTTTTGGTAACAAGTTTGGCTTGGCTAGAGGCTGCCAAGCTGTTTTCCTAGCTGCCACAGGGCTGCCAACTGGCTGCAAGAGTTTGAGGTTCGAGTTTGTTACGCTAGCTAAAACCAATGCGCATGACTGCATCGACACGTGTCACTTACAGGATATTACTTTTATCGGCACATGCCTCATAACGATGTCGCACGACGTCCGATAATGCCACGACACCAGCACAGCGTTATATATATATATATATCAAAGACTGATATCAGTTGCAGCAATCGCATGAGCTTGGAAATTAATTTCTGCAAATTCATTAAAACCCCAAATCACATTAACTTGATAAGTCATTTGATACAAAACGGTGTCAAGTCAACCAAAAATCGCAGGAAATTGAAATATTTATTGGATGCAAGAGTTCCGTTGGGATTAATAAGTTTGTGGTGGTTAACTCGACTTGTTTAAGTTGAGTTTAATCGGAAGTGGGGAGGAGAGTGTAAGGAAAAGGTAGAAGTTTGTGAAAGAACTTGGCTTATAGTTGACGGAATCTAGAATAGAATAGAATTTCTATTTATTGACAGAAACATAGCCAGAATTTGGATAAGTTAGCATTCCACTATATGCCCAGTTGCGTTGTGTAGCAGAGTATAAGAGTTGATAGGAAAGGGGCACAGTTGAGCTTACCTAGTCCAATATAGAGATAAATAGAATATCCATTTAATGATCTACCCATTGCCAGAATTTGGAAAAGATGTTAGCCAACTTTATAAACTGTTTCGTTAGCTACCAGCAAGCTTTGCTTAAAACAACTCAACACCTCCCCCCAGCAGGTTACTTCATACCCATTCCCATTCTCTTTTCTATTCTCTCGCTGAAAGCAGTTGTGTCTGGTTTGCGGTGCAGACATCATTAATCAATTCGAGCAAACAAATCAAAACGATGCTGAAACCTGAGAAGCTGCGCGTCCTTAACTCATTGCGACCCAGAGCTAAAACCATAGCAAATACAAAGTGAAAAATGGATTCAAATGGATTACAAGCTGCTGAAACCAGAATATGCAGTGCACAGAGTACAAAAATCTATTTACGAAAACTTTGCTGGGTAAATGCAAAAACTCGACTAAGCAGGAGGCCCCCGACAACCTCTCCGCTGCTGCCTCGTATGGGTTCCATTTTCGTTTTCTGCACAATCACTTAACATCATTAAAATGACGCGTAAATGAAAATTGCGCCTCAAAACATTCGTGTGGCATTGGTGTTCGTGTTGGTGTTGCTGTTGGTGTTGGTGTTGGTGGCGTGTTGCTAATGTCGTTGCCGTTTTGAATTTTTGCTCTGCGCAAATATGAAAACGCAGCAGACGGCAATAGAGTTCGGGCTTCAGGCGCCAGGGGCCAGTGCGCTGGCAACAACATCATTCATCAAGGATTTAGTTAAACGACGGCGAGCGTCTGTGGGTGGCTATGCACGGTACGGTGGCTACATTAAGACCATTCATCATCATTCGTCTGGGATTATGCTTTTTAAACATACGATTGCTGTCAACATTGTCAGTACTAGTCAGCATCGTCCTGTCTGTACAGCGCAGTCAGCCATACGCTCGATTTGAGAGCTGCATGCATTTAGGACTCTCTATGCCAAATCGCATTCATAGTTTCGTTTCGTTTCCAACATCCGAAGGGGTCTGTGCGTTCCCACATGACTGGCACTGCTTTGGCTGTTTGTGTGTGCATTCGGGTACGGACCATGAATCAATCATGTTTAGCTATAGCTGCCCAAGCACCCCCCCAGCTATTGCAATTCGTCCGCCCCTACGTCAAAAGAACTCGCGCATAATTCAGCCAAGAACTTTGACAAATATTTATCAATAATTTTAGGGCTACACTATAACAAACAATATGGTGGCTGACAAGCGTGTGGGCTCCACACTGTTGTGTCCAAGGATTAGCAACAGCAAACATCTCCAACAAACAAACAAACAAACGAACGGACAAACAAGCAACAAAATGTCTGTCGCTGGCCCGTTTGTCATGCTGACAATTGGCTTTGGCTGGCCATTGAGTGAATGGTCAGGGCTTGAAACAGACCCAGAATCAGACATGGAAGCTCGACAAATAACAACAGCAACAACCGCACCCATGTGGGCGGCGTGTGTGTCGGCGGAGGCATGTCAAAATCACAACCAAGTCGCAGACGACAAGGATAACAGCCCAGGATGGGCACAGCTGGGACAGTCTATGGCTGGTAGGTCCAGCTCAGCCAGCTGCGAATAAATTGCTACACAGAATATGAAACTGCTATCCATGACATTGAGAGTCACTCAATTTAATTGGAGCAAAGAGTTGTCCCTGCGAGTTGTTAGTCTACAGTTCAATTTTAACTTTAAGCTAAATATTTTTTAAGGTAATGTATGTAGGGATTTGATGAGAGAGAAGGAGAAAAAGACAGATGTATTCAATAAGAGTCTTTGTTTTTATAGTCTTCTTGTGCAATTCTTATTCAAGCTTACGAAGGGAGAAGCAGAAGGATTGCGAGCAAATGTGAAACGTTGCCGAGTATAACCTTTCTATGCAATTCATATAAATTTCAGTTAGCAAGTGGGAGCTTATGAGAGAAAAGGAAAAAGATTGATAGCAAATGTCAATCGTTTTCATGTATAAACTTTCTGTGCAATTCTCATGAATTTAAGTTACCGAATGGTTGTTGATGAGAAAGAAAGAGAAAGATGTTAAGTTATATATATATATATACCATTTAGATCTACTTAAGATCATAAGAATTTCAAAAGGTTCGACATTTCAGTTTCTAATGGAACTCTGTCTAGTAATTATCATGAGTCAAAGGAACATATACATAAGTAGTTGAAATAAGCTGTGGCATTCTTTTTTTGCTGCTTTTTTAGTTTTTAATTATTATAAAATATTAAAAAAATATTACAAAAATAATTGAGCTAATATTTTATAAGTTAAAATATTAAACTAGCAACTTGCATTAAAATTTTTTTGATATCTCTTTTAGTTTAGATTTTATAGATCCAAAGTTCATTGAGCTGCTGGTTGAAATAAGCTGTGAGCAAATGTAGATTGAGCTCTTTGACCAATTTAATAATATTTTTAAAAAAGTTGTCGCATTATTTTAACACACATGAGTCACAAGCACCTTCACGCGACTCTATCTAAGTATACTCGTTTCTTGCCAGGCATTTCCGTTGGAAGCAAAAAATATTAAATAAATAAACCAACTGAATGTGTTTATTAAATTAACAGCTACCCACAGAGTCAGAGCCGCTGCAGAAAGTCTAAAGTGGGAAGAAAAAAACCTGGCAATTTGTGGTCCACAATTATCATAACAATAATTCAAGATCTGGGCACAAAATTACGAGAGGCACAACTCTTAGTGTCGCTTATTCATATGAAGGCGACAAGTTTCTGGCGAAACAGTAACATCATTTTGAATTTTCAACATAAATTTTGAAGAGCTGCACGCTAATTATCGATTGAATAAAGTATAACAAAGGCAGCGGACGATGGATATACGAATAAGGAGAGTCTCGTGAATCGCTTTAAGTGAAGTTTGAGTTGACTTGACTTGAGGTGAGTTGAGTTAAGTTCATGCTTATCGAAGCTGTCCGAATGCGGCAATGTGTTGAAACTCGCACCGCAACAATTGTGCATAATATAGCGGATCGCATTGGCTGAGTTATTGACAGCAGCTTCGACTGATGAAAGCGCAATGAGTCATTGATTTTTTTGTTGTATTTTCGAGTCTGCGGTCTCAGACACACACACCGAAAGGGAAGCTGCTAATTGATGGATTGCAATGCTTTATGCGTAATGCGAACCCGAAACTGAAACCAAAACCGAAAACCGAAAATCAACTAAAATTCCGTCTAGCATTTTCAATTAGGCATGCCACAGTGGACGCACTCTATGGGCAAAATGAAAACTCAGCTTGCTTTTTAAATAATTCAAAGCAAATTATGCGACAGTTGCCGCAAAAATGTAAACGACTCTCAAAGCAAAGCACTTAACCCTTTTTTTATTTTCTCTCCCTCTCTTACGCTCTCTCCACCTCTGTTTATATATCTTGCGGGCGAGCGAAATGTCTATAATTATTTGTACTGCGTAAGTCAAAGTTTGTGGACCCGCTGGAAACCTGAGCCACAAGAATGAAAAGGCATTGCGAAAGAAATGTCAATATTATATTTAAGACGTCTTTCATCGTCGTCCGAAACGTCTGGCAGCCCGTTACGAAAAAATGCATGGCGTAAAACACACAAATCACAAAAAGGTAAACGCAAAAGCAGTTTTTGTTTTATTTTATTTTTTTTCATTTCATTTCTTTGTGGGATCTGCACGCAGGGAGGCGAGAGTTTATGGCGGCTGCCTGCTTGAGCTGGACAAAATATTATAATTGCCCAGCCAAATGGAAATAAGTTCTGGCATTTTAAGTGCCATTGGAGCGACAACGATCATGTCAAGATGTTGCCTCATCCAACAGCAAACAGCTGCACGCCACCCAACATAGCCTCAAGAGTCCAGAGTTGCACTTCTGGTTCCAGCAGTACGTGAGTCAGTGTCTGTGAAAGGAGATGAAATGAGTGTATTAAGCGCTAACTCTTCTAGTTCAGTTCGTTCTCTTATGAGCTGCAATATGGTAAGCATTTGGTAAGCTCTTTCTATTAAGCTATTTAGAGAAAAGTGAATCTCAGAAAGATCTCTATATAGAACTTGTTTTTTTGAGTGAAGCTGGCTCTTAGCTATGCATTTTTTAACAATCATTTTTATTATTATTGAATGTTTCTATTATGTATTTATTTGCAATAGAGAAGTCATCAAGCTCTTCTAAAAAAATATTTATGTACGGCTGTTTGATTCAAGGAAGGCTCAGCAGAAATAGTTTATTTAAAGGCAGCTGATTCAGCTGTCACAAAATTTGTTAGAAATTTTTGTCATTTTCATTTAATATAGTTAATTTAATATGTAATAATAATAATATAAAAACGACCTTTATTTGCTTTAGTTGATACAGCAAATTCGTTAAATCGCTAAAAATAATTCAATAAATATAAAAAAAAAACTTTTCTCAGTCCAGAAAACTCTTTAATTTTCTATAAATGCTATATTCTATAATTTTATAAATTATTTCTTTTAACAAATCTATTTCTCAATTAAATATTTTTATTTTATTATTTATTGTTATTATTTTTTATTTATTTAATGTTTTCATTATGATTTAATGTGTTTAATATTTATTTATAATACTGAAGTCAACTACTTTATCTAACAAAAGTTGTTTACATTTGTGTTTGACTTTTAAGGATCAAGAGAAATAGTTTCCTTTCAGGCAGCTGTTTCAGCTGTCTCTAAATTTGTTAGCAATTATTGCTATTTTTCTTCAATATACTTGTAGTTAATTTAATAAAAATATATTAGCTACCCTCTTGAATTTATTTGCTTTTTATTTTTTTTATTGCTTTTGAGACTTCAATATAAATCACTTAATGAATCTATTTCTTGGCTAAGAATTTTCCACAATTATTTTTGTTTGACTTGAGTCTATTATTTATTTATAATACTGAAGTTAAAAAGCTCGCCAACAAACTTTAGATTTATTCTGATGTTTCACTCAGGGAAGGCTAAAAGGAAATATGTTCTTTTCGGCAAGCTGCTTTAGCTTTCTACATAGTTTGCTTATTATTATTGTTGTTTTTCTCCAATTTAATTAATTTTATACATGTAGATATCAGTTATTTCCTTTAGTTGATGCATACTATTCGGCCATTAAAAAAGATTAGTTTGATGTTTATCTCAGAGTGTTCAATGAAAATCTACTCTTTAAATGATTCCATTTCTTGAGCAAAGTATTTCTCTACAAATTACTGTAATTTTGCTACCCTGTGTCTAATTAAATACAAACATTTATACGCCTTTAGTTAAGTATTCACTTTGTATTCACTTAAACTCCCTCTCTGCTCCAAGTCAAATGACTTTTTAATCTGATTTTTCTTGTCTACATATATATATATATCTACGAGCTTCTCTGAACTGCCTTCTGCAATTTTATTGCCACTGCCCCTGGCCAATGCAATTTGTAATCAATCTCAGCCAAGATGACTCAGCCGGAATTCAAACGCCATCAAACTTGGCCAAACTTTTAGACACAAAATCTGGCACAATGTAAGCTTAATGTCCCCCAAAAAAAATAAATGAAAAAAAAATAGGAATCTCTTGCCAGCCAATTAAATTGTTCTGGCCATAAAAATGTGCAGCAGCAAGGAAAGCTAAAAGTAAAACTAAAATCCCGATATCGAGCTATACACAGCACGATCTGAGCATTGTGATAAGGCCCTGACCAGTCAGCCGTCAAGTGAATAAAATTTTATCACACACACACCACAAGCGGGTGGCAGCCGAGCGCTGGAATTGGTACATCGAGAGATTGGCACACCGGAGGAAGCGTAGCAAGCCGAGCTGAGCCTGCCGCATGACATTGCACGTTTTGCGCATTCGTCTCGATTGCAGTTTAGTGCAATCAAAGAGGATTCATCAGAGCCCAGGACCAGCAATGTCCAGCGAAGCGTTTATAATACCACCAGACAACAGCAGCGAGCACCCAGGACCAAGGACTGAGCATATCAGATGCCGACCAGCCAGGACGAACGGGCGAGCGGGCGAGCGAGCGAGCGAGCGAGTCTTAAACCAAAGAAATTAGTGTAAAACTAAAATCCGATTTGGGAAAACAATGTGATCAGAGAGCAGCAACAGGGGGATGGCTGTTGCCTGGTGGTTGGCCAGCACGGCTAGTCCTGTGGGAAACACCCATTTAGGGGTAAGTTTCATATATATTCATACATATATATACCATTATATATAATCAGACAGCTAGCCCCCGACTGCTCGCTAATCTGGCTCTTGTGAGTTTTTACTGATTCGACGCTTTTTATCAATTCTCAAATATCTGTTTAGCCGCAACATTTTTATGACTTTGCACTGATGGCAAAGCGCAGCTCTATTAAATGAAATGCCTGGTTGCTTGCCCGACTGGTGTTCGTATATAAAGAGAGTCAGAGAGTGAGAGAGTGATGGAGGGAGAAAGGACAGAAAGTGCGCATATGCATGAGCATCGCGCCTCAAATTAGTTTCTTACGCTTGAATTTGTCTTAATGCACAAAAAGTGCTCAGGGGATTTGCCGTAATTCGATTAGAAAGGGATTACGGGCGAAAAACTTGGCAAAAACTCGAAGAGCTGCTCTCGAAACTATGTTTGGCTCTAATGGGATGGCTTTTGTCTGATGGCCCACGACATGCCACGCCACGCGCTCTGATGAATGATGTATCGAATTTTTGAGCAGCAACAGCAGTTGTTCCCATCAAAAGGCTGCGGAAGTTCAGTTCAGTTCAGTTGAACCCATATGCGAAGCAGCGCTCAGGAAGTGCCAAAACAACAGCGTAAAGCTCTTAAATGGGCACATGTAGATGGCAAACAAAGTTCATAGAGGGCACAAATGTCATATGACAGAGCATAGTGAAAGTAGAAATCGAAAATACTAAAATAACTATTGGCAACAACCTATGAAGGCTAGGCTTTACTCTGAGACAGTTTCATGCACTTCATTCACTATATTTCCTGATGTAACCACCTATGTGAGAACAGAATCTCTTACACCTTTCTGTGCCAATCGACCTCGCACTACTAGCCTCAAAGGCTTGTCCTCAATGCAACCAAATGAAAGTAAGTAAGTAATTCATGACTTCGCCCAACAATAAAGTCCGACAAAAAAATATATATGGCGTAATCACTTGCCTAGACGTAACCTTTCGACAAAAAAAAAAGAAAAGAAAGTCACAAAAAAGGATGTGGAAATGCCCCAAAAAATTGGCAAAAGCTGACCCAAAACTGTCAAATGAAAAGCAAATGGAGCCGGCAGCAGCAACCAGCAACCAGCAAGGAAAATTGATTTAACCACGAATTGCTAAACGATACGTAAGGAGCCGGAGCAAAAGAAATGGTATAGGAAATTGCCAAAGGGCGTTACGGATTCGGTTTCAGTTACGGCCAGTGTGGAAGTATATATAAATTTGCGCGTATATAATTAAACTGTCAGATTATTGTGACATGTCACAGCAAAAAAACGGAAAAGAAGAAAAAAGTGCGGCAAAGGAAAAGGAGTAACTGCTCGAAGTGTCAAAGTAAATTATATTGTCGTGCTGCTAACAAAAAAAAAAACATATGAGAGGGGGCAAATCCACGGGGCGTTACGTGGATGTACACACACACACACACACACAAACACACACACACGTAAATATACGCACAACAACTGCTAAAGTATTTTGGCACACCATGCATTAATAACTGTAATTTTCGAACGGGTGCGTTTCCGCTATTATTTTGCACAAAGGGTTGCAATTTATAGCCGCTGTGTCTCTATAGCTATGCCCAGAGCCAAAGAAACAGAAAAAACGGACCCTGGTTGCATTGTGCAAATGTTTCGCGCTTTGATTTCGCGCACACTCAACGCCCCCCGCCAGCAGCGTTTGCTCGTAAATTGTCGTAATGAAAAAATGGCAACTAAACTCCATTCACTCACGCACTCATTTTCATTCTCTTTCACATTCATTCATTCATTCGTTCAGTCAAAAGTTAGAACACTTTTTTTCTCGCTTGCTTGTCTGCCTGATTGCGTAGAGATTCGCCTTGGTTTTGGGTTAGAAAAACTGCGCTCTTGCCCCCAAGCGCAAAGCTGATGAGAGTTGCGTATGAAATAATCCCCTCCTGCAGTGCGTTAAATCGAAAAATGGTCTTTAACAGTAGGGCTGCGGTATTTGAGCTCAAAGAGTCTGCTGGGCTCACTTAAGCAAAGCATCATCGATGGGGGGCAAATGAAAATGGCTTCCATGATGATTGACCATGGCTGTAATTTGGAGCGGGGGCTGTGGCCATAATACATAAGAGCACACAATATTAATAAACATGGACAAGAGCATGTCACAGATGACAGCGAAGCATCAGAATTGCGACAGTTACGTAGAATAAGGGCAGGAGCATAGAACTTAAGGAAATTCTTATGGGCTTGTTAGGGTGCAAGGGGGATTAGTGGAAAATGACAGCAAATAAGTTAATATGAAATAAATGTATACAAATTTAAGGCTGGTGTGGATAAAGGATATAGCTGGATTGTAAGGATATGTAGGGATATACGAGAGTTAGAAGACTGACGCTTCAGTTAGTAATTGTAAGTATAAAAGATTACTCTACATGCCTGAAGGTTTCACTGGCTGCAACATTTTCTGAACGTTTTACCCTCTGCAATTGGGGCTTAGTTTTGTAGCTTTGTTTAGATCGTAATCGCTTTACAGGCTGCTGAGCTTGGGCATAAAGTAATTCTTAAAGAAATGCGAAAAGACTAAGTATAATATTGGAAATATAAGCTAGATATTTTTATATAATTCTTTATTATTTAAAAAAAAATTAATTTAAATAACTAAATTTTATATTATTAAGTAAACAAGTTTATTGTATTGTAGGTTTCAGTGGCTGTAAAAGAGTTGAAAAGAAGACAACGTATAAGAATGTGTATATTTAAAAACAACAGCTTAAAAAACCAATATACAAGATGTTTTCTATCTTCAGTCATCTGTAATATACCTAAACGTTTTATGGATCCAACAATGATCAGATTTGACAGCACAAGGCAAAATATAAAGATACAAAACTACCTTGCTTGCACAAACACTCCACTAGCTCTCGCAGTTTGTATATTTCTTCATTGAGTTAATGGAAGGCTTATCCATTGAAGGCAAACTGAATTGAAATTCTGAACGATTACTTGTCTGCCCTAATAACCCAATGGGATTTTTAATTAGTAGCGAAACAGCATTTGGCAAGTACATATTTCAAAGCATTAAGTTAATCCAAAGTGAGACGGCGAAGTAGTTACATTTTATATCTACAGCAGGAACAAGCTCCACTTGCCTGGAGTTCAACAAACTGCAAACAAAGGCTACCAAAAGCTGGCAAACACTTTGCTCCAGCCCAGAGACGGCAAATAAAAAGCGTTTGCCTTGCAAGCGCGTATTGTGCAATTTGTAGAGGGCTACCAAAAACCGACGCCTATTTACATAGGGCCCACTCCGGGGCGGTCCAGCTGCGGCTCAGCGCAACAAAAAGTGCCAACTCACACACACACACACACAGAGAGCGAGAACAACAATTTTTCTTGAGCTAACGCCCAGACAAGAAGGGGCGAAAAAAAAAAAACAAAAACAAAATAAAAACCAAGAATGGAAACGAGTAAAGCAAATTCCGCTGCGTTTTAATTTTCTATTGAAATTGTTAAAAGCAGGACACAGGACTATAGCACAGGATATGCAACGTCGATTTGTTTGCTTCGGTTTGGGTCTGTGCCGAGGTCTGGGGCTGAGGTCTCTCTCTCACTCTCTTTCTCTGTGTGTGTGTGGTTTGCCTTTTTTTCGCAGCTGCCCTCCCATTAGAAGAGCGCTCGCCCAATGAACAAAAGAAATTAAATGCCTTTAAGGCATTTTTAACGATACAGCTCGCTAAAAAGAAGGCGACCATAGAAAAGCTTGCACAGAAAACCCCGTAAAGCGGAAGGAAGAACCAAAAAAAAAGAAACAGAAGAGAAGAAGACAGAAACAGGACAGAGACCAGGACCGGGACCGGGTAGCGAAAAAAGCATTTAAGAAAAACATCATCAGAGTATTTGCCTGAAACCACAAATTACTTACAGCGCAGCGGGCTGTCTAGTGGGTGAGCAGCGACGGCCAAAACATATGACTGCCTACACCCTACCCAGGCGGCCCTTCGACACGCGTCCTTCGCAAAAAAGAAGCAAACAAAATGGCGCCCAGCGTATGTAAAGAAGCAAAACCCAGCAGGGCAGCAGCATCTACCGTGTCCAGCCAAGCCGTTTGCCATATGCACTGCTCCAGCAGCTGCTGCTGCTGCTGCTGCTGCTCCGGCAGGCAAATAAGAATATGCCCAACCCAGACTTTGACTCCGACTCCGACGCCGACTTCGACTGCGGCTTCCACTCCGGCTTCGCTTTGCTTTGTTGTTTGTTGAGAGCACAGGCAAAAAAAAATAAAAAAATAAAGAAAAATTGTTGCAAATAAGCCAGGCAACAGGATAGCTCACCAGCTCTGGCCAAAATGAGAAACGCCGAATTGAAATACTTGCAATAAACATGAAAAAGGCAAGCAACAACAGCTACAACTGTGGACTGGGCCAGGATGCTGTTGCTCCGTTGGCTGTTGCGTTTATTGCATTGACAGGCCAGTTACCAGTTACCAGTTGCCAGCTGCCAGCTCGCCTCCGGGCGGGGTCCTGGACTCGGCGCTGCTTCAACAAAAGGCGCCAGGCAACAAGCAAACGGAGCTGTGCCGCAAGCTGAAATATGTTTTATTCAAGGCGGTTGCGAGTTTAATGTTGAAAGGAAACTCTTAAGGTTTTGATGATGTTCACTCCTCAAATAACAAAACCTAGCAAGCGGCCACGGATAGGTTTTCTTTTTGTTTTTTTTTTTGGGCCAAGTCAAGACCTAGCTGTCAAGTTGGCTTAAATTAACCAACGGCTATGCATAGCTGATTTTGGAGAGAATCACAGTAGAAGACACGGCGTATTAAATAGATTATAAAGGTGCATTTGACAGTTAAAGCAGTTTTGCATAGGTTTGTTGGGCTAACGCCAAAAGTTGATTTAAATTTGAAAACAGATATGCAGAGCTGTTTTGAAAATGATCTAGCAAAGTGAGTTAGGGATTTAGTCGTATAAAAGTCAGCAGATAAATATTGTTTAAAGATACAAAGATAAAGATAAAGATATAATAATTAATAATAATAATAAATGAGTGCACACGACACTGAATAGGGCCAAGGAGATACATTGTAACTCTTTATACAAAGTGCATTAAATTTCTGACTTCACATAAATAACATTTCCTGCATACGCCTGTCAGCATTGCCCAAATCTAAGAAGAACGAAATGCGCTGCTCCACCATAATAAAATAACCCCAAACCACCCCCTTTAATATTTAAAACATACTTATAATTAACAAAATTAACTTACATTGTGTTCATAAAAATAGTAGTGCGACAGAAATGTTGGACAGTCGCACTACTATTTTAATGAACATGGCTGAAAGTCTAGGAGTTTTAAGCCGACCAACAGTTTCATCTTAGAGTTTGAGAACAAAAAGTAAGACTGGATACTTTCTATGCTTGGAAATTAAATCTTCAATGAGCTGTCTCTAAGGTCAGTTTTGAATCGAAAGAATGGAAAGAAAGCACATTTGTTTTCATATTTATATAAGAATTATAAACTTTTAATAAAAATTTAAAAATATATATAAATTTAAAAAATATTTGCCAGCTCTTAAAATTTAGGATCTACGTAGGTAGATCTTCCATCAATAAATAATTCTTAAGCCCCAGCACCAGTTCATATTTCTAAAACTCTTCTTTACCAATAAAATCTTCACAGCTAACCGACTTTGCTTTCAAGCTCAGTCATATGATTTCCTGTAGCTAATTTTTACTACATAGAACGTCGTTTGCAGTTCAGTGAAAGACTCGTTCTGTGGCAGCCTGCGGCTTCGAGTTGAGCAAAGGAAAAGTGTCAAGTGTGCGCATTAAATGTGAAAAGCAATCAAATTCTGGCAAGCCTGCACACATCATTCACCATGCCTGGCCTATAATCAGAAAAAGAATGAGAGCATGAGAGTTGTTGCCAATTTCCTGCACACACCAGAAGCTGACCATCTGTGGAATTTAACAATTTTGCTCTCTAATTAGGAAAACGCATAATAACTCGTCTATGCATTTGGCCAGAGGCGAGCACTGCATAAAAGTGAGACTCAATTGGTAGCTTGGCCAATTTCGATCTTAATGACGAGAATGAGAGCTAGAGAACGCCGAGTTGTGACCGGTGCGACAGTTGGCCCAATTTGGATATTTTCACAAAAGAAAAGCCTAGGCGAAAATACAGCTGGGAAAATGTGGGTAATGCGTATGGGCCCCCGGCACATTTCGTTCACTCCAAAGTTCGCTCGGTGCCTTTGTGCGGGCATTTGGAAGTGTCATTAAAGTGTTAATTGCTTTCATTTGAAGCAAAGTCTACACCAAGCGCAAAGTCGTTCACTTTATTTGCAATACACAGACATATGTGCGGGTTGGCGCCAACTAAAAGTAAAAAAAGTAGAAAAAAAGGATGCACTGCCGTCGTCGACGATGAGGCCGAGGCCGGGGCCGGGGCCAGAGACACTGCGAATGAGTCTTGAAGCTTTGCAGTGCCGTCTTTGTCCCAGTGGCAGAGCTCGCTTTGGCGGAACTTGCCAAAGAAAAAGTAGCGCAAACGGAAGTTCGCAATTAAAGTGTTAATTGTGTTAATTTCTTGTGAATTTCACGCGCAAGAGACAACAAGCAGCGGAAGCAGTACAGAGACACAGAGAGATAGAGAGAGAGAAGGATAGCAATTGCAATGAATTATATCACAAGTGCCTGCCCGAAAGGGGTTAGTCACTCACAATTTAATATAGATTTCATTTTGCATTTTATGTAGGCCAATCTAAAGTGCAAAGCAGCAACTCGAATGAGCAGCAGAGCAAAAACTCGCATTAAAATGCATTGAGGAAACATAAATTATATTAAAAATTGTATTAATGGCTAGCAAACACGAAACGAAATTTATGTATGTGTTTCTATATATATAGAAGATATACATATATAAAAAAGTAATTATAAAATTTAAAAAAAAAATTTAATGATTTTTTTATAGTTTATCTATAGCTATGTTACTTAGCAAAGCTGAACAATTTTTAAAGAATTTATACAAATTTTAAAAAGTGAAGGCTGAAGTGAAGGATACCTGATAGATATTGGCATGTTAAAGTATGAGTCTCTAGGTATAACATACTAATATTGCTTTGACCTAAGACAGTAACCCACTGAAGTAGTAGAAAAGGAGTCTAACTTGTAGCTGAATTGCCCAAAGCAATGAGCCATTTAGAGCGTTTTTCTATGGAAGAATTGGATTTCAGTAAACAAAATGTACAAAAGTTAATTATAAAATTTATTAAAAAATTTTAATAAATATATTTTAATCTAAAAGTTAAAAATTTTCAAAATAAAAATAAATATTTTATATTTTTATATACATACATATTAAATTTTATTTTATTAATAATTTTTTAACATTTATTTAAAGTTTTAATGCTTAGCTAAGCTTGCCAGCTTATACAACCTTTAAAAACTGAAGTCTTAAAAGCATACCTCAGAGGTATGGACATATGAAACTTTAGGTTTTAAATATTACAAATTAATATTGCATTGGCCAACGTAACACAATCAAGTACTAGCATTAGTCTGCTTAAAGGCATCCTGTGCTTAGGCTCCAAATATTTAATTTGCAACTTGCGGCTTCTTTGTTCATGGAATCACTAGCAAAAGTACAGCTGCTTGCCTTCGGTTGCAATTTAACAATGCATTTATTCTTCATTTGCTCAGCTGCAGCAAGTGCACAGTAAGCGAGCATAGGGAGAGCGGAGCAATGGGAGAACGAGCACAGGGAGAGCGACATTCTTGCTCTTACAAATTCAACTACAAATGTTGCTCTTATTACTAATAATGACTTATTGCTATAAAATACATTCAAATGATTTAAAGGCATGCACCATATACACGACGCGTCATCAGCATAGCTCACAATTCACGCTCTCCATTAATTTTAAATATTTTCTATAAAATATATATGTACAATAGATAGCTTTAGTTGTTAAAATAAAGAAAAAAGTGGGTTCTGTATCATTACAGCAAATGTTTATAAAGCAAATTTAAAAAAAAACCTTTCAAAAAATGGTTGCAAAAAGAATTTAATTTTTTTTCAATATTTTCTATAAAAATAGTTGTTTTAAACACTTTTATTTATTATTTTTAAATACCTCTAAAGAAAATAAACAACAAATTTTAGACTGCTGAGCTATTGATGAATTGAATTTCAATTAACTTATTTAAAGAATTAAATAAAATATAATTAAAGAAAAACTTTATATATATATATATATATATATATATATTTATATATTATTATATATTATTAAAAAAAATATATATAGAATATATACAATATATAGAATTTAGTCTCGTAATTATGAGTTTGCGCTTCACTAAGCTTCTCTAAAAGTTACTAAAAATTTGATAAGCTCTTGTTCTACGCCATAAAACCTTTCGTGAAAACTGCATTAGTTTGTTCTGCTTCATTCCTTAACACATAAATCCGCTGCTGAAACATGTCAATTATATATTTAGTGCATTTTGGTCTCAGCTTTCCAATACTTTCAATAGCTCATACAAAAATCAACTTTTCGCCCACTTTTGGCACGAGTGGCACTTAACATGCAATTAAAAGCACTGCAAAATTTGTCTAGACTTTTGTCTGGAGCAGTTGAATAAGTGGGCTAACAACAACTATTTATACTTAAGTACGTATATTGGCCATAAAGGCTGGCGTATCGTGACTTTTTTTGGACATTTATAGTTTTAATTGCCAACCACTCGAGCGCAGCATAAAAATGAAAATAAGTAAAGAAGGCTGCTGAAAGATGTTGGCGGGCGGGCAGGCAGGCAGGCAGGCAGTTAAAATCGCATTTCGTGGCTACCAATAAACTTTTTAAGCCGATGAAAATGACTAATTGGACAGCTGAAAAATCAACAAACAAACGCTTAAAGAGCAAGCCCCAGGCAGAGACATGTATGTATATGCGTGCAAGATGCTGCCATAAAACCAAGCGAAGAGCCCATTATAAAATATTCAGATATGTACACAAATATATATATATATATATATATAGGTATACAATAATGTGAGTATGTTTGTGTCTGCTTGGTATGTCGCACATGAATGCTTCAGATAACAAAGAGCCTGAACCAAAAGCCAAGCCAAGCCAATGCCAATGCCAAAGAGTCTTTGTGCGCTGGGCAACCTTTCGAACTGAACAGAAGTGAACTGATTAAGCCAGCAGTGGAGCGCGAGCTGGGATCTGGGATCTGGAATCTGGGCATGCTGGGCATACTGGGACCGCTTGGCTGGCTTGACTGCCTTGACTGACTGCTGACAGTCGAGTGTGGCACATGGAAATCATAAAAAGCGCAGCCAAGCAAACACAAAGTAGTAAAAAGCCATGTCCCAGACGCCGCACCGGACTCTGCACAACCCATTCAACCAGCAACCGCCCGCCCTGCCCAGCAGCCTCCGGCCCTTTGGGTTAGTGTTTGGGTACTTTACGACACATCGTCACGCTTTTGTGACATTTTGTCCTTTCGCCACTCAAGACACACACACATTCGCACATTTCGGGCACTTTTAACACTACACACAATGGACTTAAAAATTCTTTTTCATCAGTTGCCTAAACAGCCGCCGCTCTGGCTTGTAAAAAAAAGAGCTGAAAATAAACAGTCCATAACAGCAACAACAACAACAACAATGAATAGCCAGTTCTCAGTCTTGGCTACATATGAGCAATCCTTTTATGGTTTTAATGCGATTGATGGTCCGTCGCAGTTGTCTCCTCTCTCCCCTCGCCAATCTCGTCGGTGTTTGACAGTCGCGCGCGCATGGACACAGATTGATGGATCCACATTAAGCGAATGATGTAGGAGACAATGATAATTTTGTTATTGTATTCCGGCGAAATCTGTTTTCTGCAAGCGTATAGCAAGTGGATATATCGGCCAGACTACGCATCGGTATACTATGCAGCTTTAAAGTGAAGCGCATAATTTGGGCAAAGGCAGCAGAAAAGGTTGAGTTCCTGGAATTTTCAGGCCCATTATACGTATAACGAAGTGCAACTTGTTGAGTTTTATCATAAATGTATGTCGGCGCAAAGGAGAAATAAAAAGTTTCTTATATCATCTTCATTAAATCGAAGCTTTGTATTTTAATGGTTTATTGTAGCGCAGATAATTTGATTTGTCATCAAAGCAAATGGGGCGTCTAAGAAATATTTTAAAAATTTAAAAATTATATTTATAAATTTATACAATATGTACTTTAAAGGCAGCCCTCGCATATTTCGGTTTCATCTCCCGAGAAATCTCAAATTTTGCGCCTTTGTGCCAATAGAATTTAATTTGCAATCATTATATTGAGATGATTCGGCTACCACAACAGGATAATGGGCTCCATTATGATTTGGACAGAGCGGAACTTGTATAGGATACGCCTATTCTATAAGAATATAATCGAAAATGAATTGAGCTCCAATTAGGCTGCTATGAACCTTTGATGATTGTTATTTAAACGGATTTGTTGACTCACATATAGAAGTTGGGGCAGTTTGGTATATGGATTCCACGTGGGAACCTGATGCGCTGCGGCAATTGTCGTCGCTATTAATTGCGCCTCAGCTGCAGTGGTCATGCCCAGTTCTCGACGCGGTCACATATCAAAAGCGTAGCCAAAAGGCTTGAGAAAAGAATGCTCGGCATTTGTCTTCTTCACGCCACAATGAGTGGAGTAGGCAGAGGGGCTGCGGGGCAGCGCGGCAGCTGGGCATTAGCAGTCGCTAATTTAGCAAAACTAAAGCAGAAATATAAAAGGCAGCGTCCAAGTTGGAGTGCGAGGGCAACCAGGCAAATCGGAGGCAGCTATCTTCAGGCAGCACACAATTATATGTATTTGCACAATTTACAATTAACGTATCAAAATCTGTGCGCTAAACTAAATCTAATTACCAACGAGCACAATTGAAATCGCATGACGAAGCTGAAATGCTCTACGTTAAGGTGATTAATTGTGAAGAAAAACGAAATTCTGAATGAAATCAAAGAACGCAACTGCGCCCAATTTACTTTGCTCTCTGCGGCAAATGAATGGGCAAAAACTTGATTGAAAGATTATAAACAGAGTGAGCAAAGAATGTTGAGAATCTTGTGTGGAACTTAGAGAGTTATATATAGAGAGTTGTATATAGAAAAATATAGAAAAATATTTACTATGTTGAAAGAAAAGGTAAGAATCTTGAAATGGAATTTTTATAAGGAAGCAATGTTAATATGAAATTGAATAGAAGCAATTGGGAAATATTGAAAATAATTTGTATGTAACTCTCCTAAGTTCTCTCTTGACTCACATGTCTATATTTATTTATTTTATGTGATATTTATATATTCGTCTATCCAACTGTGGACCTATAGGTCTATATGTCTACCTATCTCTAAATATTTATCTGTCTATCTATTTATATATATAAATGTGTATAGGTATATGTCCATATATCCAACTGTATCTATATTTGTATATGCATCTATATATCCATGTCTTTCGATCTTATTTATAGGTATATTTATCTGTCTGTATCTATTTATCTACTTCTTTCCGTCTATCCTACCACCTATCTATATATCATCTATAAATATATCTAAAATATATAAACATCTCCATCTATCTTTCTATATCTCAGATTCCACTCTCAGCCTTATGACTGTCGCTTGCTTTTCGCATATATCAATATACCCTCTGCTAAAGAGCAACCAAAGAAAAGTAGACTACAAAGCCTATACCCAGAGGCGGTGGCAGTGGCTGGCTCTGGCTCCGACTGTGGCTCTCGCTCTGACTGGTGTCTCTGGCTATGGCAGCCGACGTCGACTCCCTGGACTTTGGCTAAATGGTCTGACGATGGCGTTGCTGCCATTTGTCAGGCAACGGACCGCAAAATAGTTCCACAGCGAAGCTGCTGGCAGCATTTTAGTTTTTCTTGCTGTTGTTGCTGGAGCTTGACGCGATAATAAGAGCGATGAGGAGAGTTAAGGAACTACTACAGGCAGGAACACTCGGCAACAAAAATCGCATAGTGTGAGAACCGCTGCCACTCTGAGCTTTTTTTTCCACTTCTTTTTTTTTTTTTTTTTGTATTTCTTTCAGTTTTTCGCGTGGAAAATAAATACCAATCTACATAAAAGTGGAAACCAAATAAGAAAAACAGTCGGTAGTTGTAGCTGGCCATTGAAAAGAAAGAAACCTGCTGCCTGCTTCTATTGAGAGCACAACAAAAAGAAGGAAAACCAAAAGAAAGAAAAAAACAGTCGACATACAGTAGAATAGCAAGCGAAGCTAGAAAAAAAAGCAGTGGTTGCCTGGACTGGACTGAACTGGACGGAACCTGGAGCTGGGACCTGCACTGGCTCTGGCTCTGGCTCTGGCAACTGGGTAGCTGGGTAGCTGGTTGTGGTTACAATTTGGAGCAGAGGCCGGCCCCGTCTAGTTTTGATGAAATTGCTCGAAATAATAGGGTGAAAATGCCTCGACTGCCGCCTCCCTCTGCTCAGGCGTTTTTCACAGTGCTCTGCGCCTTTTAACTCTTTCGCGCTTTGGCTTGTTTGACTGTGGGGCTGTGTGAAAGACCAAAGGCGTCACCAATTCAGCCAGCCAGCCAGCTCCATGGCGCTGCAGCTCGCATGCTAGCACCAACGAGAGTCAAAAGCAGTTGGCACAAAAGTTTGAGTTCAACCAGAGCGCCGTACACGCACAGAGACCAAAGCTCTGTTGGAGTTTCGGCTTGGGGTTTTTAGCTAACCAGAAAATAAAAAAAAAAACAGCTATGCTGAAGGTGTCGAAGATTAAACACTCTCAAAATCATTTTATCATATTAACGTATGCAGATATTCAAGCATTTTTAGTGAGGCTTAAGACGTAATAATGCTAAGCTGTCAGATTAGGATTAACAAATATAAAGCGGCATGTTTTCTAGTCATGAATATAAACAGCTTACTAATGCAGTCTTTATCTAGATCAACAATATAATAATTATATAGAAATATATTATATTTAAGCTGCATCAAATCTGCTGCTTAACAAATAATATCTACTGTTAGAGTATTAATGTATATAGCTAAAAAAAGCAACGGAGAGAAAGAAGTGGAAAAAAAAGAAAATGTTTGTGCGGCTGCAGTGAAAGATTTGTGGTGCTGCGGTTTTCGGCTTTTGGGTCTGTGTGAAATTGGATCTGTGCTGTTGCCGAGTTCTGCTGGCTGAAGTTTGACTGGCAAAATTGCAAAACAAAGCTGAGATTTCTATGTGGTTTGAATATGATTTGAATATAAAGGCATATTTGCCATCAAAGCCATGCCATGCCATGCCATGCCAGTTGCTTTTGTGGAATGCGTGTGCTAACAAGTGCATTTATCTGTTTGTGCGCTGCAATTAGATGAGGGGGGCCAAACAAATGGAGGTATTATTATGCCAGTTTAACCGAAAACTAAACAAGTTTTGCTGTATTTAAGTATCAACTCGTCCCTCACTATTATTCTATAAAACTTGCAGCAAATATGCAAACGATACTACAGCATTCCTTCATTATCCGCTAACAGACTACCTGAGCGCAAGCAGCATTCATTTTACTGAGAACTTAACGTGCCTCGCCTCTGCCCCCGTCAGGCTGGCTGACCACCTCTTACAAATCAATTACTTTAATCAATTTTTAACACGTTCGCTTCTTTGCACCCCAGAGAGTCGCTGGATTTTTTACTCTTTTGCTCAGCACATTTATGGTGAAGTAATTTTTTGTTAAATTTTTAATTATAAAGATTAAATGCGGACATGGCGACGCGACGACTAACTAACCTGCCGCAACAAACTTGAAATAATATTCAAGAATTTTTATTGAAATAATAGCCGCGATGCAGGCAGGCAGGTAAAGAGTGAGACCAGACCCAGACAGCGCTCTACCCAGAACGAGGCGCAGCAGTTCGTCAGCGCACATCAAAGGCGGAACGTAGTACGTCTGGGACGCGAAACTGAACTGAACCTGGCCGCTCGTCTAATGGGGGCGACGACAGCCTGTCATCGTTTCAAAAGTTCTCTTTCAGACTCGCCGTTTTCTAATTGAAATGTTCAGCACCATATTTCTGCGCATTACCACCTGCTGTTGCCGCCACAGAGAAGCCGCCCAGTTGCCAATTCCCTTTTTGTAGTTGTAGCTCGCGTTTCGCCCTAGCACGACTGCATAATGCAGCAAAACAGCTTGGCTAAATAGTTCACTGGCTGGCCTCGTAAATTGCAAAAACCAAACCGCAAGAACAATGCACTGCACTGACCATCATCAACCGACCCGAGCAGCACCTTAACCATCATCGTCATTATCAACGCCAAGTTGAGCGCATGATAAAAGGCAACCGAGAGAGCGACTCGATGCGATTACAATTTTTTTTCTTTTTTTTTGTTGCCAACACTTTGGCATTTTTCCATTCGCCCCAAAGAAGAAATATGTAGTTTGATTTTGTTCATCTTATGGATTCCCTGTAATTGTGATTTGAGAGCTTGAAAGTTATATGGTAAGAAATGCTTGAAAGGCACAAGGACTTAGAGTTAAATATGAATATATTTGCAGACTTGGCTTCAGCTTTACAGAAAGTTCCACTTATGCTATCTATGTATATAATATTACAGGGTATCCTATATTTCATTTAGTTGGTTTGCCTTTTGGCTGATTTTGGCCCTATTGGACGCTCGCTTTAGCAGCTGCTTGGCGCTTTTCTAGGAAATAATTTTCTTCACTTCTTTTTTTTTTCGCTTTACAGTTTTCATCGTCTCGTCTCGTCTAGTTTACATCTTTATAGCTGCCTCGTTGCTCCACAAAACTGGGCTGCCTGCCCACAGAGTCGCCCTGCGCTCTGCTGTCGTAGCACTGTCACACCTGTCACTATTGTGGCTGATCACAACAACCGCCAACAATGGAGAAACGAGATGGAGATGGAGATGGAGCTGGAGACAAGCGACGACCTCGCCCAGTTCCAACTCCTACAGACCTACAGACTGGCGGACAAGGTGTGAACGTCAAATAATCACCTTCGCACACGGCATGCCCACAAAAAAATAGAAGAAAAGAAAGAAATAGCAGCGTACAGAGTCTGGCAGAGGAAGTCAATTGGCAGGCGGGCGGGTGGTTGTACAAGCGCTAGCTGGCTGCTTGCTTTGGGTTTTTCACGGCTCTCAACGTTGACGCTTTGGTATTTGCTTTTCGTAAGAAAATTTGCGCATATTTCCCGTGTTTTTTTTTTTATAAATTTTCTCTGCTATTTTTTTTTGCGGGTTGTGATTCGAAATGTGTGAAATTTCAATGGAAAGACGCAAATGCAGACGCAGACGGAGTTGTCTGCGGTCTCGCCCTCAACTGGCAGTCAATGTCTGTGAGTCTCTCTGCTGCTGTTGCTGCTGCTGCTGCTTTTGTTTGCATAATTATTTTATTGTAACTGAAGGTAGCCACGCCCACAAAACTACATGCACGAATGCGGCCCGCATGAATATTAAAACAAAGACGCTTTCGCCTTACCTCCTTAGCTGTTGTCGCAAACTTGCAACTGTTTTGCCAAGTGCCCCAAAGCAGCTACCCTCACCCATCCCCACAACGCAGTCTAGACAATTTTGTTGGGCACCCGAAAAAGTTTCGCTCCGCCTTAGTCTTCACGGGCGCTGCTACTCGCTGTAGGCATTTCTTCAATTAGCGTTTTTATTATTTTTAATTAACAATTTTGCAACTTAATCCTGCTGCTGCACAGCAGACATAATCGAATCAGCAAAAGGGGCTGCATAATGCCTGGCTAAAGTTTGTCTAAGGACAACGGCAACTCAGGCGGCACCCTAGACATGTGCATAATTATATTAGGAGCGGTACAGGACAACAACAGACTAAAGGGCTGCCCAACAAGATTGAGGAAATGTTGCCAAACAGCAGACAGAAAGACCAGACGTCGCTCGAGGCGAACACACTTGAACCAGCTGAAAGGGACACGCACACTCAAATGCCCACTAAGAATTAAGTTCTGTAGACTGGAAAATGGACAATTACAGCACAGATCCTATTACATGTTGACGAGAATTGAAGAAACTCTAGATGTATTCAAAGAACATATAGTTGAAGTAAACAGAGAGATATATATGAATAGAAATATAGATGTATGGTTAGTATATATATAGAACTTTAGTCGGGCAGCCCAGACTGAAGAACTTTTACTGGATTCTTCAAACAAGTTTTTAAATAGAAAAGTTTTCATACTGAACTTTATCTAAACAAATATCCAAATTACATTTAGACTCAATTGTATTTAATGAGTGAGATTTGCGCATCTTTTTAACTACTTTTCCTTGCGTTTAGACTGGTTGGTGTCGCGTGGGGCTTCATTTTCATTATCATCGGTGCGTATCATATTGCCACAGTAGATGCACATGGCTTTCAGCTCTTGATAGCACAGTTTGCAATATGGCGAGTTGCACGTATCACAGAGGACAAAGTCGTTGTTCTCCAGAACATTGCAGATGAGGCATCTGCGCTTGGCGCATCTGAAACGTTCCAGCCAGCCAAAGTATTTCGGAGCTCTGAGGCGCAGTGTTAAAAATATATTTGTTTTGCCCTGCAGGTGTCGCGAGGATAAGTTCTCTTCGGCGCGCTTAAGCAGCATCTCCCTATTATAGAAGCGAGAGCGTAGAAAAGTTGTGTACAAATAGAGAATGCGTTTCTTCTCGTGCTTGTAGTAGAAATAGCTGCAAATGATGCGACGCAAGCCGAGCAGCTTGGCATTCTCATAGATCAGCAAAATGATGATTAGGTAAATCAGCAACAGCTCGATATAAAAAGTTTTCGGCAGCACATGAGCCACGGGCAGGCACTCCTCGTTGCTCAGCGACGTGGTGACGTGTTCGTGTATGTTGAAGTTTTTCATGGTGGTGCGCAGCAGACGAGCCATTAGTCCAGTGCCATTGATCTGAGAGAAATGAATGAACAAATCAGTTAAAATCTCCAATCATACTGTATGAGCATACTTACTCGAAAGCGCACCTCGTGCTCACCTTGCTGTCGATAGGTGATCAGCGATCGTTGATGTATTATTTGCAGCAGATTCACAACCAAACGATCGAGCACAATGAATACGCCCGCTGTCACCATTTCCAGGGACAAGTGCAAGAAATTGAAAATTTTTATACCCTTACCCTCGCTCCTTCTCGCCGAGTCCACGAACATGGGCTGCTCATGGCTTCGCAGCGGTAATATGGAACGTTTATTTTCGCGCCTGCGACGTTCATCCACATGCTTGAAGTAGTCCGTTATGTAATTATTATCAAACTCCAAGTCCGTGCAATACAGATATTGGTATCTGATCGACGAATATATGACAACCAGAACGAACAAGTACATCAATTTCTCAACGACCTTCATGACGGTCTGAAAGATGCGCTTCTTGCTATCGTAATCCCTCATAAACTGCTTGGACGTCTCTTTGGCGCTAAGCAATTGCTCAGAGGTCGTGATATTCTGCAGCTGATAGGTTATCTCAATATTGGAGTTATTATCGTACAGCTCCTGCTCGGCGTCCAAGAGTTTCACATAAGTCTCGCCAAACTTGGAAGGAACAACCTGGCAGTAGATGGGAATAATAATTTGCAGAGAGAGTAAATGAGAGCTGAAGATATTTTAAGACTCTCGCCTACCTTTGAGGCATCGCACACCTTATCCGGATTGCCAAACATATTGATTTTGCATATGACATCGACGCGATAGGGCCAACATAAGACTCCGACTAGCCAGTCCGGAAAGTTGGTAGTACACTTGCGATAGCCCTGCAGGAATATCTCTTGGCAAACGCGATGTCCACTGCGCAGCTGATGTTTGCAGCGATTTCGCATGTTGCGCACAAATTTCTCCTGCACGACAGACGCTGTGGGCACCTGTTTGCCGGAATTGTCGAAAGTTGCTTCGCTGAGATTGGCAGCTCTTCGTTCCTTCTTATGGCCAAATTTATCATCCTCGATATTTGTGTTTTCCACGCCGTACTTGAGATCATCTAGAATGGTCTGCAACTCCTTGAAATTGCCTTGTATCTCGTCCAAATCTTCCCTCATCGTTTGCAGCGTATTGGTAAAGGGCTTGGCCATCAGATCGAACCGTGTCTTCGTCAGATTGTAGGTGAGTAATGTGGTGCAGGCGAAGACACGAGCCACCTCATCCGCATTCTGCACCAGATTGTCAATGGGCCCCGCAATGACAAAGGCAAAGGCCACCGCTCGAAGATAGCTCTGACCCGCCTTGCCCAAGAGGCTGACGAACATCAGCAATGTTATCACACGCACATTGCGACTTAGCATATAGGAGAGTCCGCTCCACAGGATGATTACCAACAATATCATCCGTTCCGGCATAAAGCGTTCCAAGATTAGACCAAAATTGACGTTCATGGAAAACAGTATCCACAGCAAATAGCCCAATACGATGCCCGCAATGAAATTGCATAGGTGACGCGTGGGTCCGATCCACCAGGAATCCACATTATCGTGGCCATAGAGCAAACAGTAAATGGGTTTGCCTATCCAAGCTAAGAACTTTTCAGCCAACTCCGATATGAACAACATGACTTAAGACACAAAACAGTTCGGTAAACCTGATAGAAAAATCTTAAGTGAAATTATCCGGCAAAACAGTAAAACTTTCAAGACAAAAACTCATTTCTGGACAGGGCTTAAGAAAAGAATCTGAGTAATGCCACAGATGCAACTGTAAAACTTCAAAAAGAGAGTCGTCCGAACAAGAGTTTCTTAAGCTTACAATGGCCAGATTATTGCAAGTGCAAAGGAGACACTTGAAACACAAATAGTTTAAGCTCAAGGTTAAACGTAGGATTAACACAGTGCGTAAAGATGTGGAGAATGGAGAGTGGGGAATGGCGAATGGAGGCAAGTGGCAAGCGCATTAAGCTGGCTCAATTGGCGCAGCTGCGTTTAAGGCTCACAAACTGCCTCACTTTTAACCGTTTTATGGCGCACTCTTCGAGCTGCCACACGCAGCACTGGCAATTCCCCAGGCTGTCTTTTCGAAAAGGACGGAAGGCTGGCCCCGTTGTCATTTAAGAGCAGCAGCAGCAGCAGCAGCAGCAGCCGCCGCCGCCCCAAACAGATACAGAGAGACTATAAATGACTGCAGCTACCAACGAGGCGCTCGTTAAAAATGCCAGCGGACCAGACAACTCCACACATTCCCAGACTGGACCAGACACAACAGACCTGCAACAAGATTCGCGTAACATACGCACAGAGCAAGGTCCTGCTCGCAGTCAAGCCCAATCGAACTGAGGTGAACAGAACTGTATGTAATCCAATTATAATAGAGCAAAGGAACTTTTGCACCTGCCTGGGCACCTTGCTGAGCGGATTCTAAAATAAAAATTGATTACATGCGTGTGTGTGTGTCTTGGCCGCAATGAATAAATTTGCTTGCAGCTTGTTTGTTTTGCTGGCGACCGTTTAAAAATTTATGAACTGCAGCGCAGAGCGATAAAAATGCATCAAAATCCGTCAAGCAGGCAGACATCCAGAGAGCCAGTTCCAGTGGGCAGCTCCAAATTGGTGCAGTTGGCCGTCGCGCTTGACGGTGCTACTCACTGAATATTAAACAGGCAACAAAGCTGGCAGCTCCCAGCGGCGGCACTTCATCAGCCCAAGTCGTGCTAAAAAATTGATTGATCCTTGAGGTGCAACCGTGGGGGCAGGGGCAATTGGGAGCCTGTGGAGCGATGGCTGCAACTTTGACGACATCATCTCGAACAAAGGGCAGGGGGGCGGGCGTGGCTGTCAGTTGTTCAGCCCACAAACACATACACTTATTTAAACAATTTAAAATTCCAAGAGGGCAATGGGCTATGCCTAGGCACAGTGAAGCGACAACATTTTACTGCCTTTAATATGCTTCTATGTGTATAAGTCTCTAGGCTACAAAGATTTTTCTTTACTTAATTTTCTATATATTTTGTACCACGGTGTTTGCGACACCATTGTTCTGGCCAGCTTGTGTTAGCTTTAAATGCATTAAATTGTCAATGCCTTGACTATGCTTTAAGCTTGCTGACCATAAAATTGGTTTGGCGCAGACAAAAAAGGAGTCGCTCCCAACTAACCAACCAACCAGCCAAGCTGGCAGGCAGTGAACTCCGCCTCCTCGTTGGTCAGTCAGTCAGTCAGTCAGTCAACTCGAAAAACCGAATGAATGATGAATTGCCTGTCACTTGCAATTTTTGTAGCCAGACAAAACACAGCTACACAGCAATGCCCAGCCTCGTCTTCGTCGTCGATGTCTGCGCTGTTTGCCTTGTTTAAATTGTTCATGTTCCTCTAAGCCGACTACAGCCAGCCCAACTGCACAGGATACTCTGGCCAGCAGCAACTACATACAGTATGCCATGTTGACGCGCGGCTGACTGCTGACTGCTTTCATGGAATTTGCGTTCAAAAAGGGCGGCAACATCATTGTCAACCCAAGCGTCAACAGTCTTTTCTTTTTGGTTTTAGCCAAATATTTTTGTATGATCACAATGGCAAAATTTAATTGGGCGGCAACTGCACAAAATATGAAACATTTTTGGCTGAGATATGACAAAAGAAATACATATTTTGAGTGAAGAATTTTTGTCAAACATTGGACAGGAAACAGTAAGAATGCTGGAAGAAGAGACAGAGAGAGAGAAGCTGAACGAACTTTTTGTGAAGAAAGAAGTTTGTTAGCTGCAGAATATGTCTTGAAGAAACTGTGATCAGATACCAATATAGACTGTATAAGAGCTTTCATTAAAAGTCTTTTTGGAAATATATACATTATATATTAAATATATTATATATATTAATAATTCCTATTTTCTATTATATTTATTATAATTTACAGCTGCCTGACTACACATAAATTTCCAAATAAAAACCACATTAATTGTTGCTATCTATGCAAATTATTTATTGGCCTCGCGCCCAGGTAGCTATTGCCAGGTCTACTCAGGTTTATGCTTGGCTTTAGCTCCGCTCTACCTTAAGCCAATTAGCGCCACTAATAAAAAGCAATAAATCAGTCCAAATTAACCAAAAAGACAACAACCACAGCAACGAGAGCAAAGTGTACAAATAAATTTGTGCACTGCACTCAGCGCATTTGTCAAGGAATTAACCCTTTGCAAAGGGTTAGAGGGAACAGAAAAAAACAACAGCAAACCAATATGAAAATGACATTAGCCAAGCGCCAACAGACGGCGGCTAGACCGTGGCCAGACAGAAGCAGGAGCCACCAGGCACAGGCACAGGCACGGGCACGGGCACAGGCACAGGCACAGGAGACACCGTACAGGAGGCGCTCAGTTCTGGGCCTCTGTCTATGTCCGTGTCGGCTGTCTACACGCAAAACCACTTTTAACTCGTTTACTTTATTTATGGCCATAATTTGTTAAGCAAAAGGTCGAAAACTAAACTGGCGACCGCCGCCTGGCGAGTGCTGGCAAAAGGGCGCAGCAAGGTGCGATGCATAATTAAGATAATAAAATATTAATTAAAATTAAGTTCATGCATATGCAAACACAGTGACAGCGATGCCCAAACGCAAGCCAGCGCAATCCAAGTACAAATATTTGCGTTTAGCAACGTTGATTAGAATGAAGGTATGATAATACGAGCTGAGTGCCGACGTTGATAGCCTCGTTATTGGCACTGACGAGACTCGCCTTAATTAATTAATTAAAAATGCACAGAGCACAGTTTTTCTCTCCTTTTATTATTATGTTTTTTTTCTGCTTTTTGTGTGTGTTTTTTTTATGCAAATTATTCGGCTGCCTTTACACAAACAGCAACTTCATACACCTGCCCGCCCCCATAATGAGAAGCCAGCAAATGAGTTGAGCAGGCCCAAAGGGTTTTGCTGGAATGTGTGTGCCGCAACCAAAAGCCATGGGGGACAACAGACGCTTATAAATGTCAATCAGAGATGGGATTTAATGTTACTCTAAGGAACAAGAAGCATATTGAAATTATCATTATATTTAATATATATATATATTTTTTTTAAAATTACATAATTAATTAAAATAAATATTTAATGTTCTGAGAGGTCTCTTTTTGAGGCAGGAATTATTACAACAATTATATAAGCAGATCTGAAATAAAATGAAATGAAATAGTCAAGTGCAAGTGAGGCTTATAAAAAAAAGCCCATTGAGACCCATTTGTACTCATGATAAGCTTATAGAAGGGCAATACTTTGTAAGAGACTTGGTCAGTGTTTTAGCAAGGAATAATTGAAGAAGTTAGATAAATTCAACCATATATATTACATATATTTAAGTTAATATCTTCATCCATATCAACAGAGAAAAGAGTTTAAGCCTTGAGCAGTTAATACATTCATGCAGTATGGAGCTGGGATGCAGTTTTGCGGCTTATGCAAGCATCTGACTGTAGTTAAGCCATTATCGATAAGAGCATGGAATAACAATAGCAGAAATCTATTCTAGAAAATCTAGAATCAACTGCAATCAGTCATAGCGCTTAGCCAGTGGATTCAGGCGTCAGTGAGGAGTCTTACATCTTACCAAAACGTTGGAAACTTCCTAACTTTTTAGGAAACTCTGACTCCAATAATTTGCGTAGTTAGTTAAATTAATATTTATTGATTTAATGGCTTAACCGTGGCGTTAATGTTATATATATATATAACATTAATTACATTTATATTACATTATTAACATTAATTATATTATATTATATATATATTTAACTATAAATTTGAATGACTCTAATTAAAAGAATTTTTTTCAATTTTTACATTCATTTTTAGAACTCATTCTTTGGGCAGAGCATTTAGCTTTTGGCATGGAAAAAGCGCAACAATTGAGTTATTCATTTCACAATATTTAATTTATTTGTGAGGTATATTGCGTCGGCTAATGGATGTTTGCTGTTTGCTTTCAGCTTAGGGGCGTATTCCGTAAAAAAAAAAAAAAAATAAGAAAAAGGCTAAACCGCAAAGCGCGAAATGTGATACATTGTGGTTTTTTAGAGTTGGCGTCTTGGACGGCGCATAATTAATTTGGACTTTGGATATTTATAGATAATATTTGAATTGTTGTGCGACGCTTAATCATTTTACCTGTCGCATATGTGGGCATCTAATTGGTGAATATATTTTCGGGCCTGCCGGCCAATTTGAACGTCAATCGCGCCGTGAGTGAAAGCGAAAGCCGGTCACACTTCCCGTAGCGGTTTCCCCACAAAGACACGCAAAAAAACTGAGCCAGACCCATTAGAGCGCATACCTGGACAGAGCGCACAGTCAGTCCCATGATTGATGATCACCCGCGTCCAGTTCTGCTCCGAGCTCTGTGTTGCTGCTGCATTAATTAACTAATTTACTAGTTTGGTATTTTATTTCTCTGTTCTCTCGTCCACAAATGTTTTCCAAATTTATGCACACAAATTTCTATTAGATATAAATTTTATTTTTGTTGTTTTGTTTTGCTTTGTTTTTTTTGTTTTTTTTTTTGCAGTAATTATTTACATGCATAGCCCCCAGCTGGGGACGCATGTCACGCCTTATCGTCAGCTTTCACTCTTCTCCCCTATATATTTTGGCGTACTTCCGAACGCATTGTCATAATTCACGCTTGACACAATCGTTGCGTGATTTGGACATTGCATTTGATGGACTTTGATGAATTTGGACAGTTAAAGCCACAAAATTGTGTGAATGCAACTGGCAGCGGCAATAAATTTGTCTGTTTTGCCATTAAATGTTACCGAATTTCCAAAAATTCTGTTCACATCTATTTGCATTGCTAATGATCCAGCTCCAGTTCGCAGAGTGCACAACAATCAGAGTTTTTTTTTCCAAATATTATGCAAATCCAAATTATGAATTACGATTCTTAGCCAACGCAGCTATCCTAATCATAAATTCCATGATTGCAATATACGCCAAATTGACAAATTTTGATTTAGAGTCGAGTTTCTTGCATGTGAATTTGCAAAAATTGGGCCAAATGCCAGCTCAACTAATAACTTGTTATATATGTACTTTATTTACAGAATATTTATTATTTTTCTATCAAAAGCTGAGCATCTTGTTCATTAAACATAAAGTCTGAAACTATAAAAGTTCAACACTTTGCCATACATCACATGCAAAGATCAATTACCCATAGCCAGAGCCAGACTATGGCTAACCGCTAGCTCATCTGATAGCCGTTAGACATACCGCAAGCAGCTACTGTGCACGACACCTTCCCCAGTTGCCATATATTTATAACCGCGTCGTATATCATATGGCTCGAAGCATTGCTAGATTGCAGCGAGAGCGAAGATGCTGCTGGCAATGACAATCAACATTTGAGCTCGAAGGGAATTGCTGCTGCGTCGTGCTCGTATTTCAATAATAACTCTTAACTCTTGACTCACATTTCATAATTCATTTTCGATAGACTCTCACTTTTATATTTTTTTCCATTTTTTTTTTTTTTCGCTTAGCACATTAACATTGGAAAACCATTAAGCGCTGCCACGACTGATTCGAATATGTTAAGGCCAAATAGGTGGAGCATCTGATGCTGCGGCCCCACAGGCATAAATATTGTGTTAACCACAGTTGAAAGTTGTAATTTATTACAAATTAAAATAAATCAAAATGAAATGGCAAAAACCACAACAACAAAAATCTATATAAATAAATAAAGAAAATCGGAAGATATGTGAGGCAGCAGCAGCAGCAACAGCAGCAGGTAAAAGGGGTCACCAAACAAATGTCTCTATAAGTTGGGTGGGGGAATAAAAAAAACATTTGCATAACGTAATAAAAATGATAAACGTTAATTTTTTTATCTGCCGCTCGAGAGGAAATTGTAGCTGGAAATGATTTGTCAAAGTTGAAAGCCGATACCAGAGTGTTCACAAATATACGCATCTACGCCGGAAGAGAAATTCCAAACAAATTAAATTATATCAATTTAAATTTAAAATTTTTCATATATACGAATGTTTCTCTCCATCTCCATCGAGCCGAAGTTTCTCTCTTTTTTTCTGTTTCTCTCGAGTGCATTTCATCTAATATCTGTTTTTACAACCAGCAGTCAGCCAGCCAGCCAGGCAGTCATATAAAATCAAATCGTATAATCCATATATGAAGCTCTACACACGCACGCACACTTCAAAATAAAACGTGAACAAAAATCCAAACTATTTACTGATGTATGAACATATATTTTATAAGCACTCTTAGAATTTACCGCTGCGATCGACAGGTTTTGATGGTTTGATATCGGGGATTAGCTGGAGCTTGGAGTGATGCATTTCTTGTCATAAATGTGAGAAAAACGTAAGAAAAGAGAAACGTACTATAAACAGAGTAGTTCACCTATGACTGATTGAGGAGTCAAGACTTCAGCTAAGACAATCTTGACTTTAACTAAATTTGAAGTAAATAAGATAAGTCTAAAATGAAAGAAAAGCATAAGAGAAGCGAAACGAACTATAAACAGAGTAGTTCACCTCTCTATGCGATTTTTATACATTCAAGTCAGGCACTGTTGACTTAAACTAGATTTTAGGTAATTAAGTTATGTTTTCTCCTTCAAACAAAACACATATAAATCTCTTCTCATTTGCCTCACGTGATCGAAATCTATCTGTAAGCATTGTGAGCCGCATTCCAAAGCCCATATTTAACTGAAATTCAATACCCAGCAAAAAAAAACAAAACAAAACGAAACCGATTAAATGCAGGAAATGCAAAAGGCCACACCACCAACTGGGCCAAGCTGCGCTCTGTTCCGCGCTTATCAATGGAGTTGTTTACATTTTTATGTTCCACACAAAGTCCACGCTTGACTAGCGTCGCAATAAAAATCTCAGCTAGAATAAAATTTCAACACTTAAAAGTTTTCAAAATATTTGATGCCATAAATGCCATAAAAGTGAGTAGAGAGCGCTTTCATCCACTGGGCAGCAGCAGCAGCAGCAGCAGCATTAATAATGCGCGTGTGGAAGATGATGTCGAAGCAGTCGGGACTGCGTTTCCAACTGTCAAATGTCACTCGCCGTTCAATATCGTTTATCAAGCGTTTTATCGCTGATTTCTCATAAACTTTTGGCCAGTGCGCCACACAGCAGGGCCCGGGCACATTAATCATGAGCAGCTCGCCCTGCTGTGCATTTGATGGCTGCTGCACACCTTCCCAGCGACCCGCTGCATTAAAACTTTGGGAGTCAGCAGTTGCCGAAATAAAGGAACATCAGAACGGGAATCGGCTGTTGGCAAATGCGCAACAACCGCAGACTAATTAAATTAATTGAGGTGATTTTTGTCGCCCAACTCTGCCACGAGCTGTGCCATTTATAAAGTGTTCAGAATCCGGTTTCACAGAACTCTGAATTGCCCTCTGAATAGCTGACTTTAAAGTTTTACAAATTTAATATTTAGTTAAATGTTTGTTGTTTGCAATTTAAGTCAGAATATTTTACAGGGTATACGCATATACCTATATATATATATACCTTGTCTTTCTCTCTTTTTCCGCTTGAGGCTCGACGTTTTTTTTGCCGCGATTCCGGGCAATGGTCATATCCGTAAATGCTCAGCGCATATAATCCATCGAAATTAATGACTGGTCATATTTTTTAACCAGATATGCTTCTTGTTTTTGCCGCTTGATTGAATGGTTATTCATATTTGCACAGATAGGGCTACGGCATGCTGTTGCTCTGCAACGCAAAGCCTCTTTTTATGACCCATTCGGATTCATTATGGTGAGAAATTTTTTGCTTCTCCTTTTGCTCTCTTTAAGGATGCGTGTTCCGGCATATTTTATAGTTTGGCCAAAAAGAAAAATATTTAACGAATGCAATCAAATGTTTTTTGGCTTTATTATTAAGAGCAAGCCTGAAGCTTTCTCTTATATATGTTAACATTAATAGATATTTTCCTAGAACTAAAAATAAAAATTATTTAAAAAAATAATAATAAATAAAATAAATAATAATAATATCTAAAATATATATTTGCATATCTAAAAATAAACAAAAGTATCTTAAGCTACTTTAAGCCATACTTGCCTCAGTCTATTAAATTTCTTGACTAATCCCAATCAATTCTTGCAACGGCTCAATTATCCATAATTTACCTTTGTAATAAACGCATTTGGTAATCGAGGTGCGCTGTGCTGAATGTTTTGTGGCAAGTGCTGGAGTGTCAACAACATTCGATTAATAAATAATGCAATTGAATGAATGGCTGGCAATTGCTGAGTTGCATGCCGCAGCCAACATGGCGCAACATATTTTGCAGACGACACAACAACAGCAGCAGCAGCAGCAGCAACAACAACAGTGAATAGCAATGACAACACCAACTGAATTGTGAATACTGAAAATGTTTAGTTTTAGCGCCGCAGGTGGTCAACAGACAGCGGCTAAAAGGCGCACAGCACACGGCAATTCTTTTTTTTTTTTTGCATGTCTCTCTGCCGTGTGCTGCAGGATAATGACAGGCCAACAACAACAGGATGAGCTGGAGCAACGAGCATCGAAGCATGGACATTGCGCCCGATTGTCAATTGTTGTTGTCAATTACGTGAACAAAACATGCACACGGTCGCTGCATGAATGGAAAACAGGAGGCGCTGCTATTGCTATTGCTATTGGTGCAGTGGCTGTGGCTGTGGCTGCTACTCCAACTGCTGTTGACCACAACAACGAACCAAAAATTTGTACCCAAAATCATCATGTCAATTGCCAGGCAACAGGCCGGAACCAGCTAAACAAATGCAAAGCGGTTGCCGAACAAAGAGCAGCGGTTTCCACGAGAGTCTTAGAGATGAGCCAAGGCTTAGAGGAGAGGAGAGTCACGTGAGTAACTGGAGCTCAGGCATTATATAGTTGACCAAAATTAAATTAAAACAAATTGTAGTTGATCTTCTATTATATAAGTGATGTGATCAATTATTAATAATAAATATATGTTAGTTAGGATAGAGGTCTAATGATGGAGGATCGTTACAGAAGAACTGATTGAACAAAGCTACGGAAATAGAGTGAAGAAAATGAGCTAGAATATCTGTCAGCAGAATAACTCAAATTGAGGAAGATAGTAAGAGCTAAGAAACAGGAAAAGTGAGCAAGATTATCTAAAATATATGTCAACAGATCTAGTAAAGCTGAAGAAGATGCTAAAAAATGATTTGAGTTATAGCAAAATTGATTGAGCAAAGCAAAAAGGGAAAGAATAGAAAAGATTAGCTAACAAATATTAGTCATCAAATTCAGTAAAGTTGAGTGAGAGTATGGGAAAATTTACTAAGCAAAGTTGAGGACTAGGGCAAGATATCAATAGATCCAATAAAGTTGAGGATGAGTATATGAAATTGATTGAGCAAAGCTGAGGAGTAAGTTCTCAGATTGGCGAAAATATCTATAGATCCAACAAAAAAGATCCAAATTCAACTGAGATATTGATCAGTTCAACGAACAAAGCTGAACAAGCAAGTAAATCGTCAGTTTAGCTATTCGTCAACTAATACAGCTAAATTGACATAGAAGACTCAGCTAGAACTTAGGCAGATTGATCAAGCAAAGCTAATGAAGAGTATAAGAGATAAGCTCAGATATAGGAAAAGGCTTGGATCAAAGTTTAGAAATAGTATAGGAGTTCAGCTAAAATATTGACAGAGACAACTCAATGTAGATTGCAATAGAGCAGCTAAGATAGTGCTTGACTGATTGCCCAAGCCTGTCTGAGCGTATAAGAGATCAATTCAGACATTTGCCAGTTGATCAACTTATTTAGAACTTACCACCTACGCAGCGAAATTCAAGTCAATATCAGCTTTCAGCTAATTCTCTTGCCCACTACAACGAAAACACGATTTTCGACCATCTCTACTCACATGCGCTCCGGTTAATTGGCATGCCATTTTGGCATTGGTATTATGTGTTTTGGGGCGCAGTGAGCCTAACGATTTGTGGCGTGTAAAAGCATTTGTCAATGTGTCACAACAATAAACTGTCATGGAGTTGCTGCAGCAACAACAACAACGACAACAACAACAACACTGGCTGCCTCCAACTGCTGCAATAATTGGAGCAGCTGAATAGCTAAGGAGCCAATGCTGAGGCAGCTAAAACGTCTTTCTCTCAATGGAAGATTAGCTGCTGCTGGTGCGCTTGCAACATCAGCATAAATTGAACTCGCTCTGACCTTTTTAATTAAAAAGCTGGAAAGCAAGTTTGGGCTGGAGAACGCGGCATTCGGTATTCGGCATTCGGCATTCGTGCCGCGTTCGCATGCTAAAAATTGCAACAAAATTACATGACCCCGACGGACCGAAACAGACAGCAGTCGACAAGGATTTGGCTGCACACAAACGGAACGGAAGAGAATTGTTATCTAATGTCTGGAGGCGAAGGGTCAGCTGCCGGCAACTGTGTGCAACAGTCACGCAGTCGGGGGAATTGAAGCACGAGCAAGAAAAGTGTTAATAAATTGTTGCCAAGCCAAGGACCGTACGCTCTGAGCTGGACGGGCGGACGGACAACGTGGCATTGCCCAAAATTAAGTTACGTAGACTCGTCGAGTCGTTGCTCGAGTCGAGTCGAGTCGTTGCTCGAGTCGAGTCGAGTCGTTGCTCGATTTGCAAATAAATTTGTTTAATTCCCCACTCGATGTGAACGCCACAGCGAGAAATATTTTATAATGCTCCGACACTCAGAGACCCACAGCGGGGTGTGAAAGTTCGTGGCGCTGGACAGACCAGCGACTGGGCGACTTAGCGACTGGGCGACAGGGCGACTATTCGACTAAAACGTGCCTGGGATTTGACTGCCAACCTGACTAATTAGACGCGTCATTGTAGCCCGATTGGATTTGCATTTGGATTTGGTAAGACTTTTCGAATTGGCATTGTTAATGAGCGAACGATGCGGCTGCCAGCGACGGTCTCTGAGTGCCAAACTTCGCCTAAATGGAAACTAATTGGCATTTAAGTTGGCCAAAGTGTAGGAGTTACGGTAAGTGCACTCTTAAGGTTGCCCGTACAGCTGTTTCGCTACAATGACAATGGCCGAATGGAGTATGCAAATTACCAGGACTTCATGCTGACCGTTCCGCGGAGCAGACATGACATTCGAGAGTCTTGGTGAGAGAACTAAACTGAATGGGATTACAAGGTTCTTAAAATGACCAAAAAAAGCCATGTAAAAGATAGTAAAGAAAAGAACAATGATTAAAGACAAAATTCTATTTGAAGAAACAAAAAAATTATATATAAAATTACTTTTTATGTATTTTTTCTTGCTTTAAGTTGTTTGAAGAATATTAAATAATTTTATACACCAATTTTTCTTTGACAACTTTTCGTATTTCAATAAATAGCTCTAATAAAAACTTCTTGGACAATTTGTATTTATTTTCAACATGATATGCCTTTTATTGCATATACAAGTATTCACATTTGCCCCATGTCCAGCTGGAGCTGGCCTGTGTCTTCTGCTTAATTGCGAATCCATTGGCTTTATGAAAAAGGCAGAAAATTCTTTTTTATTATTTGGAGTACATACGAGTATAAATAATGGCAATTGGTTTTTGCTGTCATTGTTTTCATCTGGCCATGTGCAGGCCATTTGTATTTAACATATCATTCATATAATATCAATTAGTTGCATATGTGCGGCGCCAATCTCTGTGCCAGCCGAGAGCTGCGAATTATTGGCCAATGTCGAACTGGCCGATATCCGGTCAAATGCCAGCGCGCTGGCGTCCACTCTCTCAGCCTTGTCAACGGCAAGCGGATGAAAGAGCTCACTCGATTGGCACTGCCTGTTTGTTGCCTGTTGATGATGGCGATGATGATGACGCTGTCCGAGCATGATGTGGATATTGACAGCAGCCGCAGCGACAACGGACGACAACATCAATGTCAGCACACCAAACGTGCTTTTCTCTTCTTCCTTTTCTTCTTGTTTTTTCTTCCTCATTTTTTTTTTGCAGCACAAAAAACTCATTTTATGCCAATTTTTGTGTCCACTCATAGCGTACTGAATGAAATTTAACGAGCTGCCGAGCGTATATTCATGCTCGCTCCACACATAGCCATACACGCATGCATACATGCACACATGCATACATTAACCAATAAACGAAAAAGGATTCACATTAACGGTTCATTTGCGCTGAACAGTTGAAAAGCCAAGCACAGTCCAAGTAGTCAATCGATTGCTCCAATAGTTCATCATTTCTTACTTTAGTGACTAAAGCTGGATAAGGTTTTTTTTTATCAAGAAGAAGGATTTCTATTGGGAAATATTTACATAAACTTTACATATGAACAAATTCAATTAATATGCTTCGAGCCATGCTTAGATCTAAAGTAGAAGAATGGAGAGTGAGAATGAATTAGAGTTAGAGTAGGTTCTATTTGGATTCCTGAAAAGTGATTAGAAGAGCACTGGAATTTTATCAATTTATAAAGCAGCTTTGCTACAATTTAATTTTCAATTTGGATTTTAGTTTGAGTCTTATTTATATTATTTAAACTTTCGATTTTGCAGTGCAGCTAGAGGAAGTGTTTATAAGGACAAATTCACACAATTACATATGAGTAAGCCAGGCTTGTTCATTCATTCATTCATGAGAATCACATAGAAGTGAATTACATCAAGAATATTTTCAAATTTCCAATTTCACAGAGCAGCGAATGGCAGTTTTTGTATTAGGGCAGACATTGATACAGTTCCATAGACTTCACCCAATCATAGATACCAACACGTAGCCAGTCCACTGATATTTCGCATTTCTTAAGGCATTCTGATGATCAAATCAATGCATTCCAATATGCAGAGACCAGCTTAATTATGTATGCAAGCAACGTAGCAGCCCCAAAAACACAGAAGGAGTTTCCGCAGCTGCTGCCGTATCACCCCCTGCTAGTTACCCCCACCTGGCTTGCCTGTTAGTTTTTCGGCTTAACCTTTTGCCAATTTAAAATTGGTTTGCCTCGGCTGGCAAGTTCAAATATGCACAAACATTTGTTCAAAGGCTAAAGATTTATCTCGCCCGTTGTTCGCTAGACACCCTGTGGTTCCTTTCGGGCTCCACGTCTGCTTCCGTTTCGTGTCGAGACTGTGAGCGGCCCAGCCACGTGAAGCCGGCTCGCTACCGGGTCTGAGACTTTTTGGCTATTCATATGAGCGCAGCGCAACGATACAAATCTGTGAATTTCAAGTGCAAAACTTGAATATGCAATTGAATTTTTCACGTTTTTCAGTTTGTTTATATATTTTGCTCCTCCCGCTGTTTGAAATTGTTTGATAGTAGTTTTTTGTGTAGACTTGGGAGAAGACATGAAAAATGCCAAAAGTCCAAATGTCTCTTACAGTTTGCTACAGTGAATAAACACTTGGATGACTGGTTGTTTTTTTAGATGATTTCATAAAAGTTATTAAAACTCATGGCGTGCAGCTACCCTGCTCATTGATTTCTTAATCAATGCGCTCATAATTTACTCATTGTTTACTTTGGGCATAATTCAAAATTTCCATTTAGATTGAATAGCATATATAAAAGGCCCCCCGTTTGCCTCGTCTAATTTGGGCACATTGAATATGCTGGAGGGCATCTACCTAGGGCCTGTACTAAAAATTGTCAGACTGCAAGTTTGATTGGCTCTGACTGGTCGAAAAACATTTGGCCAAAAAGCTTTTAGAGCAGCGAGCTGAGAGAATTCAGGCAACAATTGGAGCTTGTGGAGTGGCTTGCCTCGTAGCTGGTGGCTGGTTGCTGTTGGTTTCATTGGCAATTTGCATATTCACGCTGCGGATAAAAATCAAAACAGTGGGTGCTGTGGGTGCCGTGGCTGCCGTGGCTGCCACAGCGGCAAGAGGCAAGCAACACACACAGCCAAACGGCAGCGGGCGAGATGCAATGACAACGACAAGCAGCAACCAGCAACGGCAACGGCAACGGCAGCGGCAACAGCAACGGCAACAAGCGACAGGAGGACAAACGCCAAGGCAATCGATGAATGGGACAGAGAAATGCAAAATGTGCCTGCTGGGCAACCATGAAACCGAGACCCGAACGCGAGGCTCGAGCTGAAATCGCGGCCAAACAAATTCAAAAATGTTTGGTGAATTTCAATTGCTGACAAATTGCGAAAGCGCCAGCGATGCCAGGAAGCGAAAGGAAATGCGCCGCAGGACAAGTTCCAACAAAAAGCGAGCACGAGGATGCGGCTTCGATGAATTCAGCAACAACAACAACAGCGGCAACGAGGCGACAACGAGGACGGTGTTGTTGATAATATTATTAGTACCGGTGAATGCCAAATTGTCCTTAAGGATATAAATGGAATTTGAAATTATTTTATCAACATTTTTGATTGCTTCCAGCTGAACAATTGCTGCAGACAGGACAGCGCAGGACAGCAGAGGAGACGGCAGCACTTCGATGGAGTCATTCACAGCGGCCAGCCGTACATATTTTAATAATATTCACAAAAGTTATGAATTCTGTGTGCCAACAACAAAAGCAATGATGAAGTTGTTGCTGCCGCCGTTGATGACGACGATAAGTGGCAGCAATACGTTCCCCTGAAATGATAAACTTTCGAATTTTGGAGTGGCTCGTTGTCCCTATGCTAATTATTATTGCATGGCAGGGACGGGACTTGGATCGCAACGCATCACTGCCGGCCACGATTTTATCTAAGCTGATAAGGAAATTGCTTAGAATTCGTTATGGAGCGACTGCTAAATGGAGCAGAAGTTATAACTTGGCTTTGGCTTCAGAGGTGTTAAGCTGCTGATGGATATTTGAGTTGACCCTAAAGCCTGAGGTCGGAGCTCAGGTAGCTCCGTTGACAATTTGGCGCCATGAAAAGCGCGGCACGTGTTATCCCTGCTGCATATTTCAAATTGATTAGCCATTGATTTCGTGCTTCAGAGTGTATTAATGGACAATTGAGGCAGGCTTGGAGTGGGTCTACCTTTTTTTGTAAATTGAATAATGTTCATCGAGGTTTTCACTTACTCGTTTTTATTGCGCTTTTCTAAAGAATTTTGTGTATTAGAAAACATTTGTAGTAGAAGATGAGAAATAAATAAAAGTTAAAGAAAAAAAATTAAAAAAAAAAAAAAAAAAAGGGAAAAAAAAAAAAAAAAAAAAAAAAAGAGAAAAAAAAAAATAAAAAAAAAAAAAAAAAAAATAATAAAAAAATTAAATTTTTAAAATTAAAATAAAATTTTTAAATTATAATTTTTTAAATTAGATTGTTAGTTGATCATTAATCGTCTTTCAACTGCTGTCGTTTGTCTTAGTAATTAAACAAATTTAAATTAATTTCGGCTCGGTAGTTCAAGACATACAATGCTGGAAGTTGTAAAGGCAAAGTTTAGCGCCGATGAATGGCTGGTATGATCATGCAGTTTGACACAACTCGGGTTGTGACTACGTTACGCTGTTCAAGCAACAATGCTTGACTACGTAAGCAACTTGCGGGTTTCGTCTTCAGGGAATCAGGGAACAGGGAATAGGGAATCACAACATCCGACCGCCTTGTGTTTCAATTAACAGTAAGTTAGCGCAACGTAAGCGCAGTAAGCAAACATAGGCAGAGCGAGCACAGGAAGAGCGACATACTCGCTCTTAAAACTTCAAATGCTGCTCTTACAAATCCACTTCAAGTGCCTCTATTATTACTTATTATTATACTATAAAGCATTCAAATGATTTAATATATGCTTCTTATAAGCTTAATAGGTTGAAGAAGGTTGAGGCCTGCAATGCAAACGCTACTTCTACAAAAACACAGCACAAATTAAATCATCAAAGAGTACTCCTCACTCCTAAAGTATTATCAGCATAATTGAGCCAGCCATTCGTACTTCCATAAAAAATGGCAAACTATAGCTTCCAAATAAAATAAAAATCTTGTAGAATAATCTCAAACAGCTGTATTTTTCTTTCAGTTTCTAATTCTACTTCTCTTACTTGTTCACCCCTTACTACTACTACCTTGCTTTCATTGATATTTGCTAAAGCGTCTCAACTGCATTTTAATTATCGCAAAAATCGTTCACTCCACACTCTTAGCTTTGCCATGAAAAGCGAAAAGTATTTTAGGCAAATGATTCTCACATTTAAAAATCAAAGTTTATCGATTCAAATGCTCAAATGTCGTTGCCAAGCAGCGTCAGTCAACTGCATGTGCATTAAAAGTGATTTACCCGTAAAAGTATCTAAGATTGCATTCATTTACAATGCTCAAAGATATTTTGTAGCAATTTGCTGGAGAACTTTTGTCAACTGGAAAAGTGTTTTCATTTTGTATATTTGTGCAATGCTTTGGTTTAATGATAGGCAACGTGTCGTATGTGCAATATTTTCATACTCAACAGAGTTTAGAAACCTTTTTAGATAATGTGGCTGCAATTTTTCTGGTCACTTAGCCACTCGACAAATGCAAATGTATATGGCCTTAATGGTTCCTATTGATATTTTCCAGCTACAAATATATATACATATATGTATATCATATATACTATATATGTATAGACAAACAGAGACACATCAAATTTGCCTGGTCTTAATGCAATACAAACAAAGCTCTAATTTAAATGGATCTCTCATCAGTGTTTTGACAGTTGAAGTTTTGACAGGGCACGAAGTCGAACTTCAGCCTGCCACGCTGTGTATGTGTGTGTTTTAGAAATTCATTGGCAAAAGACAAATACACATATGCAAATAGGCAGCGCACTCAAAACTAATGTACTATGCATCGCTCTAGCTTCATCTCGCTTGCTCCGATAGCTGCTCACAATGCCTGCAGTTGATTGTAAATGAAGTGCCATACACACACACACACACACACACACACACACACACATACACACATGCATATGGCCAAGAACAACATAAATATTCAATTTAAATTATTACCAAATTGGCTTTCGTAAATTTCCATTATGCACTCACTTATTTCATTTTCATGGAGAACGTCGACAGCGACTATGATGACGCCTAAAAGCAGTCGACGTATGCAATTTCCACTCTATACACACATAAAGAGCGTGAGAGATGGAGAGGGGGAGAAGGCGACCGCTCATCAATAAGCAATTTAATTTGTCAATCGTCTCTTTGCCTACAATCAACAAAATCCATCAGCTATAAACGTTGTCCTTGGCTTGCCTTCGCAGTGCAATTAAAATGGTACATTTCAATAGAAGGACCAAGCCAAGCCATGAGTAAAGCTGCCCCAGCAGCAGACCAATGCAAGGCTTGTAATTAAAATCAACACACACACATACACTCTGGTTGGGAGACAGATGCAACTGCATTTGCATATGCATATGTGCACTGTCATAAAATGCGCATATAAATTGCATGGCTATTTATGCTGGGCGCATTAATAACGCGCATACGTCATGTTGTACAAGGGAACTAAAACTACAATAATCATGCACAGAGCCCAAGCACAGTCAAATATATGTGAAAATTAAGCCCAAAGGCAAGTCCAAATTGCTATTTGAATAGCCCAATTTGTGTAACTAGAATTGATCTCAATATGGGCAATATTTATGAAATGTTATTCTAATATTATTAATTTAATATCAATTAATTCAACTCCAATTTATTTACAATAATATCAAATTGCAATAAATTCAATTGGAAAATCATATAAATTGTCTTTTTTATTCAGTAATTCATGGAAATATTTCTAATTGGAAAATCAGAGAAATGTAGAGTGCAGACTCTAAATGCTGTGCATCATCAAGAGAATGCCTTGCCTGGCTAAATTAGTAAGTGTTTTGCAAACTTTTCGTTACAAATCACACAAAATTTGCAGTTTTCAGGGCGCTTTGCCTATAAGCACCTGCAAAACTTAACCAGTCAAGTTACATACTAACACAGCAACAGGGACGATTGACAACAACAGCAACAACAGCAACAACAACGAGTGATTGGCCAAGCTGGCAGACCCAGATGAGGGCCAGAGCGAAGCTTCAATGCACTTGCTGAGCATTTGATTTGTCACCCAAGGCGTGCAAATGATAATCGAAAAATCACTCAACTGTGCGTCTGTCCCAGCGTCCAGCTCATGTATGTGTATGCCTGTGTGTGTGTGTGTGTGTGTGAGCAAAGCTGATTTGTCTGCCCGCCTGACTGGCTGAATCTGTATGTCCAGGCTGGTTGCCGGCAGTTGGCCTGTCTGTCGCTCGCTCTTTTCGTCTCCGGCTGCCTGCATTTCCGCATCCGGTTTTGCATTTGACACCAGGCCCTGGAACAGTAACTACACACACACACATAGACACATCCTTTTCGAGGCAAAAACTTAACTGCTCGACACTTGTTTTGTGGTATGTTGCCATTGTGTGGCTGGCAGTGCGTAGGTGTTGCTGTCGTGAGACTTGTTACTGATCCACTTGCCCCGCAACCCAGCACCATCCAACCTGCCTAATCTGAGTGCCCAACTGTGCAAAAAGCTGTTGAAAGACCCGGTGACATGTGTGCAGTGGGGCCCAAGCCAGTGGAACGCCAGCAGCTGGGCCATGCCGTCCCCCATTTCAATCAAGGCTTCTCTGATTTTTAGCCATGCCTCGGCCAAAGTGGAAATATTTTGGCCAGCACAATGCAGCTGCCAGTCAGTAAGTACAGTACAAATAAACACAATTGACCAAGACAAAATGTCAAAAAAATTTCAATTGATTACGTGATTTGTGCCTGGCTGACTTCAACTTTGACTTCATATTAAAATATAATTTTTGACCTGTAAAATTCTGTAATTAATTTATTTACTCACTTGGAATTAGAGCTCTTGTTCGCCCAACTCTCTCTTCCGTTAATGAAATCCTTGCTTTCAGGTCATCTTAGGGAAAACACACACAATAGCCAGGAGTAAGCAGGTCATAAATTTGATGATCAGGCTATCTTCCACATTGCGTAGTGATTTTCCAATCCTTTTTATTCTTTTTTTTATCTCTCTACTCCTCATCCTGTTTATTAATTTTTTCCTTTATCTATTAATATTTACTTTAAATTTTACTATATTATTTTATTTATAATTATATGTAAGATTCATTAATATATATTTTCAGTTTGCATTAACACTTTCTATCTTTCATAGTTCACTAATACCACTGACCACACATGGCTGTGATTTGGGGCATAGCTGGCCGGACTGGCAAATAAAATACCCTCATCGGGTTGGTGGTATTATTGAAATATTTTTCTGTTCTTATTTAGGCTTTGTTTATCTATAAGTTGACTCTCGTTTTGTCAATATCCTTTTGAATGAATGAAAGAAAATAAATAAAATAAACTCTATTTATCTATCTACTATCTATCTATCTACTATCTACTAAGGCCTATCAAAGAAACAAACCTGCTAAACTAGAGTGCACTACTAGTTTATTGTGCTTGCCTTGGAGCGCCCTCTTTGACCACGCCCATGTAATCAAAAATTATGGCAGAGAAGCAAAATTTATGTGGCCATTAGCTCAGTGTGCGAGTCCGGGGCCGCTCGCCCTGCTTCAAACTACGCTCAAGTTTAGTGGCATTTTGATGGAGCCCACAAAGCGCTCAGACCTGACATAAAGCAAGTTCATTACTTCAATATTTTGGCCACACAGGATGCGTATTGTGGCGGGGTGGGGCCAGGTCATTGTTTTGTGAAGTGGTGGAGGCTTAGAATGACGCCGGTTTTGTGATTAGGCGGCAACCTCGTTTAAATTAAAATAGCTACAGCCGAGCCAAAACAGGACCAGAGGACCGACCTTTATTGGATTTTCAATTGTCACCAAGGCAGCCAGGTCCAGGACGGCGGCAAATATTTTTTGGCCATGCCAAAACCCAAAACCCAATGCCCAAAGCCGAAACCGAAACCGAAACTGAAAATCCGTAGCTGGCTACGCCCAGAATGCGGTGCATTGGCCTCCCCCCCAAAAGCCGCAAAGTGAATGACACGGGACAATGTTGAATGCTCGCATTCATTCATTCGGAATGGGTTGGATCCCAGCCCAAGCCCGAGCTCATTTGCTTGGCTGCTGAGCGCTTCGGTTGCTGCTAATGACGATTGCCCTAAATGTGAATTGTTTCTTTTGGCCCTTGTTTTTGTTTATAGGGAGTGTGTCCAAGTGTGTGTGTGTGTGTGTGTGTGGACTATAGGGAAGCGGCTACCTCTTTTATTGATATGTCGCAGTTGGAGCTTTGAAATTTCATTTGCCTCTGCGTATGCATATTTCAAGTGAAATTATTGGCCTGGTTCGCAACGTTGTCCCCAGGAAATTCATTTGATGTGGAAACTGCCAAATTAAAAGCAAATTATTGTGTTTAGCCATGTCCACATGTCTGCTTGCCCAAGTTAATATTCTAAGCCTTAATTTCTTTTGGACTGTTGACATTTTCGGTTGCTAAACAAATAGTTTTAGTTACTTGTGTGTGTGTAGGTGTGTGTTTTGGGTCACCTTGTTTTTAGCAAAAGTTGTTAATTAAAGAACTGCCCGAACTTTGTTAGAGTTTGAGGTAAACAAATAGTTGGCCAAGTTTCACTCTAGATATAATTGTAATGTGTTTATTTTGAGCATCAAATTAGGTTTCATTATCCAATAAACTGAACGGCCAATTGCCTGTGGTGGAAGTTAAACTAATGGAACTTCTCTTTAAACTGAAAAGTGTCAACAATGTTGTTATTAAAGTCATATAAGTATATCTATCTATGTCTGTCTCTATATGCTCAGCAGCCTGACAATTTCTGCCTATACGCCCCTATATTTATACTCGCAGTCATCCGTTCATTGAACTCGGCGGACAGGCCATGTGTCTAAAAGGATAAAACTCCTGCTCTTAACCAACCGCACGCATCCAGCAAAAACACCCACGCACAGAGGCCTAACCAGCAGCAGGCGGCAGTGGAAAAACTCATTAAAACTGCATGAATATAATAAGCATTCGTTTGATTTATAAGCACTCATTTATTGCCCCAGTGTCAGGCGCTAGGAATTGAAGTGAAAGCCAAGTCGCGACCCTTGGCTATATACAAAGTTTTTTTTCCTTTTTTTGGCATATGGTCGTCAGCTTTTGTCTGGCTGGGGAGTTTGTCTTGTCGACTAACCACAGCAGTGGCAATTTTCGTACATTATCCGACCATTCAGCGCAGAGATCAGTACGGAAATCAATTCCATTAGGATTATGAATGCAAACGGCAGGAAGCTGCGTTCATAAACGCGCTTGTGTGCAAACATTTAAGAGCTAGTCACCAAAATGAAAATAAAAAGGGAAGACGGAAGCAGGGACCGGCCTGAGCCATGCCAAGCAATAAGCATAATGCACGGCTGATCCCAGTGCCCTGCCACTGCCCGAAATGGTCAATGCCGCGCGCTAAGACAATAATAAACATAATGGGCCAAGAAAAATTGCGTAAGAGCGTCAAACTTTTGGCAGGCGCCATGGCAAATTGAAGTTCGGACACACTCACTGTTTACTTAGGCATATAAATCCAGAGAGCTGGACGGCCGGCACATGTCCTTCGTCATATTTTATGGCGCTGCCTTCATTAGAGCGCACATTGATAATTATGCAACGGGAAGAATCTCTCGGGGTTGCCAGCTGCAGCTGAGTCCCAGACACACTCATTGAGGATGAGAGCAAGAGAGTTGGGTATGAGGGTGTCAGTGACAGTAAATCCTGTGCGCGTGTCGGCATTTGGCATTGTGCAAGCATTTCCGCTTCGGGGCACAACCCACCACCTCATTTGGCACTGCGAATCAGTCAGAAAGAAAGTCAGCCCAAGAGGCTGACAAACTTTGAGCTGTTGCATTTAATGGTCTTAGCGTTAGTGGGGGAGATGTGGAACCAGTTGTGGGCACTTCTGGCGCAGCTTCCTCTGACTAATGGCCACTGCGACTGACAACAGCTGCGGATTTACAAACGAATGCATATGGCTGTGGAATTTACATAAAAGGTCGCTCAGTCAACAAAAGTGCGCAAGGAAAAGCTACTTTGCCATTTCTCAAACGCTTTGCACAGCTCTACACCTAAGTCCCAGGCCTAGGCCAGCCACTGGGTGTTTGGACCAAATCAACACAATAACAAGGCATCAAGGCAAGGCGTCGCGGAATGGAAGAATGAAGAGTAGTCAAGAAGAATGAAGAGGAGAAGTCCTTTAACTCATGTGCATATTATTGTTTAGTTCATTTCGAGAGTTATATAGAACACTAGCCTAGATATTCAGCAAGATCTGGCTCTAAAGTTGTTTCTCGAGTGCCGAGACAGATAGCTTGTTGAGTGTGTCAAAGCTTTGATATATGAAGCGTGAGTTGTGTTGGCTGAAGTAAATATGATGCCAGTTCGGCATGACAAGCGGCAGCAAATAAAAAACAAAAAAAAACAAAACCCTCCACGGGCACCTGCCAAATTTACATAAGCCCATAAAGTTGAAGTCGCATTAGACGTAAGCCAAGTGCTTGTAACCCCAGTCGAAAAGGACGAAAAGCTCAAGGACCACTGTTTAGTTGCCCATGGCAAATGCAATTGTAGAAGCAGCGGCAATGAAGCCAATAAACAAATACACTTGCCTCCACAACACAACAATAACACTCGTTGGCAATACCAACAAGAAGTCGCCCCGGCATTCGTAACACGAGCTTTATGGCCACCGGCGGCTACACACTTTAACCCCACCTGGTGTCGCTTGCCCCCCTCCGGCCTGCTGCTCCTCTTTATTGCCACGTGTCAGTGAACGACGCTGCCGTCGCTTGTTATTTTAAAATTTAAACACCCATGAAATAAAATATATTCGAGTTGGGTACCGCCCCGACCCTCTCCAGTCCTCCTGCAGCCTGCTCCCAAAACCCAGCAGGCATGCGACACAGTTGAAACATTGAATCCAATAGAAAAATGTTATTTTAATGCAGACGCTCGCCCGTTGCGACGCATTACAACAACAATAGGGGTTGGGGGTGTAAGTAGCATCAAAATTGGATCAAGGTCTGAGAGCTGGTACCAAACAGCATGCAGGCGGCAGACGGACAAACGGATAGACGGACAGCCAGGCAGACGGGCAACACGCGCCGTCAATTGCCATCGATGCCGCCGCCGCTGCCAAAGGTGCAGCCAGCTCCATATTTTGCATGCGACCCTTAGACAGGCAGGCAAAGGCAACGGCAAATGCTGAGGGGGACAAAGAGTTATCGCTGGTATCGCATAAATTGAAATGGGTGCCGCTGCACAGTGTAAACTGATGCTACGTCTCCAGGAACTCGCATCATATGTGGAATTGTATTTACAGTTCACTTAACAAATGCGCATATCACACGGCCACAGCAATGCCAATGCTAGGGCATGGATACGGATACGGACACGGACGCGGACACGGACACGGACATGGATATGTGTATGCATAGGGCGAGCAATAGGATTCGTGCCAGTTAGAATGGTCTATGTAGCCAGGGGTTGGCTGTGGGATAGTGGAACGAGTTATATATAGCGTAACACTGTTATTTGAGGTTTATCAATCGGCCGATAGAGAGTAAACAAGAGGAATGCGGGCGTTCAAGGTGTACTTTGCATGTACTACTGTGGTGTGAAGTGTGCATTAATGCAGTCGAGTCAATATCGAGAGATATGTGCAAGAGTTCAAGGACTCAATGCATATAAATAGCTGAGCAGCAGAGAGGGTAATGTTAAGTATGTGTAAGGCAATTTGAAAGAGTCGAAAGTGAGTAAATAGAAATTGAAAACAGGAAAAAAAGAGAGATGAAGAGGGCATAGAACATATATATTAACATTTAAGTGATTGAGTAACCATAACCTTGCTACACTTCTTGAATAGTTTATTTCCATTCAATTAAACTTCCACAATTTGTTGCTGAATCAGCGAAAAAGCTTGACGTTGCACCACAACTAATTACCAAGTTGACATTGTCTCTTAGATCCGTGTGTCATGCTCTGGCCGGCTGATCAATTAGCTTTGATATTGTCATGACATATTAATCGCTGAGCTGAGACCAGGCAACCCGCGCTTAAGTAGCAAAACCAACTAGCACCCAGCTAGCTGGGTAGTTGGCTGGTCTTCGATTTTCATGGCTTAACACATGTTGACAAAGTAAACAGGATTTTGATGCTGTGGCGTACAAGCAATTTGCTAATCCAATACCCCAGCACAGCTGCTGCAGCAAAACAGCAAAGAAAAAAGAAGGAACAAATTGCCAGATTAGTTGTTGACATTTTGGGAAATTAATGAAACTGTGCTGCCTCAAGGGCAACGGGCACGCCCCCTCAAGCACCTAGACTTCACCCTCAGCTTGTCCGTTTTGTTTACCGCATAATTTTCGTGTGTTTGAGAATTTTCTCAGTTCTCTTCCCTTTTTTATTTTTTATTTTTTATTTCACATTCAACTGCACACATAATTTAATTAAAAACTTGTTTTTTCCCCATCAATTTTCTGCCTGAAAATATCAAAAAAGCCTTTCACATCAGCCACATATGAGAGCCAGCCGAGCATAGCAAAAATTTGCCTGCATTTTATTTGTTTTTTTGTTATTTTGCAGCGCCTTTATAAAGCATTTTTATTATGTTTTACTGGTTTTCAAAAGCTCAGCAAAGTTAAATAGAATTTAGTAGGTTTATTATGGCCATCATAATGTGAAATGCTTAAAAGGAATATGCAGGCATATAAAAAATGCTCGCTGGGCAGCTTGATTATAAACAGAAACCGCGCAAAATGAGGCCTCAGTTAAAATGCGGGAGAGAGCGAGCGAGAGCGATAGTGCATGACTGCAAAATACCCTGCCCCTTAAATTTATACTGCATATATAAAAGCCTGGTCTATAAATGCAATCGACGTCTTTAGGTTTTTGAGCAAACATCAACTTAAATAATTTATTAGAATAATATAATTTGCTTTTATCAACGGGCATACACACAACTCTTTTATATGGCTTGCAGGTATAATAAGGGCATGAATTGATGAAAGGCTGCATTTAGCTAAAGCTAAGCTATTTTCCCTTTGCTCTGCTTTGAGTTGAAATGTGGGGCTTGTTAGGTCGGTCAGTAGGCTTACCGCTTAACAATTCTATAGAAAATATATGGCTGAAAGAGGTCATATAAAGGCAAAGAGTTTAAATAGCTAAGTATATTAGAAGCTGGACCTATTTAATTAAATTCTACATATGAGAAATAAAAGTTCTTTGATTATAATTAAAAAAGAATACAAAACAAGCCATAGAACTTTAGATAAAAATTATTATAAATAAGCAAACATTTATTAAACTGTTCAATCACTCGATTTATTATTCCACATGCATAGCACTTTTTCATAAGGTAAACCATATTTTTGTGTTGCTCTATCTCATATTTCTTCAATTAAGTATCAAGTCAAGAATGCTGTTGCCATTCCCAAGTGGCCAAAGCTTAACCCAAATATATGAGTCAAAGGCAAATATTTCATAGATGCTGTCACAACACAGCTCCATCTTCATCTTTATTATATATATATATATAGAATATATGAGAAAAACGAAGGCATAGAGGCTGTCCAAAATATTTGTTAGCTTGTTATTCAAATGAAAACGTTTTCTATACTCGTAAATCTGAGCGCGAAGTCTGCGTGAAGGACTCGTTTCGGCTGCGAACGTGCGTTTATGCAATGAAGCCGAGTTGGCGCAAAAGCGAGTGAAAAACAAAACAACATGTCAAAAAATAAATGTACAAAAGACATTTCTGGTATATTTTTCAAATGAAATATTAGTTTACTTTTAGCGACGGCGACGGCGACAGCGACAGCAATACAAAAGCCAGCGTCAAAGCGTTGACAGGCCGTCCGTAAGCAAGACAGAGAGAGATAAGAGAGAGACACAGAGAGAGACATAGAGCCACAGTGTGTGCGGCGTCTTATTTGTCATTTCTTGAACGATTTCTGCAAAGCAAAGCAGAAACAAGCAGACAAGCGGAAGGATAAGACACAAATGGCGCAGGCACGTCGAAGCATCCAGCCTCTCGTAATGGCTGCTGGAAGATGATGCCACTTTCGCTCAAGTGCCGCAATAAACAAATTTCTCAAAGAGGGCGACCAGAACATGCTCGGGGCTATGGCTACGTGTGTTTGTGCACAGGTAAGCCAAACAGTCAGGCAAAAGGACGTCGTTTGAATTATGAGTCGCGTGCTAAATTTTACAACTCAATGTGCATGAGCACAAAAAACAAAAGAGAGAGAGAGAGAGAGAGTGAGAGATAGAAAAAATTAAGTAATTTTCTTCATACCGATTATTATCGTACGTAGGAGCGTCAAGTCAAGGGCGAAAGGGTTGCCGCCCTCCATCGACATATGTCACACGCCGTTGGGCGCCGAGGCGTGTCAAGCGTTTAGATCAACGCGCGTTGATAGCGGCCGACCGCGTTTTAATACTAAAATGCCGGCACGTAGCTCATCCCACATTCAGCGACGCCGCCCACATGCCACCCACACCCCCAGCTCCCTCACCATTGTTGACATCAATAAATATTCGCGCACGGCCGCGCCGGCCATCGGAACCAGCTACCCCTGCCACCCACCCACTCTTCCCTCTGCAGTCGCTATCATCATAACGCTGAAAAGCCATAAACGACGTAATAAAATTCTGCACTGCCATATGTTCCCCAGCGGGCATTATTTTATTGAGGCATACGACAGTCCGACCATGGACCCATGGACACAATTTGTAGGCACTGTCGTTCGGCGCGCAGACCATAAACTAAAGACTTTTAGAATAAATTTAACATATTGTGGCGTTTATCATATCATTTTGGCTCGTACATAAAATTTAATTTTTTAAATTGGTAAATAAAAGCAGCGCTGGGCGAAGACAAAAGAACGAAAACTAAATGCTCTAACAGCAAAACTGAGAGACATGCTTGGAGTAGCCAATAAATACTAGAAATTATTCAAAAATTAGTAAACAAATTCTGTTTACATATAGATACTTTTCGAATCGAAACACCCTTCCCCGGGCAGAGCATATGCTGCTGTGGTTAAGCTACTGCGCTTTACTTTCACTCTAAAATTAGCTTTTAATTTAATTAGCTTTTTATTTGCTTTGAATGCATTTGCCTAAGCCCCTCTGTTCGCTCTGTTTTTGTGGCCTTGCTGGCCATTAATGGTCTGGGCAATGGAGGCTGTTGCTAGCCTCGGGCTGCAGCACAAAAAGGGCACAAAACAGCGAACCACGAAACAGGTCAGTCGGGTGGGGCCAGGACTGCAGGAGCTGCAGGTATTGCAGCTCGGCAGCACTGACCACGCCCCACCTCCCATGCCGATTGTTTACTTTGAAGTTGACGTTTCAAACTGGGCCTAATTTGGCGTAAGCCCTTTATAAACTGTATAAGCAGCTGCTGTGCCGGACTTGAAGGCACTTTATAGAGAAGCATCTCTAACGGTTCAGCAATCAAACAAAATTCAAATTAATCTTCTAGAGTGAGATAATTCAATAGGCTAGCTAGACTTTGAGTGATGTAAGATAAGGGTGTGCTTTAAGGAAATCAAGCAGGTGAGAGACATTGGAGTGGTCTAGAAGGTAATGCCCGACTAGAAGACACCGTGAAACCAGGTAAGAGTAAAATAATGCTGTCACTCCATACTTATTTTGTATATAAATACTTATCTACATACATTACATTCATAAACATTCACAAGAGCGCTCTAAAAAGGCGAGCCCGACTAGGATATACCCTGAACAGAACTGCTTTGCCTATCATTCTACGCTTCTTCTATGCGTACATAGCAAACGACATACGCCCACATGAACACGCGCTCGCTTGACTGCGCCGTCTATTTAGCGTCTGCGCTTGGACAGCGCTTAAGAGCTTTGCAATGGCAAATTAAATGTTGAATAACTTTGTGAAAGTCTAAGTGTGATAATGACATCTATATGTGTGTATATGCTAAAGCATAAGTCTCCAGTATTTAATATATATTTTTAGCAAATTCTCTAGCTTTTGTGGTGTACGAGATCGCTGCGTTTATATTAACTCAGCTCGTCCCCCTGATCAAGAATTTATATACTTTGTGGGATCTCCCACATCTCCTCCTGTCTGTAATATACATTTTCTCAAAAGCTTCATACTGTGAATTCCCATTTTCTATGAGTTCATGGTGTAAATATTCGAAATGGCTAAAGTTCTTAAGTATAAATATATTAATTAATTATATATTATAAATTATATGTATAATAATATAAAATATAGAATAAATACTATATAATTTAATATATAATATAAAGTATTTATTCTATATTTTACTTTATAATACATATTATTTATAATATATAATAAAATATAGAATATACTACAATACATTGATTTTTAATTAGTATTTTCTTATGACTGTTCCAAAATTGCTTTCAACTGATAATTTCTAATGCATCTATTTTATATATTAGTTCGATGTGAGTTTTAAAATATATTCTTATATATATCTTCCATCTCCTTTCTTCTTTCTTCAATATTCTTTTTTCTCCTAAGCATTTCCAAGCAAGTTAGATCAAAGATGCAAAGTATTCAGACTAAAAGTCTAGCTTATATAGAAACAAACAAAAACAAATCAGAGATTAATCCAGATTATAAAAACTCTTACTATCAGGCAACAACAAATTTCGTGGCTAAATTGAAAAACCCCCTCCATAAAACTTAATAATTCCATATCGAGTATTTGGTCAGGATTATGGTTAGTAACCGTTTGTAATCCCCTACAAGCGGAATTATTGACCCCAACAAGCGTCTAGCGTCGCTTGTATCACATAATTGAATAACTAGAGCTCACTTCACATGCACGAAATCGAACAAATGGATTGTTTGAATGTCAGTTTATCCTTGAACTGACCAAAACGCAAATTATATTCCCGTCAGAGGCCACACACACACACACACACACACACAGACTAATATAGACAAATGTGATATAGTATATGCCACACCCACAGCGACATAGTCCCTATAAAATAATAGGCTGCCTCGCAGCTTGTCCGTCACTTGGTCTTTCTCTCTCTCTCTTGTGTTGTTGCTGTCGCTTTTGTTGTTTGGGTCAGTGTTTGGGGCTGTGCTCCCACAATCAAATTGGAATCGTTAGCGCAACAAATTGAATCGAATCAAAGCCCCGACGTGCTCGCATTTAAATAATAGCCAAAGATTATCAATTAAGCCGTTGTACAAATTGATAGTGCTGGCTCAACTATATATATGTATTTATATATATAAATATGTATATGTGTGTGTATATGTATGCATGCCACGCCCACACTACTCCAGCGCGTGCAGCATTATTGCATTAAAATTATTTAATTATCGACTGGTCAGCGTGGCCTTTGTATCGGTGTCCGAACCACCTGAACAAACGCATAATTGCATTGCCGTAGGGGAGCTCTGACAGAGACGGCGACAGGTGAGAGAGCAAGTTATATAGCTGTAGCTGTAGCTGCGGCTGGCAGGCCATATACGTTTATGCACTGAAATGTATGCAGATTGCAGTTATGAGCTTTCATTTTTATTGCACCATAAGACTAATAAGATTTTCATATGACCACGCCTCCCCTGCCACCCATAATAATTTCCATCATAATCGCGCTGATTTACATGGCAGCAGAGTTAACTTGTTGGATAGGCTGCATTACATTAAGCAGCATTTTTAATTACATCATAAAAGTTAATTATAAGTTGAAAGAAGAAAAAAAAAAAAACATTATAGCGATTCCTTTGTAAGCGAAAGCTAAAATTAAATTCTTTTTTATGCATGCGAAATCATATTTTTTTAATAATGAAAAAGGAGATATATGTAAGAGGGATACTATGAATGGACAGTTTATATGCATATATATATACAGCTGTGTTCATCAAAATAGTAGTGACTGCAAAATTTGTTTTCAAAATATTATGTTGCTCACAAAATTGTGATGTCATTTCATGAACATTTCAGTCGCACTACTATTTTCATGAACATAGTTGTCTATAAGATTGCAACAGAAATCAAAGCATAGATCAGAGCTCAAACCGAATGTCCATTGCATCCCTTTACACAAAGTGTTTTCTGTAATTTATCTTCAGTTCTTTTTTTGTGTATCTTTATCTTCGCATTAACTTTTCAGTTTGACAATTTTAATTCGGTGCAAATATTTGCATAACAAATTTCGTTGCTGGAAAGGGGGGATTCAAGCGCTCGTACAAACAGAAGACCCTCATGGCACCTGGGATCGGTGTGGGCTGACGACAAGCTGCCAAACAGTGCGGCCCCGGCAATAAATCAAAACTCAGCTAATTACGCAACAAAGAGGCGACTTTTCGCCAGCTGAATGCTAATTAAAAACGAGAGAGAAATGAACGCATTTGGATTTGCCACCCCACGTTGGCTGCTCAGTCAGCAGCTGGAGCTAGCCCAGAACTGAATGGCCAAAACACAACTTGGCCATTAACAATAATACCAAATCGGCGCTGGCGAAATCAGTGGGCAATGAAACGCAGCCGAATCGCAAATTTATGTGGCACGAACAGGACTCTACAGAATGTGGCAGCGCGCACCTATGGGCCAGGGCCAGTCGGCCGAGTCGGGCTGAGCCAGTCCTGCTGCTACTAGACGTAATTAATTCGATTATATTTCATTGATTTCAACGCCCGGTCTCATAGAAAATAAAATTTAATTGAAATGCCGTTCAGCGCGGCGATAGAGGCTGCAACGTAAATCAAGTTTGGGAAGTGTACAGAAGAGGGGAGAAGGGGGGAGCGAAGACGTTGTCCTTTTTTGGAGGCGACAACAGCCAGCTATAATGGTAAACAAAAAATCAACGTGACAGGAAAGAAAATTAGCAAAGTTCGCTCAGCGCTGTCCTTGGCCAAAAGTGGCTTGGCCCTTGGGCTTAAGCTGCTTTATGCTACGGCCTCCCCCGGTCTCGATGGCCGGGCGATGAGCGTCTCAAGGGACGCGAATTTGGGGCTCGTGCCCAGAACTCAGTCCACAAAAATTTGAGCCGCAGCCAGGACTTCTGTCAAAGACATGGCAACAGGAATTCCACTGCCACTGGACATTGATTAATAATGTTTTTGTATAAGTACAAGGATATACGATTTTTTATCACCGCGCACGACCGGATGCTGTTGTTGTTGTTGTTGTTGTTGTTGCTGTTGCCATTATTATTTGGCGCGTTTCTTTTTAATGACTTTCAATGGAAAAAAAAATTGTTTGTGCCAAAGTAAGCAAGAATCTCTGAGGGATGATTGCTGTTTGCCTGAGAGAGCAGCAGAGCAAAGAGAGCATATTAGCTAAAGGTTAAAGGACACTTTAGACACAATTCTTATTAGAAATTATAGGAGATTTTATAGTTGAAGGCAAAGATGAAGATATGTGAGTAAACTTAACTCTACATCTAACTTCTAAATAAATCTTTAAACTCGCTTTAGTAGCAATTCTTTGCTGAATATCTGAAGACCAGTTGTGAGAATTAGATGATATTATCAGTGTGGATCGCCTAGCTGTCCTACACAATGACATTTTTCCAGCACGATTCGTAATTTCCAAGAAAATTAGTAATAGTTTTCCTATATCTGTCAGCTTGTAGAGCGAGTATTGCTTCAAATAGTCGAAAATCAAATTAAGCTTGAAGCTATGATTTTTCTACCAATGATAAAACTACATATCATCCTATACTACATTTTTTCTTAAAGAATATCAATTTTGTGACTTACATAAAATATTTGGTATATGGCAAACAGAGTGCCAAATTGAACGACATATTAAAAATTAAATCTTGGTGCTTTATCCTGATGAACAATTTTTAGCAACCTTTTTTCGTAAGCTTCTTCAAAATTTTTTTCAAAATATTTGCTGAAGTAATGTAACTAGATTTTGTTTTATTTTAAGAAGAACAAAACAGAGTTAAATAGAAAATAAGTTGTAGGACTGCAGCTCGAATGATATAGAAAATATTCACCAACCGAGAAGGTGAATGGTGCGATATTCTGATGATGATACGCAGTGTCACGCAATTTCCAATATTATTCCAAACTCATTTAAAGTTGCATTTCACAGTCAAATTTAGTAAATTTACATAATAATAAAAATTTTGTTCTTTACAAAATACAGAGCATTTAGCAGTTCATCAATTCTTTGCTCAAAACTCCAATCATAAATCATGCGAAATTATTCGACCACATTTTCGGCATATCGTAGCGCCAACCACTGTGAGCAGCGCCTTTGAGATTAAATCCTATTAAAGCCTGCGGTGGTTGGCTATTAATTATGAGCGTGGACAAATTAAAAGACGCCTTACAGACGCACACGCACACGCACACGCATGGATTTTCAGTCTGATTTCATTATAATCAATGAGTGCATTAGTCAAAGCCGACAAATCCAAAGTTGGTTGCGTTTGCCATCAATGTCTATGGCCGTTTGCCATAGCTAATTAATAGGCAAATTCCTAGAGCAAATTGTCCTGATAATTAGGCATGCACAAGTGCGTCAAATGCCCGACAGCCGAAGCCCAGTCTCTGTCTGTTCCCTGCTGCCCCTGATACGTTATTAGAGCCTGTGTCCAACCACATCCACCTTCATTTGCATTAATTGCCGTTAAGTCGTTGTGCCTGGCCGGGGGCTGGACCCAGACCCCACACCCAAACCAAAGCCAGCTGCCCACTGACTAAGGGAGATGGAGGTGGATTGCACTTGCATTTAGTGCAAATTTGTCGCTTTGCCAGCGAGCCATCGAGTCTACCTCTTGGCTATTAACAACAGTGCAGTCCTTTGGCCAGCCAGGGTTATTAATAGACCTCTGGGCGTTATTGGAAATATGAACAGGCCTGCGCGTGCTCTAGAGCGTAGTTGCTTGTAATTGATATTAAAGCAGCTCATCAATGGGAAATATGATAAAAGGGATTAGCAGTTGACAAAGAATATGCCCAATGATGATGCCTAATGAAATCTAATGAGATATTATGCACATGCTAAGGGAACTTGCTACTTCTACTAGGACATTTAATTGACTTTAAAGTCAATGCACCTGCCAGGCTAAAGGACTCAACTATAATTTCTTGATAGCCTGGTAAATAATTGAAAATCTAGTACACGCATTTTAGATATGCCCGCGTGACGCCCAATTAATTGTAAACCAATGCCGGCAATTAAGTAGTTCCAGTTAGGCCAACTTCCAGTTGGCTTATCAAGCGCCGAGCTCGGAACATGAAAATTACAATCGAGCTCGCGTTTGCCCTCTCAAATTAGCGCTACACAATTAAAACCCAATCAAGATTGTGAACAACTGTAAACTTTTCCCACAGCTTTTCGAACTGTTGTTGGTTCTTGCTGTGGCTTATGGGTTGTTGCTCAGGATTTCTTTGTGTCTGATTTTTGTGGGCGAGCCCCAAACAAAAGACAAACTGGCAATTAGTTTAGTTTCAGCTTAGTTTAGTTTAGTTTTATTTTATTTTTTGTTTGGTTTTTTGAACTGTTGTTAAACAAATCATGTCTGATGCCACAATTCAAGCCCTCCTAACACATTCTACCCACAACAGTTGCTACAATAAACAAGCGATTCGTGTATTCCTGTTGCATGTTGAGCGAACGAAATGTTGTCCCTGTTGTACTGAAGCATTAGTTGTTGTCTGCCTGGAGGCAAATGCGTTCTGATTTTTATGTATTTTTAATGAAACTTCAACTGGGTACAAATACGGCAACAACTGTAGGAAACAACCACAGTTGCGAGCTGTCGTCGTTGCCGTTGTCGTTGCCGTTGTCGTTGTCGTCTCTGTCGCATTGGGGATTTTCACAAGTGGGAACCAAAACATTTGTTCCTAGATTTTCACGTCACGGTCCTCATTGTGGGGTCGACGGGTTGCCCTAACAAGCCAGCCAAATGCATGAAAAGGGGGCCAGCCAGTCAGCCAGTCAGCCTTATTTTTGGCTCTACAAGAGGGCGTGGCATGGCAGCCTTATATGTACATATACATATATTTATATATGTATGTATGTACACATAATCATTAACAGTGTCACATGCGACATAATGAGACAGGGCGCACTGCACAGCATGCACAGCCCTCAAGGCGGTTCCGGCTGCCAGACAGGAGCATACACATACTCTAACTCCAAAAATTGTAAATGTCTGAGTCTCAGTCTGTGATGTTGATGCTGCTGCTGCTGTAGCTGCTGCTGCCTCTACATGTTGCAGTCTGAAGTCTCGGGCTGCTGCCGCTTAAGTAGTTTACATTTTATATGCAGCCCATAAAAGGAAAACATTCGCTCCATTAATGGAACATAATTTTTCGTTTTCTGTTCGTCGACGTCGGTCGCTGGGATTTTTGTCAAGTTTATGAAGATTGAAATGGTAAAGCAGCAGCAACAGCATCAGCAGCAGCAGCTCCCACAGCTGAGGAGGGCTCAGGGCGGCCAGCATCATAAAAGAAGAGTGCATCAAATGGGATTTTAAGTTGTCGCATTTAACAGGCACCAACAACAGCAACAACAATAACAACAACAACAGCGCGCAGACTACAAATAGATCTATCAAAATTTCTGCTGCAGCTGGGCGCGGGGCAGATAGTTTCCGTAGAGGTTTCTGTCATAAAGACTGTTCTTTTTCTCTCGCTTTCTCTTGCACTCTCTCTCTGTCACTCTCTCTAGCTCTCTCTCTCTCTCTCTCCCTCTCTCTCTTTGTGTATTTTTTAAGTCATATGAACTCCGTTTAGCATTTTGTCATAGTTTGTTTTGTAAACCTTTTATGTCATAGCTCATTAGTTGGCCTGTCGTCTGCTGCATCATCAGCGTTTATAGCTTCTAGATATTTTCCAAGCAGTTGCAGCCGCTGAATCACTCGAATGGGTTGCTGACAGCAAGCGGATGTGCTTGCCGAGGCAGAGGAAATCTATTAAGAGCTTACAGAAAATATCAGAAAAATATAAAAAATAGATATAAGAGATATGTTATCAGAATTCATTCATCATTGAATTCCTAGTTAAGCTGTCAAATGGATAGAATCCATTAATCTATAAGAATAATATTTAAAACAAATTCCAATCACTTTTATTTCACATCGAACACATTCCCATCTCAGTCGCAACTCTATGTAAATTGGCAGCTCTTTAAAAAAAATTTTAAAAAAACCAATTCATAAAAAGCTTATCTCTTTTGTAAGCCAATTTGTGAAGCGTATTTTTGGAAAAGTGGATGGGCCAGGACTAACAAGCCTTAATGAAGAGCTCTTTGCCCATTTGATATACTGTTTGGCTCACACTGCGAACGGCGACGGCGCTGTCAAAGGAAATTAAAAACGTCCCGAGCCATCGATGATGATGAATTTACGCGAAAATTTAATTATTCAACAGTAAACAGAGCAAAAGGATGCACAGGCAGCAGAAAGGGCAAATAACCGCGGCAAAATGAATGCCAATTGAAGCCAAATGGCAATAAATCAACGCACAAACAAAACGAAGCAGGCAAAGGGGGCTGCCCGCAGCGCTTAATGAAAATGGAAAATGTATAAATCGCGAATACCGTTAAATAAAAATATTAAATGGCCAAAAGAGGCTAATCGTTTTTGGCCAGCCCTCGTTGGCCAATTAGCTCAACTGGCAGCTCGCAGCTCATGTTGACAAGATTTAACAAATTGGATGCCTGATTAAGACGGGCACAGCTACATAGATATACCTATATTGATAGCAAGATACTTTTGAAAAGTAATTCAATATGTTTTCCCATTGGCCACAGGCTGTCTGCCAGATCAAACGTGGGACGAACTGTTTGTCTGGCTGCTTGTTTGTTTATTTGTTTGATTGGCGCGGAAAGCGCGTGAATGGCTGAGTCTCTCTCTCTTTCTCTGAGGCGTCGTTGCAGCTTGATACTCGAAACTCGTTATAAGAAAAGCATTCGCCAGGGTTTTTAATGTTTGAAGTTTTTATTACACGCCAGCGGCAGCAGCAGCAGCAGCAAGCAGAAGAACTCTGATTGGCAAAAGGTGGGCCAAAGGCAAGCCCAACAGCTAGAGCAGAGAAGGGGCAGCAAGTGCTTGTCATATGACACCAATAAATCGCTTCAATTGCTCTCTGAGTGACGCCAGTTACCTGGCAGACGCGCCCAGCGTTCAATGTCAGAGGCGACGGCGGCGGCGCCATACGGTAATGAAAAAATGCCAATACCAAAATGAATGTGCGACGACGAGCTGCGCTGAGCTGTGCTGCAGGTGGGGCGCTGAACGAGGTAAGCCCAACTGTATGGTGTGTGTGCGCTTCAATGATGCGTAAGTAATCCTTTCAATTTAAGCGACGCCAAAGTCAACGCAAGTGAATAATTGGCAACGATGCTTTGGAAATTACCGTAAAATTAGCTGACAAAAGCACCTGACGCACAAAACGAAATAATGCCAATAAGAACGAAGCCGCCCCCTGGCACGGGCTCTGACGAACTGCGATAATTCGCTGTACATTAAAGTGGCAAATAAAAGTGCAAAGCAAAAGCAGGTGCCAAGCGAATTTATCGTTTAATTAAAGTATATGGAGTATGGTGACCAGAGATAAAATGATACTTTTGCCAGACTATATTTCTGCAGCTGTTTAAGTCAGTGATAACTTCCATTTGAGTAAGGTCTTTGCTGGCATAAAAGTATTTGAAAAACTTAATATTTTTAATTTATTTAAATTTCTTTTCAAATTGCTGCTATTTGATCAACAAATTCTATGAAATTATCATTAGGAAATATTAATAATAATTTGTTTATATATTTATTTACATGAATTGAATATACAGCATTAACAGAAACAGAAATTTTAATAGTTTTCATTGTCTATTTAATTACTTAAAATTACAAAAGGCCACACATTAAGGTATCTTTTTATTCTATATTAAAAGATAGCACTCACTTCCTTTTATACTAGTTAAACTTTAATTTCACTTCCCTTCACATGATTTTTAGTTTTTAAAATACAATTCAATTTTATATAAATTGCATTCACTGCTTCTAAAATTTCTCTAAATTGCATTCTTTGTCATAACAAAAAATCATATTAAAGCAAGAAAAAGAAGAAAACTTGAAGCAGCAGTAACAGCAGTGAACATCATTTACATATGATATAATTGAATAAAATACTTGACGCTCTATTAAGAAACTCTTTCACTTTCCAACGAGCTAAAATCTTTAAGTGTCTGCTGTTCATTTTAGTTCCTGCTGAGTAGGTTTCACAGTCAACTTGCTTACAGCTCATGCACAGCAGCCGGCAGCAACAACAGCAACAACAACGACAATGGCAACAAGAAGCCACTGCAAATCAGCACAGAAGCAACAGCTGCTGTGCCAGTTCATGTCCTTGCTCTACTACACAACTGACAACAGCAGCCAACCAACCAACAAGAAAAACAAAGAGAACAAAAAAACAAGAAGAAGCTGAAGCAGAAGCAGAAGAAAGTTTGTCACCTGACGCGTGCACTTAACCAGCAGCCATCAAGCTAAGGCATCCAAGAGCATTTCGTAGCCGAATTTCAAGAACAACAACAGCTGTCCGAAAGCTCCACACATGCGATTACCCAATGCCATGTGTTGCTCCATGTGCTGCGCATTCAAATGGAAGCTGTGAGGCTGAGGCTGAGGCTGATGCTGAAGTTGAGGCTACTTCTGCTTGTCCATACGCATTTAAACAAATGGCGCTTTTTGGCAACAATTCGTCCGGTTTCATATATCATTACCAGGAGTGAAAAAAAAAACAAGTCAGAAAAGACAAGGCCAACCAGACAGAGAGCAGAGAGAGGGGCTGCAGTTGAGGTGGAATTGTTTATAAGACGACGACTGAGAGCAGAGAGAGCGCCTATGAACGCTTGTATAAATTGGCTCATTATGAAGCTCATCCATAATCTATGAACGACAAGGCAATGGGGCCATAAACTATGCAACCCACATTCACTTCGATTACCGAGCGAGCGCCCAAATGTATGCTATTGCTGTAGATGTGGCTGTGGATGGCACATGCAATAAGACGAAATTCGAACTGGGATAAGATGGGGGCTGGCTCTCAAAAAGGGAAACATAGCCATTTTCGACACGTGTTTAACTCGTTTTTCAAAGACTACGCCCTGGACGGTCTGCTTGGCCATAAAACAATTCACTTTATGCGCACGAATTTAGCCATTTGCCAACATTTGAAGCGTTGGCCAAACTCGCCGGACACTCTGAACAGAAAGCCAAACCTCAAGGCTTAAAGGTTCTGACAAAGGCACACACCAGCTGTGTGTGCACAGTGAACAGCTAGTTATACATACTAAATATGTATATATATATATGTACTATATTTTGGCAGCAAATGAAATCGCTTGCATTTATAAATTTTAAACAGTTCCACTTAAGCAGCATTGTGTGTGTGACTGGTGTGAATGATAGTGGCGGTAGTAGATGGAAAGAACTCAGTTGGGGCATTATTTAATAAATGAAATGTGCATCCAATGAATTTTAAGAAGCTGCTTCCAACTACAGCATTAAAATTTATAAAAGTTCTAGCAAGAAAGTAAGTCCAGCTATCCAGCTGATATATACTATGTACAGCTGTGTTCATGAAAATAGTAGTCCCACTAAGCATTAAATTTTAGACAGCAAAATTTAGTGATCAACACAATATTTAGTAATTTGGTTTCAATTCTAAGTAGCACTACTATTTTCATGAACACAACTCCACATAGGAGTATTTAGAACCTGCTCTAACACATATTTCTTAAATTCTAGCCGAGCATTTAAACTTGAAAAGCTTTTAAGTCCGAATTCTTTGGACACTTGATTGATTGCTCTTACTGAGTCTCTGTGAATTAAGCTTTAGCGTCGAATATGTTTATCTTACTCAACTGACACCCGAAAACTTTTTGGCATGGGCATGCAGCAGCTCATCGGAGTTAAATCTTGTCACACACACACACAACTTGAATACATTTCCAAAAACCTCACTCTCAAGCTGATGGATGAGTTGCTCAGAGATAATGCCACAATTGAGGTGAAATACAAAAAAAAAAAGAGAAGAAATTATAAGACTATCAGTAACTAAAAATTGTATATAAATATTTAGCTGCTAGCTATTTGCACTTCATGCTTGACATGCCACACGTCAGCAACAGCAACAACAACAAAGACAATAATAACCACAACAAAAGTCCAGCAATTTGGGTCTAAAATATGTTAATACCATTTTCCATTGTTGTTGCTATTGTTGGGCGGTTGGTTAGCTGGCTTGAATGCCGTGTAGGTAGGGGATTTGCCATCAAAAATACCTCAACAAAATATTTTAACGTTCAGTATCTGGATTTTGTTGTTAAATACCCTATGATTGCCTAAGAAGCAGATGGGCATGCCGAGCTTATGTTTTTTTGGAGTTGAGCAGTTGAATGATAATTATTGATGAATATCTACATATATATTTAGTAAGCAAATACAATAAAAATCTTTAATTCTGATCTATATGAGCAAAAGTAATACATAGAAAATTTAAAAAAATAATATAAAACATTACAAATTATTTAAAAATATATTAAAAATATAAAGAATATAAACATTCAAAAATGTATAAGAAATATTAGAAAATATATAAAAAATATAGAAAATATTTTAAAACAATATATAAAATATATATTACAAAATAAATCAAAATATTTTTAAAAATATATAATAAAATTAAAAAATATATTAAAAAAATAAATAAAAAATATCTTATAAAAATATATATTATGTTTAAATAAAATCTATAACAAATATTAAGAAAATATTTTTTTTTCTATATAAAAATAATTTAAAAATATTAAAATATCCATAAATGTACAATATAATAATCAAAAACAATTATTTCAGCTACCATATAAGATATCTTTTAGCCCAATCACCTAATAGTTTTTTCAATGCTTTGTTTTCTTTTTTGCGGAAAATAGTTTAGTCCGGTTAGAAAAGCTTGCGTTGTATTTTTGGCCAAGCGCCTGTCAAAGAGCCAAAATTGTTTTTATAAAATAAATCAAATTGCTTATCAAAGAGATGATTTAGTGGCCAGCAGTTTGGGGAAGCTGAAGCTGTAGCTGAAGCTGAAGGAAAACCAGCTCAACTCAACTTTAATAATTGCACAAGTTGTGGCCTCTTATGGCTCATAAGTCAATAATGAAAGCTGAGTGGCTCTGGCAGCACGGCGAGCTGTGTGGGGTGAGTGGGAGGCGCAAACAACAAAGTTTTCAGGCAGGTATGCCACTAAAAATGCGTAACCTGAACGCATATTATTATTATCTCTTGTGAGAATTTACGAGATCAAAAATTAAAATGCCCTTAAGCATGAGAGTTGAGAGTGGGCGGACGAACGAACGAACGAAAGTAACTGGGGCTAAGAAATTGTTGCAAAATAATTTTATGGCTAGCCAAGGGTTAGGGCAAGGCAATCTATAACCGCATCAACAGGGAAAGCTCGAGGGGCTGGGCTGGGCTGGGCTGGACGGCAATAAGGATAAGCAATAGAACAGCATTTCGCCCACATCCTTGCGGCCATTTTCGGACGAGGCGCCACGCTTCAACTACCAAATTGTCCATTTATTATGCGGCAACGCCTTTTTCACTTTTGCCCCGGCCAAGAGAAATGAAGTGCCCCAAAAGAGTGGCCTCAATCTCCCTGCATAAGTGAGAGGGCATTAAGAAAAGCTGTGTTCCAGTAGGAGTGGCCTGCACTTAAGGTGCAGCATCGGCTACATTAGCCGCACACTTTGCCACGGAAGTTGCACAATTAGAAAAGCCAGTCAAAGTTTTTGCTTCGTTGGCTTGACCTGCTTTGTATCTCTCCTCCCTCCCGCCTGCCCTCACCCGCTCTCTGTGTTGACTTCACTCCAAGTTGCATATTAAAAAATAGTTTTGCGCTTGCAATTTTTCAATTTTCTTTTAGCAGCTGTCTGCGGAATATCAAGCAAGCGCCTGTCGATATGCATAAAATGCTGTTAGCCTGCCATAAGATTAGATATTAGTTCCGACACCGCCACAGCTTTTGACCCCCAAAAAGAAGGAAAAAAAAACAAAGCAAAGGTGCAAATCCTTCGGCCAGACGTTGAAAAATTAGAAATGTTTCGCAAGCGCAAACTCTGGATAACAAGCTTGGTTGGCTGCCTTCCTGCTTGGTTGCCTAGTTATTTGGTTGGTTGGTTGGTTGGATGGCTGGCTGGCTGGTTGGTTCAGCTGCTTTGCATTAACTCAGGGTTAAGCAAAGCAATTTTAAGAGTGCGGATTTGCGTTCAACATCTGTTTTCCGACAAATACTTATGTAAGCAGCATTCAAACTAGGTCACTTGGAAGCACATTAAAATGCATGCATTAACAACTTAAGCGAATCAGGTCTACCAGGTACAAAGTGCATGCAAACTTTTACAAAGTAAAGGCAAAGAATCGTTAAACAAGAGATCGCCTATATAGAAGAAATATAAATTTTTAATGTCCAGATTCTTGAATGTTAAATCTTTATAACTTGAGAATTCTATTATTTTTTATAATTTTCTATAGTACAACTACTTGTCTTACCTTTCTTAATTCCAAGAATAAACTTATTCATTTTATAATAATTAATGCTGTAAGTCTTAATCAATTACAACTTTATTCATTATTAAAACAGCATAGCTTAAAAGTGATTTAATTACAATTTTCAATTTCTTGACACTCTATCAAACGCTGCGTAATCTAATAAGCCTGCTGATCGTTAAATTTACACACACACAGCACGAAGCTGCATAGCAAACAAATTGGCCATCAAAGTTTCCGAGAAAGGCCTAAAGCAAGCAGCTGCCAAGGTTTCTGCAATTGAAACACCAAAATTTAAGCAGACAAAGAAAAAACCACCAATCATTTAGCTACCAAGCAAGTGAGCGAGTATGCCGACTGCAGATACCCTGTACGAAATATAGCATATTCTATCAGCAGATTATTTAGTTTAGTTATATTTAGCAAACTCTTAGTTGTTCAGGCTGCTTCTGTGCAGGATATGTCAGTCGTCTAACATGCAAAATCTGATGAGAAACAATAAAAGGGGGCATAGCCGAGCTAAATAATTGAATAAAAAGCTCGACACAAAGTGATGTCGAAGTCTTTGAGAGACTTTATCCCAACTTTCGGCACAGCTGCTGACTAGAGCGAAAATGGGGCAAACAGCATCAAAAGCCCGAACAAAATGCCGGAGAGCCAACAAATAATTTGTACGCAAATTAAAAACAAAAAAAAAAACGAATTTGAAACCCCCAATGAAAATTAAATGAAAGAAGCGTGTGCCAAAGTGTGATTAAAACTTTTTCGGGAGTTTTCTTCAACATGTGCAAAATACGCGTAATTGGTAATTCTTTTTCATTGTCATCGTGGCTGCTAATCGAGGTGTTGCTTGCGAGACTTGAAAATCCACGCACAATTGCCATAATGCTATAATAAGCGACATTTCCAGGGGTGACACAAACTGCCGTCCGCCCGGGGTGTTGCACTTGCCACGCTTGCAACGTGGCTCACTTGGCTGTCGCTGCTGGGCTTACAAAGGATTAGCAGCAGCAGCAGCAATTTGAATAGGTGGCACAATTGGGAAATTGTTTCAAGCGATTGCCCAGCCAAACACAGCAACTGACACCAACCACCAACAAAAATAAAGCGACAATCAGACAGACAGACAGAGACAGGGTTGATAGCCAGTCTGAGCCCGGTTACGTCGGCTGTTGCCATTCCCATCATGCGTAATTCTATTTGTCATTTTGATTATGACATTGTAATGCTTTAATTGATGCCACAGCGACACGGCCAACTCGCCAAACGCGATGCTGCACAGACTGCAAAAGGCAATCAACCCTCAACTCGATTGACTGCGACTAGACGACAATGATGCGACAAAATATGCGCTCTTCGTTTTTTGCTGTGTTCCAATTGTGTGTTACGTGTCGCCTCTGACAAATCCTATAAACAGCCCGAGGCGAGGGTGTTCGCTTGAAACTTCAATGAATTTTAAATTGATACTCTCCACACAGTGAAGGTCACAAATATAGAGTAAGCTGGATTTTTAAGTTCGACTGACAAACGCACTTTGAAATTTGACTTTGAATGTAAAAAAAAAAGTAGTCAAATGAAAACTGAAAGCGTTTCCATTAAAATGCCCCGCACTGTGTGAAATTGTGCGCTGGCCACGCAAGCACTTGGACATAGTCACAAATATGAATGCAAAAATTCAAAAAGACATTTTGTTTGGTATAGCTATTGCCGTTTTTGTTGTTGCTGTTGTTATAACGATTGTGGTAGTTGCAACGGCGAAGGGGAAGCAGATAGCGAAACGGTTACTTTGTTGCATGCGAAGCAAGGATAAAGCCAACGCCCAGACACGCAACTAAAATTACAAAGGACATGTGCACAATTTTGCAACCAAAAAGAGGAAAGAGCCGAGTGGACGGTTGCCAACGACTGCGCAATACTCGCTCACAATGCAAATATGAATTTAACTATTTGTCAGCATGGATATATGTATATTGAAAATAAAGAAGTCACTGAATTGCTTTGTTAGTTGGAGTTACTATTTAATGCCTGAAGGTAAAGGTTGAGTAACTGCAAATTGAATAAAACTAAAATGAAATTTACAAATTTTTGTTTATTTTCGAAGAGACCAAGTTTTGATGTGAGCTGAGGATTTGCCATCAATGCAGGCACTCGGAGTGTAACTTATTCAATAGGTCATAAATTCGGTTTGAAAAGTGATTTTCATTTATATACGTAAGTACCGAATCAATTCACGTTGGATCTATATAAACAGCTTTTGGCTTGACTATGGCCTTCACACAGTCAAAGGACGACTCTGGGTATTTTCATGAGAAGATTGTGAGGAATACGCAGACAGTGATTCATAGGTTTGCTTTCGGCATCGAGCAAAAGGTAAAAACTTTGGCAGTTTTCCGACTTTTAGTCTTTCAAAGTTGCAAAAGATTGGTTTCGGAATCGAATAAAGTTTTTTACAAGTTTAATATGTCATAAAAAACTTTGATTGATTGATTGATTCGAATAAAAAACTCTTGATTCAGTGCCAGCGAAATAACCTGCGCTCAAAAGGAACAACAGTCAAACATACAGTAAAACTCACTATGCATAACCAATATACTCATTTTACTTACTGAACAAGTATGAAAATTGTAAAACCTACAAGAAAAGAGACGGCCGGAGCCGCAAGCCAAATTGCGGCAAAGCGAGAGAAAATGTTGCACGCCGTCATCGTCAGCGACGTCAGCGTCGTCGTCGTCGTCGTTCCACCTGAGCGACGCTTCTTGGGGCGATTGCGTGCTGCGAGCAGGGCGCGAGTTAGGGGCAGCAGCAGTGGCAGCAGCAGCGGCAGCGACACAGACGCAGTCAGCAGCTGTTGTCGTTTTCTAATGCAACGCACAGTGGGCATGAAATATTGTTGACAGGTGAAAATGCTACAGGCAGGCAAACAAACAGGCAGACAGAGTGACAGGCGGACAGACAGATGCGGACACGCGCGAGTTAACGACACTGAGACACGATACGCCAAGAGCTACATCTAAGTCAGGCAGGCTTAGCTCCTGAAACGCGTCATCTTCGCAGGATGAGCCGCATTCAGAGAGCAAAAATTGAGTGAATAGCGCCAGCTGATCACACATTAAGCGCTCGCTCTCTTCGATGTGTGAAAGAGCGAAAAGGTGGTGGCTCCACAGGCAGTTGAAGATAGAGTTGGAGTTGGAGGCAGCACGACTTATGTGGGCTTCACGTGCTGCACTGCCATTTGGGTTGCCTCCCCAGAGGAAAAGACCTGGTAATAAGTGAAAGTGTGTGTGTGGGAGTGCTGCTTAAATGGGAGCACAAATGTGCCAAGTGCTTGGGTAAAAGGGTGAGCCAACCGCCTGTCCTGCTTCGCCCAAAATGGGCAAATGGGCAAATGGGCAAATGGGCACGGCTGCAGCCATGGGGATTTGGTGTTAGTTTCCAACCCTCATGAATAACTGATTAGCAGCACAATAAATTAAAATATTTGTCACTTACGTACAAATGCTTTGAATTGTTTCCAAAGCTATTTCAAAATTACACACATAAAATTATAAAAATAAATTCGGAAGATTTTAGGAGTAATTAAAAAGTTTCCAGAGATTTTTGCTTCAACACTAAAGAATGGGATTTAATTGCAGGTTGTGCTGGGTACAGAAAAACAGTCTTGTAAAATGTACTAAATATATGCAAAATGTAATATCAAATGTAGAGCTTTGTGCACTAGTTTATAATTTACCTTCCATTTGCATAGAAAACTGTTCAGTTCAGTTTCACTTTTGTTTTTACTTTTATATATGAAAGTTTTGCAGTAGTGGCAGAGATGTCTTAATTATATATAATATTATATATAGAATATACGCTTGGATGGCTTAACTTATAGTCAAGTTGCCTTAAGCTCAATTTTACTATGTTTCAGCAAAGTTGAAAAGCCGATCAGCAGCATGAAAATAGCATTGAGCATTTGCTTTTGCTTTAGCAAAAACTTTTGCTAGTCTCTAGAACTTGCGGCATTGTAATTTCTGCAAAAATTCGTTTTGTCTTTGTGTGTGCCACGCAAGCACGTAGCACAATTCGCAACTTTGGCTCTAATGTTGCTGAAAATTGAATTTCTTATTAGAATATTTTTATATATTTTTTCCTGTTAGACTTTGGCTGCAAATGCAACTACAACTGCAAACAAAAATTAGCTTCAAGTAAATGGAATAAGAGATGCCCTGTAGCAAGAGTTCAACTAAAAATTGAGTTTCATAAATTATATGTAGTTGATCTACTCTATATGTTTGACTTTTACTATGGCTTAAGACCAAGTCCCTTAATAACTTCTGCACTCCTTTCAACTGTTGCACAATCAACTTTATATACATTTCTCAACTATACAGAGTATGAGAGAATTATGTGCAATTGCAGCAACAACTACGTAAGGCTGCGTTACGTTGTTACGTGCTTACGTAAAAAGACGGCGCCTCGAGGCAAATTTGTTGCTGTCCTGTCTACGGCACAAGCAAAGAAACAAAAAAATGAAAGGACTGCGCCGCGTGCTTTCCATTTATTTATTTGATTATTTTAGTTTGTTGTGTGCGACGCACAAAATTAAATGAAATGTTTATTCAAACGTTTAAATTGCTTTAAAAAAAAAAAAGCCAAACTAAAAAAGTGAAGAAGAGTAGAGAACGAATAAGGCGCCTTAATAAAAGGGCACAAAATGTTATGCCAAAGAGGCTGCCAAGTTGTCGCCAAGTTTGTTGTTGCCGCTGTCGCTTTGTCCTCTTTATCTCGGACTACTTTTGGCTGACTTTGCGAGCTATGCTAGCTAGCTAGCTAGCCTAGCTATCGTTATCGTTTATCGTTAAAGTGAATCATGTCAACCGCATAAAAGACGGGCGGAGGGGGAGGGACGAACTCCGGGCAACATCTTGGATTACCATAAAGGATTTCCGGTTTGGCCATTTGCTCACTGCATGAAAGCTAGGCGGCATTCATTTTTCATATATCCTGATCTGGCCCATGTGAACCCCAGCCTTTGTTAAATTTGAAAATGCCAGCAACAAGGGCAAGGCAAGCGCTAAATGATGAGCTGATAGACTAGCTAATACTTTGTAAATTTTGCTAAGATGTGAAATGTTTCATAGAGATACATATGTCTAGAGTATTTATATCTTATATATTTATCGAGCATATTTACTTTCATTTATGACTGAGCTAACTTTAAGCTTCTGCTGCAGCTCATGCTACCCTTGCTTCCAATGCATGATGTACAGATGGTATAACAACTAAAACGATTTTATAAATGAGCTGCCGCCGCAAGCAGGAAACAAGCAAATCGTTCAAAATGAATCCTTGCCAAAAGGATGCCAGCCAACACACACAACACACACACACACACATACATACTCACTCAGAGAGAAAATCTCGATGGTCAAAGCCAAAGTGCAATGTCCGTGATGACTTGGCAGCAAAAAGGGCTTCAGCTTGAACCAGGCGACAACATAGCCACTCCCTAAATTTTAGTTTCAAAAGCTAAGTTTTTGTTTATATATTGAGTGACATGGCCCACAGCGTGCGCCCTCTGCATGTGCCCCAATACAGCAGCAATCAATCATGCGGTTTAAATTGGGGTATTTGTTTAAGGCGGTAAGTTTTCGAAAATTTCCGTTCACTCTCTCTCTCTCTCTGTCTCTCTGATAAGGATGTGTGTTAAGTTCTATGTGCCTGTCACTTGACCAGAACCTTTACTGCTTCTTCTTCTGCTTCTTTTTTTAGGTGTTGAAGCATCGTGGCAAAAGTTTAAAGGGCATATTCACTGATTGTTGAGCATATCTTAGAAACAGATTTGTTCGGGGCTCCAAGTGATGTCAGCTGAGTATATCTTGAAATGTAATTTGCTACTTTAATTTGTGTTTGGCTGCCAACAATTCATGGAATCTCTTTTATTTTAGGGTATTCAAAAGTTGCTCTTAGCGACAACTTGTCAAATTACAATCTAGCTAAGGTTGCTGGTCAATGGGCAAAGAGCGTGGCAAAAGTTTCAGAACTTTGGTATGGCTGGCCGCTTATTGGATGGTTAATAACATGGAGGCCACCTTATGGCAGGCTCGTATTAATCATGCGCCTGTCACCTAGCGTAAATATTGTAAAATGAGTGGAAAATGCTGCTGTTGTTGTGACATTGTTGTAATAAACTTGCCAGCGAAAGTTTCTCCAAGAGCAGCAAAGTTTTTCGCACTGGCAGCTAATGAAGTGGCAAGTGGCAAGGGGCAAAGGGCAAGGCTTGAGATGTGTAAATTTAAGATGAGTAGATTGTTACTTTAACGATAATTGTCAACTATACTTCTGCCATAACCAGATAGTTGTTGATTGATAACTCAACAAGAGCCTGCAACCAAGCAGCTTAACAATTTGCCAAATAATTGCATTTCCAAATGCTCCAGCCACAATGTGTCTGTCTGTGTGTGTGTGTGTGTGTGCAGCTCACACCTTGCCCAAATGCAAATATATTACAAAGTGATTTCTAACTCAATATTGGCCAGGCTTAATGCTCGTGTTTGCCTGGTCTTGTGTAATTCCCCACAGTCTAATAACATTAAGGTGTGTGCGAATATTATGAAAATTACCACAAAATTCAGCATCGAACAGGACACGATGCGGTGCTTTACGCCATTTAAGCCACAATTGTGCACACACACACACACAGACACAGACACATACTATATGTTTTCTTATTGATCGAATATACAATCTAAGTACATATGTATATGTATTTGTATCTGTGGCATATATTTATGTATATGAGAATTGTGTGTTAGACTGTTTTGTGGACAAGGCATTTGTGCATTTAATGTTCTGTTAAATTGAAAATTTGCATAAAATATTTGTTGTTGTTTATTTATTGGCAGTATATATATAAACCAACACACGCACACCTGACTATTTGTGCTGCCAGCTGGCAACTAAATATTTGATGCAATTTGTGTGGCAATTTAATGGTTTAGTTATCCATATAAATTTCTATACAAACTGCTGCATCAAAGGCATTTTCTCTTGTTTGTACAGAGCTCATAATAGAGTTATAAGAAGCTGTGTAAAACAAGTGCTTAAAAGTTCAAAGTTCAATCATATTCAGAGTTTATTTGTTAATAATAAGCTAATAAGCTAAGCATAAAGTTCATATTTATATAAATTAAGTATTTCTAAAAGTTTATTAACTACCTAGACTCGAGTCAGTTAAGGTTCATATAACACCTCTCTGTGCAGCTGTGTTGGCAAAAAAAGTTAAATAATGGAAAAACTAATTTCCCAGCACTTGCGCTAATCTCAATTTCAACTTTTATTTTATTTAAATTTGATACTTTGTTTCCAAATGATAAAAAAAAAAAACAGAGTTACACACACAAAGCTGCCACTGCTCCCAGGCGGAACTTTATGTGTTGCCGCGAAATCTCAAAACAATCAAAGTACGAGAGTGCAACAAAAAAAAACTGAAAAAATATCAACAACAACAAAATGGGAGCCAACTCAAATAATATGCGAGGGCTGTCGTGGGCGTTGATGTTTGCTCAACGAAAATACATAACAACAACAACAACAACAACAACAGCAGCAGCAGCAGCAGCGAGAGGAACCCAAAGCCAACTTCAACTTTAGTGCGAAAACTTTTGCCACTTAACTTTTGTGAATGCAAGCTGGCAGGGAGTAGGGAGTAGTGGATCAGGGAAGCTGGAGATGTAGGGGATCCATATCCCAATCCCAGGGCCAGTTTGCGTCGGGACTGCCTCAAATGCCAAAGCAATTAAAATTATTGCTGGCGAAAAAGTAATATTTTTCAAGTGCTAAATAAACACACTATAAAAGCCGCGAACGCGAGCCGCCAACCGACAGCCGTCAGCCGACAACCGAAGTCAATATACGCCGCTAGATGGCGCTGCTCACACACACACACACACACACACACACATACAGAGAGTGAGAAGACGTTCACAAAAGTTGATTCAATGATGTTCTCAAGAGTTATTTACATATGCAACGCGCACAGAAAACTTCAGCGAACGCCAAGGAAAACTCTTCTTACGCTTTCCACCCAACAAATATTTGGCCTCCGCCTTTTTAGCTATGCCAAATCGCTGGACAGACTTCTTCAGCTACTTACTTCTTGTGGGATGGGATGGCAGTTGGAGCTGGAGCGGTTGAAACCTCTTGAAAAGTTGCTGGCGCCTGATGGGCCGCTTGATTGCCTGCTTGGTTTGTGATATGCGCAGAGAAGACAACCACAAGTAGTTAGAAGATGGAATTGTTATGTGAATGCTGGCTAAGAAGGCAATTATGATAATGTTGAAGTTGCTCGTGCTGCTGTTACCTGCCAGCAAAAGCTATCTTTTAAGCACTTAAGCAGCAACAACAAAAATAATATATGGATGAATATTGCATTGTTATTTATACAAAATTTTTGTTTGTTTTAGTTTTGGTAGGAAATTAAGTAACAAAATTTGTGCAATGTTTTTTTTTTTATAAATTTTCTTAAATATATAAATATATTTCTGTAATTATATTATATTTTTCATATACAGTATTATATTCATAGTGTTATATTATTTAAAATTGAAATAAAAATAAAATTTGTTATGTGTATTTTAAATTTTCCTAAATATATAAATATATTTTTCCAATTATATTATATTTTTCATATAAAGTATTATATCTCTAACGGTATATTATTTCAAAATTAAAATTAAAATAATATTTAAAATATAATAAATAAATAAATAATGTATTTATACTATTGTATATTATTTTCAGAATTTTTCTTAAACATTTGTCTTAATACTATTTCTTTTGTTTTTCTCTTTCTTTCTTTCTCTCCATCTCTCTTTCTATTTTACTCTCCTTTCCCTTCCCTCATCATTCCAAACCCATCTAAAATCTATTATCTACATAAAACCAAGCAGAGTCGGGAGTAAATATAAATGATTTCTCAATTTATTGCTGCTCTCTTTCTTATTTGTTGTAAAAGCAACATTTTTGTTAGTTTTATGAGTTTGGCAACAATTGGCTACAGTGAGTTTTCAACCCAACCGCTTTCAAACCCTTCATATACAGCGGCTCACTTAACCATATGAACTTCTTGTTTTTATAGCACACCGCAGGCGCTGCGCGCAAAGTTTCTCGTCAGTTTCTAATAGCCGCTCCATTACTTAATACTAAAGCCTGACGCTACCCAAGAGCAATACCGATAAAAAGAAAGACGCAAAAAGTTGCAACATTTGCTGAAAATCTCCGAAACACACTTTCACCCAAAAGTTGACAGCAGTCTGGGAGGGGAGAGGCAGCGAATTGCAGGCGACTTAACCTAAGAAAAGAAAGCAGCAAAGTGTGACAAAGTACATGGCAGAGGGGCGGGAGTATAAATGTGTAAATGTCTATTCGAGTGTAGAATTTGATTGCACTTGGAAATGTCTTTATGCGAGTGTTGGGCCAAAGTCATCGATGATGCTTTGTCGATTGTCTTTTATGGCTTGGAAAATAAACTTTTGCCCCGCTGGCCGTACGCTTCGTTGCACCGTCGAGTTGCAGCATGGAGTTAAAGAGCTTCGAGCGTAAATTCACCTAAATTATGCGTGTAACTCAAACTTGGCTCCAACTTGAGCTCCACACATGCTGTGCTGCTCGCACTCTCTCGTGGAATTTGAAATAATTTGCTGACTCACACACACCCATGAACCACATTTATATGCTCGAATTGATTTTCTATGCTGGCAATCAGCGCAGGACACAATATACAATATATACGCGGCGTATACGCAATGTCCTGCGACCCCAACAGCAACAACAACAGCAACAACAACAACAACAACAACAACAACCGAGTTAAAGCTGCAGCCGCAGTCAGGGCACAGCTCCTGTCAGCTATTTTTATTTGCTGTAAATCTGTAACGAAGGCACGCACTATTTTCGGGCTGCTGCCCAGCTATCCCGGCCCGTCTTTGTGCCGATTCTGCAACAATTCGCAAAGCCTCAGCCCAGCCACCTTCCTGTTTTTATAATTTAATGCCTGTTTGAGCAGCGGCGGCATATCCTTTGGCTATGATGTGTGTGCTTGAGTGTTTTCGACACATAAACTACAACATTTAATTGGTTCGCCAGCCTTGGCCCAACACTTGGGAGCTGACGCCTTCGCTGGCACGTCTTTTGAATGCATGAGAAATTTGTTTGCATATTTAATGCAATTACCAAAAGGTTCTCCCATCGGAGAAGCAAAAAAAAAACCAAAAAAAAAGGTGAAACTCCACGCAAACTAAAATTGATTTAGCTGACAGCTCGGCATTAGAGCCTACCACATTGGAGGCAGGTCCACTGTCACGGCACCTAAAAAAGGGTTCGTTATGATATAAGCGGAAACAGGTAAATTTTATTGATATTCCAAACGCATTTGTGAACCTAGGCAATTCTAGCTACATATGTTGAGTCGTATTCAGATATAAATACAGATGGAAGACTCTGCTAACAAGCCCAAACACTTCTCACTCTCATTGCTGTAACTAGCCAAGCCACAACTATCGTTCGGCTAACTAACTGCAGCTTTGCAGTAATCATTTCTGAAAGTTTTGCCTGCTTGCTCTGCTTGCATATATTACCAGCACTCAAAGGCCAATTTCGTTAGCCCAAACGCAAGTTATTTGCTCATTAAAAGGCTGAGACCAACAATTGCCGAGTGAAGCAATTGTTAGGCCAGTAACCACAACAAGAACAACAACTTGAACTGCCCTTTGCGTGTCCTCGACTTTGGCTTCGCCTCATCTTCATGGCCTGACTGTTTGGCCAATTTGGCCGACGGCGAGGAGTCGTTTGCTCCAGTTGATGCTGCGCTGCTGGCGATATTTCACTTGAGGCGCAGATCGATCCACATGCATTGGATCAGGCTGGCCGCCTTAGCCGGGCCTGGCCTGGCCTTATCATGCGAATCTGTCAGATAAACTTTGCATACGTGCACATACATAACTGGCACAGCAGAAGGCGGTCAGCATGATGGCCCCTACCCCCTCGATGCCAACTCACGTTCCATTTCTGTTGGCCCAACGTGGCTTGCAATTAAATGTTGCTGTTGCTGTTGCTGTTGCTGTTGTGTCCGCTTTTGTTGCATGTTGTACATGGCTGGCGTACAACCTGCTACTGAGCATAGTCCAACTTTCGTTGCAGTTGCAGTTGCAACAATCGTGATCTTATCATTTTGCTGCTTTGTTCATGTTCGATTTTGTGAATTTGTTTTACTTACTGACTCGCTATCTATCCATACGGCTCTCGATATTTGCCCGATACTCTTTTTCCATGACATTTCCCGACCGCATTTGCAAACAGACCGCGTCCAGCTCACAGATCTCACTACTAGAGTCTCTCTTACTCTCTCTCTCCCCTCTCTCTCTTTCTGTCTCTGTCTATATATTTTCCATTTAAATAATTTATAAGTAAAAATCTCTGTGTATTGTCCCGATCGTGATAAGCTTTGACTTTGCGATGAGACCGTTTTTTGTTTGCATTGTCTCGCATACGGGGCCAAACAAAATATATATATAAATAAAATGTATTTAATTTATTGGGGACTGCAGCAGATTTATGGTCAAGCATCTGCGCTTATTGGGCATTAATGTCAACAGATATATATATAGAGATTGGCCAGCGAGCGAAACAATCGCATAAGCCTAATGAAATATTCCATTTCTGCATGTGGCAAAATGAAGTTTCAGCTGCTAAGCAAATATGAGATATTTTATATTTTTATAAGCCATAAACCAAAAACTAACATAATCAAGTATTCGATTTCCAGCACATTTGCATAGTTGTGGCAAATGCTCAATCAAATTAAACCGAACCGGCAGACAGCTGGAGCTGCTCCGTTGGCAATTCAAATGCGAAATACAAATCGAATAAAAATTCTTTGCATACTAAATTCGTTAGCTGTGCTGGCTGAAGCCAGCTGAAGATGATGATGTGCTAAAAACCCCTTCAATAATTAAAAATAAAAAATAAATATTGAAAAAAATGTTGCGCTTGGCAAACAAATTCCAATTTAGATTTAGCCAAAACCTAACGAAACGTAACTGTAACTATCTACAAATATATGTGAAGGTTTCTTCTTCATCTTATTTTTTTTTCTTTTTTTTAAAATTGGTTTTGCAATTTGGTTGTAGTACGTTGGTACGTTGTTATTGGTGTCGCCGCAGCACCATCGAGATACTCATACTTGAAGATACACAGCACGCGATATGCAAAAGATACAACAGACACACACAGAGAGAGAGAGAGAGAGAGAGAGATACTGAGAGCTCCCAGCAGGGCAGAGCAAATAACGGTAGGTAGCTGAAGCCAGGCGAATTGGGAGCTGGTTGCCATCGTCTCATCGCCATGCTCTCCCATTACCCGCCGCCCATCTCCTCAGTCGTCCGTCAGGTCGTAGATGTTAATCGCTGCAGCACTTTGGAGTAAGTGGCATTTTGCAGCGTCCACAACTACAACGACCATCAGCAGCAGCGATGCCGATGCCTTGCTGCATTACTCGACTCTTGATATGGCCAACCCACTGCCACTGCCACTGGCACTGCCACTGTCCCTTACCCAGTCAAATGGGCGTGGCCCCTTGTCAGGCCAAGTCCAACGTTCGTGGCAAATGTTTGCGGATTTGAATTTAAATTGAAATAGGATGTTGTATATTCAAATGAATTTTAACTTAAGGGTAAATGGGTGGTCGCATCAACCACCCACCCACTCACACACATACTCACATAGCAGTGAAGCAGTCCAAAGTGCGGGTTCAGATTAACATCATCAGTTCTGGCATTGATTGGTCCTAGATAGCACACGAAAGCGCCGCTGGCTGCCACATGTAACCGCAGCCGAAAAAAACTGATTGCAAGTGCATAAAAGAGGCGAATAGCTGATGCCCTGAAAAGAGACAGAGAGAGAGAGAGTCATGAGATGTGCTAAGAGTTTGAATAAAATATATATATATATATATTTGTCAATTGACAAAATAAGATTAATTCCTAATTGATTGTATAGATAAATATAAAATATAAAGAAGATAAATATAAAATATATATGAAGCAGCAAAGTATATACAAATATTTATATAATAATATTTTATATATCTACAATGCTTCCTTATAAGAGAAAAGCTTATCTCAAATATATTTTATACTATATTTTATATTATAGAGATGGTTCTCTGCAATCACACATCTTATTCAATATGCCCTATCAAATATTTAAAAAACTTAGAGCACAGCTTGTTTTATACGTTTGTTCGCTCACGGGAAAAAAAAGAAAGAAAAATATCTAATGGGTTTTGTAATAAGTTTTAGTTTTCATGTTTATATTAGCATGCTAATAGTGGCAATTGCTTCAGGTGGCCTGGCGCTGTGGCCGAGGCTATTGAAATTGTGCGGCGAATATTTAGCTCAGCCTCAATATTGGCTTAGTATTTGGCTGGAGGTGGACAAGCAGTCAAGCACCCCCAGCCCTTGCAGCTTGAGCGTCGTTAACTTGTTATCTAGGGTTACCTTCATGGGAACTAGTAACTGGAGAGAACTCAAACTCGAACTCAAGTTTTGTTTGCCTGGCCGTGTCTATTGACGCCCCCTTCGAAATGGAAATAGAAGAGCTGATAAGCTGCCAAAGCTAGCTACAAATTATATCAGACAATATGCTGCACCCCCAGCAAACAGGCCATAAACGATAATTAATAGAGAGATAATCTAAGCGCTGGATTGGCTTTGACAAATCTCATGGCATTGCAATCGAAATGAATTATTTTCCCAACCGACCGGGCCCCTAGACGAAATTTCCACGGAAATGCCCCCCAAACAACACAACAATGCTGACAGCGACTGAGAAGACAGCAACAACAACAACAACAACAAGGAGAGCATGTAACCATAAATCTTGTAGTTTTTCTTCTTTTTCCCTCGCTTTCGAGAACTAGAACTCTTCTGGCCAGACCGAAGTGACATTTGTTTTTGGAGGCAGGCACAGACTTCGTCTTCATTTGCAGCCCAGTTTCGTTTTATTAAAAACGTTTAAGCGAACACGAACTGGAAGACAAACCCAAGTTTAGCGCGGGGGGCAGGTCCAGGCACGATTTTTCGTAACGAAACAAGACACTTTAGAATGCAATCGAACGGAGCTAATGACAGAGACAGCACGAGAGTAAGAGAGAGAGAGAGAATGATAGAGAGAGACTGGCTTGCCACAAGCTACAGGTGGTTAATCACCAATTAAGCGCTACATCATACAAATTTGTAGCCACAAAAAGAATCCAAATTGAACCCTTTTTTTTTCTTTATTATGTCATACGATTTGTCACTTGTCGCTGGGCGCCAAATTCGACCCAAGCCAAAGTGAAGTGAAGCCCAAGCTCTCATGCCGTGCGGCAAAAATTGAATTGATTAATAAATGTGGCCGAGCTTATGAAGCGCTTTCTGTTCTGATCTTTTTTATATGTTTTTTGTTTTGTATTGAAGAAGTTTCTTGTTTTTTTTTGGTTACGTCAAGGCATAAATCTCAACTAATTTTGTGTAATTAGTTTGCATAATCTGTCACGGTTGGTTTTTCTTAATTTTCTTCATTTCATTTTTTCTGGTTTCTTTATTATTCCAGCTCCAGCACAAAGAAGCTTCAGAGTTCTTGGGTCTTCGTCGTCTTGCATGCCTGATGTGATTATTTTAATAAATGATTTTCGATGGATTTTGAATGGATGAAGAAGAAACCGCGGTATTTTGTCAAGGTATGGTAGAAATTAAGCAGAGTTTGGAAGTTATTCTGGAACTTGAGCAATTAATTTACAGCCAGATCAAAGAGTTGCCAGGCGCAGATAAGAATCGAGTTGGGCTTGAGAGTTGACTAATGAAACAGCAATTACGGTAGCTGAAAGAACCTAACAGAAGAGGGCTGAAATATGTAAGTATATAATAATAATAATTCCTCAAGTTATTTATTTGCCATGTCAACTTTTTGTAATATTTCGAAATATATTTTGTCGAAATATAATTTCAAATCATTTTCAGTGCAGCTCAAACAATATATTTAAGCTAATTTTGTACTATAATTTAATGATATTGACTGTGGCAACACAGCGAATAGTTCAATCGAAAAACTAAACTCAATTTGGCGATGTCAAGCGTTGCCAAACAAAATATCAAATTTATAGAATTTCATGGTCCATTTTCATTTTGCCCAAAAGCCGTGGCAAATCAAAGGCCCGACACATAGGCAAACATGCCAAATAAACAAGGAATAGTTAGAGTAAAGGACTATGTGACTAAAGTGTACCCTGTAAGCAGCTGCGCAGTAAGCTGAGTGTGATATGAATAAATGATATTTGAACTTCAATTAGCTAGGCAGATGTTGACTAAAATATATTTACTATATTTAAAAACTCACCTTTAAATTATTATTATAATTACTGAAATAATTTACAGGGTATTTTGCTGTTTAGCAACTCTCACAACACACGTACACTTTTCATCTAAATTCAAATCAGCAACAACGTTTAATAACTAGTTTAAAAACTCATCAGAACAGTCAAACAATAGCAAATGGGATTGCCACGGCGCCCGATTGATGAACAGAGATAGTACATATTTGATGGAACCATTCAGAAATGGCCACTGCCACTGCCATTGGCACTGCCACTGCAGCAGAATGTTGCACTTTGATGACCAAATAACAACGGGACTAGCGCAGCATTTTATGTGGCACTGCAAATGCATTCGTCAATCAACTGTACCCCAGCAGGTGGGTAGCAGGACTGAGTGTCCGCGTCCACTCATAATTGAATTTCATCCCAGTTGGAGCTGCATTTGGGCAAGTGTTTTGTATTATTGGAAATTCTCTTTGATGTGCGTATGGGAACTGGGCACACAAATGCGCTGCGAGAAACTTGCTAAATAATGTGTTCGCAATCGCAATGGAAAGCAAAAATAATGCGCTTAACTCAAATTTATAATACTCTTTCTAATCAGCAGGCGGAACATGTTCGACTGCAGACATTGTTGGATGTTTCTAATTGGAATGTGTGAAATGTTATGGGAAAGACGCTGCTGGCTTGAGAAGACGTTGCAAAAAATTGAATTTTGTTTGATTTAGATAAATATTTTGTTTATGTATATATATATTATTACTCAAGATAGTCTTTTTAGACATTGAAAAACTTGCTTGTCTGGCTATCTGAGGACAACTAGTGTAAATTCGATGCTATTCTCAGTGTGAATGACCCATCTGTGCTACTTATTAACACTAATGATACTAATTACATGAAAGTAAATAATTGTTTTTCAGTCTGTCAACTTTTATAGCGATTTTTGGTCTAGAGTCCATTCCACAATATAAGTAAGCCTCAATCTTTAATTTTCCCTCAAAAGATAAAACTAAATATCTTATTAAAGGAATTATTTTTCTTAAATAAGATTATTTTTGTGTGCCTACGCTTTTGTTAATTGTGGTTGCTAAATAGTAGCTAGATATTCACAATTGAATTTAAATTCGTTATCCCATTAATCAATTTTTAGCAACTATTTTTTGTGGAACCTTTTTTTTCAAAATAAAAAAAAAATACTTGCTGAAATGTTGTATGCCCCAATTTTGTTTTATTTTAAGAACAATAAAACAGAGTATAATAGAAAATAAATCGTAGAACTTTATCTCGCATGATATAGAAAATATTTAACATTAAGGGAGAACACGAAGGCTGCGCTTTCCTGATGTGCTATTCCTTTCTGATTGGCCACACTCAAGCTTCGCAGAACTGGCAATAGATGGCGCCACAGCTGCAGACATCAAAACTCCAATTATAGCTACATATTTTGAGATCTCATTAGATACTTAAGATAGCATATTAACCATTTAATTTGATGCTCTTTTATGAATAAAGGCTTAGAGAAATGGCTGGCAATATTCAAGAACTCATAACTGAAACTCGAGTTAACCCTATTAGACATTCAATATTAATAAAACTTTAGCCAAACATGTTTCAGTGCTCACGCTTCTTGCTTCTAAGCCTGCTCTCTGTTGCCCTGCTATTAACAAAATGTATTACCGCATTGCGATACCCTGACGCAGGACATCAAACGTGGCATTCATGGGGGAAGGGGAGGGGAGGGTCGTGGCGCTGGGCAGGCAGGTTGCAAATGTTTTTGGCTGCTGCTGCTGTTGCTGCTGCTGCTGATAATGCCTCAATGAATACTGTTTAAAATTCATTTCGTTTATCATCAAGTTGGTTATGCCATGGGGCGGGCGGATGGTTGGGTGGGTGAGAGGAAGTTTTTGGGTTTTTCGCTGCCTGATGAGTTTTGCTGGCGATGAAACTTTTTAAATGGAATTTACGCTGCAAAATCGCGTTTTCAACGAAATGAGTTTTAATTGCAAGTTTTCCTAATGCAGGCAACGCACGCAGTTGTCGGCATTGCGTGTATTTCACTTTGTTGTCATCATCGTTGTTCTTGTCAGTTGTTGTTATTGTTGTTGTTGTTGTTGGTGTAAATTCGTTAAAATTTCTGCACACGTTTCCCCTTAAATAGCACAAAATTATGTTCTTTATGATAATTTGCGTATATTTGCTTGTGTGTGTGTGTGTAACTAAGCCCCCTGGCAGCTGGCCCCTTACGTTAACTCGTTAGCACTCGCATTTGAACATGTTCAATGTTGCCAAGCAGCCAGTGCTGCCAACCATATAGACACGGCCCCCCCAAGCTACATGCGTGAATCCAACAACAATTGGCATTGGCAAACGGATGTAGGCAGAGCAGCGCAACAAAATATTAATATTTACACAGTGCTCACCTAGCTGTAAAATGCCGAAAATGTAATCGAAATGGGCATGGGAAACAGTTGCGGGCATATGCATAGCTCAAACTGCATTTAATTAAGCTAATGATGGAGTTTAGCAAAAATTTATTGAATTTAGTTGAATTTTGAATCATTTCATAAATTAAAAGTTATATTCTTTAGTCAGCATTTGGAGAACATTTTTAGTTTCATTAAAGTCTTTGTTAAATTAACTATATATTTTCAGATTTTTAAAATATAGCAAAAATATTGAGTTCAACCTGTGCTGGCAGCATTTGTTCTATTGCCAAATGAACTTTATTGGGCAACTCAATTAAAAAGTTGTGCAGCTCTCAACATTTTTATTTTTGGCGCTGCAAAAATGTTGCCAACAACTGCGCCAGGCCCTTGGCCAGCCCAGGGCCAGGCCAAAACATTATCTGCCATAATTTGTTGTTGTTGTTGTTGTTGTTGCTGTTTCTCTTTTATGCTGCAAATAAACTTCGTGTTCGCCTATCTTTTTGCATTTTATTTTATGTATTTTATTACGTTTGCGTATGCGTATGCAACAACAACAACAACAACAACAAGGGCAGCTGCAGTTGAGTCCTGCTTGAATATTGGCATAAGGGGCTATCCGGCTATCCGGCTATCTGAGTCTGCTGGCAAGCCTGCAGTGCGCGTATTTGTTTTTAATTAAAATAAATATTACCATAACCTATAAAATAATTGAAAAGCAATTTAACATTATTACCAACAAACCGACTGGCCTAGACGTGCGTTATCCTTTTGGGCCCGCTGCGAGCGTCGGCTTGCACCTGACGCTTGTAAGACTGTTAAGTCTCGTATATCAATATGTATGTAAATAAACATAAATATATATATTTGAAGCAGTTTAACATGCTTTTAGTGAGCTAATACCCTATATGTATATATGAATTGAAGTATATTAAATATTTAGTGTTATATGTGACATATATATTTAATAGTAAATAAATTGAAATTTTAATCTGTTTAACATTTTTAAATAAATAAAAATAAGCAGAATTTTTAAACATTTCTTAAATTTTGTTTTAAAATATTTTATGGTTATTTCCTCAGTTTTTGCAACAACTAAAATGCAACTAAAACTCCTTTCTAATTAGATTTACACGTCAAATCGCGTTGCCAACTTCACATTTATGTTTATTGAATTGGAAATTGGAAAAATACTGCAATTCCAATTGGATTTATGTTTACTTGAAACATATTCGCATTTTCAATTAATATTTAATTTCTCTTGACATTTCAACTTGTTTTCGAGTTTAATTTTGATTGAGAGACAACTTTTATAATATTTGTCATATTTCATATAAATAAAGTTATCATATAGCACATAGTAAGGGTATTCCCATCATGCCACTGCCAAACCGCTTTCATTTTTTTATAGCTTTAAATATTTTTTTAAGCACACCCACAGAAACGCGCATTACGCTTACACTTTTCGGCATAATTATATTTTTAACACTTATATGCATTGCTTTATGGCAAAATATCTCGTGCTCTCGTGCGAAAAATTAAATAAAAAATCTTCTTTAACAGCAACAACAACTTTAATAATTATTTAATTAAAAATGCTCGTTGTTCTTGTTGTTTGTTGTTGTTGTTGTTGTTGTTGTTGTCTGAAGTGCTGCGAAAAATAATTCTTTGTGGAGTGTGCTCTATATATACTATATGTATAAAAGAAAAAAGTAGCAGAAACTTAAGTAGGGTGCAGCCAATGGTATTGCATTAAGGGTCAAAAGGTCATGCAGCCAAGTTTCAGCGACTTTAAACCGGAATTTCGTTGATATTAAAAGTAAAGCAAATATGTAACACAATCTATAAATTACTATAAATTATTATCATTTTACATTTGCTTTTTTATGCCTTTTCTCAACTGCTGTGGTAGACTTTTGCTACGTCTGCCTTTGCCCGCTAAAATCTACTCAATAGATAATATAATTTTATGCCTCATAAACTAAGGAACTAAAAACAATTGAAAGCTGATATTGATTGCCTTGAGAAAAATCTTGCATCAGACACAAAAGGCAACAGGAAATCTATAAGAATCTGCCTGAACAATCAGCTGACCATAATGAGACGAGTTTAGGTAGCGCTCACGCCTTGTTAGTTAGGTAAACCCTAGGCAAAAACTAACTGTTATTGTTACTTGTGTATGTGTGTGCGTGAAGTGCAACCCAATACATCGTAAATAGCATTTGTATGGCCATAGCATAAAAATTCGCATTAAAATCACAAAACAGTTGCAATTGTCGTGGACATTGTATCTCTGCTTACCTTTGAATCTTCTATAACGTTTCCATTAATACGCAGCGGTAGTCACCCTGTTTTTGGCCAGGCCTCACTGCCAATGCCAATGCCAATGCCAATGCCACTGCCAATGATGAGAAATTAATGTGCGTACACAATTTCACATTGCACAGAGATACCCAAGACTGGGCTCAGGGCAAGGGCCCAGCCAAGCCTACTCAGTCCACACACAGCATGCGGCATGAGCAAGAGCGTCACGGTCTCTTCGCCGTCTCTTTGCCGTCTCACCGCTCAGCGGGATAGAGTGCTAACCATTGTTGGGAAATTTCATGGCGCTCCGCACGGGGTCCACAGCATTGCTCGCACTGCGATCATTGTAAGGTGTAACAAAAAACCCAATAGATAGAATTTTTGTCAAATGGAAATTGTCGTTTGAGCGCACAGTTTATGGGCTGTTGCGGCTCTTGCTGTTGCTGTTGCTGTTGCTGTTGCTGTTGCTGTTGCTGTTGCTGCTGCGGCTACAGCTTGTCAAGCCCATCTACAGAGCTGTTGCGGCTTAGCGTTTCACGCCCCTGAATTTACCTGTAACTAGCTGCAAGGCAAGTCTAAGACAGAGTTGCAGCAGAAATTTTAAGTAAGTTAGTTTTGGTCGAAAGAAACTTATATGTTTACAACAAAATTATTATTACTTTATGAAAATATTACTTAATGAAAATATAAAATATGTAATAAAATTGTCTAAAATATAATATAAGGTGCGCGAAATAAGTAACTGGGACAGTACGTTGAAGAAGATAATAACTGAACCGATCAAGATCAAAGTTCAAATAGCACGTGGTTATCTATCCACAAATGAAAGCAAAGTATTCAGTCCCAGTTACTTATTTCGTTTGAAAATATTTTGTTTAATTTTCTTATAATATTTTTGAAAGTTATTTTTGATTTAATTCAGTTGAGGTTTATTGATAATTTTATAAAGCTTAAACACAACAAATTTACTTTTTTGAAAAATCTTGATCGGTTCAGTTATTATCTTCTTCAACGTACTGTCCCAGTTACTTATTTCGCGCACCTTACAGCCGTGTTCATAATAATAGTAGTGCGACTGATATATGCGACTGATATATATGTAAAAATAGATATTAATAAATAATTTTATATATTTATAAATAATTATATATATTTCTAAATAACTAATAAATAATTTATAAATAATTATATATAAAATTTGTTTTGAAACTATTATACTTAAGCCAAAAATTTGCTGCCCATCTTTCCAGTCACACTACTATTTTTATGAACACAGCTGTATATATGAACCAAAAGCTTCAAAGACACTCAACGCTCTATGCATTATAATACGTATGCATTTGTAAACAGAAAAGAGCTAAAAGCATCTACTAGAGCTCAACTCAACTAGGTTTCTAACTAACTAACTCCCAACTAAACATTCTCTATATGTCTCAAAACTACGTATGTAATATGTATCTATAACTCTTACTTACATTCATCCATTGCCAACTATCCACAACTCTCACTTGCATTCTTGCATTTCCAATTTAGTTTTCATCTCAAAACTCTCAACTCTAGCTTAAAAATGAAAATAGACTTTAAATACTTTCAGCACCCGTGTCAAGACGCCCCCAAAAAAATCCAAAGAAAATCAAAAACTATATGAAACTTGGCCCAAATCACGGCACGTTCAACTTAATTGCCCCGAAAAGCTTTTGTGTAACTTCTGACCGGCCAATAGATAACAACAGCTGATAAATAGCGCGTCAAATCGAACGAGCCCCGTTGGAGAATGAAGGCGCGTTAACCTGCCCTGTAAACGCAATTGTGAAATGCTTTAATTTCTGAAGTACCTTTAATGAGCATTTTCAACATGGTCATCATACAATCAGCAGCAGCAGCAGAGGCAGCAGCAGCAGCCGCAGCCAGAGCCAGAGCCGCAGCCGCAACAGCCGCGCCATGTTCCATGCAGAGCGTATTACAATGGCTCCAATATTTGGACCATGGCTCGTCATAATTACTGCCTAAAGCATAGTTTTTATTTGGGCCCCATATTCTGACTGGCCTTTCGTCTGCCTGCCTGGCTGTCGGGCTGGTTCAGAATTGGCCCGAAAAGCCAAAGCCAAAGCCAAAGCCTCAAACAATCTGTAGATGGATCGGCTACATATCTGAGCATCAGGCGTTGTTGTCTGCGCATTGGGGAATTAATGATTACGTCCGTACGGACGGCTATTTGGAGTGTTGTGGCCGGTTTTGCGGCTTGATCCAGTAACCCTTTAATGCAAACACAGGGCCAAATGCACAGTAACTGAAACTTGCTCAGTAGCTCTTTCACTCGACTTCACTCGCCTGGTCTCACATGAAAGGAAATTGTAATGATCGAAATCAAAATGTTTTCGTTACTTTAGCTCCTAATGAAGCTTGAATAGTGCGAATGACTCTACACAGTTGTTCGCTAACCCGCTGTCTGCTGGCTGCCAACTGCTGACTGCTGACTGCTGGCTGTTGGCTGTTGGCTGTTGGCCGTTGGCCCCTCGGGGGCAACACAATCGCACCACGCGCCTTTTAATCGAAATTTGATGATGAATTCCCAGCTCAACTCAACTTAACTCGATTCAATTCAAAACTCAAGACTTGAGTCCATTCGACTCTGAACTTGGGCCCGCGCACTCCAAATGCTACTTTAAGCACCGCAGCTCTCAAGCACTTTTATTGTTGGCCATTTGGGGCATTTGGCCTGCCGCTATTTACCTTTGTTATTTATTTATTGTTATTATAGTACATGCCTCTACTTGTGTTCTGGTTTCTCTATCTCCACTTTTTAATTGTATAAATAGGCTGGGGCTTTTGGTTATTTGTATCGAACATTAACCGCCACATGATTTGCTTGAAATTGTTAGAAGATTATCAAAGGAAAAAAAATAAAACAGATTTTCTTGGCTTGGCTTGGCTTGGCTTTTCTTTTGTTCACATTTAACACAGTTGCATTTGCCGTGACTTTGGCTTAATGTAAGCAAAATGGGCTTTAAGTAGAACGTTAGTTTGTTACATATATAAAAAATGTATATAAATGTAAGTTGTGAGAGGCTTTGGTAGCAGCTTAAGATTCTGAGAAGCAAGCAGATAAATGTTGTAAAATTCGAATAAATATATGTATATATTTATGTATATATTTGTATATATTTATATATAAAATAAAAAAAATAATACTTTAAATTTGAATATTATACTTAAATATATTTGCATTGTAAATATCTTTAAAATATTACAAACAAATTTTTTCTAAGACTAAAAATAAAATTCTAAGAAATATAAATTTAAATAAAAATAAAAAAAATATATATAAAAATAAAATAAAATAATATTAAATAATTTTAATATTATATATATAAATAGTTATACTTTTGCCGTGTAAATAGAATTTTATAACAAAATTAATTTACTTGAATAGGAAATTTCAAACTTTTTTCTACAGTAATTAATATTTACTAGTTTTTCCGCAAGTTTGTCCTACCAACTAGAACTGAGTTAAACATAGAATAAATAATGTCAAATATGTATAAATAATTATAATCTACAATACATACAGACGAGCATAAAGTAAGGCAAAGGCTTGCCCTTTGGCACACTCATCAAATTTGGTCTTGACAATTTCAACTTTTACGTTACCTGCTGCTTTTTTCCATTTGTTGCCAAGACTCAATTTTACTTTCAGCCGCTGCATAAATATTTTGCGTCACATTTTGCAACTGTGGAGCGGAAGAAAAAAACCTGTACGCACTTTGCAGCTTTTAACTTTCAATTTAATTAAAATTGAGTGAAGTAAAGTAAAATTAATGCACTATTATGCAAAAGTAACAAGCTACAAAACTTTGACAGCGCGCTCTGTGCCGTCAAGCGTGGCGCAAGTGTATCTAACCAGATGCTAGGCTAAAGAGTGAAATGCCAATGTAGCTGAAAGAGACAGGAGAAAGAGAGAGGGAGAGTAAGAGTGGCTGTGAATGCCTATAAATGCGTGCATAATATTCAATTTAATGTATTACATATATAACTTACATACATATATCATGTATATACACATACATATATACATACATATACCTTATATAGTTCCACCCCTTTTAGCTGCCACCTGCTGCCCAGCAAAAGTTGCAAGCTCATCGTTGGAGAAAATAAATGAAATGAATTGTGAGTTTTTTTTTGTATTTCAGTTTTTCAAGTAGTTTTTCTTTCTTGCATATATTTTTTGACGATATTTGCTTAAATTTGCATAAATTTTTTCACTAACTAATAAATACATAGTCATGGCTTATAAATACGCTTTTCTTGATGTTTTAACAATCAATTTTAGTTTTAAATAATTTAAATTAAACTTACAAGTGACTCTCAGTGCTTTGTTGATTTTTTTTCGTTTTCTGTTTGTTTTTCTCTTTTTGTTTAAGTTAATTTACAATTTATGACCTATGAACTAGCTGCTTACAGGCTAAATAAATACAATTCGCTTTTGTTTTTGCTGTAATGGAAAAATAGTAGTAGAAAGACAGTAAGTAGTCAAAGTGCATAGAGATCGCATTGAGTTTTTGGTGCTTATGTACAGAACAATAGAATTTGATCAAGTTTTTTTAATTATGTTTTCTAACTTATGTCTCAAGCGGCGTTTACATGTGTGTTCAGCTCTGGAGTAGTTAAAGGAAATACTCTATAAAAATAGCAGAGAAAACCTTGTCAATTGCAGATTCTAAAATATTATATGGAACAATATAATATTTGGATTGATCTTAATGCTGACACGTGTAAACGCAGCTCGTTAGTATCTTATGTGCTCTACTACTACAATTTCTTCAGATTACGCTTAAGTGCTTATTGGGGAAATGGGGAGAGGGGTGGGTAGGGGGGAGGCTTTGAGTTTTGGCATCACAGTTGACAACGACACGACGGACTAAGCATAGATGCTTAGCTGCCTGCGACGATAGTGCTCCGAGGATCAGTGCGTGAACTGGCGCATGGTGCTCGTATTGTTGTTGTGCGTGGACTTGTGCTGGAAGGAGCGACGTCCGGTGGTGGCGCACAGGCCATTCCTCAGCGGCAGCGCTGGCGGCAGTGGTGGTGGCGTGGGTGTCTTGCTGCGTCCCATTTGCTCGAGGGGCAGCGAATAGTGCGCATTGCTGTAGATATAATTGGGATCCATCATTTCGCCGCTGGCATCCGCATCGAAGTCGCGTGGCTCGCGTTCGCGCTGCTTGAAGTGCTCGTGGGTGACGCGCAGCTGTTGTGGTGCATGCACCATGGGCACATCCGCATACGAGTAGCAGGAATCAGCAACGGTCGCTGTGGCAGCCAGAAACTGTGGCTTCGTATAGTGATTGAGCTTGGACTGCTGTGGATGCGATTGCAGCTGTTGTTGCTGGTGCTGTTGTTGCGCCTGCTGCTGCTGCTGCTGCTGCTGCTGATCGCGTCCCATGGTTGCCGCCTTCATGTGCAGCACAAAGCTGGCGCTGTCATCGATGCTGCCCGCCAAGCTCTTGTTATTATTCAGCTTCTTCTCGTGCATCAGCGTCGCCGACATGGGCACCTGCAGCTGCTGGAACTTGTGCTGGCCATCGCCGGCATTCAAATCGTTGATGGGCATCGGGCACATGCCATAATGATGATGAGGTCCAGCCGTTGCCTGATGTGTTGCCGTATAGGTGTTGGGAAAGGTGGAGTGGATACCCAGTGAGCAGGGATGATGCTGCAGACGCGACATGTAGTCCTCGTCGCAGAAAGTCTTCTGATATTCACGCTCCTTGCGACCAAGTGCCGAGTTGCCCCAGACACCGCCCTTGAGGTATTCGCGAATCTTGTGACGGCAGCGATATAAAACCAGAGCCAAGGCAGTGATCGTGGCGGCAGAGCCCACCAGCAGGGCGCCAATCAGCGCCTGCTTGCGTGGATCTGAGTGCGAGCAGCCCATGAGCGTGGGATTCAGATGTTTCAGTGGCTCGCCACGCAGACGTTCTGGGAACTCGCAAAGCAGCTCAGCCACTTGGTCCTCTTGGCTGGCATTTTTGGCCACCAGCAAATTGTGCAGCCACATGACGCGACAGTCGCAGGACAGCGGATTCTCAGACAGATCCAAGGTAGTCAAATCCTTCCAGGGGAACAGACCTTCAGCCAAGGAGGTCAAGGCATTGGCTTTCAGCACAACATGACGCAGATGAGGCAATCCACTGAGTGCACCTTCTTGCACCTCCACGAGCATTTTGTTGGATGACAAATTCAAATACTCCAGATTTCCATTGGCCGCAAAGGCGCCTGTCATCACGCGCTTCAGCTTCAGAGCTCCATTGATATCCAAACGCTTCAGCTGCTTCAGGCCCACGAACGCGCCCTCGCTGATCAGCTCGAAATCATTTTGACCCAGCGACAGCTGTTCGAGACGCACCAAGTGACTGAGGCCCACAGAGGGAATGCGTGGCAGACGATTGTCCGAGAGATCCAAGACGCGCAGCTCTTCCAGACCCAAGAAGCTGTCATGCGAGATGTTTTGCAGGCTGGCGCCCTTCAGCTCTAGGCGGGTCAAGCCCTTCAGATCCTTGAATGCGCCCGATTGGATGGTTAGCAACGAGTTCATGCCGAGGAAAAGTTCAGCCAGGCTTGGCATGGCCTGGAATAGGACGGGATCTGGCACTGTGGTCAGCGCATTGTCATCCAAATACAAAATGCGCAACTGTTTCAGGCCCTCGAATGCCTTAGGGTCGATGAAGCCAATGCGATTCTCGCCCAGATTCAGCTCCTCGATTTTCAGCAGAGGCGTGAATGTGCCCTGATGCAGCTCCGAGATCAGATTGCCACGCAAATTGAGCACAGTTACGGCGGAGAGGCCAATGAAGGTCTTATTGCTGATCTGGCCAATCTTGTTATGGTTCAGGTGCACCTCCTGCAGCTTCTTCTGGTAGGCGAACGTGCGCTGTGGTATGGTCATCAGATGGTTCTGCGACAGATCCAAGAACGTCAGCTCCGCATAGAACTGTATGGACGAGTCGATGGTCTTGATCTTGTTGCTCTTGATCACCAATCGCTGAATGGAGGGATTCAGTGCGATGGGCAGCACATCCAGCTGGCCTTCGCCACACTGAACCACCAAGGTGTTATCGTCGCACTGGCAGCCGGGCGGGCAATTTGCCAATGCCACAGTTTGGCTCACACAGATGCTGACCAAGATGCAGCTGCAGATGCAGATCAACTTTTGTAGTTGCTGCATTTTGTTTTCTTTTTGCTTATGTTATTTCCTTTGTTGCTGTTGTTGTTGTTGTGGTTAGCGCCTTCCGGCGTCGATTTGCGTTTCGTGGTTAATTTCGCCTTCGATGCGAATGTGTGTATTTTTTTTTTTGCTGTTGTGCTATTTAGTTTTAGTTGTCCATAATGCTGTGAGAGAGAAAAGAAATTGCAATGGAAAAGAAAAGTTGGTTAGCTGAGTTTTCTTGCAATGAAGCTATTTTTAAGAGTTTTTCATAGATATCACATGGCTCGAGAAACATAAATTATGTTGTCTTTTATATATAGATTTCATTTTAAATTTAGCTCAAAATTTAATTTTTGGAATAAGAAATTTATTGCTTTACATATTTAGTTCATCTGGAACTGGAAAATTTTAGATAATTTTATTTATTTTTATTATATTATTATTTTATTTGTGTTAATTATTTATTATTTAAAAGAAATACAATTTTTATAAAAAATATTTTTATATTTTTATATAATATAAAATCATTAACTTTAATATTTTTGCTTTTAAATATATTGTATATTTTATATTTTAAAATATTTATATATATTTTTTTATGACAAAATATTTCTACAAAATTTTGTATATTTTCTAATACAAAATATATTTGTTTTATAATATTTTATATATTTTTATATATTTCTTTATCATAAATTCTCTAATAATTTTATTTTTATATTTTAAAATATTTATTATGAATTTTTACAACATTTTATATTTCTCTAGCACTTTACTTTATTTTTTCTACACCTTTTGGATCACCCAACTTACCTTTAATAATTTGTATGGCGCACAGCAACAATTTTGTTGAAGTCTGCAGTTGTTTTGTTGTTTGTTTCAATTTTTTGTAAATTATATAAAAACAAAATAAAATTTGTTTGTTGTTTTTGATGCAGTTGTGTTGGCCAATTAGTTGAGAGTTTCACTTGAACTGAACTTAAAATTTCACATGCAGCTAATAAAATAGATTTTATTTAGCCAATTCATAACTTTTGTATGTTTCGTATTTTATTTTTGAAAATAAAAATGATGTTTCGTTTGGTTTTGTTGTGTGTGTGTTTTGTATTTTAGTTGTGTGTTTTTTTGAAAATCGTGCGCGATAATCCAGTGGCTCGCTTTGCTGCACGCTTCAAGTTGTTGTCACACGGTTTACGTTCTTTTAAGTCTTGGCAAACTGTTGGCCAGAATGTGAGACACAGTCGGTGCTGGGCTAGTGGACAACCGAACACGACGAGGCAACGAACTACACTGATTTAGCTGAGCAGGCAGCGCATTGACGATACCTCGGTCCGAGTGTTTTTAGCTACGACAGCAGCTGCAACCGAGGCGTAAATAATCCACGACGCGGCCTTGCAACGAAACCAACCCGAGCGGCAGACAAAGAGAGCACGACAGCGAGAGCATAAGCATAGCCACCAAGTGGTGCAAATGAGCGCTCAGATAAAGCAGCTGCCGAGAGCAAGAGAGAGAGAGCCGAAGCAAAACAGGTTTTCAAGCCAAACTCACTCAAAGCGATTCACTCACAATTTATCTAAGGCAAGAATGGGAGACTCGGCACTCTGGGCTCTGTTGCAACTGCAACACGACGCACAGTTGAGGCCAGGCAGCCCATCAACATAAACACACGAAATGCTTCGAGTTTTGTGGCCAAAACCATAAAAAGCGCTAAGTAGTCGAATTATTTGACGTACTTTAGACTTTTACCTTAGCCAGATGAGATGTTGGGGCCATGTCGAGCACTTGGCATAATTATGCCGCCAACACACGTAGGCACAAGATCTGCAGCCGAGCGATTTCATTAGAAAATCAACTTAGGCAACGCTAAATGTCAAGTGCACATCAATTGATGTGGTTTACTTAAATCTAACACTTAAGGCGAAAAAACGTCGCTCTTGAAACTGATATGACCGGCTAGGTAGCTCGCGTATCTCATGGATGCGGAGTATCTCATGGATGCATATCCCATAAAGGACACACTCATTACACTCTCGCTGTAATCGAAAACAACTTCAGAGAGTTGGTAAAGTGTTGCAGCGGCAAAACCTTTTTTCCACAACACAACACAAATGCAACTCAACACATGCCCCAAAAACCACGCAGCGAATTGTTATTTATAGTGTCATTTGATACTTGGGACATGCTTGTCTATTGCTCTCAGCTCGGCATTTCGATGCATTTTTGAGTTATAACCCAGAGCATAGATATACATATATGTATATATATACGTGAGCAACAAAATATGCAGACTGTTCAACTATTTACAAACACGCACACACACGCACGCACAACAACTGTGACAACAAGAAAATCAACTATAAATGGCCATAACTGTGTGCCAACATGCTGAACGAGTTAGAGCAGGGGTTTTTCGGGGTTTTGTTGGCATTTGCCGGTTGCATAACTTGCATATTTTTACCATCTCGAAATTCTTGTAAAAGTATGCAAAATACTATTTGCCTATGTCTATGCAAATGAAAATCTGTATGGCTTATTGTCAGAGCCACAGAGAGAGAGAGAGATAGAGAGAGTGGTAAAGGATGCACTTTTGCATATTGACAACTGTATCTAGTAAATCAACATTTGGCAGGCACTGTAACCCATAATTATTTTCATTTTTCATATACAATATTTTGTTGTTGCTGTTGCTGTTGATTTGCATCTGCCATCAATGTCAGCTTTGTGGTTCACAACGTAAGTGCAAACAGTCAAAAAATATTGAAGCGGCAATAAATGCAATAAATATGTCAAAAAGTAACTAAGAGCTGCAAACAAAACTGAATCTCTTTATGGAATATTGCAAAATTATTCATGCAACAAAAACGTAAATCTATGTTCTGTAAATCGTTCGGATTATTTCATCAATCAGCTGAAAATAAACCCAAAAAAATTACGCTTAAGCCAAACATTTAACAGAGAAAGAGAGACAGAGATCATTTGTTGATATAAAAGAAATATCAATCAAAATAAACAGCTGTAACTCATACGTTTGCTGTATTATTATAAAAAAAAAAAAAAAAAAAAAAAAAAAAAAAAAAAAAAAAAAACAAACAAAACAAAAAGGAAAAAAAAAAAAAAAAAAAAAAAAAAAAAAAAAAAAAAAAAAAAAAAAAAAAAAACAGGAGAAAAAAAAAAAAAAAACCCAAAAAAAAAAACCACCCAATATATAATATATATGGAAATCACACAAAAAAATTACTTTTTCCCAGAGCGAGAATATGCGGAAGTGAAAGAAATGTAAATGAATATAAATAATTTAAAACTTGTATGCAATATATTCAAAATGAAAATTTCATATAAAATATAAAACAAAATTTAAAAAATACTAAAAGTAAATATTTATAAAAATATTATTAATATAAAATTTCTCAATTTTTTCCACAAATGTATATTTTATGTGCTGCTCAGAATTTAAAAATAAATAACATATATAACATATGTCAATTAAGATTTAAAATGTGAACATTTTAATTCAGTTTGACAGCTTGAATAGATAAAATTTGAGGTAATTATTTTGAATTTTTAGAAAGTTTCTGATTTCGAAAAATCCGAAAATTATGCCGCAACAGATTGGTAAAAAGGCTTGCAGCAATTATGTTTGGATGGCGACAGCAGGTTGCCACTTGCCACATGGGCCACATGGGCGGCCATAACTAATTATAGAAAAGAAACTACAATTCATATACTGATACTAAACTAACTCTTCCAGCTGTACTTGATCTACATCTAAGGCCACAAATAGCTGCAGCAGGTGCACAGAAAGTTGATTTGTTTTTGTTTTTCGGCTCTCACGTTACACTTAATAGCAGCTAAAGCAACGTCACATTTTGAAGGGGCCTTTCAATTTGCGACGATGTGTGAGAATTGCTTGGCAATAAATTTTAACAACATTTGACGCAAAGAGAGAAAGAGAGAGAGGAGAGAAATAGAGGTGGGTAATCACATCTAAACAATAACTGGAAAAATTTGTTTACGCTGCGCATATGAAAATTGTTTAGTCGAATGCTAAAAAGCACTTAAACAATTAGACAGATTTGGGGAGCGATGTGTAATTAGGTAAAACACTGCAACTACCGTTGCATTCGACAAAGCATAAATGCAAATAATGCATGGCAAAGCCAGCCAAGCCGAGAGCTGAAAGAAAAACGGCTAAAAACTGACTAAAACTACAGTCAACAATCAACAGCGACGCACTTTGGGCAAACAAAAAAAAAAAAAGCGAAGGGCGAGGTAACTTATGGGAACGCTTAGAGTGACCAGCCATCCAACCGAAACCAGAGTTGACTAGGGTGAGCTGTGCTAGCAGATGCCCTGCATGTAGAGTAGAGATATTGCATTGGAATATGGAATTTAAAATTAGAATTTTAAATTATTTATTTAAACAGTGAAAAGCTATATATATTATGGAAGAAAATCTATCAGCCAGGAGTGCTTAGAATAATAGAAATAATTCTATAGGAATTTTTTGTACTAATTACAATTTAGTTTACGTTCACTAATTTGTATATGAATAGACTTCTAGCTAGCTAAACTACTCCTTTTTTGCTCTCCTCTATTGGGTATATAACACAACGCAGCTGGCTGCGCATGCGCTGTGAGCCGTTGCCGTCGCATTTGCTTGTTGTTGCTTTATTAGAGCCGTTGTCTTAACAAGAAACTTGTTAGTTGCAACGGGTTAAGGCTAACAAATGTATATAGAAGAAAAAAAAAACGAACAACAACAACTATAGGAGGAAGAGAAAAAAACATTGTTTGCCCGGCGCGACGTTGTCGTTTGTCCGTCAGTCGGTTAACTACTTTGAACATATTTTTCAGCTGCCGACTTTTCCAGGCCCATTTGTCAGCATTTAGGCAAACATCTTTACAGACAAGCCCAGTGTCAATCCTAGCCAGACACAGTTCCGGTGCCCGTTTCGACCATGCTAAAAGCAACTTCCGCAATCTCTGTGTTCCGTTTCCTTAGCGCTTATTGTCTTCGATCCAATAAAATATCAATTGACTCGCAATTAATCATATTCCAAATGTGCAAAGGCCAGTTAGTGAGCTGCTGGCGAACAGAATAGTTGCCAACGCCTGGGCAACCGGAAAGAAGTCCCATTGTCTCATTGTTCTGAATTGTACTTACTTTTGATTTTCCTACCTATTTTCGCTTCACACTTTTTTTTCAGCTCCGGTTTAAAGTCGTCTCCTGGTGCTACTCGTTTTTTCCTCTCTCAGTCTCTCTGGCCTTTTTAGAGAAATCACAATAAATAATGAATCAAAAAATGAGCGTTAAATGCAACGAGACGACGAGAAGGAAGGCTGACAACAACAGCAACAACAACAGAAAGCAACGGAAGTGAGTACACAATGGATCTAAAAGAACTGGGCACAATGGAGTCTCAGAGACTGCGTATTGCCTACCCCATGGCAAAGGTTAAGTTTAAATCGATGCCATGAAACGTAAGTAAATGCCCATACACACACATCCACATAGATATATATATATATATATATATGTATATACATCACACATATTTCTCAGTTTGATTGTTCAAAGGTAGAGCTAAGCATTTGCTGACTTGTATTATTTCTCTCTGGCTCTTTTTGTCTACCCATTCAAGCTGTGTGCTGTTTGTTGTGTATGAAGCTTTGCTAATGCATCTCTGGGCTGGGAACTGAAAACGTCATCAAGTGTTTGGTATTTAAGAGATTTCAGCAGCTATTAAATGTAATTCGACTTTCAGCTTGGTGCAATGTAAGCTGCTCATGCTTAAGACTTTGATGTCAAAAGCAACCGAAATGCATGGGAATGTGAGTGTCATACCGAAGAAAGACTAGAGAGCTTGACAGTCGAAAGATATATGAATGTATAAGCAGAGCAGGCAGAGTTAATTGAAAGTCAAACTAGAGCCCAATACATAATTGGAATTAAATGACATCTTCTATCAGCCAATTCTATTTATAGTTTGTAACTATATCTAGCACTTAAAAGAATATTCTATGACATTGCTTGGCTTTTCCACGAACTCGGGTCTATCATAACAACCCTTTTTTCGTCAGAGCTTGTAATCGATCCAAATGAAAACCAATTTTAATGCAAACTACTTTGCCTATTCTAGCCTAGGCGATCTAGATACTTAACTCATCTTTGGCAGCTCACAGCAATCACTTTCTTTATAGAATTCCGCCCATATCGAATCACACACGCCCTACCCACACTTTTGATTTCCATTGAACTGTGACTCACAACATCAACCGTTGCCCACAGCAGAGACACAGACTCTTGAGGAGCTTGGCCTACACCTGATGCTCGATCCGATAATTTCAGTGTGAAATGGAAGATACTCTCTCTCTCTGTGGAAACTTAGATTTCGAAACGATTAGGCCGCACAACATGCGTTTTACCACATGGTAAACTAGAAATTAAGTTCAAACCTTGGTTAATTTCCAGTGAAATGGAAAACCCAGGCGCCACTTGAAAATGTTTTCCATCGAAACACAAGAGAGCGCGCCACATATAATTACCAACAGCAGACCTCCAGGTAGAGGTGGGGTCCACAGAGAGAGAGAGAGAGAGAGAGAGAGAAACTGACCAAAAATCAAAGCTGGAGAATGTCTTTGGGGCATATTAACATTGGATTCAATTAATAAATGACGTTAACGTGCTGTCAAAATATGAAATTGTTGATGATGCAGTGCCATGTGAAGCCAGCATGTGGCACAGCTTCGGAAACAAAAACAAAAACCGAAATACTTTGAATGTAGCTGTGAGATACATTTACGCATCCACAGGGCCTGGGCCACGGCCAGGGCCAGCACGCATAGTGCAAGCTGATATTGTAGACTTCATAAATTATAATTTGCTCGAGCTTGGGTCATAAATAGCCAGCAGCAGCCTCAGACCTGGACACTTGACTACCGATTATAATCAATCTTAGAGATAGATTTGCCATATACCAGGCCACAGACAGGGAAATGATGGGCCTAAGCTTGAGAGCGATCACGCAACGCATGCGAGTCGTATCTGGCCAACTTAGCTGTGAACACTAAGATGTTACATGTGTCCATGTCCAGCCATTCGCTGCCTGGCTACGCCATGAAGAATGATCCTGCCCCGTCCCACTGGTCGATCTGCATGCAAAAAAAAAAAAATATTTTATGCAAACATGTGTCTCCGCATTGTCTGTGCCCGTGACTGCGACACGCATTTATCAGTCGGCATTTATCACGATGATGACGATGACGATGACCAAGGCGAAGACCAACAGTCCAAGACTGGCATATCAAGTTGCAGTTGCAGTTGCCTGTTGGCTGTTGCCTGCTGCCTGCTGCCTGACACATGATTTGTTTTTGCTCTGCTGTACAGATAACTCAAACGCGATATGCGTATCTCATAGATTATATTTGCTGCATGTCACTTTATTTTTATTTTTTTTGCTTGGCTATTTTTGGCTTGCAGCTAAAGTTGCCTGATCAATGCCTCAATGCATAAACAAATCTTTGGCTTTTCCTGTTCCAGCCAAACACGTTCCGTTAAGCCGGCGTCTGTTTAGCTCATTGTCTAAACAAATCTCATTGATAGCTGCGCATAAATTATGCGTGCGAAACTGAAATGAGCTAAGCAATTACAACAGAGCGGATATGGGGGGCATTCCAGGAGTTCGACAATATCCTATATAAATACGCACACACATCTGTTTGCGATTTGCATATCCGCCACGAGATATGAAGTTGATCAATTGGTAATCATGTGAGTTGTAGAGAAAGAAACTGGAAATTCATTAACCAGAGATTGTTGGGCAAAAGATTAAGTAGTTTAGTTAGTTGCTGCAGGTTGTTCGAATTGGATATTTGAAAAATTGTAGTTCATATAGATATGAATTTGTAAACTATATAATATTGAAAGAAACCTAAGAAACTTAAGCAAAGCTTAATACATCTAATTATATTCAAAGAGCATAAACGAAACTTTATTGGAAGAAGTCTGATCTTCCTGATCATGATAAACTGAGAAAATATTGATTGGAAAATATCTTGAAAAATAAAGGAGTTCTTACATATTGTAAGCAGAGACTTATATGCCCAATGTAGTTTAGATCCAGTTGATTTAAGTATAAATACTTACTTATATACTGTATTATATACAAGCCTATAGCTTTAGCATTGAGAAATGGTTAATATTATATTAATAAATTTTTAAAATTTTTTTAAATATATATAAAATCTAAAACATACATTTAACTATATTAAAAACATCTTTTTCTAAGCATTAAACATTACATATACAAATTATAATACCTTCACTATATTGTTCAGTTTTTTTTTCCTTCCTTAGTGAAATATGAAACTTCTCACTTCTGGCATTTAATAAAGATTTCAAATTTGACTTAATTGACTTTAATCAAATCAGCGACTTAGGTCACATACTGAAAACCTTAAGACAAGCTGATGTCGACTTTAAGCTGAACTGTGGCTCTATGCCAGATCATAATAGGTGTCAAGTGGCATTAGCTAAGTCAAGCGTAGTTCGCTTTGGCTGTCTTGGCCAACGTGGCTAACCCGTTGCAAGTGAGCGACAAAAACGCAGGGTAGCGTAAAAAGAAGGTAGACTAAAACAGCAACAACGACAGCAAAGGCGACAGAGTCAGAGTCAGAGTCGGAGATGGAAATACACATCCTCTCGATGGCAGCGATGCGTGTGCAAACAGAGCCCAAAGGCAGGCCGCACACAAAACGTAACTTAAAGATACAGATACAGGTCGAGTGTCTGACTGACTGTGTGTGTGTGTGCGACTAGGCAGGTGTGTTTCTCACGCAGGGCCAACAGCCAAAAGAAGCCAACAGCCAGGCTTCAGTTGCAAAGTGTGGCAACGTGTGGTAATATTATTTTTTTTCTCTCTCATTTTTGACCGGCGGCTAGCAGCCGCAGCGCCACACATACGCCTGGCTGACTTCTACACAGCTACAGATACAGACGCATGAACACAGGATAGAGATACTTGTGCAGAGCCATGGCTTTTGGCTTGGAATTCGCAGACCAGGTTAGGCAGCGGCGGCAGCTCATTTGGCCAGTGATTCGGAAATGTGTCGGCTCTGGTTTGGCATTATTTTTGTTTGTAGTGAATGCCAGGCGGCCAGTGCCTCGTCTCTATCCCGGCCCTATGCCAGCTTTGATAGCATAAATCAAATGGGAAAATAATTACGGCTGCTGGCGCAAAATTTGCACGTGTATTAATTTCTAGCTGCTGCGCACTGCTTTAAATCGTAGCAAAACGCCAGCAACTCGCAATTATACCTCTTGCCTTGATTGTTGAGGCAGGCGCGTGTTGGTCTCTGCAGCTTTATCATTTAATACGCATCTCCAGCTTTTTCGCACACAATTTGCAAAAGTCGAGGAAGAAGCTGAGCGAAGAATGCCCAAGCCAGAGTCCAAGATATATTTGAGAAGGTTCTTCTTTAATTGTAGCCTACGCTATCAGAGCAGCAACAGGATACAGTGAGGCCTCAAAAGTAACTGCCTAGCTAGGGACTGACTGTGATTATGGCCTTTGCGCTGCATAAAACGTATCTTTAGGTTAATATTTCTTTTATGGTAGGCAGTGCCAGTTCGAAAATTGTTTTCGTTTGTTTGCTTTGTGAGAGGCAAGCGATATTTTATTGTACTTATTTTCTTTTCAGCTAAGCCTCAAGCCTGGGAAATTGCATTTTCAACTGCTCAATCTTGCAATCAACATAATAAGATTTAAGCAAATGGAAAATGTAAATGTATCTATAATCATATAAATATCTTTATCAATTAGTGGCCAACAGAGCAGCTATGACAGCCTCAATAAATATGATGTGAAATCGAAATCAAATTAATACTCCACTTGCAGCTCGTAATCAAAACGAGCCACATAATTGCAGCTCATTTATGCCATAATTAAATAATAATAAATAAATAGCAACGCAACAGTCGTTCAACAATAAATAAATCATTCGCCAGCGTTTTGTGACTCGCATACAAATTGATTGAGGAATTTTACGATTATTTGAATACAAATTTTGGTTAGCTATCAAAACAAAATGCGCCGATGCTCAGATATCAAATTATTACGATTTATCTAACTGTAGTCGCCTATACGAGAGTTTTTTCCATGGAAAAAAATTGTCCCCAGACTCCAATCCCAGTAGGTTGCAGTCGGCCTGTCGCCAATGGACTACAACTTATTTTGATTTTTATTATAATCAAAACAAAGAGGAGAACGCTGACAATGCACATAAAAGAATGAAACAGGAATCAAAAGGTGCAACGCAGTGGGTTTCCTTTCAGCTAACGAAAGATCATTCTGGCAAGTGAACAGTCCGAACAGTCAGAGGGTTCAGACTTCATTTATCTTTCGTTAGAAACTTAGAATCTACGTGTGGCAGCCAATCAATGACCACAATCTCTTGGGTTTGGTTCTTTGTGACCCATAAAAAATAATGAAGAAGACCAAGAAGAAGACAGTTTATGCGTTTCTATGAAAAATGCTTTAGATTTCGGTACATGTCCTGAGATTGTTTTCTAAACGCTGCGACATGAACTAGTTCGAGTTGATGCAAGACTCGTATCCTTGCTGCTGTAGGTCCATTTAGTTATTTCATTATAAATTAAACTGCTATCGCAACAACTTAATCGAGCCATAAAGCTGACTGCCCCTTGCTGTGTGGCAGCAGCAGCAGCAGCAGCAACTTGATTCCTTCTTATCTCAATTTCAAATTTGTTAATTGCCGCGCACTTCAAGTACTTAGTGTATCTTTTTTTCGGGTCTTCATTTGCTTCTTTTTTTTGGTGGCTTTTTTAATGCTTGTTCTAAATGACTTTTAAATGCTTTTAAGTGTAATAAAGTTGTTTTCCTGCCATTGCGTAATGAGTTAGTTGAGCGCGTGTATTCGTGCCACATTTGGTAATCTGCGTCTTGGCATCGTTTTATAGTGCGACCGAAAGAGGCACATTTTAATTAATTCACTAGGTTTTTTTTGGGTGTCGCAGGCCAATAGCACAGAGTTGCAAGTTCAACTTTGATGACGCCTCTTAAAACTGATGCTGCCTGAGTGAACCAAGTGGCGAGAAGGTCATTGTTTGTCTGTTTTCCCAGATGAGGCTTGAAATACCTCTTTAGTCTCGAGTTAAACTAAGAAAATTAATTTTAAATTTTACGTTTTTTCTAGCAAACAGATAAAAATTTGGCTGAAGTTTGTAACTATATAAAGTAAATTAACAAATATGTGTTTTGAGGAGGACTTTAGACTAAGGTAAAGTGAAAGTGCACAAAACTAAAGAATATCATTTAATATGATTTTGTTATACTTGTAGATTCAAATCATTTTTATTTTTTTGGGGGTTTTTTAATTATATATAATATAATTGTCAATTAAAATATACAAAAGTCTTCAAATCTGGCAAGTCTATAATTTGTAATAGTAAAAATATATAAATTAAATTCTTTAATAAATTTTTGCTTTCAAAATTGTTCACAGAAAAATTTTAATAATTAAATTCAAATTTATTAAATAATATTTTAATTTTAGTTTTATTTTATATTTTAATTATTATTATTATTTAATTCTTTAGTACTAACTAATGTTTAAACTAATGCAAATATATATTATAAATTATTTTCGTTAATTTAAAAATAAAAAAGAAAATAAACCCAAGCCTCGTCTTCAACATGAACCTCAAGCCCAAAGCTGATTTATATAACTCTATAAACTATTTTTATAAAAACAATTTTGTATCTACAAAGGAAAATATTTGCTGAAAATTAAATTAAAAATAAATAATAATTAATTTAATTTATAATAATTATAACTATAACTATATATAGTGTTACAACTATATTATACAAAATAATTATTATTATGTATTCTTTTTTGAAAATTAAATTTGTTCTACAAATAAGAGATAATAATTTTAACTCTAACTTTATATAGTATTACAACTATATGATATAAATTAACTATTATTATGTATTCTTTCTTAAAAATTAAATTTGATCTACAAATAGAAAACTTTTATTTGATTTCACCCCACATACTTACAACTATCAAACCCTTCCGCAGTTCAATACGTAGCTTATTGAGTGCAGCTAAATAACATGTTAAATGGGCGCAACGAATGCAACAACGACAAGCAATGCCAAATGGGCCGCAATAAATCATAGCTTTATGATATTAAAAGTAGATGAGGACGAGTAGTAAAGGTACGCACTGGCTGCCAGCGGAAAGGCTGTTGGCAGTTCAAAAGAAATCGACAATCAGAGCAGTCGCAATGCCAAAAGCCAATATTATTATTATTATATGTACAGACGACTCGCATATACCTGATATGGCAGGTCGGGCGGCGTGCACAAAGCTGCACAAGGATGAGGGTAAAAATCGAAGATGATGTCGAATACGCGCACTAAATTATGACTAGACAGAGGCGCTGACAATTCAATGCGAGTCGAGCCCATAAGGAAATGCTCGTAATACGTTCGTTTGCCATGAAAATTTATGCGGCATAACCGTGGAGCGTGGAACGCGTGGTATGGGGCATATACATACAGAAATATATATTTATATATATGAAAAGGAAAGGCAAAAGCAAAAGTCCTCAAATCGACATGCACATGTGTGCAGCGAGTGCATTCATTGGCCGTTTGGTAATCCGTAAAAAATGATGTCATAATAAATTGTAATTTATGAGCGCAATGCACTCCAATCGCAGCAAGTTGTGGGGGCCTTTTGCCTATCCGCTGTCTAGCTCTGTCTGCCAACAATCCGGCTAGCGACAAGTTAGGCCGCCTCGCTGACAGATGACGGTTCGTTCACGAGAGTCTGATGAAGCCATTATGATGACTTAAGCTCGGACGCTTGGCTACACGATTAATTATATCCGAATGCACGAGCGGGAGAGATAAAGAGGAAGCGGAGCGCTACTACATTTGGGCATATGTTATAAAAATACCTGACGATCTGTCTGTCAGCTAGTCAGAAGACATTGTTTCCTGTGCGCCAGTTTGATTCTAAACAAATGTCAAGTTTTATGCTCGAATGGCCTGGGAAATGCCTAAAGGGCCAACTCCAGATCATGGCTCTCTCCCTCCATCTCTCTCACTCTGTCTTAACAGAGCTGACAAATAGATAAAGTGCATTCAAGTTTTATTTCAGTAGTAGCTCGTTCTCGACCTGATGTATCGGCTGTTTGTTTTGATCTGACATTGGGCCATTTAGTATGCAAATGTATGATTATGTTCAACAAAATGACAGCAAGAAATAGAACTTCAAATGGAGGCAAATGCAGGAATAAATATTCATATATAAAAGATAAGTACAGCTGAGGGTCTTTTAAACTTGCTTTGACATTTATCTAGCTTCAGTTTTACCTTTTAATTAAAGAGTTTCGGTTGATAGTAAAATGTTTTAACTGTTCATTCCAGTTATATTTATCCTGAGCCAGTTTAGTATATTTCAAGCTTCATTTTAAGTTTTCCTAAATTTCGTTAAATATTTCTAGCCCCGCCCAACAGGAAATTAGACAATTTCACGCCTTATGCCACATTTAAACGTCTATTGATGGAAACAATTAACATAAATTGGCTTTAATTAAAAATTACAATTTAATTCAACGAGCTTCTAAAACATTTCGTAGCTCCCCTGCCCATCAGCACAGACGGAAGCAAATATAAACAATTCTCAAATATTTTTCGGTAACTGCGCCTGCATTCAAGCAGAACAAACATTTTAATCATTGCATGGCATGGCTTGCAGCCCAAAAGTATCTGTCAGCTACTACAAACGCGAATGCTGCAGCTCATTAGCGCCTGGCGACAGCGACGAAGCGCAACGGACGACGACGAAATGCGCCGGAAATCAATTTCTCTACCCCAAAACTTGAGTTTTCGAAATGAAATTGTCAAATACCTATGCAAAGGCAGCTTAAAAGAAAATTTGAGGTTTTCATACGAGTGCAGTGAGTGTAGAGAGAAGAGAGTATATTGGTTTTATGGCATATACGGCTGACTTGAAATTTTTTGAAATATGTTCTGAGCTGTTGGATAAGCAGTTAAATATAAATTAAATCAACTATATCTACAAGAGCTATAATTTCTGTAGATTTAGTAACCTGAGCAAGTATTACGCAGTCAGTTAGCCACAACTGCCGCATTCTTTTGTCATCATTTTTGTAACTTCTCCAACAACAATTGCTTAATCTACATTCAAAGGGTGAGCACATAACGCATTCACGCCTGCGCAGTGAAGCACAATCCACCTCTCTAGCCCCCATCGAAGCTCGACGAATTACTTAACAGCTGCTCGTCAAGGTGGGCAATTTTTGTGGGTAGGCAAACGACTTAGGCAACTCACAAATTGAATTGTTATGCATTTCAAATTAAAGATGAAAAGCTCGTGAAAATTGTACAAAATGTTGAAAGTGATCAAATTAAATAAAAGTCAATTTATGGTCGAGCAAACAGACGAGCCGAGCCGCACAGCGCAGAGTGAAGTCTTGTTGTTTTAAGTCTTTCCATTTGAGGCCAAAGGACCACCAGGATAATGCGCTCAAAAGGCAGATAAGATGAAGGCACTTAAATTTAGTTGTTCTCTTTGTTGTTTGATGGAGGGGGAGGGCAGCATTCCAGCCAATGTATTTGTTATTTTTTTCTATCTCTGTAGATATATATATTTTTTCAGTCTTTTTTATTGTTAGCGCGCGCGCTGCGAACAAAAGCTAAAATTGAAAATTGTTAAAATATACGCCACATTCACACAGCTACTTTCCTTTCTATCCTCGGTGTGTGTATGTGTGTGTCTTATTCTTGGCCTTTTTGCCTTTTTACTTTCCCTCGACCACCGGCCTGCCCGCAGGATTTTTTTTTTGGCAGCGCAAACAATGTGCAAGACTCCAATAAATAAGCACAGAGAATCTTGGACATGGGACAGCAGCGAGCAGGTCGGGAAATGCTGCTGTTTGTTTGCTTGAAAATGGTTTTAATTGTTGTTGAATTTGGTGTTTTTTTATTTTGTGTTTAGCTCCCATATTGGGTCTCGCACATTGTTGACCAAATATAATAAGATAGCTGAATGGCTGACTGCCTGGCTGGCTGGCTGGCAGCGTCATTTTGTGTGTTTGTTTTGGTTTTTGGCTAAAAGTAAATTAAGTGCCAATGTTAATGGCAGTTATGGCCGGCATCTGGATCAGGATCTGTGCAGACAACAAAGCAGAGGCCATTTGGGTGTCTTAATGCTGCAGTAATAATAGCTAAAAGTGTGTATAGAGCCGTAGATAGTAGCACAAGATTTATTAGCTACTTCTGTGTGGGACAGCGGCAGCGGGTCGATAGCTAATGTGAGATAGAGAGCTGAAAGTGATATTTGTTATTTAAAATACATTACGAGTTATAGCGTATATAGAAATTAATTGATTAGCTGATTTGCAATGCAATCATAAACATGCCTCACCAGCTCTGCTCAAAAGAACGCTGCAAAGCAGCTATAATTGGGCAAGCATCCCCAGACAATTCGATTAAAGTTAAGCTGCGCTACAAGCCAGGCCACTGAGTGGCTGGTGGTTCCCATGTTTCCCAAGCCTAGCCAAGCCAGCCAGCCACAAATAATATAACAATTTAAATAACAAGCATGGAGCAGGCAAACACCAAACGCGTTAGTTAGATAGATTGATCTACATGTACACGACAACAACGTGGCCAAGTAGTGGCTCTGGCCCTGACTCCAGGCTCCAGGCTCCTTGTTGCCAGCTTGCACTGTATGCGGTGTGTATGCTTGTGTTGTGTACTCTGCGCCCAGTCCTGTGTTGCCGGGCAGCCGGGCAGACAGAGTTGCTGGGCTGATGGTTAGGTTAGAAGAAGGCAGCCAAGGCAGGCCAAGAGCATGTCAAAACAAAATAACATCTTTAGCGCGCAAACATGACAAAACATCAGAATTCCAGCAGATTAACGTCAATTTTAATTGCATTCACTTAGGCAAGGCAGCCGAGGCTCAGTTGTCTATGAGAGCCTTAGAATAGAGCCACACAGCTCTCCAGACAGCAGACAACCAGCTGAAAATATGCAAAGGAAACATACAAAAACAAGGTAGCCCAAACCAAAGGTGGAAAATTCTGTGACAATGTTTACATACTTTTCACACTCTATACTAAATTGCTGAAAATTGTTGAAATAAATGAAAATTAAATATGACAAATTTGAGATGGAAATTAATAATTAAAATTTCATTTAATTTGACAAAATATTTATAAATGGAACTTCTTAAAACTAATTTATTTTGGTGTGAGGAAAAATATATAAAAATAATATTTATATGTATATTTAAAAATAAAAAATAAATAAAAATTAATTCAAATAAAAATTTACAAAAAACAAAATCAGAATATAATTTAAAAATATAATAAAAAATACTAAAATAAAATATATCAAAAAATTTAATTTATATACATAAGTAACTTCTGGAAAAAAATTAATATTTATAAGTTTCTAAGAAATTACATAATCTTAACAATAACATAAAAATATAAGTTTTTGTTTACATTAAATTTAAATTAATCAGCATATTTTTTCTTTCATATACTTTAATCAATAATAAACTAATCTCAATTTGCAAAAAAAAAATGCATAAAAATATATGTAAAAAACTTTACATATATATATATAATATTTATCCGCTCAGCTTTAATATCCCCACAGCTCGCTTTATCTTTGCAAATTGTGCAGGTGTTATTCTAAGCAAGTCAGGCTTAACCACAAAGTGATTATGCCTCTTGCGCGAGTGCATTAAAAAAAAAGAGATACAAAATCCATACAACAAAAGGGCTTAAAGTCTGCCTGGCACCAAGCAGCTTAGCCAGCAGCAACATCAGCAGCAGCAGCAGCAGCAGCAGCAAGGCAAACAGAGTTCCACAAGGTTGTGATTAACATGCGATAAAAAATGAGGCAGGCTGCGTTCTAGCCAACTGGCAACTGGCAACTGGCACCATACCAGGCCAGACAGACAGAGTCCGACTGGACCCGAACATGAAACTGGACGCTGTCTGCCCGCTGTTCACTGTTCACTGTTCACTGTTGGCTGCTGGGTCGGGAGCTTGAGCTGCTTGGTCAGTTGGCTTACGTGTTTGCATTAGCAGAAGTGCAACTGCAAGTGCGGGACCCTCGACTTGGCTGGCAACACTCGACAGCAGCGCACAAAAGTTAAGTGTCTGGCTGTCACATGCGATTTGCACCTGCCGGATGAGCAATGGGCCAGTCGCGAGCTGGCCGGGCTCACGGCTCACGGCTCACGGCTCTTTTGCGTGGATTATTTATCATCTGCGCCACATCAGAGAGCGAGAGGCTAAGTTACGTTTAAGTTAAGCAGACTAACAACAGTGCATGCAAAGGCTCAGATGCACGCTTGCCAGATTCCTTTCGTGGACTATAATCAGGGCCAGGGAATGCGCACAAACATTTGCACAGCCTCAAACTCAGACTCAGCTCAGCTCAGCTCAAATTTTATGTTCATAAATTTTAATATTTTAATTTTGAGGCAGACCGATGAACACATAAAACGAGCCATTAACTGACCGGAATGGGCATTTCTAGTGAGACTTTGTAAACATAAAGCCAAATGCAATTTCTTGCTAAACTCTGTTCCAGTTTTAGTTCTTGTTCCTGAACACCATGAAGCTGGCTGGCCGTTGGCTGGCTGTTATTATTATTGATGTTGTTGTTTTAGTTGCAGCAACGGGTCTTACATTTCCTGTGAATTCTGTGCTTTGATTTTAGGAAAATTAACAACAGCTCAAACAACCAACCAACCAGTCGAGTCAACATTACGGCCCAAACGAATCAGCGTCATCATCAACAGCAGCAGTAATCCAAACAGCGATAACTTGAGAATTAAAGCGTATTAGAACGAATATTAAATGCGCTTTGCAATTAAATTAAGAAAAGATATAAAAAGGGAACTTTTGCTAATGGTAATTAATCATAAAATATATTAAAATATATATATATAAAATATATATATTGGTTATATTTTGATAAGCATTAAGAGAAAATTGTTAAACTAGGGAAAATTGGAGAGCTTCAACTTAAGCGGAAGCCATTTAAATGATGATGATGAAATATGATAGAATTTGTATGATGGACAGAAGAAATAAGTGTCTATAGTATAATATAATAACATGATACAGTATATGTAGTTATAATTATATATAAGAGAATATAGGTTTAATAATAGCATTAGTTTACTAATCACATATGGACATGATACTCCTTTAAGTCCACTATTAAATTCCATTATTAAGTTATCTACATATTTATCAAAAATTCTATTCTCCAACACCAACAGCATTCACACAAGTCGTTGCTGCCCTTCTATGCATTGTTAGGGTATTTGAAGCGGCGTGCAGTCATTCGTATTGCAGCATGGCATGTTGTTTGCTTGGCTGGTTCCATTTGCCCCTCGGCTTCTCGAGCTGCTTGGCTCTGGCTGTGCCCCTGACTTGACAACGAGACCCCAATGATGCCACTGCCATGGTACGCTGGCTTGGCTTGGCTTGGCTTGGCTTTGGCTTTGGCTACGCTTGTTTGGTTTAGCTTGGCCGCAACGGCTAAACAGGTTAAAATGTCGTTCAAAATGTCAAGTCAACACTTTGATGTTGTCCGTATCGTCCGTGTGCGCTGCAGTCGAGCGAGCAGCTAAAAACCGCTGCCAAACGTCGGTCTACAACTTCAAACTGCAAAGCAGAAATGCTGTAGCCAAAGACTTGCTGCTGCTGCTGCTGCTGTTGCAGCTGAAGCCACTGTTTGCGTGTGATCTGCGCTTTATTTATGCAACATTCAGCACACGACGAAACATGCAACATTGCCGAAATTGTTAAGTGCAGACGTCGTGCTGTCTATGTAGATGTCCATGTCGATGTCGACGGCGACGTCGACGTCGATGTTGGATGTTGGATGTGAATGGGAATGTGGATGTGTTGGCACTGTCATTGTCCAATGCTCCAAACGTTGTTCAGTCGGTAATTGCGCAAATGCAACAGTAGCGGCACATGTGAAAATGAGGTCGACAATTAGAAAGGGTTTTCGATGGCAGGGAAAACAAGGATTGAACAAAGTTCTTAAGTGTTTACAAACAGAAAAGAAAAGTCGCTCGCAAGCCAAATGCTATGAAATGGAAAAAAGCTATGTAAAGTCTATAGATATTTGAGTTATTAAAATATAATAAATAAATAAATTATTTTAATCAACAAAATTCTAGAAAATAGTAAGAAAACTTCACGAGCTGTTTAGACCAAGTGCTAAAATAACAAAAATATATTTCTATATTTTTCTATAAAATTGTTTACATTTTTTGCTTAAGTTTCAAGTTTTGCTCTTGATTGTCATTCTTTTAATATTTTTTGTTCAAAAATATACAAAAATGTCTTAAACTTTTTCAGAAAACATTCATGACAAACACTATTTGTCTTATTTGAAATTTAAAAGCTCGACTTAACACTATGAATACTATTAGAATATTTGATAGCCGCACTAACAAAACAAACGTAATGAATGTAATTTTGTTCTTTTGCAGTTGAGGCTAAAAGTTTCGATTCTTGCCCGTTGCCGTCATAGCTTGCTCAGGGCCCACCAGATTACGTACCGCATATGTCGGACGCAATATGATAAAGCTAACGATCAGATCATCATTGACAACCATCACGGCGCCGGCATTGTCAAACATGCCGCAATAGTTCGGCGCGGAGAAGACGGTGACCAGTTGGCGGCGTGCGAAAAACTCGTAGCCATCCTCGACAACTTGATGGGCGCGACATATGACATCGACGCCCATGCGAAAGCAGAAGTTGCGTACGACATCAGCACCAAAGGTGACGCTAACACCGCGATCATTTCCACTCCAGCCCATCACCTTTTCGTCGGGATCACTCCACAGCAAATCACAGACCAGACCCTGTTCGGGTATATCGCAGGGTCGCTTCACGGCCAATATGTCCTCGAAACTCTTCAGGCTGGGACTCAAGCCGCCATGGACGCAAAAGATACGGCCACCCACCAATGCTGCCAACGGCATGCAGTCGTAGGTGTCCACAAAATAGCGCCAGAGCTTCACCGAATACCGACGCTTGCACTCATCATAGAAGCCATAGATGCGATTGATGCTGGCACATTCGTGGTTGCCACGCAGCAGCCACATCAGATGTGGATAGCGCACCTTGTAGGCCAACAGCAGCGTGAACGTCTCAATGGAGAGTTTGCCGCGGTCCACGTAATCGCCCAGAAACAGATATTTGGCGGCTGGCGGATAACCGCCGGAGTGCAAAATCCGCAACAGATCAACAAACTGGCCGTGCACATCGCCGCAGATCTTTACTGGCGGCTTGATCTCCAACAGGGATCGCTCCCTCAGAAATATTGGCCTGGCCTCCGTGCACACGAAACGTATCTGAGCCTCAAGTAGATTTACGCCCCTTGCAGGATTCTCACAATTAACAATATCCCTGATTATCCCATTGATATCCAGCGGTGGCGGTGCCACATTCTGACTAGCTCTAATACTCATCCGATTGCCAGAAAAGGAGTCATTGGTTCGTTTCGCCATACTTTGCAACAAATTCAGAATTTTGTTTCGACAAGAAATACATTAACTACTGATTTTATCCAAAAAATAAATAAATTTATAAATTAAGGTAAATATATATGTATAAGTAAAACAAATAAATAAATATTTGTGAAAAAAATTGATTTATAACTAAATATTATATATGTATATTTATAATAATTTTGTGTAATAATGTTAATATACATTTTCTTAAATAAATATTTTAAAAATATATTTTCCATATATTTTTATTGTTTTTGTTTTACGCAAAAAATATATATATTTTATGATTTTTTTACAATAAAATATTAATTTAAAAATATATTTTAAAATTTAACTTCTGATTTAATTTTTAAAAAATTATGTATATAATATATATAGGTTGGAAAATATATAATATATATAGTTGGAATCCAAGCTTCTTCAAATGGTTTTTAACGGTTTGATGACTCATGTCCAGCTCTTGGCCGATGCTACGGGTGCTACTATGCCGGTCTCTTTCGATCAATTCAGCGATTTTATCGCAATTTTCGACGACAGGCCTTCCGGACCGTGGCGCATCTTCGATCACCTCTGCACCAGAACGAAAACGTTGAAACCATCGTTGTGCGGTGGAAATGGAAGTGTATCGGGTCCATAAACTGCACAAATTTTATTAGCAGCATGAGATGCATTTTTGCCTTTATCGTAGTAGTACTGTAAAATATGCCGTATTTTCTCTTTATTTTGCTCCATGTTTGCGACGCTATAACTCACGAACGACTAAAAACAAACAACAGTTAATCAAACACGTGTTAGCACGTGAAAATAGCTTTCCAAAAAGCTCTAGCGTGAACCGATGCGACGAATACAACTAGAACTACGCGCTTGCAAAGACAAGCTTGCGGACATACCGCAAGACTTTTTTGCCAACCTATTATAACTGCACTAAATTTATATTTGTTATAATTGATTTATAATAAAATACTAATTTTAATTTAATTAATAATATATATTTTATAGACAAAATATATTACACATATATTTTCAAAATAGTAATTTTTAATTATTTTTATTAAATACAAAGAATGTATTTCATTTTAGTTTTAAATGTGAAATTTTTTGCATTTGCTCAAAACTTAATTTAAGTAAATTTTTATTTTCTGAACAGATTAGATATTTAATATTAGCGCCTGAACTTGGGCGCAAAATATAAAAAAAAAACCAACCTACTCAGCAAATATTACATATTATTTATCACAAATTCAAACATAATTTACTTAGCCAAATATAATATACTTATATATATTTTCAACGCCCCAATTTGGGCGCCTAATATACAGACGCGCCTGCTACGCCGTCTCTAGTCTGTCAAAATGTTGCCCAAAAGGCTAAGGCTGACGCTGAACTAAAGTTGTTGCAATTCTGAGAATATTTTACGCTTGTTGAAGTTGACGACAACGTGGAAGCCACCGCCAACGATGTTGATGTCGATGTTGGCTGCTTGGCAGCAAACCTGAAGCTTGTTAAGGTGTGAAAGAGAGAAAGAGAGAGCGAGAGAGGTAGCGGCCTCAGTACTAGGGATTCATGTTTTGTTTTCTTTGCACTTCAGTTGTATCACATCAATGGCCATTGTGTACGTCAACTTTGATGTTTCGGCAAAAGTTGTGAAGTGTGAGGTTTTAGACGTTCTTATTGCACTTTGCCGCAAACCAGCTGCGAGCGAGACGGCGGTCAGTGCCGGCTATCGCTGTTCGGACTCCAAGAGTCCGAAACTACCGCCTTGACAGGTGAAGAATGCCAAAAAAAAAAAGAAAGAAAAAAACGCTTCAAGTGACTCTGTTGCCCGGCTCGGTATGGACCGACCTGCCGTGTTGGCCACTTCAAAATCAACTCAAGCCTTTTAGACGGAAAGCGCAACCAAAAGCAACAATAAGAACAACTGCGGGCTGGAAAAATCGACACAAGGCAGGAGTTAGAGTTGAGTCGAGTCTGTTGCTTGATTTCGTATTTATTTTGCTTACACGTTTCCTTTGAATTTTCTGTTCTAATTGAGTGAGAAGTGCGATGAGCTTGCAGTTTTCCATCACACATCCAGAGAGCTCCATCATCATCATCGGGATTATTATCAACATCATCTGTTGGCTACGTTTTACGCGGTTTTAATTGGATTTTCATACCTGTCCCGCGATGTTTGATTGGTGTTTGTATAATGAACTTGCAATATTCTCCAGCCCATGCCCATGCCCAGCCCCGATCCAGATCACCGTCGAACAGCTGCTCTTGTTATTGTTATTGTTCGACTCGTAGAGCCCGTGAAATTTAACACACATCATCGCGTTCGCTACTCAAATTCAAACTTCAAACTTCAGCCTGCTCTGCTCTGCTCTCTCTCTCTCGCTCCTTTCTCTTCCATAACGCTAAGAAAATAAGAGTTCTACAGTGCGCGTATTATTGGTTGATTGTACGTGACTTTGTTTATTTAATTTATGTTATTATTGCCTGATTAAGTATGGCCAGGGCCACGCAAGCAAAGGGTTTATGTTATTTCATTAAAAATTGATTAGTGTTAAGGTACACAAAATTGCTGAGCTAAATAACAATGTAATTACGTAGAGTTCGGGCGTGGAACAAGCTCAACAAAAGAAAGTTGAGCTCGCAAGGAGCTGCTGACTGGCCATTACAGGGTATTGTTATGCCAGCAGCAGGAAATATGAGTGGACAAAAAAATACAATGTATAAAATAGGCAGCAGGAAATGTAATTTGTGAGTTAGAAATCAATCAATTGATGGCTTAATAAAAGTATTTAATTTATATTTAAAGCTGTTTGGTTTTTGGTAATAAATAACAAAGAGTGAGATGAAACTCAGTTTATTTGGCTATAGTGGAAACTCTATCAGCAGAGTTTGCTATTGATTATAAATACCCTGTCTTATTGCTAGTCTTCTTAATGCTTCTGCAATTTGCTAATTGTTAAGTTTGTGCACTGAAATCTCAGAAATTCTAGGCAAAGCAAGTGAAGTCAAGAATTTTATACTCTCAAATCTTAATTGTTGAGCCACCTAGATTTTTCGTGTAGTTTTGAGTGGATTCAAGTAAGTTTGGCACCTATGTATATGTTCACTAGTTCGTTCGTACTGAGTTTTCACAATTTGTTCTAAGCGTTAGCTTGGCTCTTTTGCAGTCCGCTACTATTTACATGTCATACTCGTATATTGTACTTAGAAACTTTCAGAGCAATCAATGCCCATACAGCTGCAGTATTTAAGCGATAATTTATTTGCAATCTTACAAAGTTTGTGCTAAGCGCAGGCAATGATTGTCGTACTTTCTACTACTATATGTATTGTAAATAAATACATATATAGCAAATTTAGATAATTTACAGAGCTGTCGAGGCACGATCATCTGCATTAATCGAACAATAGTTATGCTCGAACTAAGAGCTGCGGCTTAGTATGATCAAACCGTTGCGCTGGGAGAAGGAACTTTTATGTAAAGAACAAAGAGTAAATGCAATGAATAGCCGCAAACTCTTTACTAACACAAAACTCTTACAAAGCTAATCTATTGACGCTCTTAAATTACATTGTTAGACGTAGCACCAAATGCTCCGACCCAATAATAATCTTGATATATTTTTAAATTATTCTATGCACATTTTTAAAACTCAATTAAATTAGGATGATTTCAAAAGCCTAACCAAAAATATTATAAATTTTTATAGAAGTGCGAATTCGGGTAATAAAATTGAAATGAATGTAAAAGGCAGAAGAAGGCGTGAATCGCCTTGATCTTGGTCTGAAGTAGCAGCCCAGTCTATCGAGCCTAGCTGTCCTGCTGTCTGTTCTTTAAGCTAGCGACCTAAAATATGTGTTTATGTGTGTATATTAAGATATGAGCTAAAAATATATTAAACAGCAGCTCAGAGTGTGTGTTTGCCCCTGCCAACTAGAGCTCAATTACTTATTTTAAATCAGATTTTGGTTGCCAAAATGAGCCACAAAGAAAAAGTTGTAAAACACATTTTACGTCTAATTAACAAGTCAGCAAAAGTTGTGGGTTGCCAACAATATATACATATTTATATATCTGTATATATATATATATATATTCAGACATATATAGACATCAACACATACGAGCTGCTGCTGCTGTCTTTCTGCGCCATCTAATTGCAATAAAAAAAAATAGTTAAACAAAATACACATATACAAAGTAATAAACACGCCTGCCTCTCGGCCATTTTGATGGGCTGAAAGTAAAGCAAACAGAATGAAAATTCATCATATCTGGAGCATGGAGCACTCCTAATGAGCAGCCAACAGCTCGACCAAGGAACTGCAATGCGCTTTTTAATGGGCCCATAAAAATGTGCCAAGTGGGCAGGCAGCGGCGCTGTTTATGATCAAAACAAAAACAAAAGCAAGAAGAAGCTGAAGCAGAAGAAGAGAACAGAAAGACGACAGAAAGTAAAAAATGGTAAATTAAATGGCTGCAATAATTAAAACACCTGTTTTAATTAGATAGAAATGCATGTACAAGGTTTTTTTTCGGGAGGGAGCGGTGGAATAAGACGATTTTCCATGTGAACTCGAGCAGCGGCATGCGAAGAAAAATATGTTGAAAGTTTCTTTGGGTGTTAAACTGCAGACACAATTAATGGATTGTCGGCGGCATCAAAGTTCTGAGCACAACAACTCTATCATAACTGGATGGCGATAGGTTGTCGGCAGCTGCACTGAGCTGCTTAGCTGGAAAAGTTGGCAAAGCGTTTAACGATTTACCGCTAGCTGAGTTTTTCCAACGTTTTTCTCGGCATTGTGGGCTGCGCCCTTTGACTGCGACCACAAATATGCCAAAACATGATCATCAGCATTTGTCATTTGAATGGCTTGAGCAGGCCCTAATCCTTTGGGCTTGACTAGAGCTGTGGGTCTCCGCCTTTTGCTTACCTGTCAAACTCTAACAATGAGCATTGCATTCCAATTCAGGTTTTTTTTTTTTTTTTGCTCTCTAGTTGTCTGTTGCTGCTGGCTTCTGCTTCTACTTCAAATGAAGTGCATTCATCCGGTGGCAATCCTTTTTTTTTCACTTGAATTTCCGTTGACATCCTGCAGACGAATTGTGCTCGTCCTCTTGCTGCTGTTGTTGTCTATATATAAGGAGCGTCGCTGACAAATCCTTTAAGCATGATTAAAAACGCAAAGTAAATGAAAATTGTTTTGTGCTTACGCCTCTTAGCACACCTTGAAAACAACAACAGCAACAACAACAACAAAGGATCTCCTTTCTATGCAACTGCACTGAACTTGAGCTGGAAATGAGAAAAGAGAAAGAGAGAGAAGAGAAGTCTGCTGGAACAATAGACAACGGCCTTCCTGTAGGCTCTCTGCTCTTCACCATTCAGCCAGCTTCCATATGCACTTAAAATTCTACAGATTTTCCCACTTAGTGATAAAGTTGCCGTTGAATAGCCCGACAGTTGCCTATTGTCTAGGACACCGACTTCCAGTTTGGCTCCGCCTACCAAATAAGCCACAGATGGGGCGGGCAGGAGGCAGGATTCAGGTAGGGGCGAGCGCCTTGCGATTTCATGCTTAAATGGAGTCGTTAAATTATTTTCTGAAATTGAGTCGAGTTTGTTGTGTGTGCCATGTGTGTGTGTGTGGCATTGGCATTGGCATTGGCATTGGAGCTCCACTTTACTTAGAAGTCGGCACGTCGAGCTGTAAACGGAAGTACTTACATCCCACTCCCTGACACAAAGTCACTCGCAGGCATTAAATTAAAATATGTATGTTGGGTACATTTTCTTGTATTTGTTTTTTTTTTCTTCCTGCTGTTCTTTAATTAAAACCAAAATGTTATTGTCTGCAGTTGGAATTTGTTGTGCGTGTGTGTGCGTGTGGCACGAGACCTTTAAATGCATTTTGTATGTGATTTCACGGTTTTATAGCTGACACTTTCTGGGCTGGAGCTAATGGCCTACATGAAGTACAAAACATGAACTTGACATTGACTACGAATTCGTGGTGGTCTTTTCTTTGATATTTGAAACAGCTTTCAAATGCTGTAACCATAGAAAAAAGAAATTTTGATTACATTTTGAATGAATTTTAATTTATAAAGCAAATTAAACCATCGAATCAATCTGAGGCTAAGAAAACTGACTATGAAACTCGATCAAACTATATCATTTTTATATATTCACTTATTTATTTAAATAAGTTCATTGCCCAACTTCCTTTTTTTTTGTTGTTGCCTCTCCACTCGTAGCTCAAACTCAACTCTCAATCCTTTCTCTGCGCCCAACTGGGTCAAATTTTTAACATATCTACACGATACTTCAATTTTCTTTAACAACGCTTTCAACTTTAAGCTCCACATGGACCAAGCACACAAACAAATTTTAAAAGAATACAAAAAAAATATGGAACAAGGTCAGCTGTTAGCCAGACGAGCGCAGAACCAGCACAACGGACCGCAGCGGGCCTGGGCCTGGGCCTGGCCGAAGCCCCAATATGGCCAATATATCACATGACGCCTACAATTTAAGCTGCGAGCAAAAAAATGAAATGCAAACAGGGCGAACGAAGAGAAATGACAAACATTTATATAAATAACACCATCGACTCCAATTAAAGCAGCTTTTGTGGATCTCGTAGCCCGTTCGGTGGTTGCGCCGCTCCGTTTGCTGGTGTCTGATAAAAACCGCAAAGCGAAATGTGTGTGTAATAAAAATGCAAAACAAAAACGTCCAAAATATGTATTTTGTGGCCCGTGTGGGCGTGGCAGCTGTAGCGGCCAAAAGACATGCAGCAATGAGAACAACGACGACGTCGAGGAGCAGCAGCGACAACCGAACCACTTCCAACTGTCATTCGCATGGAAAAACGATGACGTACCGATGTACTGGACACCAACAACAGCCGCTACAAGAATAAGTCAGAAAAAAGGACGCTGAGCATGTGCATAAACTAGCAAATGCCCTAACATGGCTGAAGAGTTGAGGCAGATGGAAGAGGTAAGCTACGCTTTAAACTCTAAATACAGTAAAGAAATGGGCTGAAGGAAAGGCCATGGCTAACATAGGTGCATTAAATGAGTTCTTTTTGTGGTTATCTCATTGAGCTGCCAATTATTTCTTATAAACCTAACAGATTAATGATTACAGACAGCTATGAAAGTTGCAGCTCCATTGAGACAGTTCATGTTATAGATTTTTTATAAGTTCTCTTTTCTTTTATAAAGCTAACTGATCTAATAGAACAGTTAAAGAAGCTACAGAGCCATTCTCATAATACTTCTGAATGTTTCAAAAGTTCTCAATTATTTTATATAGCCAAATGATCTAGTAGTATAGATAGTAAAGCTATCAAATGTCCTTTAAGTAAATTTTGTTTATTATCTTTTAGGTAGCTTCATAATTCTGACATATAAAAGTATATCAAGTTATTAATGTAGATAGAAAAATTAAAATATATAAATAATATATTATAAGTAATATAGAATCATTAAGACTTTCTTAAGCTTGAAAGACAATCTCATTGAGCTGTTTGACTCATATTATTATATATAGCAATTATTTATCATAGAGAGAATTCTTATTTTGGATTTCCAAACAACTCGCAACTCTCTCATATTGATAGATCTAATAATCTAATCCGGGTGCTTAGGCATTACTTCTGCATAGACAAGACATGCACTCACCTGACATGCAAGTCCAGAATCTCCTCTCTAAACTCCATATAAAACAGTGATCTATAGCTAGTTTTTCACCCAAGCACTGCCTGCTAGCTATTTCTATTTAAACTGTAAAGAAAACTAACTAAATATAAATATATAAAATAATATAAATACTATATAAAAATATATATAAAATAAATAATATAAAAAGATATATTTTTGATTAAATTCCTCATTCATATACCTCAATAATCAGCAGAGTTAATCAGCTAGCGATGCTACCTCTGTCAGGGTCAGTTAAAAATGTTGCAGCAACATTTGGCAGCAAGTGGCGAACGACGAGAACAATAATAATTTATGCATGCGTTGCGGTAAGGCGAAAAGCAAGCGAATGGTGAGACGAGTTGGAGAGAGAGAGGGGCTAAGCGGGTTGAAAAATGGTTTGCGGGGTATAACCGCAAAATGTTCGCTTTGCATTTGTTGTAGTTGTTGTTGCTGTTTATAGGGTAACGCAGTCGAAGAGCAATATGCAAAAAGTGAATCTTAGCTGCAGCCGGAAAACGGAAATTGTGGCAAATGCAGCCCTCGGGTGAATGGTCTGTTACCCCAGACCCCCCCCTCCTGCCCCCTGTCCCCTTCACGTTCCTCATCAGACTGTCCCCAGCTGAAAAACCACATGACTTGCGAGCGCGCTGCACTCAAGGATTTATGCTCTGCCACCGTTTAAGTCAGGCCAATCTGTTGGCTTCGCAGCTTCCTCAGCTGCGAACGCGCGCGGTTTTTGTCGCGCTTAAACCCATTTCTGGCTTTGGCTTTCAATTTGCAATTGCAATTGGCTACAAAATGTGTATGTGTATCTGTATGTGTGTGTGTGTGAATAACACGCAGAAGGACGAACATTTGCGTTTCTGCGTGGAGCTTAGACAAAGTCTCATTGTTTGGCATTGGGTCTCGTTGGCTTTGAGTTACGACTGCACCAATGCCAGCTGCCAAATCTTTTCTTTTAATAAAAGCAGCCACAGCAAAATGCCACACATAAACTTGATTAATCGCAAGGCGCCCATTTAGTCAAGGCTTATGGAGAGAGAGTTTATGATGCATAAATAAATTGCGTTGATTGAGGGAAGAATTGAAATGTTTAGAAAGTTTAAGCATTTCTCCATTCAAAGGAAATTTCTAAATAAATATGTTGAATGACAGCACAGCTCCAGGCTATTAAAGGACAAAGACATACTTTCCTTTACCATAAAAAAATATCAAGCGTTACCCTGTCTTCTCTGCCTGAGAGCATATATGTGCTTACATAAAATCATTTCATTTGATTTGATAAATATTTCTGTCCCTGGCTTAAATTATTGCCTGATTCTCAAATAATCCTCTATCAATGGCAGCTTATCAGCTACCCCAACAACAGGTCATTGAACAAGGCCCATTAAAACCAACTGTGCCACCATCATGATGCCCGCACTGGCAACACAATCAACACTCAAATGAGGCAAAAATGTAGAAATATCAACCCAAAAAATTACAGCAAAATTGCGCAAATGCGACATATGAATTTAATTGCCTAAATAAGCCTAATCAAGGCGCGGAAATCGAACCGAACAAATGTTGACAAAGGCAATGGCAATGCGAAACGAGCCAAACGCTGATTGCTTTTAATAAAAATATAATGCATCCGCACTCGAATGCCATCAAAAAAACGCCAAAATCGAAATCGAAATCGACAATGAAAACGAAAACGAAAACGTAAATGAAATCGAAATGAATGCGAAACGCAACGGCTGAGCACAATGACAACTTAATTTCTGCCATAGAAAGTGCCCGCAAAGGAGCAGCCAAAATTGACATATTGACAGCCCGACAAAAGGCAGCACACGCGCCATTCTATGGGGTGGTTTCAAGTCCAGCCTTGGCTCGAGAACATGAACCACGACAACGACCACGACCCAACCCAACTAAGCCAAAACCGCAATCGCAGTGCAGTTGTCAGGCTCGGCGTCAAAAATAACAAACATTGCGACAGCAATAAAATATCACAAAAATAAAAAAAAATGTAAATTGCAACGACGACGCTTTGATGCTCTTAAAACTATGTTTTATTTGAATGAAGGCATAGATATTTGTTTTATATATGGAATATATACAAATTTATATCAAATAAAATTTTTTTAAATATAATATAAAAAAATAACAATTTTGTTAATATTTATATAATATTTAAAAATTATATAGAAACTAAAAATTCGTTTATTTTATTTAACTGTTTTACTTATTTTTTTAGTTTTTATATCTTTAAAGTTTTATAGATTTTTATAAACTTTTATAACTTTTGTTTGTAAGCTGTTATAAATTTTTATACATTTATATAAATTTTTATAAGTTTTTAAATAACAACAAAGATAAACTCACAAAACAAAATATTTTATATTAATATTTTCATTTAAATATACTATATGCAAATAATTGTATAAAAATTGAAAGAAATTAAAATAATATATGCATAAAAAATATAAAAATCGTTAGAATGCAAATTGAATGAGTTTACCTAATCTACCAGTCATTCGATGTGTCAATGAACCACACATTCAAGCAACTGTGTAACACAAGCTATTTCAAAGTCATAGTACACAAAGTTAGTGTATAAACAAAACATGCTACGTCTGTATAGGCCAATGCTTAATTGAAGCTGCAATAGCAACACAAAAATCCAATCAAAACGCAATGAAAACCATGAGACAGCTGTGACTCAACTCGACAACTAACTGCGGCTCACTCTGGCACTCGAAATGCCTCTCTTTCTAAACACTCACACACACACACACACACACACATTGACACACTCACGTTGAGGCCTGGCTGTTGATGTTATTCTGGCAAATAATCACAACAAGGCAAGGCACAACAAGGACCTTGTCAAACGCACGTAAGCGATATAGATATAGATATAGATACACGGCTATACAGATATTGAGATATAGATACAGCCACAGATAAAGCCCGGCTGCAAACAAACACAGACACAGTCACAGAGAGCCGACGACGGATACCAAGGCTGCATTGCTCAGTGGAGCGTGTATAAGCGCCTTGCAGCCCGCAGTCAACGTAACTCGACCAAATTGCAGTCGCCCTCCCTTGATTTCCTCGAGGCACCCAAACAAGCAAATCCAATTTGAGTCACAATACACAAATCCTGTTTTTGTTTTGCTCAGACGAAGTCGAAGTCGGAGTCGGAGTCGGAGTCCTTGTTGCTCTGGTCACATTAATAAATCCTTTGCCCAACAGCATGCTAAACAATATATATATAGAAAACTTTATCGGGCAAATAGTTTGTTGGGCAAATAGTTTTCCCTGCCCCAGCCTAATGGTTTTTTGGTTAAGATTAGCCAAATGCCAGACACCTCTCAGCCTCTCAACAGTCAGATCTGTCGCTGTAGGTCTGTTTGTTATGATTATGGCTCGACAGAAATATTCAGTGTTAAGGTTGAAGGTACTCAACAGAAGCAGCTGCTTTTGTTTGGAATTGTTTGCGTTTGCTTTGTGGTGCAGTAATGAAGTTAGGTATTAAAGCAATGTGTTTTTTGAAAATGATGATGAGAGCGATGGGAAAAGAGCTAAGATGATATAGTTGAAAGAGCCTTTAGAGAAAAAGAATACAGCTGTAAAGTTAGACTAAAGAATGGGTCTAGATAAGTCTGCCTGACTAACGCCGCCAGCTTGGGCCTACTTTCTTCAATCTAAATTTGACTAAAAATTTCAATTAGGTTTAGCTTGATGAGGCTGCTCATACTTCCAACTCTCATCTGTCCAGCTGCACTTAAGAAAATAGACATAAAGTTGTAATGTTCCACATGGCGCATTAAGCTGGCTAAAGCCCTTAAGCTATTAATAAGCACATCTGTAGCCTCAACCGCAAGTTAGGCTGCCTCAGAGCAGACAACTAATTTTATGGCCATCACATCAGCCAAACGGCAAACGCCAAATGCCAACAAACAACTACCAGGCCAATCAAATACACACACAGACAGACACCTCCCAGAGCACATAAAAAACGCCCACATGACAAATAAGACAAAGCACACATAAACCACGCCCCTGCCGCCCGTCAAATGTGCAAAAACTCATTCCTCCCAACGTCAAAATAACAACAAGAACAGAATTTGTTAGCTGTGTTATGTAAATTGCACACAAGAGTGTCGAAGGGCAGGGCCAAACAGGCCCTACTGAACCTATATACCCGCGCCGCACCGCACATGCATGCGTATAAATATATATTATGTAAATAAAAGAAATAATAAGCTACGCCGAGCTAAACAAAATCCGAGCGAAAAAAAGAAATGAGAAGAAAACCAGGCAAAATTATTTTCATGATGCGTTGATGATGTTTATATTTACGATACGACAAATATGCAGTAGGTTGACAAGGGGGAGAGGGGGCTAGGCCACTGAAATCATTTTGTAATATAATTTGTGTTGTTGTTGGGGATACACTTTTATGGGCGCCCAGGCATAATCAACATTATCCAAAAACCGCAAACCGCCTACAAAATGCTGAGGAGCTGCGCCCTCCTGCGGCGGCAAAGCTCGGCCGCATTATCATCTCATTGCACAGGACTTAATCCTGCGGCAAGTTATTAAAGCGTAACGCTACGCTCCTTGCCTCATTGTCGTCGTCGTCATCGCCATCGTCATCGTCGTTGTCGTTGTCGCTGTAGTCCTTGGCGTTCTTGTCCTGCTTGTCGTCGCCCCACTGCTTTTATTGTTCGCGCTGCGCTTAACTTGTTTCGCATTGTGTGGAACGTGCCAGGAGGCGCTGCCTTAATACTAAATGATCCAATATCCTGTTTCCTGCATTTGCACCAGCATCAGCGCCAAGCAGCGCCAACCAGCATCAGCAGCAGCCTATCTTAAAGGGTCCTTTGTGGCAGCGCCTTAACTCTACTGCTTTCTGTCCATTATTTACCCGCTCTCTGTGCGAACTTCAAGTCGCTTCCCTGCCTTGCCTGCTGCCTGCTGCCTGCTGCACAGCTATTTGTCCAGGCAACGATGAAAAACTATGTGAAGCGCGCATACAAAAGAAATGAAAATGATGTTGTATCTGATTCTTTGCACACGGCAAGTTAAATAGCAAAATGTAAACTTTTAATTATGCAACTCGTCGTCATCGTAGTCATCGTAGTCATCGTCGTCTTTTCATTTCATCTACCAAAGACGCGATGCCCAAAAGTTAAAATACACATAATTAGCAGTAGTTTTTGTCTCTTCCATTTTTCACTGCCCGATTCTGTGTATCTTTGGGATATGACGCCCCAAACTGCCTGCCAGCCCAGCTGACTGATGTCCTAAAAACTAGGCCAGCAACTCCCATAAGTACTCGCTGTTTTAGTTTTAGCACAAAACTGTTGACAGGCCGTACAGAGTCTTGACTAATTAAATGAAAATATTCATTAGCACAGTGCTCATCAAATGGGCATTGAAATCATTTTGCTAAGCTGCACAAAAACTGGAATAAATAATATAAATAATTAGTTAATGATATGCAGTAATCAGAGTATAAGTTAGCTTTGATATATTTTAGTATAACAATGATATTTATGTAATTAAATTGTTAGAGTCAAGACTAGTTAAACTAACTAGTCAATAGGTAGTTGGTAGAAGGTTGTTTTATTGTTTTATAAGCTCTTGATGAAATCTTCAAAATGCTGTTAAGGAATTTATATTTATATTTAATTATATATATTTTATTTTATTTTTCTATATAATAATATTTATTAATTTATTAATTTTATATAAATATAATAGTATATTATTAGTTACATATGCATATTTTTTATATTTTATATATATATATATATATATATATATATATATATATATATAATATATATATATTATCTTCTACATAAACATATACGCCCATTCTTGATCTTGCTCATTCAAAAACTCGAACTCATTTCATACCTACCCAACTTGCCAAGCCAAAACTTAGTTATAACTACTTTCGAGTAACATAACTTTAAGCATAAATTTAATTTAAGTTCAATTTGAAGTATCATGTTTTCTTTGTCACATTACGAACGCAATGTGTTTTCACAAAAGCCCCATGCTCCCCAGGCAATTCACTTTAGTGACGCCTTCAAGTAGGCTTTAAAAAAACACAGCAACAACAACAACATCAGCAACAGCAACAAATAAACAACAAAACAACAAAAAGTTTTACACTCGTCCAGCCACTTTTAACGCCGTTGCCTTTTGTGTCGATGTTTTTTAGGCAGCAAGTGTGACAAAACTTTGGATTGGGTCGGGAGATTAGCCTCAGGCAAGGCATGCGCATAACTGTTACATGTCGTAATATTCACAAATAACAACAAGAAAAACAAGCAACACCGAAAACATGCCACAAAACATGGCATTGAAAGTCGCTGCCAAAAAAAAAAAAAAAACTCACACAAAAACAGAATGAAAAGCAAAATTTTTTTGCGCCTAGCGCAACATAATCTTGTTAACAATTTGTGTGAGTGCGTATGCTGGTGGATATGACACATGTGACAACCAAAACAACAACAACAACAACAACAAAATGTGTGTACAAAAAATGGAAAAGAAAAAGAATTCTTCAAGTCAATGGCAAAACATGCAGCATTTGTTTTGTTCAACATAATCCTGTAGGTGTGACATTTATATATATACATTTCGGCTTTGATCCTTTAAGGATAACTCCAAGCAACATAAATATACATATGTGTATTCAACAAAAAAAGAAAAGAAATAATTTCCTCACGTTGCTGCTGTATGTGTGTGCAACACTTGAGGCATTTGCCACACTCCTCACCTCACCATCAGTCGAGCCAAGCACCACTTGCACAGCCAACTTAAGTTGTCAAAATCAGCAAGGATTTTCCTTTTGCCTGTCACAGGCCTCATCAGGGTATTTTCCTTTCAGATTCTAACAGTGCTCTCTTCTTTGCATACTCCTACAATATTTGCCAGCTCTCTGCTCCGATTCTTACTCGTAGGTGTTGTGACATTTGACCGCGCGCCCAACATCAAACAAAAATTGTTTTGGCAAATTGCCCTCGAGGCGCATCCGGTAAACTCACTTACAAGCCGGACTTATTGTCAAAAATTGAGCATTAGCATAAGATATTGAAGAAAGTTAAGTAAAGGAAAAATAATTTAAAAAGGCAAATTGGCCTGAAGTTTAATAATGAATATCGAGTAATTGGGGTCAGCATATTGATGAAATTTAATTATTTTTTATATCAAAAATGTGTCAAAGAAATGCAGTAGCTTAAATTTTCATATGCATAATATTTGAAATAGAATTTAGAAAGGTCATTGAAATATGACTTGCTAAAGCAGATTTTCATTCAGAAAACTAAGCAAATTTATGAGCTCTTCAGCTGGCTACAATTTGCAGCAAAAGCCGTGTCCTTTAGCCATGTCCACTTTTGTAGCATTTGCAATTATTTTTACTTTCAATATGTGAGAAGATATTCGAGCACTTGAGCATAGTTTTCCAATACCTACATGGGGGTTACTTGTTCGTGTCCAGCTGTTTGGAGAGAGGGTCAGTTGTGTAACGATTGGGTCGATTTGTTTAACATTTCCTGAAGCGATATTGGTTTTTCCTTCTGCCTAATTTAACATTATGTAGTTTATCGTTTTCTATTTTCATAAAAGTTTGCAGTTTCCTTTTTTAAAATAATAAATAGTTGTTTGGTTGAAACATAAGCTGAACTTGTTAGAATATAATGTTAAGCTGATATGATATACAATATTTAAATACAAAATATTAGCTAACTTGGTTAGGTAACCCAGTCAAAATCAGAAGTTCAGGCTACTCAATCGTAGCTTTAACAATAGCAAAACTAACCACAAATATCACAAACTCTTCAACTCTCATAATACATTTACTTTGACCATAAACCTTAGTTAATCCAAGCCCCTCTTCAAGCCACTTTTATTATACATCAAATCAAAGTTTAAATTACAAATCAGAAAAAGCTTAAGAGATTATATTTAATAGATCTCACTGGACTTAGCACACATAATTACTGAACTACCACAAAATCATTTTTAATTCGCTGCAAGCTGCGATTAAATGTGAATGCTCAACACCTTTTTATGCACGCTGACTTTTCCAAATTATTTCGTTTTTTTGTTTTTTGTGTTTCGAGCAGCAACTCTTCTTCGGCGAGCGAGACTATCAACAAAGGCTAAAAACTACTAAGACCTAAGCTTACTTAATGTGCCCACTTTGAGCGGTGTCAACACCGAGTTGGCTGCCCATGCCGTGCCATGCCAGCCGGACCCGGGCAAATGTTGCTACTTAGTTGGCTGCAGTGGCTGGGGGCAGACTACCTCGTAATCGGCTTAGAGCAATAAATTGTCCATGGCACGGCCGTGGACGGGCAACACCGAGCAGCATGGCTCGTCGAGTTGACAAAATGACCAACAAAATGCAGCATTTGCCAGCAAATGGAACCGCTGCAGTAGCCACGCCAGCCCCTATTCTCTCTTCCTCTTTTCCTATTTTTTTTACAATTTTTCTTCCATTTCTGTATTTTCCTTTTTTATGTTAGGGGTTTTTCAATTTACCGCAATGATTAATCACCGATTGCCCCTGCGTAAAACGCGCCCATATTTATTTTTTCTACACACACATTTCCGGCGAGAGGCGTCCTTTTTTTTAGATATTTGTCATAGTTCATAATTTAGATATTTTTGCCCTCGGCACTGGCAACAACAATTTGCCACACGTTGCAAAAAAAAAAGGGAATCGAGAAACTATATAAAATGCGAACTGCATATGTTACGGCCAGTTCAAGTGCATTTATTTTGGGGGTTGTGTTTGTTTGTGTTTGTCATGTAGTTGTTGTTTTTTCTCGGGGATTTCATGTTGCTGCTGTTTATTTGTTTTGAGAATGTTATTGCAGGGTCTGAGCTCTATTTGATTTGGGGTAGCTGGCGTTAGTCCCAGCTGCGCAACATACTTAAATAAGAGTGCCAGGGTAGGTCAGTTTAGTAGGTGTTGATGTGGTCATGATTCCGTCGAGGGTGCTAACCACAGCAAAAAAAGGGTTTGCTTAAGAGCGAAACTATATAAGGCGAAAATGTATATGATAAAAATATTGGCTTTGTATAGATCAAGTGCAATTAAGTGAAGAGAGTTTGCTAAAAAATTGTTTAAAAATTATTAGATATATAAATAATAATAAAATATAAACTGGAAAGCAGCTAATAGAGAAAGGGAATAATACCTTCCGTTAGGCACTCATAAGACTGTTTGAATCTAACAACCATTCATTTTATTTTTTATTTTAAAAAAGGAAACTCCAAGTGAACTAGAAAACGATAAACTACATAATGTCAAATTAGGCAGAAGGAAAAACCAATATCGATTCAGGAAATGTTAAACAAATCGACCCAATCGTTACACAACTGACCCTCTCTCCAAACAGCTGGACACGAACAAGTAACTCCATGTAGGTATTGGAAAACTATGCTCAAGTGCTCGAAAATGACTACTCACATTTTGAAATTAAAAATAATTGCAAATGCTACAAAAGTGGACATGGCTAATGGACACGGCTTTCGCTGCAAATTGTTGCCAGCCGGAGAGCTCATAAATTTGCTGTGACTGCAGTTTGGAGAACAAAACAAAAGTAAAATTGACCGATATCGATAAGGGCCTCCATGCGGGACACATAAAATGTGAGCTCAACTGACATTTGGAGTACTTTCGATGCGCAATTGGAAAAAGTGCGTAATGAAAAGTGAAAAGTTATGAAAAGCATGCGCCATTCGCTCTACAACAACTGCGCAGTGGCAGCTGCCAGCGTTGCGGCACACCCTAAAGAGAGAAGAGAGGGTGAAAACTACCCCAGGAGCTACAGTAACCAATCAGACAGAGACAGAGCCACAGCATCATTATCCATTTTAGGCGCATACGCTTATCGATCTGCCACTTTATCTGCCACTCGACTTTGCCTCCGAACATTTGCGTGCCACATGGCGAGTCCCTTGTTGGCCCCTTATGCCTTATGCATTTGTAATTTATGCCAGAGAGCAGTGCTCGCATCCATTATGAAAACATCAACACACATTGTGCAAATCAAGTAATTATCATTAGAGACGTTCTACATAATTATCGGGCGTTCGGCTGGATATACTACTATATATGTATATGTATATGAAATTAGGGTGGGGTTTACCTTTTCGGGTGGGTCTTTATGGCTCTGTCAGCATGTTGAAATATTTTGATTTATGGGTAGCTAGGGAAATGCCACTAACAGCCTTTTCTACGCCTATGTGGTAGCTAAGCTGTGTGAGAAATTTGAGATTTTAATTTCAAATGAATTCGATAAGAATAGGCAATGCAGATCTATTAAATATTGTGAAGCTAAATGAGGCACGCTTCTAGAGGAAAGTTGCTAAAAAAAAACTGTTAGAGTTAGGTTTATGTGAGCTGTTTAGCCTATTAGAGGTGTATATAATAGTTGAAGTCTTTTGATATATTCTCAACAATAGTTGAGGATATTTGTGAAGAGGTAAAAACAGGTTCTGTCAGATATTTTTGCCAAAGCAATTTCTTATGTTTAAGTAAAACTTTACAAGAAAAAACTAAGGCAAACCCTACCAAAAAACAGCCAGAATTTTTAAGAAATCCATTTGTAAATTCCAAATTTCAAGTAAGTCGACAGACAGCGAACCTCTGTAAGAAAACCAACATACAATAGCAACAAGCATAAGCAGCAACTTTCGAGTATGTGAACAGCACTTAGCGCAGAAAACTTTTCTCAATGACTTTTCACAGTTCGACAGATCCAATATAAGATTTTTCAGAGTGAGGCCTTACCTTTACACACTCCCACGCACGCCATAAACTTTATATATGCCGCCATAAACTAAGAAAAGATTTCATTCGATTTGCAAAATGTTACTCATTCAAATTTCGCACACTCAATAGATTTACTTGAACCTTGAACAGTTGCTCAATGAATCAATTTGCTTCAGATAATTTTAAGTGCAGATATTCCAGAGAACTCCATGGGCTGCTTTTCAATGGCAAACAGCTCTATTTTGTATCATTAAGATATCAGCTGCCATAACTTTCAAGGATCTGCAGCTTGACCTTGGAAAATGTCATTAGGAAAACTGAATTCTACTATCAGCACACGCCCTGGACTCACTTCGTTCGCTGGCAAGGTCGACGCATGCGCGGCGCGTGTTAAAAGCAGCGAGCAAGTCACGCGGCGCAGGATAATGACACAGAATATTGTTCTTCGATAATGTTGCTGCAACAAGGCTGCAATTAGACCTTGACTCGCATAGAGGCAATTTGTGCAAGGACATACGCGCTTGGGCTTGGGCTTGGGCTTCTTCTAACCCATTTTTGGGCTAATTATGCGCAAGGTCTGTTTATCCTTGGGTCAGTGCTGGTCGCGCGTAGTCGTGTGTGTCCTGGAAGTCGCCATTGTTTGGCATTAATTGCACTTTTACAGCTGAGTGCGTGTCCTTGCGCAGCTACTTGCTCAGCTGGGATAAGTCAAATTAATGCTCGACTGGACCAAGCACCAAGGACATGCCAATTGGTGTGAAAAGTGACAATGTGTGTGTGTGCGTATACACGCTTCCAGGAAGGTCCTTTAGCTCATATTGCCTTGCAAAAAAAAAAAACAAGAGAGAAAAATAACACACAAGGACTGTTGCCTGCTGCGCGTTTATATTAGATAAAAATTTAATTTTGTTATTTTTTTTTCTCTTTGTTTATTTTATTCTTCTTTGACTGGGGATTTGTGTGCGTCCTTGGTGTGAACGGCCAATAAAGGAATATCGTGCCTTGGATACCCTTGGCTTGGTTGTAAAAATGCAATTATGATTGTATTATGGTCGCCTTTGTGTTCAGTTTAAACATTTTGCCCTTTGTTTGCGCTAACCCTGCAGCCCGCATACCAACACACAGCTCACAACTCACAGCTCACAGCCATATCTTTATCCACACACATGCTCAGCTGCAGTTGTCAATCGCGTTTGGCTATCTGTGGATGCTGGTCGATGGCTAATAAATTACCCATGTATGTACTATGATTGCACAATATGTTTGTGAATTTCTCTAAAGTCATCATCTTGCTGACTTCTATGTCTTTGAGTCAACTCTAAGGCCAGGTGAAAAGTCAATTGTCTGTGTGTGTGGCATTGGAGTTTGGTATATAAATATGATTGTCTAGTATAGCAAAAGTAGTATATAACATATTTAGTATATGGTATAGTATATTGATAGTATAAGTTACATATATATTATGCTTTGCATATTATTTAAGAATTTCGTTCGAAATCATCTTACAAAATTTACTAGCATTTCTTTGAGTAAACTCTAGAGCCATTAGAGTTTAGTATAGGATATAATTAGGCATTATAGTTTAGTATATACCATATTTAGTATATACATAGTATGAATTACATATATAATATTCACTGAACAATGTCTTCATGAATTTCTAAAGTTTTCAACTTGCGGTAGTTACTATGATATCTTTGAGTTAACTTAGTAACTTACTCGAGTATCTGAGGCATTAGATTTTGATATATTAATAAGATTATCTAGATAATATATATTATTTTTACTATAAATAATAGTATTTTAATAAGTTTTTCTTGCCAACAACTAGCAATCTATGCCCATATCTCTTTGATTCAACTCCTGAGCTAAGTGCCAAAGCAAACTTGACCACCTGCATGTGGCATACCATTTGAGTATTAGAATACAAATACATTGCATACTAGTAAGAGCAGCATAAAGAGTATTTAAATCTCAATCGATTACCACAAAGATTTCATATATAAAGAACCATACCATACCATTAGTGTCCCATCTACTTGTCTTCTCAAACTTAACTAGGGTCTTCAAAAGTCTCGACGAATCACCTGTTTGGCTACCGTCTTAAAGCTTCGTCTAATACCCTCATAATTTATATTTAATGATGCACTTTTCCTGCCTTTAATTGACATTTAAATTGTCGGCGCACAGGTCAAATAATTTGATAAGTCTGATTGACGTGCCCAAATTCATGTCAGAGACTGCCTCTGCTTAGTTCGGAGTTTTTCGGTTTTTTATTAATTGATGATTGCCAGCCGTCTAGACGAATGATGACAACATTTGCTTCAGGTCAAGAAATAAAATGAAAACAAGAAGAAAAAAGTGCCCAAAATGAAGAAAAACTCCTGCTAAACCTGGAATGCTTTTAATTTGTGCGCTCAGTCGTTGAAATCATAAATCAAAATGCGAGCCGAGTGTGTGAGGCAAGTGCCGTGGAGTGTCTGCGCTGGCTCCTCCACACAGATAATCAGCATTTTGTATCTGACGGATCGCGCGGCTAATCGAACATATCACTGAGAACTCGAATCGAGTCGAGCTGCATAAATTACACAAATTGCATTTCCATGTCTAGAGTTCTGATGGATCATCGCCCGCGTCGTCGTCGTCGTCGTCGTCGTAGTAGTCGTTCTCAATGCTCAAATGCTCAAATGCTCGATGCTGAATGCTCATCAGCATAATCGTTAAAATAACAGCGCAATGCACTTCGATTTTGTTGACGACGGCGAGTGGCTACCGTAGCTGATGACGGTACCCCCAGGACAGGACCCAAGCCCAGGCACAACTTTGTTGTCGGTGTCAGTCGTCTATGGCCCGCGGCAGCCCCAAAGTGAAAACCAGTAAGAATATTACTAACGTATGTCCATGACTGCCTAATACTCGTTCAGTGTGTGGAATGAGTATTTAATTGATGAAAGCAGGGAGAACATTTATCTGTAAGGGTCTGCAAGGGTTTATCTTTTAAATATATTGACTAGATATGAAATTGTAAAACGTGTATATTTATTTATTTAAACAGTGTTCATCAAAATAGTAGTGAGAAAATTTTGTAATAAACAAAATATTTAGAAAAACATTTGAAACGAGTGCTAAGATAATATAAATATTTTTATATATAGATAGATATAGGTATATAAATATATATAAGCATTCCAATTGGACATCCTTGCCCAAATAATTTGTGGCTCTATATGTAAAGGAAGCACTATCTAAAGTGGAGACTCTATGTAGAGAAGGATGTATCTATCGAAAATGCTTTATGTAAAAAATGTTCTAAAGAGAAGACTCTAGAGAGAGAATGATCAGAATGATCAATCTGTTGAGAGTTATCTATCTGTAGAGAAAAAATGTTCTATAGAGAAGGCTATAATCTGTAAAGAAATCTCAATCTGTAAAGAAGTTTCTATAAAAAAGGTTATATCTGTAGCTCTATAGATAAGACTGTCTCTGTAGAAAAGGTTCTGTAGAGAAGGCTCTGTAGCGAAGGGCCTATAGAGAAGGCTATAGAGGCTATAGAATAGGCTATGTCTTTAAAGCAGGCCCAATGTGTAGAGTATGACAGCTAAGGAGTCTAAGCGTAGAGCTGTAGTAGATATAGCTTTTATGGACTGCTCTCTTTGAGCCTATATATATGAAACTCTCCTTTAAATGAGGTAATATATATTTGTAATATAAATTTGAATTCTCCAGCTCCACTATCATCGAACATAACAGAACTTGGTGCCTTTCAAAAACAGCTATGCCAAATTTATCAGCTGCTGACTCTTTAAAATCTTTACACCTTATCAGAACAAACCTTATACAAAAACTTATATTTCTCCACAGCGAATATACTCAATTCACACTTCTCGAGCGGGCATAAAAACGAAATGTAATGGCACTGGGCGCCTCCGTTTGGGCCAATGCGTTGGCCGTTGTTTATTGTGTCGGTAAATTCGGAGGCATGTTTAAACAGCGAAATGAACTTGTGGATAAACACCATTATGGTTATTTGGCATCCACTTTGGTTGCCACTACGCGTATTTGTTTGCCCACCAGCTGCATTGGGCCGTACAAACATTTTGGTTCCATTCGCCAGCCACTGGGACATCTTTCCAGTTAATCTCTCTCTCTGTGTGTGTGAAGGTCTGTGGGCGTCTTTGTTTGAGCTTGATTTAGTTATTTAATGCAAAATTGACATGCGTACTCGCATGTTGACTGCCAAGCTGTGACTGCGTCTCTCAAGTGCATCCACTACCAAAGGCTGAAGCACTTGTCGCACTTTCCAGCTCTGTGGCCTGGCTGTAGCTGCTGCTGCTGCTGCTGCTCTTGAGGCTCTTTTGTAAATGCGTTCAAGTCTTGCTTTGGCAATTGGCAAGTGCCTCTCGCTTGTTGTTGTGGCTTTTCGGCAGAGAAATACATTACGCAAAGCCATGTGAAAAGCCAATACTCTGGAGTAGCTCTGCTCTGCTTTGTGGTATATGCATCACATACGTATATACATTTCCAGGGCCAAACATATATGCAGCAATTAATCAAAGCACAACTTAAAGTAATTGCAAACACTTCCGACCTTTGCGCTAACTACGATTGATTTTTGCCAGTTGAAGATTTAGTTCCCACACTCACATCCTTGCAGCGGCAGCAGCAGCACCAGCTGCTGCGCGTTAGTCTGTGAAAAATTTGCCAACAAGCAAATACCAATGGCATAAAAAGGATGACGTTACTGGACATGGCTGAACGACTCAGTGATACCCAGTAGCAATACAATTTTCTTTTACATATATTTTCATTTAGCAGTTAGTTGAGAAATGGTGAAGTTATCTAGAGGCTGATATAGACAAAGAGACAAGCTGTGCATGTCATTATTTCTAGCTTTATGAACTCTAATATATCCTTATAAACTCAATTTCGAAATCATCTTATGCTCTCTAGTCAAATCTAGCCAAATCTTATACAGTCGAGTCTCGATAATTTGTACCCCGCTAAATCGAAAATCGCGATAAATCGAAACAAATTCTATCCCCTTGATGGGGATATCTATATGATAGAAATCTCGATAATTTGAATTTCTGTGTAAATCGAAAAAAAACTGATCCCCTTGCCATTTCGAATTATCGGGACTCGACTGTATATACATATATATAAACACCTTCTAAAATATATTGCTCGTATTAAGCCTGTTACATACCTTCCCACAACACCTATATACCCACTCCCTTACATTTTCAATGCATACACCAAAAAAAAAATGGACAAACAAAAAGAGAAAAGCAAGCGAGCCAAAGCAAAAAGGGTGCGACGCTGCAGTAAACTTCCGGCTGACCAAAAATGCAACAGGACCTGGGTCCGAGAAGCTGGACCATCCTCTGCTACTGCAGGACATGCAGTTTTTGTTTTTGCTGCTGCCGCCGCTGCTGTTGTTTCGTTTGTTTATTGCCACGCCATGGCACTGCCATACAATGTCCTTCCGGTCATTTATTAACGTCAATGAAATGGCTCCAGCTATGAGACGCTTTGATTTCTCTACTATTTCCCTTCTCTTTTTTTTTTTTGTTTGAGTTTTTAGTTCTGACCATGTTTGCTGTGGGTTGACGCTCGAGTTGGCAACGATTTGTTGCCGAGTCAACACAAATTTCACTCACAACGTTTCGAATGTTTCGAGTGATAAAACAAAAAACCAAAAAAATTCCAACATATAGTATATTTTAGAGGAAGTCCAAAAATACAGCTAGAGCAACTGTGTGCTGGCCATAAAGTGTCGTTAAAACTGTGTTTGCTTTACAGACAAAAGTGAAGTCAATGTGAAATGGGCGAGGGCAAAGAGCTGTGAATTTATAGAGTATAATATTTGGGTATCATAGAGTAAAGATATTTGTTTGACCCGATGCCAGATGGAATGGAAATATATATTGAAATTTTATAAATATCTGTGTTTCGATAAACTTGAACTTAGAGCTACCTCTTTTCTTCAGATTATACTACTATATGATAATATTGATGAAAAACAAATAGTGGATTTTATTGATCAAATGACAATTTTTCTAGAATTTATTGACTCTATAATTACTCTATAAAGAATTCTTTCTAAGACAATTTTAACTTCCAAATAGTTTCTTTATATAGAAAGACCTTCCAGCTTCCAGTTTCCAACTTACCCAGTTTCCTTTGCGCTCTCATGCAAATTTTTCATCTTCTTCCCTTTCCTATTCTCACAGCTAAAAACTTTCTAATTTGTTTTCCCAAATTTCCATATAAATTCGATTTGAAAATCCCTTTCTCACCTCATTAGTTAAGCTTAATAAAATTTTAGTTACCTTTCCACTTGTTTGCAGATGTCCTCTTCACTTCCTGTTCGCTGTACACAAAAGTCTTCCGCAAGACATTAGATACACCTATTAGCTAACTGTAGGCTACCTGTAGCTGGAAAGGTGGTAACATCTAGCCGAGATAGTGCCACAAATGCATTCTCTATGGCCAGCCGTAGCAATTGCAATCTCATGACAATGCATTCGACCATTGTGAGCCAATTTCATGACAATTTCTCAACAGACGATCGACAGGGGCCGTTGGCTATGGGAAATTCCCCATAGGACAACTTAGAAAAACAAGCAAAGTCACAGTGTACATTTGTTTCATATTTACTTAGTGCCAAAGAAATGCCGAAACAGCTGCGCAATTGGATTTGTAGCTGCCTCGACTGCTGCCTCGACTGCTGCCTCGCTGCTGCTGCTGTCAGCCATCAATGTCATGCATACAATTGTGAATGACACATAAATATTGGCACAAAGGCCAAGACGAAACAAGGCAAGGATTACAAAAACACACACACACACATACATACACATATATATATGCCAGTCTGTGTTTCCTTTATTGGCCTGGCCAATCTTGCGGCATTTCCGTTTCCTTGTTTTGTTGCCCATTGTGCAATATTTGTCTTCGAGTGAGTGACACTTTTAGCCTGGCCGAGAGTCCTGGCAGCAGCGGTCTGTGCACAAAGCCAAACGCCCAGCTAATCCTCATGTTTACGGGGCTATTTACAGCATGCCCCTGACAATTTTAACAATAACCAAAAATTGACAACGAATACGTTTACGTATGCCCAAAATGCCATTAGAACATTTACCGTCTTGGCCACTGTTTGCTTATCTTTGGCGAGAACCAAGAAAAACTACTTTGCGAAATTGCTTTAGAATAAAATTTAATTGAGGATTACGACAACACGACGCGCTAACACTTGGTAGGTGCAACTGTCTGTGTGTGTGTGTGTGCGAATGTGTATGTGCCTGTGTCACATATAATGCCTGTTATCCAGCCTTAAGGCTACTTAGGGCCTGTCTCACATATTACACATATTACATTAGTCGCTGCTCTGCCCTGGTCTCGCCTTCTAGAATAGCTCCAGCTCCTATCCCTCTCTCTCTCCCTCTCTCTGTCTGCCTTTGCTGGCATCTTGTTGCCTGTACTACCAGCTGCCTTTATAACATGTGTAATCATCGTACGTGTCGGCAATTGACAATTATTATTATGTAGTTTGTTGCCATTAGCAGGAAGTGCTGCCCATTTTACCAGCAGCTGCTGAAATTCCAACTGCAATGTTGAGCTTAGCAACTGCTGGATACTGGCTATAATATAATTGAAAATTTCGTATTTTAGTATTATAGATGCAAGATTATAAATTAACATATAAATAACTTTGCTTTAAGGAAATTTTGTATATTGATGGAAACTACTTTCTAGTTTTAGTCGTGTTTATGCAATTTTTACATTATTTTTTTAACTAACAATTTTTTGACTCAACATATTTTATTTTTAAAGAATTTTTAAATGCATATTTAAACTTTTTTATATGCAATTGTAAAGTTTTAGGCGAAGGCTTGCTTTAAATATTAAATTATTAAATAATTATTAAAACAAAAATGTTCTGAAATATATGTTTTTAAAATTATAAACAAATTGCCTAAGTTTAAAATTGCCAACCAAAAAATTTCAAAGTTTGTTGCTCAGTAAATATTATAAGAGTTCTCTTTATGCAAAATTCTAATAACTTTTGGCTTGCTAAAAATATAATATAATTTATTTATACAAAAAAAATATCTTTTGTCTGCCAAGAAATCATATCAAATATCAAATTATGTTCTGCATTGCCAACAAATTTAAAGCAATTTTTTGTCAATTTACTCAAAGCTGAACTAGAAATACAAAAAAAAAAGTAAATATCATACTTATACATGTATTATATATAACATATATATGTACATATATACCTATAGCAAAGCCAACAACATGGGCTTCAGTTAGTTAATCACAGTACTTGGACAGGCGAAACAAAGTCAAATTATATTTAAATGCCATGAAATGCTATTTGATTTCTTTTCGTAAAGCCCATAATTACAAACAATTGTCAGTTCGGTGCGGTGCGGTGCGGTGCGGTTAGTTGTGTGTACTTCTCACCGGCGATTAGGACGGCCCCCAAAAAGAGCTGCGTGCTGGAAAATTATACGTTAAGCCAATCGAATAGCATTTGAAGTGCTCTCTGCTCTCCGTCTGTCAGTCATTCGAAGGCATCCAAATTCAAATGACATTTGTCACGCAAGGCTTTCGTTTTCAAATGCAGACGCCTATTAAATTTGATTTCTTATTGAACTTCTTTAGAATTATTTGCCTGCCGCTTAATTATAGCTGAAGCTTTTCAGAAAGGTTCCGACAACGGTTCGTTGATTTTAATAACTTTCGACAGGAACGCAAAAAAAAAAGCCAAAGAGAAGAGAAAATAAAGTGAAGCAATGAAAAGAAACGAAAAGTTGGCGACTTATTTTTTTTCTCGCTGCGTTGAGTTTTATGCGCTCAAGGTAAAGTTTCTTTAGCGGTCTTAGCTCATTAATCACAGGGCACAAAGGCAGCTCGAAATGTGGATGGAATGAAGAACTTAGAATCCGCTAAAATATCGGGCTATGCATTCAAGTCCAACAAATCAACGTGCAATTTGCTCATTGAACTATGATCGCTTCCAAAAATTAAAGTTGAAAAGTCTTTGCTTGGCCCCAAAACTTGATGACATAAAACTTCTGCTGCCTTGCAGACGCTGTTCACGAAAAAACTTTGTGTGATTTATAACGCATGCGAAGGACTGCAAAATCTGACAGAGAGAGAGAAAGAGAGCAAAAGAGAATGAGAGAGCGGGGAGTATTTGACTACTGGGGTAATGGAAACACGTATTCAATAAACTTTTTGCCAAGACATATTCATATTTTATGCATAAATTCACGCAAATGGCATTAAAAATGCGCGTCAAAAGCTGCAATTGAAATATGAAGTGAGTTTGCGAAAGCTTTTAGTGTTGTGCAATTCCCAAATTTGTGTTGGCAAACTAGCTGTATGCCAAATATATAACTGTCAAAGTCACCAGCTTCCAAACAGTAAGTGTGCGGGTGTGTGAGCAAAACTATAAGAAAGTTTTTGCATACGCAAAATTAGTATTGATCAATTTGAGCCAGTGTTGTGCAGTGGTTTATTACGGCTTCTGGGAATTGCTTTATGTGTGAATATCGCAGTATTTGAAGAAGTGTTGTGTATGAATGCAGCTAAAACGAATATAATGTGGCACTTAAGCTGTTGCTTCTGTTTTAGTGCTGTAAAATACTCGAAGTAGTGTTGGTAAACTAGCTAGAATAGCTATGTATATGCATAACTGTATAACTAACCTTAGTTTATTTGGAGTATGAATCTTGAAGAAGGGGTTTAGTGTTGTCAAATTATAGTTATAGTGTTGATTAACTGACTCAAATGACTTGCTATGACTGAAATTAAGTGAGTAGAATAAAAGACTTGAAGTCTGCGCCAAATGCAAGTTAATCAAAGTGAATCAACTTCAAAGTTAACTAATAAGAAAAACTGCTTGTTAGCAACTCAACTCAAGTATAAAGAAATTTGTATATAAATCTATATATAATTCCGATTATCACAGTGCTAAACCCACTCCGATCAAGCTCTTGCCCTGGCGCTCGCATAACACTGCCACGCACGCCTCTCACACAAGTCCAAGTAACCGAAGACCCTTTACCTTTGTTTCCTTTTGTTTCTTGAAAAATCAGTTTCCACCTGCATCCTTTCAAGCGAAGCAGTCGAACGACCCGCAACTGTATCACTTACGGCCTGCCTCTACCTTTTCCATATGCAGGTATAAAACGCGTGCCCGTGTACTGGAGGTATCTCTCATACGATTAGCATTTGAAATCATTAGCTGGGCTCGGACTCTGGATACTGGTTCTGGTCTGGTTATGGGCTGCAAGGTGCATTCTGGAACCGCATTCGTGGTCGACCAACATCATCATCTTCATCATCATCATCATTTTATCTGGCAATGTGCATCTTTCTCTCGTTTTTGTTTTATTCTGGCCTGTTTTGCTTTTGAAAGCCATCGGCGTCAAATTTGTAAATGCACCTGGATTTTATTCGTTTGTTCTGTATCTTTGTCTGTCTTTCTTCTCTCGGACAAGGCAGGCCGATATTTGTTTTCTTTCTGCATTTTTTGTTGCTGTTGTTATATATGGGCATTACTCTACGTCTTGTTGGTTTATCCTTTGACATTGTGAAACGTGCAGCCGTTCGGGTATCATCATCCATCAAAAATGATTGCCGAAAGATGTTTCATGTGATTTGAAATTCAAATACGAGTATTCAATTAGTTTAATTGCAGTTATTTTTGTGCGCTCAGCAGGTGAAACTATGTATATTCTTTTTTGCAATCATCGAAATAGACTTCAGGTATTTGCTAGCCCTTGCGTGTGGGCGTTAACGCTTCTTGCTGTTTGCTATAATTGAGTGAAATTTCGTAGATTGTCAGACAGTCGAAATTCTTTCTGATGAAATCTTTGTTTTGTTTTATTTTGTTTCGTTTTCAACCCAAATAACCAATCAGATTAGTAGAAAAAAACCAAAATAACAATCAAGTTGCCGCCCAAACATAAATTTAATATGGAAAGCTCATGTTTAGCCGTTGATAGGAACGCAACCTGTTCCTGCTATCAAAAATCACATTATTAATGTTGCCCGAACTGAAGTGAACAGGCTTAGGGCATAGCACAGACATTATACGGTCGTATTTCAATGATAACATAAAGTATATTAAGCATATGCCTCCAGCTCCAAAATGTCAGAATCAGAGCTCCAAAATGTCGATATTGTCAACAGGCCGGCACCGACGCGTATCTAGTCGCGCTTATCTAAACTGAAGTTTCTTTTAATTAAAAGCCAGGCCAAGCAAATCCACGTGAGCGAGCGAGAGACTGTGCCAATGACCCGCATCTGTAGCAGAGACTGAACGTCTCGATTCTCTGTTTAGCTGCCAAGCAGCCGAGCTCTGTGTAGCCTAAGACAAATGCAATAATGCACCGGCACATTATTCATGCCGTTATCAGTAGAATGTTATCCATACACACACACACACTCACACACACACACGGGTGCATTTAACTTGGCTAACAAATGCGTGCCACGTACGTTCGACTGAGCTGCGCTGTTAAGCTGCCTCCAATTTCTATTCGATTTTTCGAATTTTTCCAATTGGCCAGCAGCCAAAATGCTTTGCAGCAGCAACTACTAAATGACCCTCATACACGTTGCTATCAACTTGAAAGGTGGGCGTGGCGCGAGCGATAAGCGCTGCCCGCGCGCACGAAACGTGCCCGAGTTGTACAAACATTGGACTAGTTAATTGCAAAAGCTGGGCGAAAAACACTTTCCCATTCGTTTGGAAATGCACCTGCGTCCGGGCAAGGGATCGGAGTCGGGATCGGGATCAGGATCTGGAAATACCTTCACGCATTATCCTGGCTGCTGTGTGCAAGGACTTCAGTGTCTCCGTTTTCTCCGACTCCCTCCCTCCGCATGTACCCTATAATTTGTGCCAGCGCTCAAGCGCTGTGCATTAAAACCTGTATTTAATAACGGTCAGACAGTTTTTTTCTTCTTTTTATTTATAGGCGTAGCATCCTTGAGAGAGTTGAACTACCTGTCGGCTAGCCATAAAAAATGATTCGACGTTCGTTGTCTCTGAACGAAAGAAATGTATTAATTAAAGCAGGTTTGCTGTTGGGCCAGGCTTCAGTTAAGAGACAGGTGATTTTTTTTTCTTCTCTTTAATTTTATGTTTAAGAAAGAATTGTGCTGTTAATTGCAGTGATTCCTGAGTCATTGCTACAATTTAAACCTCTGATGAGTAGCTGTCAGTGGGTGTCCTGAAATAATTGTCGAGTTGGTAAGTGAAAGGCATTTAACAATGGAATTGCAAAAGACAGAAAAGTGAGGAAAAAGTAAATGGTTGCAAAAAAATATATGGGTAATTATAGAGCAGATTTCTAGGGAATTCGTCAAGGTAGGAACATTAGAAAAATTTTAGAATATGCTGAAACTTAGGTTGCTAACAAAACAAATTTCTATAGAGTTGGGAAAAAGTGTTTGAAAGACAAGTGAGAATTTCTTTAGAGTTGGCAGAGACAGGAAAATTAAGAAAATAAATAAATAAGAAAAAAACAAAAGCAAAAGTCAATCTCAAGAACTTTAAATTCAGGAAAAACAAGTCTTCAAACAAATGTTGTAAAATAAAGCAAATAAAACAAATAAGAACTCCAAACTATATTAACTTATACAATAAATTTCAAAACAGAAAAGTAAATTTTAATAATAAACTACCTCAACTATTAGCAACATAATAATAATACCCAAATAATTCTCACTTCTGCCAAGCAAATGCCTTAGTAAATTTCCATCAACAAACAAAAAAAAATAAAAGCTTCTATTCGAGCATTGAGAACATTTTATAGCGTGTTCTTCGCGTTGTTCTTAAGCTGCTAAAAATTTGTAAAAACAATTTATAGACTTAAAGAACTGTGTTAATATTCATAAAGACAGAGCCGGGACTACTGTTCTCCCCCCCAGGTCATTTGAGAGCTAGGTTTTTATGGCCGCAGCCTAAGCCAAATGGAAATCGTTGTCTATGAGGCACGAAATCAATAACAATTTTTCACAACTTTGAGAAAAACTTCTTCACACCCAACAACAAAACGTAGCAGAACAATGAACAAGCGACTGCCTTTTATAATGTCACACAAAGGAGTCTTAAATGATATTTATGCTGTCATTTATGTAGAAACCACAAAAAATGCCATGAAGAGAATCTGAAGAAAGCCGATAGGCTCAACATGCGTGTAAATAAATGCGAATAACTAAAGAGTCTCCTCTCCCTCTGCTAAGCCTTTCGGAGTGACGCGTAAATTAAATAATTTCTTTGTCCGCTTCACATCAAATACAAATTTACATAAGATACCAAATTCTGAGCTCCGTTCGTCTCGTCAGCGGGAGGCCTTCAGCTGCGCCCTTTGATTACCATATAGTAAGAAAAAAAAATGGAAAGATTCACAGACTGTGTGACGCGACCTATTGAACTGAGCTCAGCTCAGCTGCAGCTCGAAGGTAATTTAAATTTCATTGGTCTCCACTACCGCTGACCTGAGGTCCCGAAAATACTTAAACGAATGCTAATAGAAATCGCAGCCCAAGCCAAATGCCACCTGCCTGGAGACAAATACAGGACACTGAATGCATGTGCATTTCTAATGGGCTCTCTTTTTGTCGGCTCTGCACTCACTTTGATTTCCAATTAAATGTTAATGTCTGCTCAGCACACACAAGTCTGCCAACTCTTTGAGGCTGTGTGTTTACCCAAAGTCTCTGATTGTTCAGACAATAAGACGACGCTTTGAACCGGAGCGGAAATGTGACGACCATTTAAATGCTAAGCAGCGCCCTCTAGTGTTCAGTCGCATAAATTAAACTTAAATGTGCACTATACCATTTCCGGCGCCCATATAGATAACACTCTCGCATTTGTCTCGTGTGTCGGCCATTCAAATAGATTTTATTTCAAATTTTAAGTCAAATGTTGTGTTTTCTATATTGAAATGTTTTGTTTGTTTATTTTTATGACAAAATGTTTGTGGCTTAGACTATTTTTTATTTTTATAAGTTTTTACGAAAGCATTTTATTTATATTTATATTTTATTTTTAAATGTTTTTTGGTTTTGAAAATATAATAAAATAAAAATTAAGTTTACATTTATTAATTGGATAATTTGTATATATGTATGTATATATGTAAAATTATAGGTAGCAGTTATTAGCTTGCTAAGACTTAGCCAAGTAGTTTTCTTTTGCTCTTCCCACGAGAGATTTTTTCTGACATTTGTAAAATCTCCTTTTATTGAACCATTAAAGAACAAAAAGATTAATTTCTTGATTTTTTTGAACTACATAAATATATTTGTAGGTAAACAAATCAAGAATTTTTTAAAAATAATTAAAATTAAAACAAAAATAATTAAAATGAAAAAATTCTTGATAGCAATAGCAAAAGACGTTACTATAAAATAAATAACGATTTGAGTTATTGATTAAATTTTAATTACATTTTAAAGCCACATTTTTGCCATTATGTATAAAATAAAACATTATTTAAATAGACGCTTTAGTAATTTTATTTTAGATAATTTTGTTCAATATTTGTTAATCCAGCAATAGCATCTCGATCATCATCGATGTTGGCCACGATCCCTGCCAAATAAATAATGACTTTTTTGCGTAAACTAAGCTTTAGATTCGTTATTCCCAAGAAATTACTTGAGAAGTATCAACTCGTATAATGAGCATTCAACGTCAGATAATTGAGTGGCCAAACTGCTGCTGCACAATCTGCACAAATGCATTGCTCTTATGTAACAAACCAACTGGACTAAAATTTTTATAATTTTTTAAATTATTTTTAAATGTTGCAGTTAATGTCAAATAATGTATTATTAAACGGCAAATCTTATTAAATAATAAACCAATTACATATAATCAAAAACCAAAGCATCTGCTAAAAATATAATTATATAAAACAGTACTACTCTTGCTTGGTCACCTGCAATTCACATATCATATGACATACTCTAGGCTGTTCGCATAACTCCTGTGCCTATCTCAATAATTGTTCTGTGCAAGCATCACTAAAGCTTATAAGCAATAGCTTGGCTTGATGTGCAGCTATTTTGATATGTGTTGGGTTTCCTCGAATACCCATTTCCTGTTCAACTCCAAGCCTGAAGCCTGTTGATTTTCCAGAAAATGGTTGACATTTATCAGAAGACCCAGCTGCTTGGACTCTCACAGTGAGTGCAGAGGAAAATGCAAACAACTCGGTAGTTCCAAAACAAAAGTTGGCTTAAATTAATGCCCAGAGCCGGGCTATCAGCTGCCTGTCGCCGTGTGACACATCAAAATAATCCCGACAGCTTAATTATGTACGGTTTAATGTGCGGCTCATTGCCAGGGACAAACAATGGCCAAACGGCTGGCACATCCTTTGCTACACTTTGTGTTTTGTACACGAGAGCCTGAAATGTTTGTGTGTCGCTCGGTCTTGTTCTCTCTGTCTCTCTGTCTCTCTGTCTCTCTGTGTGTGTGTGTGTGTGAAAGGATTTATGCAAAAATATAAGGCTGCCACCCGCACCGCACCCGGGATAACCGGGCACAGCATCCAAAATATGCAGGCGACGCGGTTTTTATGAATTTTTTCCATAACGCCTCGCTGAGTGGTTTAAGCGGCGGCCCATCGGCATGTGAATTTCGAGGTAATTATTTGCAAACAAACCAAAAAAGAAAACAAAAAACGACGAGAAAATACAGAAAAAAGCCGTCAGCACATGGCAATAATTTTCCGGCTGGGCTTCAACTTTTTAATGAGAAAAAATATGAGAGAGTGTGGGCGAAATGTAATGAAATAAAATACAAAAAAAAATACATATCTGCAGAAGAGAAATGTAAATAATTCTTATCACTTAAATGAAAGGCAACTGTCAAATATCACACCCCAGTTGGAACCGCAGCAAAACGGGTGTGGAAACTAACACCTCGGGCGTTTGTGCAAACGTCTCTTATCTGTTGCCCAGGACTCAGCCCCGTTCCAGCATCATCAATCAGTGCGTGTAGGAGCAGGATGTTGCTTATCATATATATATATATATTATATCCGAGTTTAAATATTTAAATATATATCATCAAGGCACGCCGCAGCCTTGAAAGCAAAAGCCCGACGCGCGACATGTGTGTAGAGCTGTCTGTTGTTTTCTTGTCTTCCCACTCGTAGGTGTTGTACAAATGTTTGTCAGAGATTTTCTATTCTTTTCTTTTCTGTTTTGGTTAGTTGAGCTATGACAAACATTACAAGTTTTCCACTGCAGCAATTCGGGCTAATCCCAAGCGATAATTTTCCCGCGAGACGCGAGTGAAATAATAATAGCTGACATTGACATTGCGCAGCCAGCGATAAGTTTCAAGTAACACATGCCGGTAATGATTCCGCCTGATGCTGATGAATGCGCGGCGTGAAGAACTTTAACAGGCACGCGTGATATATGTGCCCATGAAATTGTCAGCTAACAGTGAGTGAGCCCAAGAGGGTGTGGCTGAAGCTTCAGCTAATATCATATCAGATAAACAAGTTACTTCACTGTGGATTGTGGGTGTTTCCGACAGGGGATCAGGCTTAAAACTCAGCTAAGTGTTTGAGATGCAATGAGAAATTGAGTTGCACAAGACAATAATGAAAAGTCAATGCAAAGTGTCGAAGCTCGAATTGCTTTTTTTGAGAATTAGCTCTGTCATGGAATTTTACCTCGGAGATAAGATTGTTTATGTTGTATACCTATATTTATCCGGTCTATTAGAGTTGTAGTTCAGTTTGTTTTCCTAATTTTGTTATAAGTAAAATTTATTCTTAGTATTTCTATAGTTTTCCAAATTTTATAGATTCTCATTGATATATGGATTATATTTTATTTACATTATACATTTATTTTTGTTTTTAAAATTATTTTTTTACATTTATTTTTTAGTTTTTATTCGACAATTTGTTTTATATACATTTATTTTTATATATGTATTATGTATTTCCGGGTACTTATTTGACAGAATGTATTCTTTTTTAATTTTCCATATTTTAATGATTTGTGTAGCTACTTTGTACTCAAGCTTATTTCAAGCTTCCTTCTAGCTTCTTTCTAACTTTCTTCAGCTTCTTTTGAGCTTCTTTCGAGCTTCCTTCTAGCTGCCTTTAATCTGCATTCATGATGCCTTCGTGCTGCCTTCTAGCGGAGTTCTTGCTCGTATCTAGCTTCCCTTTAGTTTCCATTTAGCTGGTGTTTAGGTACCATCTAGCTTTCTTTTAGCTGCCTTCGAGCTTCCTTCTAGCTGCCTTCGAGCTTCCTTCCAGCTTCCTTCTAGCTTCCTTCTAGCTTCCTTCTAGATTCCTTCTAGCTGCCTTCTAGCTTCCTTCTAGCTTCCTTCTAGCTGCCTTCTAGATTCCTTCTTGCTTCCTTCTAGCTTCCTTCTGGCTTTCTTCTAGCTAACTTATAGTTTCCTTTCAGCTTCCTTCCAGCTGCCTTCTAGAACTTACGCTCTAAATCTTGTAAAATATTGTATGCATATACAAATTTAACTTTTGTTCCTTACTTTTCAAAACCACATCTTACTACTCACTAAACTCATGTTTAATATTTTCACTTTCATGTAATTTTCTTAAACTCAAATATAAATTTCTTTGTTTCATATAAAGTATATATAAATATATTTATATTTATTCTTATATATTTTTTTATATTTCATATAAAGTATATATAAATATGTATATCATTTGCCCTTTCAGAACTTACCATACAAAGCCTATTATTCCAAAAACAAATTTGATTTTCTAAGCAAACTTGCTGCTAACTTCTTTCCATGCAATCATTTTTTATTAAAACATCTTTGACAGCCTCGAAAATGTGTTCGCATCGTGCCACCCTTAACACATTTCTTATAAATAGATGTCATTGTTTTTATATCCGTCTACACCCTCGCCATTAATATGAACATAATTTATAAGAAATCTGTTAAAGTCTTATTAACACGATGCTCTCAGTAACTGTGTAGCGCCGCCATCTGGCATCAGCTGCTTAACAAATTGAGATCTCTCGTCTCTCTTTTGTAGTTGGGATGCATATGCTTGCAGATGAGTTGGCACCTTCTCGTAAACCGCATCGCGACAGGAACATAAATAAACGAAATGAAAAGCGCAGCGAATGTGGCGCAGCTGTGGCCATTGGCGAGGGCAGTCGAGCAATTTGCAATGCCCAGAGCTACGCCCCCTTCTAGACTCGCTGTTAAATTTTATTGCACAATCAGGGAGCAAGTGTTGCACTGGCGGCGCCTCAAATGTGAAGGGCAATGCCAATACCAATGCCAATGCCACACCCACTTCTCACACACATCATATAAGCCCGCACCACAAATCGAATTGGAATCGGTATGATCGCCCACCTTTTCCCAAAATGTGCGGCACTTCACACTCGGTCCACAAATAGTCAAGAGTTTGCTTAGAGATCAGGCAACGATGCGACGATTCAAGGGAATGACTGTGCCTAATGCGCCTGCACTTGAGCCCTGTTTGCTCAAGTTCCAGCTGATGATGACTCTACGCTCTACGCCTTGAACGTCTGGCTGCTCGCAACAGATATAAATTAAGAATTTTAATGCGGAGAAAAAACAAAGGGATCTGAAACTTCATGCTTAATCAAAATGTGTTGTAGGCTCGTCGCGGCGATCCTTTTGAACTGCCGGCAGCCACTGTAATATTTAAACCAGATCAGTTCCATGCCGCCGCCGCCGCTGCCGCCGCCGTCGTCGCTGGGAAACAGCCATTGAATGAGACCTGGAACCAGTTTGTTCTAGGGAAATATACCACAGCTTTGCTAATGAAAGGCAAACGAATGAAATTTTAACGAGCCCACATAAGCCAGAGGATTTAGGCATGCATTCCTACCTCTCTTTGACTTGCCTGCGCCCAGGACCTAAGGACCTAAGGACCTCCTGTGTTGTTTGTCCCAAAAAGGTGATAACGCCGCCGTTTTGTATGCCCATCCTTTTTTTTCTTTCACTATATGCCGAATTTACAATTGATGTCGATTATTAACATCCTTTTAGCGAACGTTTCTGAAAGTCTTCTTCGCTTCGACTCTGTTCACGCCTTATAGAATGGGTTTTCAATTTACAAAGAGTTTTGCTCATGGGAAAGTACAGAAGACAGCAGCTAAGTATGGAGAAAATCCTTTTACAAAGTGCGTAAAACTCTATGTGAAACATATGTCCGGCTTGAGAATTCTTTACTAGCTAAGAATTTTAGAAGCGTTAATATTTATGGTAACTGACTGAAATTTTCTTATTATTCAATTTCAAACAAGTAAGAGTGCTCTAGTCGAGACTGCTCGACTAAGAGCTACCCTGAACCCTGCGAAGATGCGATATTCAAATCATTTTACGCTTCTTTTATATATACATATATACAAACAACACATACACACACACACATGCACACGCACGCACAAGCACTTGATCTGCTACTCCGCAGTTTACGCAGCGACTGCCCGCGGGCTGCGCTTGGGCTGCAGTATGGGCTATATTATGGAAGTTTATTTGTTGAATTAGTTTTCTTCCTGATTCATTTCTAATTTCCCATTTTCAATGGGTTCAGGTTATTAAAAGACATCCATCAATTATCAGCTGCGACAGGCAGCAACAACAACAAATATGCTCAGGACACCTATAAATTGAAAAGATCAGCAGAGGAGACAGAGACAGAGGAAGAGAGAGAGTTGCTGATACCTATTAACAGTGTAGGGTATACTTGCAATACCGTAAAGAATTTAACTTTTATAGGTCTAGACCAAATAAACAACAGACAAAATTAGTAGGATATAAAGATAAATATATATATTTTATTTTAAATTCAATTAAAATTATATTTTATTACAGTTAAATGAACGCCTGCTTTGATCTGCTTGAGAAAGTACAAGATTTTTCAAAACGAATAAAGTTTTTGCCTTCGTAGAGCAGTAGGCTGTTAACCTGTTATAAGGTCCTGGGTTCGAATCCCGTTTTGGATTTTAAAAAAACTGAAAATATTTTAAAAAACTAAAATCCATTTTTAATTTCTTACCCCGCTCAATTCTCATAGATCACACGTAGCCTAGGCTCAAATCCCCATCTACACATTTAAAATCTGCATTTGAAAAAAAAAAAATATATATATATATATATATTTTATATTCTCCTCACTCAGTTCATATGGAATATTAGATTGCTATGATTTGTAGCCGGGTGTGGCTCAGTGGCAAGGAATCCGGCAAGTTTTTTGCCCCTTCGTAGAGCAGTTTTAAGGTCCTGGGTTCAAATCCCGTTTCGGATTTTAAAAAACTTTAAAAAAAATATATATAGAAAAAAATTTTGTTGATGCTGCCACGTAGTTTATATGGCATATAAGTTTACTGTGATTTGGAGCCGGGTGTGGCTCAGTAGCAAGGCATCCGACCTGGCAGTTGAAGAGCCCCGGTTCTAATCCAGGAGTAGAACGAAATTATCCGTGTGCTGACTTTACTTCTGGAATTGTGGAAAACTTTGGGTTTGACATAGTTTAGTTTCATATAAGCAAATCGGCGTATATGCATTAACCGTTGGATGGAGACCGCGAGAGGAGTGCAATATGCGTGCGAATGCTGCATATGAACAGAGTCATTTCCATATGTAGATCCAGCAACACCGCCAATACAACAGCAACAATTGGCAAATCTTATATATATATATATATATATCAAATATATGTGGTTTGTCAATTGATATGGAGAAGCAAAAAGGCGGTGCTGCTTCAACATTTTGCTGTCCAATATTTCAGTCGCAATACTATTTTTCTTTCATTTTTTGCCCCACCACATATCGAATAACAAAAGTTCAAATTTCAACAAATTTCCCTCTCTCACAATCCTTCAATCAAAAAAAAGTGCTGAAAATTAAAAACCTAAAAAGACAGATTCAAGCTGAATGCATAAAAAAAGTCAAAGCAATAAGTTGAATATATGAGGAACTCAAACAGAGATGAGTATGAATGAAGAGAGCGAGGGCAGCTAAAGAAAAGCGTAGACAAATGTTTGCGTGTGCTTAGAAAATGCGCTGAAGTATGCACAGCCAGGTAGCTGAATGCCAATGACAAATTTATGTATAAACTTTAGCGCTAAAGTGCCACTAACTAACCCATGCAAACACACACACACACACACACACATAAGTCGAGTGCAATGGCACGACGAGGCGCCTGGGCGTATGCTTTATGAATAGAGTATACAAAGTGCAATTCTATGAATAGAGAGGATGCCCCCAGAGAGAGAGGGCTGGGTTTGGTGAGCTTGCCTCAGGCTCGCCTGAGCACTTACAATAAGCACTCCCGCGTTGATTATTATTAAAGGCGTCCATTTCAAAAGAGCGGAGGCGCCTACGACAATGTCAATGTGCTGGGCTCTGCTCGGCTGTGGCGCAGCTTTTAATGATTTATTTGAGAAAATTTACACGTGAGCGCCAGCTCAAAAACAAACAGAAGATGAATGGAACCCAAACACACACACACACACACACACATGTGTTTTCATGAATATGGAACTGAGGCACGGGCTGTGGCTGCGGCTGCTACTGCGACTGGGGCTGAGGCATTTTTGGATAGAAGAGATACAGTGAGCTACAGAAGCGCCTGCCTGTATTAAGTTGCCAGACCATGAAATTCTTTGGCACGTACGTAGCGCCAATTTTGCATAGCTTTTTTGCATAAACAAAAGAACAGGTGAGAAGCAGCTGTGCCACACACACACCTTCCCTCTCTACTCCCTTTATACATATATATATATATATCTCTGTGTTATTTCAGTTACAATTCGCGCTTTCTCATATTCTTTTAACGATTTATCATGCGAAAATTGTCTGGTCGCCACTTTGCATATGCAAAAACAACGTGGGCTATTATTATTTAACCGCTCGCCTTTCTACCTGCAATTCCTATTGTTATTTGGGGCTTGCCGTCAGGCACTACGTAAATTTAGTCACGTTGTTTAAATAATAAACTGCAGCACAAAATTATGCAAAAATATCATCAGATTTCCCGGAGTTATGATGACAATGCGCATACGCCAGGTGAGTCGAGGCCAAAAGGTGACTGAAAGTGGGGGGAGGGGAGTTTTCTCACTGATGCCTCAAACTGATACAACTTAATCAGCGAGACGTTAAGTATTGTATGTTTGTATATGTAGTCGGTATTAAATGATACGCAATTAATTATGTCATATCGGCAAGTGAACATCTTTGAATTCGAATTAGCATGAAATATACACAAACGAACATCTCGATAAGATGCGTAATTTAATGACTGCAATCAAAAGTTCGAATGGGATAATGAGTCTGATGAACCGTTAAAGATATGCATCTATAAATGCAGTAAAAAAAATACAAGTAGTCACAAGTTGTATTTATATATATATATCTGTGCGATATTTTATGGTTTAATGTTAGTTATAAAGTTGTGAACATATTTCCAGCTATTTCCTGCACATAAAGAGTTGTGCGATAGCTAATGACTTAATCAAGATGAATGCAAGGCGAGCTATTACGCGCTTCATAAAATGCATTTTAAGCTTGAGCTCTAAAGTTATTCATTAAATTTTTAGTTTACTTTACAATCAAAGCTTGGCTTAAGATTTTTTCAAATTATGTTAACTTTATTGCCTGGCCACATAATTAGTATGACCAGAGAGTCAGTTGTTAGCTGGCCATAACTAACGTGCCTACTCCATAAACTACAGATAATTTGTATGTAGAACGAATGGTGGTAGTACTGCCTCGTCTCAAGTCCCGACCTCGACCTACAGCTATTTGTTACATTTTCAGCTCTGGCCCACAAAATTATTGCCAAAAGAGCAAACAAAAAGCTGGCAACTGGCAACTGGCAACGAGACGGGCACCTACTTTCGCCAACAGGCAAATAAAAGGTGTTACCAAAAATAGCCATGCATCCATATAAAGCAGCACTGAGCAGACAGCAAAAAGTTCACCCCCTCCCAGAAAAACTCGCATATAAGGTCATAAAATAGTTGTCGCAAGCTGGCGGGATAAGCATCTGACTGTGCCACAGACTCTATTCCTTGTGGCACAGGCACACACACACACACACACACACACTGATTACTTCGTTAAGTTGCATGTTGGTACAAATTGTTTCCAAAGAAAGGCAATGGAAATAAAAATTATTGCCCCAAAACAAACTGGCAAGGGTTAAAGGTAATCACAACAACATGAAACTTGTGAAAGGTGCTTGGATTGTGGAAACTATTAAGCTACACTAAATAAATAAAAAGAGGGAAGAAAACAAAAACACACACAGAAACAAGAACAACACAACAAAATCTTGCTGTGATTATCTCGAGCGGAGTTTCTAGTTTATGGCGGATCCTACGATCCAGCGACTGCAGCCACATTCATTGCCTGGGGCGTGGAGTGGGGAGGGGACAAGGCAGACTCCTGTCAAATATGCAGCTCTTATCATATGTTGTCATCATTCGAAATGATGCACAAGTGTACCACCAGAGCCAACAGAAAATAACAAATTAAAAGCCACTCGCTGGGAACTTCATTAGAGAAAGTCACAGACGATGACCCGCAGATCCCAAGACCCCAAAGTCATAGGCAGACAGCAGAGACTTGTCTCAGCCTCAGTCCCTTTGTCTACTAATTTCTGTTTTTTTTTTTTGTTTTTAGTAGCTATGTTGTTTGCTGTGTTTTGTCAAAGCTAATTAGTTCGTAACGAACATTAACAATGCAACACAGTGACGAATATATGATCGCCTTCGAGTCAGTCAGTGGCCCAACATCGCATCGACTACATTTCAAGTGTGAAAAGCATATTTTGGTCTTTCGTAGACGAAGTTTTTGTCTACTTTTTTTTTGGGCTAAGTCATTATAGCATTGGCATTAGCATAATGTGCGTATTATGCGTATTAATTACAGCGCCGACATTTGCATTTAAACGCCTATTTGCTGGAGATCTGGAAGCTAAGCAACAAAAGGCCAGACAGTCGGTGGTGGGTCTTAAGATCCAGTAGCTAATGCCAGCCATGAGCCATGAGCCCAACTATAATTATTAAATTAAAAGACAATGCGTTTGCCCGCTGCAAGATGCGTACGTTGTGATAGGTGGAAAAAGCGACCACCCGAGCGTAGAGAAAGAGCTGAAGATCTAGCTGCCAGATGGATATGGAGTTAACATAAAACCATAAATAGAAAACAAAAAGAGTTATTATGTACGAATTTGCATAAATTTCACGCTTGACACTGAACTGACGCCGAGCAGCAGGAAATTGTTAGAATGCTACGAATCTTGTTTTCTCAGGCATCTCTTCTTTAATTTTTGTTGTTGTTGTTGTAAGTATGAAAGGTCTGAAGTACTAATTTCTTAATCACTGTTTGCCGTTCAATGTGGGTGTCCGAAAGAGGGAAGTCATTTGTCTTGGGTAATATTTAGAATTATAATTGATATACGGAAAAATCTAAAGAAGAATTTATTGTATAATCAGTATACGATTTAGATGCTGAAATGAACTAAAGAAAAATGTTATAAGGAAGTTTGTTTTTACTCTGGATATTGCCTGAGCACAAAAATAATTTAAAAGAAAATTTTAGGAATCTAACTTTAGAATATAATAGTAAATATAAAAAGGTATTTGATTTTCGACCCGAAAAAAATATGTTTTAAAAAATTTAAGTGCTAAAGATAAGCCAAAAAAAGTAAATGGAATCAATCATGGAAATGGATTCAGTTATATTAAAGCATAAATAAAATAAGCCAAAACTAAATTTTTAAATATTCTAAATTTTTAAAATAATTTTTGTTAGTATGACTAAAAGACAATTTGATGTTCGACATTGAAAAGTAGTTTAAGTGCAGAATTTATGTAGATAATTTAGTTAAGTTAAACTTATAAAAGAAGCTTAAGTAAACGAATTATCAACTTTAACTTACTTTTCTATTTCAAACTTACATAATTTTCAAATATTTAATACCAAAATCTTTTTCCAGCAATTTTCAATTAAATATTTATTAAATATTCCACAATGTTCAGCCCAATATCTTTAGAAATTCACTGCCTAAGTGATGCACATCCGAAAAGTGCGCCAATAGAGATTTGGCACAATTGGCATAAACCTTATCACAATTGGCACCCGCATGTCCCAAGCGCTCTGCTTGTAGATAATCGTTATCTGTATGCTCTGACAGCGCATCTATTGAGCTGGAAGGACTTTAAAACACACAGTTAGTCAAGGCACAACGATATCTAGCACCCCCCTACTCACGTCAGCAATATGTGCAGCAGCTCTCCCAGCAGTCCGTTGCGCTCATCAAATGGCGCTGCAGAGCTCTCGCAGATGCTCTTCAAAATACACTGTCGTCCATTGAGTTGCATGCGTATTGCCATAGTCTCGAAGCTTTTGTAAATGGCCCAGCGATAGCCACTTAGAGCATGTGTGGTCTCATCCATAAAGCTCGTGGTTATGCCCAGCTCCTGGTCGGTCTTCTGCATAGTCTGCTGGAATATGGTGGCATTATCCGTGAACTGACGCTCGGTTATACCGTGCACATCCTTAACGCGTAATTGCTTGGCTCGATTGGGTAAATAGTACTGCGCTTTCAACACATATCCCGAGGTAATTGACTCAATATTCAGATCATCTACGGGTATACCAAAGCCCGCTATGAACTGCAAAGTAAACTGATTAGCAATCTTAAGACTCACTTCAACTGCTGCTTACCGACTTTAAGTCTGGCTGGATGGGAACTTGGATAGATGAGGGGCAGCCAACGCGCCTTGCGCACCAACAAATCACTTTCATTGTGTAGCTCCGAGGAGAAGTTCTGATTGTAGGCAACAGCCACAGTCAAATAGAACAATATCAAATGTAAAAGGATCATAATTATATATCAAAATGTCCTTTGCACTCGACCCCAAAACTCAGTCCGCGCAGTTTCAGCTTTGACTCTCGACTAGAATCAGTGGAAAAGAAAGTAACTTACTTTCTACTTAATCGAAAACTAAATGACGACAAACAAAAACGAAAGTGCCAAAAAAAAGAGGAAAAAATTGGCACAAAAACATAATCAAGTTTCGTTGATGTTGATACTTAGTAACTAGGCACAATATTTTGGACGCCAGTGTGTGCTCATTTTAGTTACACATATATTTATATGAATGTGTGAGTTTTCGAAAAACAGTAGACATCGCGTTCTATTAATTAACACCTAGAAAGTCTCTAAAGTACACTGAGCGAAAAACTTGAGTATTGTATTATGTGAAGTTTAGTTTTTCTTTAAATAATTTTTAAACTAGAGTTTTTAATAGATTTCTTAGGAAATCTGACGATCACAAAATTGTGTCAAGCTTTTCTAGACACTTGAGTTATAGATAATAAAAATTATGTTAATTGTATATAATTTGTTTTCCAAACTTCCATTTATTGTCTAAAATATGAAACTATCTAGATTGTCACGTAGCTGGCTAAAGTGTTGCAGTAAACTGCGTTGGCATTCCTTGAAGACGCGTTCACAGCCGGCGCCCGACTGACCCACCTTCTCGGCATAGTAATACTCATTGTCCGCATGCTCTGACAACTTATCCACCGAAGCGGAGGGCCTATAGAAGTAGCTAAGTGTGAGCACATATCACAAATTACATTAATCCACAGTTCTACTTACGTCAACAGTACGTGGAGAAGTTCTGCAAGGAGTCCATTGCTGAAGTGAAAAGGTTCCTCGGCGACCTCGCAAATGCTTTTCAGTACACAAATTCGTCCTTGATAGCCCAGCTTTTTGGCCAAGCCCTCCAGGCCCTTATACACCGTCCAGCGATAGCTACTTAGCACTTTGTTAGTTCTGGAGAAGAGCTTCTTGGTGCTCTTGCCCAAGTCATCGACGCCAACCAGAAAGTTCTCTAGCATGGGTCGATGCCTACGTGCACCGACCGAGCCCAACGTGGGCACCTGATTAATGGGCAATGCGGTGGGTGTACGCAGCGAGTCCGGCGTTTCGGGCAGCCAGTACTCCGCCTTCAACACATAGCCTGTTGTAACGGCCTCATAGTCGAGATCCTCCAGCGGTATACCAATGCCACCAATGAACTAATTGCAAATGGGCTTCATTTAATTACAACTTAATCACATATTCAACTCCTAACTCACCTGTATACGAGTGGGCGATGTTGCTGGAAAAATCAGCCATGGTATGGGTGATCTTTTGCTGCGCTCATACTTTGATAGACTGCCATAAGTAGCCGTCGTACTCGAACACAAATTACTTAGTACACATATACACAGACAACTACCCACAGTCAGCAATACTCTCGTTTTCATTATGCTCTATTTTATTTATATTTATGTATATATATATATAATATTTCAATTAAAAATCTTTGGACAAGAGGCACGTTGTTAATGCTTTGCCCAACAGCGCGTTACTGATTCTCAGAGCTTATCAAAAAAAAAAACTCGATATTAAAGTTCTAGCTTACGCATTTATTAGTGATAAAGAAACAAGTAGACATGACTGACTAAAAGATGCGCTGTAAAAACGTTAAAGAAGTGAAGCATTTCGCAGCATTTTAATAATATTAAAAAATAAAGATATCTAGCCAAATATTATATATATATTTAATTATATATTCAATATAATAAGCTTCGACTCATAAATATCTTCTACTATAAACATTTTACACTCCACAAATATTACAGGGTATTGCAACTAACAAACTATATATGAAAACAATAAGTTCTACTTTCTTGCTGCAACTTTTTGGGCAAAGAGAAATGTTACAAATTCTATTAATTAGCGCCAATCAATTGACGCTTTTCACTCTGCTGAGACTTCGCTGCTGGCTGCTGGCTGCTGGATGGCCAAGTTATTTGGCCAGCTCAGGCGGAAGCTGTGAAAACTTGCATATTCCAGTTATAGCTAAGTTCTTTGCATTTGCTGCCTGACTTTTGAGTTAAACGAAAAATTCATTCATAATTTTAAGTCCAGACCAAAAAAAAGAATTGAGTGAGAAACTCAACACTATACGAAGAGGTGAAGCGAAAATCGGCGGAGCTCCTAAATGCTCTTACAAAAGAAGACTTCCAGCATTGCTTTGACCAATGGAAAAAACGAATGGAACGGTGTGTGGCGAGGGAAGGGGAGTATATTGAAGGGGAGCATTCGATTGTAAAATAATTTTTAAAATAAAACTCTTTTTCATAAGCAGTCTCGTTATTTAATAGCCAGACCTCGTATTTTTTATTCTTTTTTAATTTAAAAATGTATTTTTTTTAATATATATATTTTTTTCTATTTATATATATTCTTTTTAATATTTTAAATATTTTTTTAATATTTAATAAAATTGCCTTCTGAGCATTTTAAGTTTTTTTTAATTTAACATTTCTAATATTTAAGTCTTACTTACAAGAAAAGTTTCATTAAACTAAAATCTGCTTAAGAACAATTTCCCCAGTTAGTTATTCCAATTTTGTTTCAAAAATCACACCCTGTAATTGCCTGCTGCCTGGTGTCTAACTCAATTGGGTTTTTCTTTAGCAAATTTTTGCAACTTCAATGCAAGCTGTAACTGAAAACTGCAAACAGTTCATTTAGCGCATTCATCGAGATGAGTTCTAAACTTAGCTACCTCCAGTTGGGAATTATTCCAATTTTGCTGTCTATTCAGCAGGCCCAAGCAGTACTTTTCTTTCCACGCGGCGGCTCAATAGGCGTAAGCAAAATTGACAATAGAAAACTAAAAAACTGATTATAAAAACTTCATTCATCATGCAGTTATTAGCTGCTGTGGCAATTCCATTGGATCTAACGTATCGCAATGTTTATATGGCCTTCAATTTTGAGTCGAACTATGGCTTGCCATCGAATGATTCGTACAATCAGTGGATCGATAGGGTAAGTGAGCAGTGCTTGAATTCCCGCTGGGCTGCCATAATGCTTTTGAACTTAAAGTGGGATCTGGACGAGGGTTTCCTCGGCATTGGCAGCGATGTAACGCCCATAGATGGACGCACTGGCGATAACCTGGAGAAACGTTCGATTGCGGCACCGCCCCGGTTTACACGTCACGACTTCTACAGAGCGATTGTTAACTATTTGGGTCAGTATGGCTACAATGGTAGCGCTTGTTTGCTGCGCACCATCTGTGAGGTGAGCGCCGCACCGTTGGATGCCCACAACGGCCTATTGGGCAGCATATTCAAAATTCTATTCATGTAAGTTGGGGGTTATTGAAGTGACCCCTTCAAGCAAGCACTTCGCTCGGACACAATTCCAGATCTAATTAGTGGCCTCACGCCTTTCACAGGCCAACAACTAGCGCCGCCGAGCTGCGACTCCAGCACGTGGACAGCCTCTATGCGGCTTCAGAGCTCGGCACGCGCAATCTCAACTGTGCTGATTACGTGGCTGGCTGTGCACACAGCATGCTGGACATGATAAGCGTTATGCTCTAAATCTAAAGAGTGCACATATGCACTCAGAGAATGCAGTTAAGTGATTTGCAGAGTTTTTGCGCCCTAACAGAAACCGTATGACACAAACCTAGACAAGACTAAATAAAGATGAGTTATAACAAAAAATAATATATATATTTTAATGCAAAGTAGTTTTAAAGATTTTCTAATTATAATAATACAATAATTAGTCAGGTGTTAAATGTTGGCTTACTTAGAAATACGTAAGTATATTTTTGTATTAACAATAAATCATTTTTAGGATATTAAATTGAATAAGCATAAATATATAGATATATACTATAATACAAAAATTATTTATATATTTTATATGCTTATGAGAGCATAATCTGCATCTGGAGAGCCAGATTTAACATTTTGTTCTATATTATCAAGCACTAAATGTTTCTAGTTGAGTTTCCTAGAAATAGACAGAACATTCACAAATATTTATAGAAACAAACAATATCAAAATATAATTTTTAAAAAATAATACAAAAATTCATTTCATTATAAACAAAAATAACAACCAATTTTTTTTAAAATTAAATATATAAATAAAAAAAATTAAAAATATAAATTAAATAAATTTAAATTTAATAAATTTAAAAAAAAAACATAAAAAAATGATGAAAGTAAACAAAATTCAGGAAACATTTACAAATTTATATTATATATTTCTATATTTATATATTATTATTTTAATATATTTTTATATATTTATAAAACAAACAAAAATTTAAAAATATTGAATAATGAATTAATTAATTAATTAAACATACAAATCTAATTTAAATATACAGTCGAGTCCCGATAATTCGAAATAGTATGGTGATTTAATTTTTTTATATTTACAGTAATATCAAATTATCAATACTATACTGTATTTATTTTTTTCAGGGGATAGAATTTTTAATACGATTTAATCGTGATTTTTTAGTTTATCGGGGTACAAATTATCGAGATTTAACTCGTTTTTCTTAAGAATTTATTAAAGAATAAATATGTGTGTTTTATGTGTTCTTTAATAAATAAACTATAAAACATATATTTATTTTAAATTTTTTAATATATTTATAATTTTTAATGAATTTTATATGCTTTGCTGTTTTATATTTTTATTGTATTTATATATTTTTGTTTTTGTTATCAACAGAGCTGTTAATAATTCCATTTGAATGGAAATTCAAAATGGGTTTTTGTTCTGAAAACCCATTTTGAATTTCCATTCAAATGGAATTCTTAACAGCTCTGGTTATCAATAAGTTGAGTAAGCTTTAACAATCTAATAGACAAGACTTAAATATGTAATGCAAACTACATTTTTGACATTTACATAAATAAAGAATAAATTTCTATCTCAATCAATTCTACATATGTACGTAAATGTAGCGTAATTTCAGCCAAGATGAAGCAATAGAGGCTGAGGAGCTGGCTTGTCAGTAACTCCTTCTTCCACTACAAAAAACTACATTAAGAATAACAATTTATAGCAAATAAGTAAAACCCGTTTACATGTTTTTACTACACCCACTTAACAATAAATGTTGCACAGTGTATTTTACTTAAATAAATGTGAAAATCTGTGGCAATGTTTGCATAACAAACAAGCAGCCAACAAATGTCGCTCGCCTGCTGCGTGAAATGTTTTAATTTCGCTTAAAGCGCTTAAGACACCGCATCGTCCTGGCAACAAAAGCAGATGATGGTGATGAGTAGGGTCTTAAGCTGGCCGCAAAGGGAATCCGCAAACACACACAAACACATACATGCACACGTCTTTATAGTGAGTGAGTACAGAGCGTTGATATGTGTTGATGCCTCGCGTTTTGTTCAAGAACAAGTTTTTATTTTTATTTATTTTTTTCTTACTTCTTTGGCAGCTCAGCGCCTCTTTGATCGCTTTTTCCGCTCCTTTTGTGGGCTAACAACAAAAAATAAAAGAAGAAGAAGTGAACTCCTTTTGTTTGCGGTCTGAGCCCTGTCAACAATGCCGTACATATGTCCATACACATACACTTATGTTAGTTTCAAGACCAGCTCTTGTACTCCTTTTCTCTTTTTATTTATTATTATTATTATTATTTGGGCTGTTTGTTATTTCTTTGATTTGATTTGCCGCCTTAAGGGGACCTTGGCATTGTTTTTTAAGATGCTCTTCGCTCTTTGACGGACGGGTGAGAGGCGAATTACGCCTTCTTTGATTTTGCCAAAAAAAAATCCCATTGAAATCATAATTAGAAGACAAATGCTTTCAGTTCTTTTGGGCACAATGGGCAGGCAGCGAAGCTGAAGTACGTATTTGCGTCGTGAAGAAAAGGATTTCTAAAACCTCTAAGTGCTAATAAAGGCAGCCAAATACTTTTGTGCCGAAAGTTGAGGAAGCTATTTTAGAAGCGATGAATGTTGAACTTATGTTGATCTTATTTTCAATATATTTTTTTAAATTTTATATATCATTTTATGTAAACGTATATATGAATATTAAAACTATATTTAAAATATATTGTTGCATGATATAGGATTTCACTAGATTAGATATGATCAAAGTAGCAATCGAGCTGTCTAAGTCAGTTGATTTATTCATGATGATAATGCTGGAAAGGCATAAAGAAAGTTTTTTTTAGTATTAATTCGTATCTAAAACTAACTCATAAACTCGCTCAAACTAAACTATGATGTCCTTCAAGCAACTATATCACGCTCTTCATACAAATTTAGAGGTTTGAAGAATTGTTTGTTAAAGAAATCAAATCCCATTTGCCACAAATCTTGGATCTCTGTCGTAAGTTCTCTTTATCCTCTCCACCTTCCCACAACTATAACCATATGCACATCAGAGTAAGAAATTTCCTATGCCTCTAAGACCCTTTGCCAACTAGTATATTTGATCTTATATGATGATTGATAAAGACGCAAACCTCCAAAACTAACCAATTCTGAATAAGAATGAGTTCGCCTGCATAAGCACACTGCCTTGCAACCCCTGTACAACTAGCTCATAGTTAACCAGCTCCCACAGCAATGGTCAAATGAGCACCCTACAAAGCCATGCCTTATGTAGTCTGCCCTCACAAGCAAGCAATACAAAGTTTCAAGCAAATCACTCTGAGGTCACTTAAAGCTTGCCAGGTGTGAGTCAATATCGTCTAGTCTATAAAAATTGCACTTCCCATGGATACGGCTCTGTTAATGAGTTTGTTAGTTTGCAGCACATCAAAGTCGCTTCGCTGATTTATGAGGCCTAGTTCTTCATTAGCTGTTCTTCATTATGCTTGAAGTTCATAGCAGTAACATTTAATAGAGTTGTCAAAAATGCAACCACATAAAACGGCAGGTGGCTGTGGCTGTGCCAGCCAGCCAGCCGCATTCATTTCCTGTGGGGAATTGGTTTGACTTGCTTTGGTTTTTCATTTGGGGCTGCTACAAATTGATTTGTAATTAGTTGCAGTTGCAGTCAACAGTATGATTAACATGGCATTTGGCGTGGCCGACAGAAACAGCCCACCGCAGTATGTAAAGCAAGAGCACAGAGTGAGGGGGAGATAGATGTCTAAGGTTACAAAGCCACAGTCACAGCTGTGCGCAGGCGTGGACATCTCTCTAGGAATTATATATCCACTTGAGCGTTGACTGGCATAAATTACACTAAAAGAATGCATTATCCTTGGCATTAGTCCAGGCAATTGACAGCTCCTTTAAGTAGTTGGCTCCCAGCTGACATGTGTGGGCGTTCCTGCTGTGGCTTACCGGCCATGTGTCAACAAATGTTGAGCTGCCTCGAAAGTATCCATAACAACATCATGTGTCGAGTCCTACCCAAAAATTCTGTTGCTGTTAAGAATTGTCAACAATTGTCATAAATCTGTGCAGCAAGAAGTGCATTAGCAGTTGCATTTCAACGCCAGCTCTCTCCCTCTCTGTGACTACAATACTTTCATTGTTTCATGTTATTTCAACAATGGCACTAGCCAGTTATTAAATTAGAGCGTAATCCACTTTGACACGCGCATATAAACATTAATTGAATTCGCAAATGAGCAGTTTATATGAAATTATAAATTAACTAATTAGCATGTCGGTTATTATTATTATTTGTATTATTTAAACTGATATGGTTTCTGTTCTCTCTCTCTCTTTTTTTTTGCACGCCTCAACAATTGGATTAAGTGCATCAAATGAAATGGTTTTTAAACTGCCGCTTTTAATATAAAAGCCATAAAAAAAACACGCGTGACATACCAATAAAATCCATTTAAATGTTTGCGGGTTATCCTGCTTAATTTTAATTTAGTTAATGAAATGTTTTTGTTCATGATTTCAAACTCAAAGGAATGAGGCCAAACAACGTGGTGAGCGCGCCAAATACAAATAAATTATCATTTTTATTATTGAAATAACATTTATTATTTAAGAACAGCGCATTAACGATAATACAAAGAGTTTCGTTGGCATAAGGCTGCCATAATGCATGGAGGCTTATACGTTTCAATATTTAGCATATTATTTAAATTGCTTAAATATATATAATAATATTATAAATATTATTTAACATCATTTATAATCTTCAAGCATTCCATAAACATTTTATTTATAATATATAATGTATAAATATAAAATAATATAATATAAATATAATAATAATAATAATAATAAAATAATATAATATAATAAAATATATTAATAAAATAATAATAAATACAGTCGAGTCTCAATAATTCGAAATGGCAAGGGGATCAGGTTTTTTACGAATTAGACGGAAATTCAAATTATCGGGACTCGACTGTAACGAATTTTTTTCAAGGGGATAGAATTTGTTTCGATTTATCGCGATTATCGATTTAGCGGGGTACAAATTATCGAGACTCGACTGTATATAATATTTAAATATATAATATTTAATCTTTTTATATTTTATATTTGGGTTTGGGTTTATACCTAAACCCATTAAATCCATAAACATTTACTTTATAAGTATAAATCTACAATATTTAAATATATAATATTTAAGCTTTCAATGTTATTTTATACCCTAAACCCATTGAAAATGACTTAGTTAATGGGCCATAATGATTTAGTTAAATGGTTTGTAATAGGCAGAAGCAGATATGGCAGACTCGCTTAGATTTATACTGTATATTTCTGATCTGAAGCAACAGCCGAGTCAAGCTAGAACACTTCGTCTGTTTGTCTGCCTGTGTGCATAAGCGTATCGAGCTTAGAGAGCATAAGAGTCTAGACTCTAGACACTTGAAATAGTGCACCTAAATCGATAAAAGCGTACAAAATTAGAAAGCTAATTCCCACACTTCAAAAACTCAATACATTTTCAATTTAATTCAATTTGCAAATCAGAGGTTGGCACAAAAATAGATTTTAATTGATATAAGCAATCACATTTCATTGTTTCATATACATTATTTTGAACACAACTGTACAGAAATGCTTCTATATTACTCGAAAATCAAGTTTGTTTCAAGTTATGGTTGAGTTTCTTATCGATTAAAATAAAATAAATTCTTCAATTGCTTAAACATATCTTACCTGTTAATAGGTATAGAGGAGACTACAAATTTAGCATAAATTCTACCAAAGTATACACAACAAGTAAGAAAACTCTCGATGGTGATGCCCGACTAGGAGATCCCCTGAACCCCGTCCGATCTGCGTTTTTAAATATACTCAGTTATGTATTTATTAACGCAGGAAAAATTTTAGCTTGTGAAATTAAATAATAAAAAAATCAAAAATCAAAATTGTATAAAATATTTATTAATCCAAATACAAAATTTGGAGACTCTAGCTCGAAAGATGTACAAGATATAATTTAATAACTTGATTTCGATAAGGTTCTTAATCGATAACATTAAAACGGAAATAGTATCGATTTTTTAAAACAAACTCGATATGCGCGTGCTATACAGGGAGTTCAAGTCTCTAGCTCTTATATGTTCTGAGATCGACGCGTTCATACATACGGACAGACGGACAGACAGACAGACAGACAGACGGACAGGGCTAGATCAACTCAGCTCGTATCCCTGATCAAGAATATATATACTTTTGGGGTCTGCCAAGCCCCCTTCTGCCTGTTACATACATTTGACACTTTAACAAAACCATTATACCCTGATTTCCCATTTTCAATGGGTTCAGGGTATAAAAAGCGAGTTGGAACGTTCCCTATAAAATAAGATAAAATTCAGCTTTGAAAACGAAAAATACATATATTTTTAAAATATTATTTTATATTTATAAAAATAATATTAAATATATTTTAAATATTAAAAAAAAGCAAGAGACTTACATACATTTCTATATATAAATCTATAAATAAAAAATCAAATTATTAAAACAGCAACTCGACTCGAAATCAGGGTGTTTTCTAGTCGAATACTTCTAAAACTGCACTTGCTTAAAAAAACTAATTAACATTTTTAGACAATTTCCATTCATCAAAAATGTTTCTTTTACTCATTTCTGCCATACATCTTTCGATTAGTTTCATTTGACTGACTTGCTTCAACTTTCTTATCCAAGAATCTTAACTTATTCTATGAGCAGCAACAGCAGCAGCAGCATATCGAATTGCTGAGCAATGCAACAGCAGCAGTCTAATCATTAGCTGTTGTCACTATGTTCCCACAGAGAACCTGCACCTTATCGCCAACATCAACAGCCATCAAAATTCATCGTTTTCATTGCATAATAATGCAAGAGGAAAAGGTCACATGGCGTTGGCCCCAGCTCATCATCATTCATATTCATGTATGGCTTACATAGATATATATATATATTATATATATACTGCCTGCCTCTGTAGAAATTTGATCGCCTCCCGCCCAGCACTGCATTCATAATTTGATCGATTGCAGCGCTTCCAAACTACTTTGACATTAATTGACTCCAAATATGCACAAGCGCATGAAATTATGAAAATCTTATTAAAGTCAACCAGCCAGGCGAACACTGAATGATCCTTTTGTTACCCAAAAAAAAAATGTATAAAAAAGAAATAAAAATTTACCGGGCTAACTTCATAAATGCTAATGTGCCTGGCTGCCTTGACGGGCGGCTAAGAAATGATTGATGGACCTGGCCAAAGCAAGGAACAAAAACAAGAATAAATAAACTGCGTTGAGGTTTCTATTTACTATTGAGTGCAAAATTATGCGGTGCACACCTAGTAGGAGTAGCAAAAAAAGGACCAGAAAAGAACGCCCATAGCCAAAGGAAAATCTCAGCTTGCGCCTTTAGGGCACATTTTCGGCAACTCCTTGATCCAATTTAATCCCACGGCTTAGCCACAACGAGCTGGACTTAAGCGTCTTAACGCATGTTGCAACATGTTTACCAGGACCAAGCAAAGATTTAGTTATTATACCTGAGGGCAACAGTGCAAATATGAATGGAATTTCGGTTACAGAGTGATCTACGAGTTCTTTGTCAAGAGAGTTTTCAATCCAATGCAGAAAGAGCGGAAATGTACATGTTTGTAGGTGGACTGCCGTAGAATAGAATGTAGCTGGCTTTAAATTTACTATATTCAAATCATAATCTAGTTACATGTAAAGCTTAAGAATACTCAGCCTTAATCTCTTTTCTTAATCATAAACTTTTACCATTAACATTTTGAAAACTAGTCCAATGTTTTGCATTTACAACTCAGTCTTAGCCAAGTTTTGATCTAGTCAAGAAACCAATTTGCTGAGCACTCACAGTCGACAGTCGACTGCTGCCATTCCAAGGCCAACAAGAATAAATGTATTCTCAGTTATATTGTACATTATCAGACGTTTTCTGTTCTCTCGTCCTGTGCGTGCGTGGCGCCGTAAAAAGCATTTTGTGTAAATGCGGCGCAAACAAGCTCGAGACTAATTACAGCCAAAGATAACACCAGAAAGCAAACCGCACCAGGATAATAATCTAAGCAAATTTATCAACAGACGCACACACACACACTCACACTTCAAGTTAAAGTAAAAGAGAGAAAAAAAACCCATATAAAATTATAAAAAGCCCCAAGCTTTGCATGTGTGCAACACCAAGGAACACATATACAAAAGGATACAAGTGAAAAATTATGCGATGGAGACTAGAGCCACAGACATAACGCAAACAGCCAACCCATACATAACCCATAGGCCAAAGGGCAGCCTGAGCATTCAGTACACAGTTGTTTGTTAAGTGTGAACTTGAAGCAGAAAACATGCCACGTGCCGCAGGCCAAAACAGAAAAGGACCCAAAGAGCATACGAACTAGGATAAGCCAAGGCAAAAAAAAGGCGAAAAAAAAACATAAACCGAAATTTTGATGCACTTTAAATAATTGTTACTTAGCTAATTATGACGAGCATAAAGAGTTTTTTTAACTCAAATATTTATTCAAATATATATGTATATATGTATGTATTTACCTATAGTTATTATTGTGAGGATATAAGAATAAGGCTACGATTTTAGCTGAGCTTTATAGGCAGGAAAGGGCTATAAATTTTACTGATAAGAATTCTCGTACATTTGTAAATCTATATAGACAACCTTTAAGATTTAAAATAAAAATATATTTTATTTAAAATTTGCGTTTGCAAATTGAAAAAGAGTTCTGTCTCTCTCTCTCTATATATATTGTATATATAAATTTAGATATATATATTTATTTTACTTATTTTAGTTAATCTATTTTCATTTTGCAACATATTAGAAATCTCTATAAAAGAAGAGATTATTTATAATATTTATAAAATTATATATATATTTATAATATTTTATTTCCATTTCAAAAGAGTTCAAATCGCCCTTTGCTTAAAGAAATATATTTTCATATATATTTTTTTTATTTTTAAACAGATAAAGCTAAGTACAAAGCAAGAGATCTCAATATTTCTTTTAATATTTATATATTTCTAACTACATTTTCAAGCAGATCTGAACGCCTTTATGCAAGAAAAATCTTTAAATGTATTATAATATATTTTATATAAATATATCTAATATATTATATAATTTTTCTATATGCAAACAACAGCTCAGAAAGCGCTAAGTAAAAAGAAATAGTTCCTAATTAAATATACAAATATTTAGGTAATTTATTGCCAGCTCAAAACAGATCTAAAAGCCCTATATACCGAGAAACAGACTCTTCAAAATTTATCAACATTTTTAGCCACTTCCAAACAGTTCAAAAAACTTTAAATATAAAGAAAGAAATTCGAATATTAATTTAATTTATTTTTATTATTTTAAGACACATCTAAATACACTATTTTGATTGGCAAAAGGATCAGCAAAAATCCTAAGATAATTTACCATTCCATTTGCATGCAGAAATATTTGGAAACCAAAATGCTGAAAGGTTTATTAAACTGTAATTCCACGAATTCACATTAGCAATATATTATTAATACCACATATCGAAAATTCCCTTTGAAGTTACAATCATGTTCATATAGTAATTATACCCAGAGCCGCAAAACGGAAACTGTGTGAAAATTGCATGTTGCTTGAGTAAAATAACAGAAATTTGTTTTTCACACAAATAACCAAAAGGCAAAAGGCCTCCAAAATGTCTGATATATAACACCCACGAGCTCCAGCCCAAGCCTCAAGTCTAGGTAACAGCTTTTTAACATAAATTTCCAGTTACACGGCAGGAAGTCTTCGCCGTCGTCGTGCGTCAGTTGCTTGCCACACAATTTCCATTAGCAGCTAGCGCCAGCACATGTGACGTTCCCGTTGGCAGACGTGGGTTAGGTAAAGACACGGCCATTTGACATTTTAAGGAGCGCCAAGAGCGCAAGTGGCCCACAGGTAGGTCACAGACCAGCCCAGCTCAGCTCAGCTCAGCCAAGCCCAGCCCTGACATGTCAACTGCTGAGCGCCACGCACAATTTGAGTTGAAATTCTCAAAGGCAATATAAAATATATAAGCGATGGACTAACGTTAAATACACATAAGTGAATAGCGTGGCCAAAGAGGAGCACAAACAAATGCAAGGAGAAACCTGCAGCGACGTTTGCCAAGTCCTAGCTCTCACCACAGTTCAACGTGTATTCCCCATGGGACTGCTGCACACCTGTGGTAAGCGCTCAAATTTCAATGCAATGTTCAAATAGAAATTAAATGCCAGACCGCATTTTAGACTAATGCCAAAATTGCGCGCATCCAACGTGCTCATATCAGCTTACATCATCATCAGCAGCAGCAGCAGCATCCCTAAACTCCCACTCCTAAAGGACAGGTATATACTATATATTTGTATGGCAGGCAGCCTGAATCAACCACAACATATACACCTACTTCCTCTGCACAGCAGCTCTGTCATATGAGACGCTTTGCCAAAATAAATATAAAAAAAAAGAAAAGAAGAAGCACAAAATAAAACGATATTGAATACATGCCTGGGCCAACCACAATGCCAAGGAAGTGGAAGTGGTGGCCCGCAGCAGCACAGGAACAACCCAACACTTAGTCTCGGAAATGGCTCATAGCCTGGCCGCCCAGCTGCCCTGCCTGCCGATAGATGGCTCATAGATAGTGGTTGGCCCTAATAGTTGGTGGTCTGGGCCCAGTTAAGTGTTTTGCATTTGCAATGCATAAAGCAAGTTCCCTTGCTCTCATCCTCTCTCTCTTTCTCTTTTGACATGTGCAAATTTTAGATGGATTCCCGATAAGTTTATGCGAAGCAAAAACCGATTATAAACGAACGATTTGTCCATATTGTCAAAGGCACAAAAAAAAGGTAAATTGAGTGCATGCAGGCAAACGGGCCTAAGCCCTGAAATCATTGGCCAACGTTAATAGATGTCAAAGGTAGAGTCGGGGAGTTGAGCTAAAGTGTAAATTACTCAGGTTAGAGCAAGGACTTTTTGATAGGTTTACGAGACTAGAAGATATTCTGTATGAGACTTAAACATATTGTTATATATTTTGTAAGTTTATATGAGAGTACGTATAGACATATGATTTATAAGCAAAAAAATACTTTTAAAATCTCTAAGTTCCATAGTTCCTAAGATAGAGAGAATGTTGAATCACCTCAGCTATTGATGTTAATCATGAATATATATAGTATACATATGCTCTTGTTACTCATAAAAATATATATAATATACATGTATATATGGATGTACAGTGTCGCTGTGTTGTGCTCAGGCGCACTACTATTTTCATGAACAGCTATATATATAATGAATTCTTTCTTAGCTATAGAACCAGACTTTAGTCTGACAGAAAATGTGAGAATTTATTTCATTCTTGAACTTCTTTACTCCTATAGAGCCAGAATGTTGAGTCAGTCTAATTTAACAGAATAAACAGATCTATTCCGATTATGCATAATCTTTGGCCATTGTGTGCACAGTTTGAGTTAGAGATCGTTTCCCTGTATCTAGCTCACATGTATAAGACCAACTGATTTGTAATTTTTCTAACATTATAATATTTTTACCATAGCTTACCTGACAAACCTAAATGAAGTCGCACACTCACTCTCCAGTATTCCACGTATTTTCAGCTGTCAAATCAGTGTGAGTCGTACAAATCAAGCGGCACAGTAGTTGCAGCCTAGATTTTGGCCAATGCAGCGACCAGATCGACCAACATTAATAACGCTTCAATAGCGCCGCACAAATGACAATAGGTAGACAGAGCCGGGCCAGGGATTTGCCAGGGAATAAAAGTGCTCAATAGCCATAGACGTGGCTTTTCAATAAAAGTTCCGACAAAGGCTGCGCCCAAACAATTGGGCAACAGCAACGAACAAAGCAGGCACAAAATTACAGCGCACGTTGGTTGAGTCGCTGCATTTGATTACGAGGAACCCAGTGCGAAACTATGTCCAGCTCAATGCAGAGCGAGAGTGAGAGAGAGAGAGAGAGAGAGAGGGAGAGGGAGGTATGTGTGTCCTGTGCATGCAGCATTTGGCAAGTTGAACTGAGTCGAACAATTAGTCCACGCCCTTGAGCATTTTTACACCTGGTAATTGCTCCACAAAACGTCGTGTAATTTTTCTTTAACGCAACTCAAATGACTTTTGGCCTCGACCCTCGACACTCCACTCTCGACCATTGTTTCCCAATCTTGACCGCAAGCAGTTTTCAGATGCTGCACAGGCAAGGATATATGTGAGTTTGACTTTCAGCTGCAGGCCATAAAACATTCGCATTCGCTTGCTTTATTAAAGCCTCGGAGACAATTGTGACCATGGTCACAGATATGTGAGATATATATATACGAGTAATGTATATATATATGTATATATATCTGGGTTATTCCAACTACATTTCGTTTTCATGATTAATGTGTTACAGTGCCTGGTTTTGTATGCAACTGTTTTCTATTGAGGCATTGTGCATCTGTAGGCGTTCGTTCGAGGATTCTTTGGCTTCTTTGTCGGCATTCTCACCTTGCCTGGCACCTTTGAGAGTTAATACGTTTACGATGAGCGCTGACTTTTGTATTATTATTATTATTATTATTATTGTTCTCGGGAATTCGGGCCCTTAACAATATTTGGCCAGCTGAAATTGAAAAACAAAAAACAAAATGGGTCACATAAGCCATGTCGTAGTATATATTATAATAAACGCTGCGCAAACTTTTACCCATTCGATTTTGATGACTTTTCAATAAGCCAAATCGCTGGGTCATCAGCTTTTCATGTTGATGATGATGATGATGGCAATGCAGTCCAATTAGAGAGAGTGAATTGATCTTAAATTCAATTTAAAATGCATCAGCATGTTTACCGTAATAATATCAACACATTTATTGATGAACAGCTTTTGCCCGCAGTTTTATCTTATAATATGGTCCATAATATCGCCCCCGAGCTCCATTTCCAAGCAGGCGAACAGGCACAAGCGCAGACGCAGCCGCAGACGCATCCAGGACCAGTTTTCAGTTTCAATTTCAGTTCAAGATGCACCAGGTGCAATACCTTAATGAGCTTTTCTTGTTGTTGTTGTTGTCGAACTTAACGAGTGGCCTCTGCGCCGGCGGCTGCTGCCTTTTTGTTTTACGCAAAAGTGTCTGTGGCTTAAATAAATTTTAACTTGGCACTTTTTTGTGAGCAACAGGCGGGATTTTTTTTTTCGTCGGCAGCGGCACAGCTGTTGATGCCCTGTTTGTTGTAGACTATGGGGTATGCTGAAATGCAAGACTGGATTGGTTTCTTTCAGGCATTTGTAAATATGTAAGTCGGTGTTATTATTTACACAAAATTTGTTTTTGATATTTTTATATATTTCATATTTCATATAGAAACATATAGAATCGAAAGTTAAGTTATTGATATATTTAATTTATTAAATTTATTTATTTATTTATTTTTAATAGACCTCAGAGTATGTATTCAATTTTATTAATTACTTAATTTAATTCTTAAACTATAAATTTTTAAAGAACGTTTTTCATATTGCTTAAGTTATTTTTAAGTTATTTTAAATTTCATAAATTTTAACTATTTTGAACCACATTTAAAATTTTTGTTCCCGATAAAAATTTTATCAAAGTATTTAACATATATTTTATAGTATGGCAAAATGCCTAAATAATTATTTTATAATCAAGTAAGATTATTTAATAATTTTTGTATAATATAGTAAAATTATTTAATACAAATTTTGTATAATATAGTAAAAATTTTGTATTAAAATTATTATTTATTAGTTTTTTTTATAATATAATAAATTTATTTAATAATTATTTTGTAATATAGTAAATTTATTTAATAAATATTTGATAATTTAGTATATACCACAAAGTAACCAAATAAAAGCAATACAAAAAACAATTGCAATAAAAACAAAAATAGTTTAAGTTATTGCAATACATTGATTAAAATATATTAAAATACAGTCGAGTCCCGATAATTCGAAATGGCAAGGGGATCAGTTTTTTTCGATTTAAACACAAATTCAAATTATCGAGATTTCTATCATATAGATATCCCCATCAAGGGGATAGAATTTTTTTCGATTTATCGCGATTTTCGATTTAGCGGGGTACAAATTATCGAGACTCGACTGTATATTATTAAAATATATTCATGCCATTATTAATTGAATATCAAATCAGTTAAAAAGCCATTTAGATTTGTCTTTCAGTGCTTTAAGCGTGGGGTGCAATTTTGGCTTGGCCAATAGAATCTTTAGTGTTGGACTCAACGGGCCAAAGCGATGTATCGCCACAGAAAATATTTGAGAGACATCAAATCGAATAGTCCTGGCGGGCAATTGCTGAACTCTTGTCCTGAGATGACTGAATTGCTAAATATCGTTGTATCAGTTGTTTTACATATAGCGAAACAATTGATGCGGAAGTTCACAAATAAATTGATTCAATTTTAAATTATTAAATTTTTTAAATATTTGCACACGTTTGGCAGACAATTTCTGCTTAAATTTGCAAAGCTTATTTAATATTTAAATAGCTTAAATGTCATTGAAAACTTAAGCTTCGTCACCTCAAATGCTTACCTGTATTATATTATAAGCCTTTTTATCAGTTCATCATGCAAATGAAAGTCCATTATTCGCATTTATCCCTCACACCTAGTCAAACTACAGGGTATTTCAATAGTCAATCACATTTGATAGCCCACGCATTTGTGGTAAATGCTTGCTTAAATGTTTTTCTGTAGCTCATTCGCGTCGCACTGTTTATGCAGTTAACTGATATTTTTGCAAGGCAGATAAAAATGCTGTATGCTGTGTGCTGTGTGCCTTACCTGTGCGCTGTGCGCATCTGTTATCCTGGCGGCAGGCAGGTGAGAGGCTAGCCCAGCAAGTCCTGCCGCTGCTCGCACGCTGGGGAGGTAATCGATCTCATGCGGTTTATTTACATCCGTTATTGAAATTCGCTTTTTGCCTTTGCTCGTCGTTGTTGTTGTTGTTGGCGGTTGCCTTTGTTTTTATGAATTGGCTTTGTAGTCCTTGCTGCTGTCATTGCTGTTATTGTTGTTGTTGTCGTATTGATGACAATTGCATTTTGGCATGCAGCTGGGTCCCATTTACATCCGGTGCGCGCTTTTTGCAGCAGATTTTTTCCTCTTTTTTTCACTTTTTTGCTTCCGATTTTAGTTTTAAATTTGCAGCCGGCGGAAGTGGAAAACGCATCTCAGCTCTTTAACATATCTATCAATACTAACTAGTTTCCTGATTTTAACAAGTCGAAATCCAAATTGAATGCCAAAAATAAATGTCAAATTATGGGATAAGCGTTTGGAATGAAATGAAATAAAAGGAAAATAATATCAAAGCTGGTTTGTTCTGATAGGTCAAGCTGTCTATAGAGCTTATTATGTTAGCTTCCTCCACTTTCCTTATTCGAAATAAGCGAGAACATGGTCTCTAAAAAAATAAACAAAATATATTTTATACAAATGAAATGACACAGATGAACAAGCTTCATTTCATGAATTAGTATGAAAATTTCAATTTTTTGTTAACTTCAGACAGTTTTTGTTTTAAATTTATATCAATTCTCTAACGTAATTCATTTTTATAATTTTTCAGAATTTTTCTTTTAATTCCAATACTATTTTTTAACTTAGTATCACACATTGCTGCTACACTTATTGCCATCTGTAACTCTTATTATACCCTAAACCCATTGCAAATGGGAAATCAGGGTATAATGTTTTTGTGAAAATGTATGTAACAAGCAGAAGGAGACGTGGCGACCCCATAAAATATATATATTCTTGATCAGCTCGATAAACTGAGTCGATATAGCCATGTCCGTCTGTCTGTCCGTCCATGTGAACGCAGCGATCTCGCAAACCACAAAAGCTAGAGATCTGAAATTTGAAATGTATACTAGTGTATATCCTACGCAGTACGAGTTTATCTTTCCCATTTCCTTATTATCGATAAAAATCGATAACTTTTCTTCGTTTTTGAATACCGTTATAGCTATAGATTTCAGATTTACTGTGTGTATCCGTGTAATGAATACAAACATTTTGCAATTTTTGGATTTAGGGTACCACGCCCCCTTCCCCCCAAATATGAAAAAAACGTATTTCAAATACTAGAGACTTGTGCTTTGGCAAATACATACATAAGAATGTCATTAGTACGCTGTAAAAGTTTGATTACGAAAGTTCATCTAGAAGCAAACCTATTCAACAAATAAGTCTCCAAAATATTGCCCATTCTGCAGCCCAAGCGCTGCCCGCGCGCAGTCGCTGCGTAAACTGCGCAGTAGCAGAGCAAGTGCTTGTGCGTGCGTGTGCATGTGTGTGTGTGTGTGTGTGTGTATGTGCATGTGTGTGTGTGTATGTGTTGTTTGTGTATATGTATATATAAAAGAAGCGTAAAATGATTTGAATAGGGTATCTCTTAGTCGAGCAGTCTCGACTAGAGCACTCTTACTTGTTAAGCTTGACTTGACTGTCCTTAAAAACATTATCTCATTAAAAATAATATCTTATAAATATGAGCGAGGAGATAATATCTAGATTATTCGCCGCACTTTCAAAGAAACTGTAATTTTGTTAAGCTTCAAGTGCTCAGTTACATTAAAAATAAAAAAAATATCAAATTCCCCTCCATATCTCATTCTTATAATTTTCAAAAATTTTATAAATGTAATTTTAATATGAAAAATATTTTCTTAAGGTTCCCACATTGCTGCATGCAGAATTCCCAGGTGTAACTTCCATTGAGCTTGCCTCACCTGTCCTTCAAATTATCATCTCCATACATAATCAACAATTTCACTGGCCAATACGAAATTATATATTTGTAGCAAGACTAAACCAGATATAAGTAAAGAATGAAAAAAGAAACAAAACAAAATTCACCTGTCCACACGGATTTCTAACTTTTAATACATAAATTAATGCTTTAAGCAAAACACAAAGCAATCCACGACATTAAAAAGATAAAGAGCTGCACACACAGACAGAGTGAAAGAGATAGGTATATAGAGATTCCACCTGCAGTTGAACATTCAAGAGCAACATATAATAATCCCATCAACATTTTTGGATACGCTTTGCAAATGAATTGCGGCTCGACCGGCCGGTTCAATAAGTGGGAACAGGAGTGGGAATGAGAGCGGGAATAAGCACGGGAACCGGGCCGAACCGGACCAAAGCGTGGATAATAATAATGTGGAACCGAAAATGTGTGTGTGCTGGGATCCGCTGCTCAGGACTGACGACGACTAGCTGGCGTCTGTCTCGACTGCCTCGAACTGTCTCGAACTGTTCTGCATTTGCACCTGCAACGGTTGCTCCAGCCAGCAAATTTGATGAGCCGTGCGTGGCTTATAATTAAATTGAAGTTGTAGATACAATTTGATATCAACGCCGTTGCGCTACATAAAACATATACGTATTAAAAAATTTTATAATGGCTACGCTTTGCATTTAAATACCTTACACAAAAAAAAAAGGCACAATGTTCGGGGGTATAAAAAAGGAATAAGCGTAAATTTTCAACTCAAGCAAAAAGTCATAAAAAATAATGTGAACTCAAAGCGTAGCTATATAGGCATGTGATAAGTGATAAGTGATAAGTGATAAGTAAAAGATAGCTGTTCTTAATAATATAAATAAAATATATAGAAAATAAGTTAACACAGCCAAAAGGGGGGGACAGCTGCTTTAGTCCATATTCTCCAATCAGACGAGGCAAACTAAAATATTAAATATTGTTAAAATTACTAAATTTCACTGAATACCAAGTTTATTTGTCTGCGTTCGTATAGGACACAGTGCTCCGAAGTGCTAAGGTAAGTAAGTAGCAAGGGCGCATTTAACTTATATAATTCAATATATAATATTATCCAAATAATATCCAAAGCAATTCTTGTTTATTTTTTCCTTTTTATATAGCTAGTAGAAACTTAAGAATTAGCAAATATTTTTTCATAGAAACCTAAAAAGAAATTAATTAAAAGAAGGTTTTTTGTACACAAGAATTAATTCTGATTGCTCTTTAAAAATAATTAAAATAAAATAAATAAATAAATTCAAAGTTTCCTTGACTCCACAATAGACTCTACATAAGTCTTTCTCTTACATATTTTATGTCTAAATAAGCAATAAAATATGCATTTCTAACTAGCTAACTCGTTTTTTATATGCATACAGCTGTGCTCATGAAAATAGTAGTGAGACTGAGCACTAATTGTTGGACAACAAATTTCAATGTTGGATAACGAATTTTAGTGTTGGACAACAAATCTTAATGTTAGACAACAAATTTTAATATACAATATTTTGAAAAACAAGTTGAAGCAAATATTAAAATTAATATATTTTGGATTAATTTAAATGTTTTATTTATTTTTTTTGGACTAGATATGTAATTTTTTTAAATTTTACAATCCCTTTATTTTATTTATTTTATTTTATTTTTATTATAAACTAAATCTAAATATTTAATTTTATTTAACATTTTTGCTCTTATATTTAATATTAACTCAAAACATTGCGACTCAAAACTGTGCTAATAAATTAGTTTTTCCTTTCGTTAATTCATAAAGTGTGACTTTTAAGAGGGTCAAGAAGTAAGTGTAATGGGCTTTAGTGATTCAAAAAGTGATCATTTGACTCTCTCAAAATATCTGCAGAAGTTGGTCTATGTATGCTAGACAGCCCACATGTGTTTGGTGCGTGCATACACAGGACAACCCACAATTAACCTGTGTAAAAGTATCTTAAGCTGCAACTGAAAGTAATACAGTAGAGTATAGTATTACATGTATTACATATATAAGGTTGGCAAAAAAGTCTTGCGGTATTTTTATTGAATTTCAAATATGCGCCGTTTTGTTCGATGACGAGTTCCCAACGAGATGCCAACTTCAAATTGCCCCTCTTATAGAAACTCGCTTCCCTATTGTCAAAAAACTCGGAGAGCCAATTTTCACAGGACTCTCTTGTGGACAACTTCCGACTACCAAGCTCGTTCGCCATGGACAGAAATAGGTGGTAATCACTTGGTGCGAGATCCGGACTATACGGTGGATACAAAAGAACCTCCCATCCGAGCTCCCGGAGCTTCTGGCGCGTCACCAAAGATGTGTGTGGCCTGGCGTTGTCCTGGGAGAGCAGCTCATAGTGGATGATTCCCTGCCAATCCCACCAAACACACAGAAGAACCTTCCTGGCCGTCAATCCAGGCTTGGCCACCGTCTGGGCAGCTTCACCGCTTTTCGAACACGACCGTTTGCGCTTCACGTTGTCGTAAGTGACCCACTTTTCATCGCCAGTCACCATCCGCTTCAAAAACGGGTCGATTTTGTTGCGATTCAGAAGCGATTCGCATGCATCCATACGGGCAAAAAGGTTTTTTTCCTTTGTTTTTTTTAATCCAAGCTTCTTCAAATGGTTTTTAACGGTTTGATGACTCATGCCCAGCTCTTGGCCGATGCTACGGGTGCTACTATGCCGGTCTCTTTCGATCAATTCAGCGATTTTATTGCAATTTTCGGCGACAGGCCTTCCGGACCGTGGCGCATCTTCGATCACCTCTGCACTAGAACGAAAACGTTGAAACCATCGTTGTGCGGTGGAAATGGAAACTGTATCGGGTCCATAAACTGCACAAATTTTATTAGCAGCATGAGATGCATTTATCGTAATAGTACTGTAAAATATGCCGTATTTTCTCTTTATTTTGCTCCATGTTTGCGGCGCTATAACTCACGAACGACTAACAACAAACAACAGTTAATCAAACACGTGTTAGCACGTGAAAATAGCTTTCCAAAAAGCTCTAGAGTGAACCGATGCGACGAATACAACTAGAACTACGCGCTTGCAAAGACAAGCTTGCGGAAATACCGCAAGACTTTTTTGCCAACCTATTATATAGTTTTTAGTCCAGTTTTTTAACATGCTTAAATAGTATTTCTAAATGCTCTGCTAGTCATTCAATTGGTATATATATTCATATATTTGTATGGATCCCATTTGACGAGCAGCGTCAGCAACAGCTTCATTGCCATTGCTGACTTGATATCTTTTTTAGTATATATTAAATATCAATAAATAAGTAATATAAATAAATAATATAAATAAATAATATAAATAAATAATAATAAATATATATTTTTTTTATATTGGTATCTGTGAATTGATATATTTAAAATCTGAAGGAATTGGTATTGTCTCTTTAACAGAGCTGTTAAGAATTCCATTTGAATGGAAATTCAAAATGGGTTTTTGTTCTGAAAACCCATTTTGAATTTCCATTCAAATGGAATTTTTAACAGCTCTGCTCTTTAATATGTAGAGGAAGTTCCCTCATTGCATTAGACAAGTCGCGCCATATCAAGAAATTGTCTTGTTTCACCTTTATTATGGACAACAGCTGACAGCTTTTTTTGCCAGTCGAGCATTCGCATGCACAAAAAGTAAAAGTTGGCTCATAATTTTAAATTTAAAAAAAAAAATCTGCATTTAAATGTCTTTGCCTTTGTTGTATAAATCAAAATTCACTCACAGGCGCGATTGTATGCAAAAAATGTATATATATAAAAATAATAAATGCTGCAGGTGGCCACAAGCCGTGTCCATTTGTCCTTTGAACATTTTCAAGTGTTTGTCTTTGCCATCCAGTTGGACAAATTTACATGCGCGCCTCGCACACAATGAGGCAGCCGCAGGTAGGCCCGACTGGACATTCCAATCGACAGTGGACAATGGCCACACGTCGATATTCAAATAGTTTTTTATTCCCCATTCTTTACATTTTTTTTTCCTTTTCATTTCATTTCATTTGTTTGCTGCTGCTCGAGGCACACACACACACACACAAGCCTAGCGGGTCAAATATATTTTAAATGAAAATACTTATAAAGGTTGTTTGCTCGTCTGATTTCCGCTTTTGTAATGCTCATTATCCTTTGTCTGGATGTGTGACAAACTTCTACTTCGCAGCTGTGTGGGTGTCCCTTGATATTGTACTGCAAGCCTTAAGCCTGGTGAGAGACAGCAGCAAATCAATCAAACGTTGTCTAGCGAAAAAATAATCCTTTTTTCGATTTTGAAATTTTTGACAGACAAAAAAACATTTCATATTAATAACTGGACCTATTCATAGCTGATATTTGTTCAGTGAAATGTTTCTAAAAATGTTCGACTTAGAAATAAAAATATAATTGATTTCGATAGCTTTCAAAACACCATAATTATAACATTTAGCTTATGACATTTAGATTATATGAGCTTTAAAGTAGTTTTTACTAGTTTTAAAATCTTTTAAAAAGTTGATCAAAGTATTTTAAGAAGAAATGTCAAGGCGCGAGGATTAAGATATACTAAAAACATATCCATGCTCAAGATATACTTCGCAACATAAAACTATAAACAACTTTTACACACTTTGCTTTATGTTTTTCTAAAAATAATTGTAAAATTTATTTTATATATTTTATGTATAAGTTTGTACATGGATATTGCATAATTATTTGAACTTCCACACCATAATGCCAGCTACAATTATTAATATTATCACAATTAATAAAATGATCAAGATTCTACGACGGGAGGAACTACGTCGAACTACTGCAGTTTCAAGTTCAACGCGGCCCTCCTCCACGTCAGCGACAGCGGCTTCGACAAGCGTTTCAACTTTATCTGCAATGTGAAATGTTTATCTTAATGAATGGAAAGCATTGTTAAAAACCGACTGCATTTATGATTATACGATATGATATTGAATCGAAACTATTTTTGATTTCAGCAATCGATATGCAAGCTAGTTTCCGTTTATGAACATCGTTCTATAAGCACAACTACTCACCCAGCAGCTCTCCCTGCTCGGTCACCAACTTGCTTAGCTCCATTCATAATAAAATTCACATCGATTATATCCTTCTCTAGAAGTAGCACTTGGTTGTGGCGCTCGACGAGCATATTGTGCGCCCTCTCCAGATCTGCTTCTTCTTGTTGTTGCTGCTGCTGCTGCTGCTGCTGCGGCAGCTCCGTTCTGGCCGACATGATAGCCTGCTGCTCAGCAGCTACGGCCTCATTATAGATTTTTCGCGAGGCCTTCGAGTTGCTCTTCTGCTGCGCGGAGTAGTTCACCAGCACATATTGAAAATCACGTTTGAGCCGCTCCAGCTGCAGCTTCTGCTGGCGATCTCCGTGATGTAACTTCAACTGCAGCCGCTTCAAGTCCTGACTGGTGATCTCTACCAGCTCATTGGCTTTGCTATTAATGCTGTGAATCTGCTCTTGCAGCGCAGACGAATCCTTGGCTTTGGCAATCAGCTTGAGCTGCTTCTCCAGCTGCTTGGTGCTCGTGTTAATCGCTATGATATTGTGAGCAATATCGTCGCAGACCGTTGAAAATTCTGCAGGACTGATGGGGGCACTGTAAATGGCAGCAAAGCTCCCATGCCTGCTGCTCGACGAATTATTGACTGTCTGCGCCATAACTCACTGGACTCTGCTCACTAAAGCACTGGGTGTGAGCTGGGACACCTGGTGTGTGTTCGATGACAAAAATTTGTCTTTTGATGTTTCGCTAGCGCAGCTTTCTACCTATCAAGTGCGCTTCGCATTGCAAAATGACGAACTAATGGTTGAGTCGAATAAACATAGTTTATCAGAACTGAAATATAAACATTCATATAAATATACGTGTACATATACATATACATATACATATATATACATACATATAAGTATATATATATATAGATATACATACATACATACAGTTGTGGTCAGAAAAATAGTAGTGCTGCACTGCACTAAACAAAAACATAGTAAAACGATCATTTTGTCGAATAAACAATAACAAGTTTTCCACTTGTTGTTTAGAATAGAATTTAAAGAATAGAATTACAAAAAAATGTCGCTACTTTCTGTCATAATTAGTTGTTTAATAATAATTTTTAATAATTGTTTTTGACGATTTTACAAAAAAATGCATTGAAAATCGGTCGATCATTAAAATAGTAGTGCTGAATGTAAGAAGTTTAAAAAAATTAATAACAATAGTAAATTTAAAGAAAAACGTATGCACAGGAAATGTTATTAATTTTGTTATATTTTAGTAATTGAAATTAAAAATAATTACAATTTTTTTATTTATTTTAGTGGATAGACGAAAAGCATTGCTCTGCAGAAAAGAGAATTTTAAATTTTGTAGGATTGAAAATCAGCGTAAAGCTTATAAAGCAATTGAAAATATTGTTGAATGAAAATATCCTATGAATTTTAAAGCCATTAGCTATAAGAAAAAAACCTGAAAAACCTGGTGGTAACTTGACAGAGAATAAACCAATTCATGCAATATGCAAAGATCAAGCCATTAAGCCACAGCAAAAGACATTAAAAACTAATTAAATCTGCCGATTAGTGATGTGACAGTTAGTAGTTGATCTAACCAAGATCATTTAACTGCCAAAAGTTCCAGAAAAATATCCATTTTAAATAAAAAAAACGCTAGCTTTCAAAATATTGTGTTTGTCTCTAAACAACACGCACTACTATTTTACTGACCGCAGCTGTATATATATAAATACATGAGGGTGTGTGTGAGTACACACAATCAGAAGTACACGCACACTTCGTTGATTTTCTTCCAATTCTAAGTATAATTGTATATAGGCTTAATAATATTTGTTTTATTTATAAATAGCAAGTTAAAATTTGTCAAAGCAAATCTTGCTCAAATCTAAAACAATTTATATACAAGAACTTAATTTGTAAGCAATCCTATGATTAAGATGAAACGAACCACATGGCATCAATAAAGCTAGGTCCAGCTGTAAGAGAAAGACGCAAATGTTAGTCAAGTTTAGAAATGTGAGAAGAATTGGAATTGCAAAAGATTCTAGCGACAGCTCCAATCGATTTAAGGCTGCAGGTAGAGTTGGTCTGCAACCAAGGCAACTTTGGCAACTTTGACATTTGGATAATTTATGGGCAGGAATGTTTCACAAATTGCCAAGTCATTTTTGCTACTTATCGCAATTAGTTTGTGTTTGTTTAATTATAAAAATAGTTTGACCAACAAAGTTTTCGGTGTGCTGACATTTATTGGGCGTGTTGCTGCCGCCCTCCTCGGACTCGGGACTCGTCACAAAAATACGAAAATAAAGTTTTACGGCATTGACATGAATGAGGAGGGGTAAAGTGAAAAGTAAAAATGTGAAATGGAAATTGTGAAAAATGGAAAATCTGAAAACGGCAAATGAAAAATGTGAAACTACAAATTTATATTTAATTTTTGCTACGTTTCGTTTCGTTTGCTATGCAAATTTGGCACTTTTGATGCGCTTTTAATTAGCCCACACCCCCCGCATGTTGGAATAACGCGAAAAATCCGCTGTCAATTGCTTGTTGCCTTTGTTTTTCTATGCTGATTCGTATTGCACTTTGATTCTGTGCCTTCTCCACACACACCCACATCCACGCCAATCGCATGCAAATGAGCGTTCGCTCGCTCGCGTCCAGGTGTTAACCTGGATGGGTGGCTTCTTCTTCTTCTTTTTTTGCGGAACGTTTTACGTTTTTAGTTTTATGCTGCGAGAATTGAAGTGTCCTTTGCATATTCAACAGCATGCAAATGAACTGCACTCAGCCTGCAATTACAACAGCACTCGGCGCTCGCACTGCTGTTGGGATGATGCATCCATTTTTTTCCTATTTGATATCCATTTAGATTTATTACAAAAAAAATATTGAGCCTATAGAGCATGACGACTTTAAAAGTCATGTATTGCTGAGCAATGAAGCTAATCTGGGCGGGCTTAACTGAAGTTAAAGATAACAAGTAAGAAAATTCCAGTCGGTGGTGCCCGACCAGGAGGTTCCCTGAACCCCGTCCGATCTGCGTTTTAAAATATACTCAATTATGTTTTTATTAAAGCACAACAAATTTAAGTTTAAAAAATTTAATTATAAAAATAAGAATTTTTTTTAGCTGGTATTCAAAATATAACAAAAATCATAATTTTCTAAGTTATCAATTAATCTAAATCCAAAATTTGGAGACTCTAGCTTCAAAGATGTACGAGATAGAATTAAAAGGTTTTTAATCGATAACCTTAAAACGGGAATAGTTATCGATTTTTTGTAACAAACTTGATATTTTCGTACTATACATGGAACTACAAAAAAATTCAAGTCTCTAGCTCTTATATGTTCTGAGATCGACGCGTTCATACATACGGACAGACGGATAGACAGGCAAACGGACAGACGGACAGACAGACAGACAGACAGACGGACAGACAGACAGACAGACAGACAGACGGACAGTCGGACAGACAGACAGACGGACAGTCGGACTGATGGACAGTCGGACAGACGGACAGGGCTAAATCGACTCTGTTCGTCACCCTGATCAAGAATATATATACTTTATGGGGTCTGCCACGCCTCCTTCTGCCTGTTACATACCACTATAGCCTGATTTCCCATTTCCAATGGATTCAGGGTATCAAAATGAATGGAACCTTAAGAACAAGACAATATATGTAGATACACTTGTCTGAGTAGTATATACAAACAGTCCACTGGCCGCAATATTATATAGTGGATCATCCACTTAGCATCATCACATAAGCTTAGTTTCCTGCCTATAGATTTAGCGCTGAGCATGCGCAAGAAGTAAACAGACGTCCAGGCGGCTTGACGGTCGTCGACTGACTAAATCAACGATCAGACATATACTCCAATAGACGAGCAATCAAACATGATCTAAGTAAGCACATGCAGCAGCGAGCAACATAGACAACATGTTCAGATAAGACAGTATTTTATGGCAAACGACCTGAAGACGGACAGACGAGCAAACACGTATGCTCCATTAAGCAGCTACAACATGGAACACTGCCTGGACTATACAACAATATTTAAGGTATTACAGCATATTTGCACTCAAACATACCTATCTAACATCATCATATAAATTCCTATTCCTGTGCTTTACTTGTGCTGACGGCAGCCGCTGCCGCGGCCTGCGTCGCATGATGCTTGGCCACCGCCTCCTGGGCTTTGCTCAGCTGTATGTAGCCTTCATGTGCACGCGAACGCAATTCGGTTTCCACGCTTTTGTTAACTGATTTGGAAATAACAGCCTTGATTTTCTGTGTCTCATTGAATTTGCCCTTTTTGGCCTGTATGGGTGCATCTGCAAGCAAATGTGGAAAATTCAGTTTGTAAGCGAATTCAACCTGTTGCCAAAAATCATAGTACTCACTTGATCTGCGCGTGAATGCTGCCTGTTTCTGTTGCTTTTTTTTATTTTGTATAGCTGCAGGCAACTTTGCTTTTTTAAATTTACCTTGCGGCATTTTAATATTATTAATGTATCAATATAAACTAAGAAAATAAATTTACAAACAAAACACGTGCTTGATAAGCCTCGAACAGCTGCTGGCCGATATTTTGTGGTGGCCCACCGATATTTTATGCCCATGTAAACGCACAATTGAGCATGTGATTTGTAATGTTATTTAACATTGCTCCACCAGCAGATAACAGTGCACAATTTAAAAAACTGCTCCACACTTAAGTTTATTTTTCCCGTTTTTTTTTAGTTTATTATATTATTTATATTCGGACAACAACGAGTTAAATAGCTTTGGTTAATTGAATGTGTACATAAAATCAAATCAGATTATATAAATTGATCATTTAATATCTTAAGCATATAGACCGATAAGCAATCAACCGAGTTTATTCAACGTATATTATTTGCTTGCATAAACTACGAGAAAACAAATTCAAAACGAAACAAATTATTGTTTTGATATTTTTTTGTTTTGTTTGTTTGTTTGTTGTTTTTTTCTTTGCTTCTTTTAACAGGAAATAATTTAACATTTAAAAGCGTTGAATATTTTGCAATTTGTTATTGTGTTATCATTAAATTTTAAATGGTTTCGTTTCTTTTACATATATATTTATATATATTTTATTTATAATTATTTTTTCATTCTTTCCTTTTTTTTATTCATACACATAACTACGATCTACAACGCGTTTCGGATTTAAACTCGTATTTTTATTGAATTTCTTTGCGGTTTTGTTTTGTTTTTTGTTTTTGTTTTTGTTTTTGTCTTTGCCCGCTTGGCGCGCGCCTGTTACTCACTTTGTGATTAATGCCTTATTTTTTATAAAAATAGTTTTACAAAACTTTTCATTATTTTATGTGTATGTATGTAGGGGTATATATGTGTGTGTGTTTGTGTGTGTGTATGTGTATACATGTATATAAAACAATTAACTCAATTTACCGACTATAATGCCAGTTACAATTAATCCTATTATCACAGCAATCACTAAAAGTATCAATATCTTACGGCGGTAGCTATTACGACTAGCTGCTGCCTTTTGAAGCTCAGTGCGGCCCTCCTCCACGTTAGCGGCTGTATAATCGATAAGCGTTTCCACATTATCTGCAATATGAAATGTTTAACTTTATGAATAATTCTGTATGAATGGGCATCACATAGTTTTAAAATAAAACATTTGTCTGCATTTCTGATTAACGGATATTCCCAAATTTATTTCCCAAATTTATCGAACACTGATCAACTAACACAATTTCAATTTTAATAGTTGATCGTGTGTGTTTTGAATTTCGGCAATCGATATGTGAATTTGTTATCGAAAGCGTTTTGAATTTCGGCCATCGATATGCAAGTTTGTCTCTCATTAACATTTGTCTGCATTTCAAATAAAGGATATTCCCAAAATTATTTGCCAAATTTATTTGACAAATTTCGGCAATCGATATGTGAATTTGCTATCGAAACTATTTTGAATTTCGGCAATCGATATGCAAATTTGTCTCTCACTATCATTTCGTTATTTCAATAAATGCATTATTTTCTCTCAAGAAATTAATGATTTCATTTTACTCACCCACTACAGCTCCCTGCTCGGCCACCAAGTTGCTTAGCTTGTTCATAATGACATTCACATCGAGTATATCCGACTCAATTTGCTCCACTTGGCGCTGACGCTCGACGAGGATGTCGTGCTGCCTCTCCAGGCCGGCTTGCTCCTGTCGCTGTTGCTGCAGCAACTCCGTTCTGGCCGACATATCCGCTTCTCGCTCAGCATCAACGGCTACTTGGTAGCTGCGTCGCGTGGCTTCCGAGATGCACTTCTGCTGCTTGGAGTACTTCATGACCACATCCTGAAACTCACTCGTGAGCTTCTCCAGCTGCAGCTTCTGCTGGCGATCGCCGTGACGCAGCACCGCCTGCAGCCGTTCCAGGTCCTGGCTTGTGGTCTGTACGCACGCATTGGTCTTGGTATTGATGCTGTGGATTTTCTGTCGCAGCGCAGACAAATCCTTGGCGGTGCCAATCAGCTTGAGCTGCTTCTCCAGCTGCTTGGTGCTCGTGTTGATCGATGTGATATTCTGGCCAATATCCTCGCTGAGCGACACAAACTCTGTGGGACTGAAGCCGGCATTGCCCGAGTTGGAGCCGGCAGCAAAGCTGACCTCGGGCGTGGCAGTGGATATGGCACCATAGTCACGATGCGTGCTGCTCGATGGATGGTTCAATGGCTGCGCCATAGTAATTCAACTCTGCTCACTGTGTATGTGTGTGTGTGTGTATATATCGATAACTGTGTGTGTGTGTGTGTGTGCGATGGCTTCAAGGGTCGGGCACAAATCTGTCTGTCTTTGGTGTTCCGCTTCGTTTTCTGCTATTTTGTGGGTGGTGCGTGCTCGTTGGGCTCTATGACGCGACTGTCTGCGAATGTAGAGTGCTTGAGTTTAGCTACCGCAACTATCTCTACAAACTAATGCGCCTCGCATTACACAAACAAACAAACTAGAGCTGGAGCCAAACAAATGATTCACTTCAGCAGAGTTTATCAGACATGCTAACATATGACCAACAGCCATACAAGCATACATATGCCCCCATACATACGTACATACATATATGTATGAGGGCATGTACATATGTTTGTGTGTGTGTGTAAGTCCACACAATCACAAACATCTACACACACATGGATAGTTGAGTTTGCTTGGCTTTGCCTGTGGGCAACAGCAGCAGCTATATGGCTTCCAATTATTAGTATAAATTACCTATGATTTACTTCAGTGGGCGAGTTGATTTCCAGTTTCTTTTTAACTAATTTTTGCCCAGTGCACAAGCCTTTCACTGCATTACACACAAAGACAAAAACTTGCTATCGATAACTGCCACAGCTCCTAGCTCATTTATCGATGCATTGCAGCCCTATATAAACGTAGGTCATTTGACAGCACTGAACACCGATAGCCGCAACAAATTGGCGCGCGAAACCCTATTTCAACTATGGGTATTCCGCAAACTATTAGCAATGGTAGAATACGAATAAACTGTCACTATTTCAATGCATGCCTGTTGAGACTCAGGACACGCTAATAATGCTCCTTTTCACTGCAGCTCAACAGATAATTCGTATATCGATAACATAAGAAACTTCGGAGTTGGCGGCTTGTTTAAATTTGTTATGGTTAAATGTTTAATGTACCATCATCACTCACACGTTCCACTCCACTCCACACTTCATAAAAACACAACAAATACTTTTTCTTTACGTTGTTTTTGTAATTCCGTAGCTTTAACGTACAGAGTTATGCTAAAAAGTAAAAATCCTATTTACTCTTGTCCCCTCTCATTTGCTGATGCTGCTCTGTCCGGCTGGCATAAATTGTTTAGTGGGTTTTGGCGGCCAAACGCTTGTCGCGCTCCTCCGAGATGCTCAGCTTAACACCCTTGCCCTTTGGCAACGAGATGTAAGGCTTGCTGCCCTTGCCAATGATGAAAACGTTGGTCAAACGAGTGGCGAACACATGACCCTGCGAATCCTTAATGTGCACGATATCGAAAGAGCCGGGATGACGCTCACGGTTAACAACAGAGCCGACACGTCCCAAATTCCTGCCTCCGGTGATCATGCATAGGTTGCCTGTGAAACAAAATAAGATATATATTGTATTACAATCGGTTGATAATTTTTTTGAATTTTATAAATTTGTAATTGCACGTAAAAGTTACTGAAATGGCTGGAGAAATGCTCAAGATCAGAGACCGTCGTATCAAAAATTGCTTTTGGCTTTGTATTTGAACCACGCAACTTGTTGGAAAGCGTTTTGTGGTCTTCGAACCAGCCAAGATGATGGAAAACATTTCATAAATCGACACATACCCGAATCGAACTTGATGTAGTCGGTGATCTTGCCGGTGGCAATGTCCACCTGCACGGTATCGTTGGCGTGCACCAGAGGATCGGGATAACGGATGGTGCGGCCATCGTGTGTAACCAGGAAAGGCACACCCTTAGCGCCCAATTGTGTCTTGCGCACCTTGCACAGCTTGTACTGCAAAAGCGAGAAGAATATTTCATTTAAATACAATTTATAAGTAAATCATCAGTAATAGTTTTTTTTTTTTAATTTCATTTGTAATTGCACGTAAAAGTTACTGAAACGGCTGGAGAAATGCTCAAGATCAGAGACCGTCGTATCAAAAATTGCTTTGGGCTTCATTTTGAACCAATTGGCGTATGGGAAAACACTAATCGGTCTTCGATAAAGCCCATCGAATGGTCACGCTAAACCAATTTGAACCTACCTTTGCCTCCTCAGCGGAGATGCGATGAATGGTGAAACGGCCCTTCACATCATAGACCAGACGGAAGAACTCACCAGTCTTCTCGATGGTGATGACATCTAAACGATAAACATCGATTATTCACAACTGAAATGGTTACGCTGAAATGTACGCTCGACTTACCCATGAAGCCAGCTGGGTAGGTGGGATCGGTGCGAACCTTGCCGTCAACCTTGATGAGACGCTGCATGACAATTTTGGTCACCTCAGCGCCATTCAGAGCGTACTTGAGACGATTCCTCAGGAAGATCAACAAGGGCAGCGACTCGCGCAGCTTGTGTGGACCGGTCGATGGACGTGGGGCGAAAACACCGCCCAATTTGTCCAACATCCATGCCTTGGGTGCGGCTAAACGCTTCAAATGTTTCTTAGGTCCACGAGCCTACGAAAAATGTTGCACAAACACCAATTAATAATCAATTACTTCCAAGCAAAAACGACCGCAACAACAAACAAAAACGCATAGTTTTTTTTGATTAAAAATCACGCACTTGCACACAAATGCTCACATATTCAACAATTGTACAGTTTGTAGCGTCATTTATTTAATATTTCACGTCATTTTTGTTTGTATTACGCGTCGATGGCAGTGTATTTAAATTGCATTTATATTTTCAGCCTTACCATCTCGTACGATACGTAAAAAAGGAAAGGAAGTTGACGCGCTGTCAGTGCATTTGACAGCTGCGCACAGCGTTGCCAGATTGGGCGGTTCGCAGTGTGACCATAACAGCGTAAAGTAGTGCTGTCAAATAAACGTCCAAGGGTTGCACAGAGCGCGCCAAATATTTCGATATTCAAAATACCACAACGTATCTTTTACAATTGTTTATTTTTTGTTTTGTTTTGTTTTGTTTTTTTCTTTTTATCATTTATATATATTACTTTAATTAATAATGCTCTCAAACGCATACAATTTTCGTTTTAGGTATCATTAATTAGAATCTGTAAAACCTACTTAGACATTAAACGGTAGTGTTCTAAGCAAACATTATTGCCAATTAACTGATTAACTGTAGCAAAATGCCGTTAACCAAACTTCTGGTTGATGCATGGATTTTTGTCGGGCTTTTTTTATTTTTATTTATTTATTATTTTTTTTTTTTGGTAAAAGCACAATGGCTTTTTATTTGTTATTAAAGTGTTTGTTTGTTTTTTTATGATTTATGCTGAGAAATTTCTTGCTTTTTTTTTGTACATAATACAAATTGTATTTATCATGCACGAATTCGGATTTTTGTTTTTTTTTTTGTTTTGTTTTTATAATAGGTTCGACGCGCAATGTGACTTAAACGTATGAAATAAATTGTTAGAAATATTATTTAATGTATGTAAATATGAATGTTACGTTAGTGCTTCAATGGCTACGCATCTGTCTGTCTAAAAGTCATGATTTATCTGTAATGAGGGATCGCATTTTGTTAACGTTTCATTCCATTCCTTTAGTCAGTTGCTTTCTGCTCCAGCTTCAGCTTCTTCTTCAATATTGTAGCCGTTTGTTGTTGTTGTTGTTGTTGATGATGTTGTTGTTATTGTTGTTGTTGTTGTTGCTCAGTCCAACTTTTTCATTGATTTTAGCGCACGCTCGCGCAGCTGCTTCTCCAGATCCTCATTGATGCCAGGACCACCAGTAATCATCAGCGGCAGCTTGCCATTCCGTTTGCCAGCGGAAGACCTCGTCGGAGCACGCTGCTCCTCATCCTCATCGCCGCTGCTCTGTGAGCTGCTCTCCTGCCTATGCTTAGCGCTGCTGCAGCTCTTTCGCTTGTGCTTCTTATGCTTCTTGCTCTTCTTGCTGTGCTTCTTGTGTTTCTTGTGTTTCCGCTTCTTCGCAGACGATTCGTCCTCAGAGGCCGAGTCGCTGTCGCTGCTATCGGCCGCTTTCTTTGACTTCTTGCGTTTCTTTTTGGGCAAACGTTCATCCTCGGAATCGCTACCGCCGCTGCCACCATCTGCTGCTGCTGCTGCTGATCCGCCTCCTCTTCGTGATTTCTTATGACTGCGCTTGCGGCTTCTGTCCAAGCTTCTTTGCTTCTCGGCCAGGGACTCTGCGGGCACGCGCTCCTCGCTGGACGCACTGCGTCGCAGTTTCTTGTCCCCACTGCGACGATGTTGATGTTTCTCCTTGTCCTTCTCTTTCTCCTTTTCCTTTTCCTTTTCCTTCTCCTTTTCGCTTCGGCTGGCAGTCGTTTCCTCTTTACGTTTCAGCTGCGACTTCTTCTTGTGGCGCTCGTCGCTGCTCTCATCCTCGTCGCTGTGGGCACTGCTGCTGCTGCTGCTGCCCGAGCTGCGCGACGCTTTGGCCTTGCTTGGCTCCGCCGCCGCCGCCGCAGCGGCTTTAGCCTTCAGGCTGTGTTTGCCACTTGGCGCTGAGCGTCGCGAGTGCTGGCGATGCTTCTGCTGCTTCTTCTGCTGCTGCTGCTCCTCATCCTCGCTATCATCGCTGTCATCGGCGCTGCTGTCCGAGCTGCTGCTCTGGCTATTGTCGCGCGCCTTCTTTGGTGCGGCGGCAGCGTTGCGCTCATGCGACTTAAGGAACGGCGACGGTGTGCGCGACAGGCTGGCCAAGCTGCGACGCGCTGGCTGCAGCTGCGCTGGAGGCTGGGACTGCGTTGGCTGCAGTTGTGACTCCAATTTGCGCTGTTCGAGTTGCTGCGTCGGCAGTGGCGGCGGCGGCGGCTCCTCGCGGCAGAGATCAATGGTGTTGACCGCGGGGCCGGCAAACTCAACGGATCGACGAGCTGCGACTGCGGGACTGGGACGTCGACGCGGCTGCTGTCGCGAGTTGGAGCGACTGCGGCTATGCTGGCTGCGACTGCGACTGCGCTTCGTTGGGCGGCCGCTGGAGCGACTGCGGCTGCGACTGCGATTTCTGGCCACTGGACTGACGCTGCGCTGCTGCGGCGGGCGACGTGCAGCGGGACTGGCGCTGCCCGAGCTGGAGCGACGCAGGCGTTGCTGCTGCGACTGCTGTTGATTGCGCATGGGCTGGCGCTGATCGGGATGACTCTGATCCCAGCGATTGTAGTTGCCCTGCGGCGAGCCACGACGATCGAAGCGACGTCCGGGCGAGAACTGTTTGCGGAACTGTTGTCCCTGCTGCTGTGGGCCGCCCGGGCCGGGCGACTGGCGGCGATCCCGCGAATAGCGATGCTGACCACCACCACCAACACCACCGCCCTGCGGCGACTGACGACGATCGAAGCGTCGCCCGCCATTGGGACTGTGCTGCCTGGCCTGCCAGTGTATGCGTCCGCCGCCGCCGCCCCGCTGATTGGGACTGCCGCCACGATATTGCTGCTGCCACATGTTGCGATGGTTGCCGCCACCTCTTCCGCCACCGCCGCCGCCGCGACCACCACCGCCACCGCCTCCTCCACCAGCACCACCACCGCCGCCGCCACCGCGGAAATGCATCGGCGGCGAACGTCGGCGATTGTTGAAACTGTTGTAATAATAATGCGAAAAATATGGCATTTAGTCAAGTATTTAGAGAATATCGAGAACGAGTCAAGACTGATATGAGCAATCAGGAAACAGCTAGCATCGAGTATATCGACTGCAAAGTATCGATGCCTGCAGCCAAACACAAATGACAAAACAGACGAATGACTAGCTTCTTATGTCAGATGATGACATTAGACATTATGAACTGAACTTTAAGTTATTACAATAAATATTAAGGGATTAAGAGAACTTATGAATAACTTAAGAATTGCTTATGAATGGGAATATTTGGTAATTAAATATTAGAGATATGTATTTATAGATATAGTAATTAAATAATTATAGATATGATAAAGGCTTAAGAGATCTTTTGAATTCCTTAGAGATTGCTTATGAATGGAATACTTAGTAATATATTATAGATATAATAAAGGATTAAGAGATCTAATGAATACCTTAATAATTGCTTATGAACTGAATATTTAGTTATTAAATATTAAAGGATTAAGAGGTCATATGAATACCTTAATAATTGCTTATTGAGTAAGAATATTTAGTAATTAAATATTATATTGTAGATATGATAAAGGATTAAGAGATCTTATGAATTCCTTAAAGATTGCTTGTGTACAGAATATTTAGTAGTTAAATATTATAGATATAATAAAGGATTAAGAAATCTTATGAATACCTCAAAGATTGTTCAAAGTTTACATACAAAAGGCAGAGCAAACGTTTACATAAGTGAGCTCAGAGTTAAGATTAAGACTAAAACCAATTCTTATAGCATTTTCGAACAAATGGAACTATAAAATCTGCTCAGATTGAATCTATCCTATGATCTATTTGTTGAAGTGTGAAGTATATGTGCCTTGTATATAAACTATCTATTAAAATATAAGCTCATTTTTTAAAAAATTGATTTCACTTTTAAATATATCTTAATATAATAATATTAATTAAATTAATAAATAATCAAATCATAATTGTGAAATCAATCAGATTGAAGGAAGTATATAATATTTTAAATTCATACAAAAAATAATAATAATTTTAAGCATTTAAGCAACATTTGCTACATGTAAATTTTTATAAATATGTAAATTTTTCCATTTTTTTCTTTAAAAGCATTAATCCAATAAAGATTCTAAAATATGTAAATTTTATCCATTTTTTTCTTTAAAAGCATTTATCCTATAAGCCATTGATAAACATTCTAATTATCCCTATTATATGAAGTATCTTTTTAAATATATGGCAAGTTTCCCATTTTTTCTTTAAAAGCATTTATCCTTTAATCTATTAATGAACATTTGATATATCCCTATATAAAGAAGTATCTATTTAAATATGGCAAATTTCCAAAGATTTCGTAATAAAAATAAATATATCAATTAATCTATTTATAAACATTTGAGATAACCCTATTATATGAAGTATCTGTTTATGCATGACAGATTTTCACAAGATTTTTTTAAAAATCTATTAATAAACATGAAATATTAGCCCTATTATATGAAATATGTGTTTAACTATTCCAAGTTTTCTTCATAAAACATTATAAATACAAATATGCTGGCAAATATCACAGATGTGTTCATAAAAATAGTAGTGACTGAAATGTTGGACTGCAAAATAATTGAGAATATATATTTAAATATATAAATATATTTATATATTTTTATACTCATTTCAAATTGTTTTCAAAATATGATGTAAATAACAAAATTTTGCTTTGCAGCACATTTCAGTCGCACTACTATTTTTATGAACACAGCTGTATAAATACTATACTGTACTAAATATCATTAACCAATCTATAACTATATACACTTTCGCTGACATATATATAATAATTATGTTTTTAATAGAATATAAGAGATAATTACAAACTTTGCACCTTTTAAGGCTATAAAGCTTTGCCTATATTAGTCTGGCATTGCTCAGTTATCTAAATGACTTAGATATTTACATAAATCATCTATCTGGAAATACTTAGAAATACATAAAATATCAACTATTTGCTATAGGCATAAACATAACAAGGCTAATGCTTAAGCTCTAACATGAACTATATAAAAATGCACTTATATAATATGCATATATCTTAATAGATATATATATATGCTTACCGCCTGGGTGATCTGGAGTAGCGCATAGGCGATCTGGATAACATGCGGGAGCGTGAACGTCTTCGCGAATTGGAGCGCTGAAAGCGTCTATCACCTCCACCACCGCCATTATCCTGACGCATGGGACTGCGTCCGCGCGGCGAGAAGCGTCTGCCATGTGGTGGCGGTCGTCGTCCACCGCCGCCGCCACCAAATTGCCTGGCACGACCATCGCCGCGCTCAATGGAGCTGGCGGAATCATCACGATTGTTGCGATATTGTCGCTTATTTTGCACGCTGTTCTTGTTGCGTCGATGTTCGAACTGTTGATCCTGTTGGCGTTCCGGCGACAGCGAAATGCTGCTGGCACGCGAACGTGAGCTACGACGACGCCGAGTGCTGCGTGCCGAGGAGCGCGAAGAGCTGCGCGAACGTGAACGCGCCTTTGCCGAGCCTTTGCCACCGCTACGGGATCTGTAAAGGAATAAAATACATTATTATTATTGTGGCCAAAGAGTAAGAAATTACAGAGATGTTGATAAATAAAAACCTTGCTTAGATCTTAGTCTAATTGTTTATACAAAATTATAAAATGAAAGAACTAGAACTAGCCTTGAGGACAGTTGCTTTGCATTAGCTTTCTGAATACATTTTCTTATTAAAACTATTCATAGTTTATGGAACAAGACAAAATATATCTATATACATTCCTCTATTACTAACTACTTATCCTTAAAGCTATCAACATCTCATTATGCTTAGCTACCTGGAGCGACTGCGCGTTGAGCGCGAGCGTGAACGTGAGCGCGATTTGGCCTTTGTTTTAGATTTGGACGCAACGGCTGGCGATGTTTTTTGGACCGAGTGGCGTCCATTTAAAGTCTTGACAGCACCAGCAGCAGCGTCTGTGGAGGCCGCTCGTTGCGCTGAGCGATTGGAACGTGAGCGGGAATGTGAGCGACGGCGACTGTTGCGACGTTCTCGCGATGTGCCGCGTCCAGCGCCAGTCGCTGAACCTGCTGCAGTTGCTGCTGCTCCTCCGCCTGCTGCACTGGGTGAGCCACCGCCGCCACCATTACCTCCACCACCTCCACGTTTGCGTAGACGCGCAGCTGCATTTGCTGCCGCCTCTCGTGCTGCACTGTTGATGGGCACTGCACTGATGATGCCGCCATTATTAGAGGCAGCTGCCATTTTGGCCACCGAACGACTGCGGGAGCGCGATTTGGATCTGTCGTGACGTCGCGGCTTGTCCCGTGAGCGTGACGGAGACCTGGAGCGCGAGCGTGAACGCGACAGATCTCGTTGACGCTGCTGTTGCTGGCGCTGCTTTTGCTGCTGTTGCTGCTGCTGCTGCTCCTCCTCACGCTTGAGTATCTCATCCTTCTTCTGCTGTATAAACTCGGCGGGTATGCCACTGTCACTGTCCTGTGCGGAGAGCAGCAGTGCCCACAGTTCGCCCATAAATTGGCGGGCATTGCGGCCATTGAGGAAGCCGGTCATATTGATTTGCATCTTTTTGGGACAGGGATATTTCTCCTCCTCCAGCTGATTGTAAACAAACTCAACGACCACATCGTCCTCAATGTGCAGAATATCAGTGATTTTTTTACTTATCCAAGGACGCAGCACATCTAGCTTCACCTTGGACATGTCCACACGCTTATTGAGGCAATCCCCAAATTTCATTTGCTTCATTAGCTTCTTTTCCTTGTCGCTAAAGCGCGTGTCCTGCTGCTGATTGGTGCCCTAAAAAAATAGTAAAAATAAAATATATATATTTGATGTCAATATGATTTGAGTGCAATTTTTATGAAATCTGCATTGAGCCTGAGCAGAGATCAAAGAGAATACAAATTGAGAGCCATTTTATGCTCTCCGTTATTTCGCATATTCCAATCCTTTACACACACACAAACATACACACACACACACACACACACATTGACAAAGTCAAGAGCGTAAGAATTGCATGCGAAAGCTAAGCAGCATAAAGCATTGCTGATCATGAAAAGTAGATTCTCTCTCTCGCTCTCAATTTTTGTTGGCTCTTCTCTCTCTCTCTCTGTGGCTTGCAGTTTTGCAGCGCCGTTTATCGATTGTTTCCGTCGGGCAGCGGTTTGAAGCACCCCTTAAGAATAAACGAACATAAGGCGTAACACAACAACGTACCGTGAACATCATTTTGATGCTGATACACGCAGTTGCACACTCGCTAGCGTTAAATGATTTTAACTGTGCCCGGCTAACTGGCGTTGTTTTTATTTCATGCCACAATTAATGCGCGCGCTCGCAAATCAACAAAAAAAATTCTGTAATATTTAACTGTAACCCGGCACCACGCAACGAAATTGTCACCTATACACACACACATGCACATGTACACACACACACGCACACACTCACACAAAACACTCGGTGTGTGTGTGTTGGTGCGAGTGCGGGGCGATTAAGTATGCGGCGTTAAATGCACGAAAACAGCAACTATGCAATAAGTGTAATCACACAATGTAATTATTAAACTGTGCATCAAATTACACCCGCTGCACTTTTGTACACTTTTAGTTTGTTCGTTTTCTAAATTTTTCGCTAAAAATTTATGCGTGTAGCTAGAGCTGGCACGAAGCAAAACGATACACGGCAGGCAAGAGATGAGCGATAGTTGTAGCGGTAGCGCATGCACTTTGCGCTAAACTCTATCGATAGTGGTGAATATTATATAAAAGCGATACTTCAGCGCAGAAACTCACCTTGGACAGAAGTATCGCACGCGACTTTTAATTATTTTGCATTTCAAATAATTTATTATCATTATTTGAAAGCGCCTATCGAATAATGTCAAGTCAATTAAACTTAAATTGTTTATTTTAAATAATTTATTTAATTTAAAATTAGTACATACACATAAATTTTAACAAAACGTTAAAAAGGCTTGTTAAAATTAATTTATTATATGTAATTTATGAACTAAATTTGTTTATGCCATGTAAACTGCGTGTTTTGTTTCATTTGTCTCTTTTTCTTTTTTTTAGCACAAATCAAATAAATTAATCGGCAGCTGATGTTCCTTCCTTTTAATGTTAAATAATTTATTTGAATTATTTTAATTTCAAACTTAATTTAAGCATTATTTTTCGAGCAAAAGCCTATTTCATTTTAACAGCATTATGAAGACATATTATGTATGTGTGTGTGTCTGTGTGTGTGTATGTGTGTGTGTGAAGAGAGACAAACGAAAAGCGAATAAAAAACATTGAAAATACGATTTTGCTACAAAAAATAATTCCAGATTTAAGTAAATTTAGCCGCTCCATCCCCATAAACTCGCTCAGTTCTTTTGGTTGCTGTTGTATACCAGTGTAAGTACACTCTCCATCCCACTTACGGTATCATGTTCGGCTCTTGAGCTGCGCCCGTCGAATATTTCGGCTTGCACACACAGCCGCTCTCGACGAGCACATAATCCTGGCCAGTGAGCGTCACTGGTCCCAGAGGTATGACCAGGAACAAATAAGGCACATACGTTTGCGTGCACTCGCCGCGCACCACATCGCATTCAGAGGATCTGCAGCGAAAATAAAGCATTAGTGATATTATTATTTACGTGATTTTGCTCTTTGTATATTTAGTGCTTTGCCAAAACGCTTCATTAGTTAGTTTAACTTAATAAATTGCAGCCATTAGCAATTGTTTAGTCAGTGCAAACATTTAAATTGACATTTAAATCAATTTAGTTTAACGTTTATTTGAAAATATTTAACTCATTAGTCTGGCAACGCTGCATGTGCAAATATTTCATATTTTAATCTTAAGGGCTTTCCCAAAAGTGCAATGCATTAATTATCCTAATAAATACAAATAAATACAAATCAACAGTCTGGCAGCGCTTAACACATAATTAGCTATAAATTGACATTTAAACAAATTAGTTTAACGTTAATTTGAAAAAATGTTAGTCTGGCAGCGCTGTATGTGTAAATATTTCAATGGATGTTAAAGGTTTTCCCAAAAACTCAATTCATAATTTATCGTAATGAATACATTTAAATACAAATCATCAGTCTGGCAACGCCTAACATATAATTAGCTACAAATTGACATTTAAACAAATTATTTGAAAAAATGTTAGGTCTGGCAACGCTGTATGTGCAAATATTTCAATTAATGTTAAGGGCTTTCCCAAATTAATCGTAATAAATATGTACATTTAAATGCAAATCAACAGTCTGGCAACGCCTAACACATAATTTGCCATAACGGATTTATCAAACACGCAGTAAAATAAATGGAAAACATCTGTTTTTGAAAATACTCACTCGCACACCTCGAAGACCACCTGTTGCAGCAGATCGGGAAACTTTTGCACAATTGTCACGGGCTGACCGGAGGTCAAGCTAACGCCATACATGGGTGCAGTTGTATTGTAGCGCGTCTTGCAGAGTCGCGCCGGCGTATCGCTCTTGCACTGTTGCGCCGGCGATGCGTTCTTCAGCGAACGACCTGCCGCAAAAGAGAGTGTCAAACAATCAATCACAGTCATTCAATCAATTAGCATGTTTGCGGCTGACCGACTTACCATAACGATTGCTTCCGATAGCCTCATTGTTCACCTCATCGTAGGCCCTCAACAGTGCGCTCGTGGTTATTGCTGGATCCAATGTGCTCGGCAATTTGCTTTGACGTCCACGTCGCGAATTTCCGTTCCAATTGGAGAATGTGCGCGCAACGGCCGCGCTGCAATCGATAGGCAGAGCAAAGCCAAAGCAGAGGCGTTAGAAAAGAAAGTTTTGCATTGTGACCAAAGCGTAATGAGTCAATGAGTGACACACACAACACACACACACACACTTTATTTATGTCTATGTATATGTAAATACCTGGGATATGGCGCATTATTGGGACCCAGGCAGTCTAGTGAATCTGTCAACGCATCACCTGACAAATATTTCAGACCACGCGCGCCGGCGCATTTGCTGGGCGGCGCATCGTCCGCACTGCTGATGCTGCTGCTGCTGCTGCTGCTGCTAAAGCTGGGCCACAGCGCCGCATGGGCGCAGGTGAGTGCAATGCTGATGACGCAGAGTGCCGTTAGATGCTGTCAAGAGACAGAGAGAGAGAGAGAGAGAGGGAGAGAGGAAAAAATACATATGAATGCATATTTAATATGTTATCGATATGCTTAAGAGACAAGCCTGTACTTATAACGGTTACAGCGAACATGCCAATAAGCGACAGGCAAAAATTGCTGTGTCATGAGGCATTAGGACAATACAAATCAAGTGCTCAACTTGAAAATACCCTGTATTTGATTTTATGATAGAATATAAATTTATATAAATATAAATTATTCAAATAAATATAAATTATTTATATAAATATATAAAATATTTATAAAAATATAAAATTTTTTAATAAATACAATTTATTTAAATAAATATAAATTATTAATATAATTATAAACTATTTATATGAAAATAAATATTTTAAATAAATATAAACTATTAAAATAAATATAAATTATTAAAATAAATATAAACTTTTTAATTAAATATAAATTATTTAAATAAATAAAAGTTATTTATAAAAATCTAAATTTTTTAAATAAATATAAATTATTTTTAACTATATATATTAATCTCTTTGAGACTTTGTTAGTTGATATCTTATAATGGTAATACAATATAAAAGATAAAAAAGAAACATTAAACATCAAACGCTTAGAAACAGTTAGTTTTCTTATTGGCATTCCTCAAGCCTCAATAAAAACAAATTTCTTTTTTTCTCGCCAGGCAATGGCAGTCTTGACCCGCTTCAACTTTTGTAGCCGCTCGCTAAGCAAATTAGTAGAATTCATAAATAATCATGGTAACCGCAATCGCCCCCATATCCGTACGTGAAAGTAAAAACAAAAGAAGAAATTCCAATTGGCGCGGCCGACAACACACAGCAGACAGCAACAGCAACAGCAACAACCACAACAGCAGCAACAACAAGAAAAATGTTAATACATTTTTCAACAACATGCAAAGTTGGCTTCTAATACGGTCTGAACTTTTTATTGCCACTTCTCGTAGTTTTTATGTATCGTTGCCTTGTTTTGATTTTTTTTCTCTGCTTTTTTTTTTGGTATTTTCTTTCACTTTCTCTGTGCAGATTTTGTTGATCAAGTGTTGGCCTGACCAAAAAAAAAAAAAAGCCAAGAGGCCAGTGCCGAAAAACCAGTTTCCATTGAATCAAATTGCAGCAGCACATAATTTGCTTTTTACTAAAGAAAAGAAATAAATAAAATGAGCTGCCCGCTGAGAAAATCATTTCACGTATGCCGAAAAGAAAAAAAAACAGTTAATAAGCTCAGGCCCCACAATCGAACCTCAACAATCGCCAACTATCGCCAACGCCATCGCCATTGCTATTGCCATCGCTATCGCCGACAAGTCGTAACGGCAACAATTGATGTTTATTTTTATATGTATACAAATAATTGCAATGTCAATGCGAAGGTATTTTTAAATTGATTTCAAACATGGCTTTTATGATATGTGAGCGTCGGCTTGCTTTGAATTGCTTTGGATTTCTTTTGCGTGCGAAAGCACACACACAAACGAAACGAAACAAAACTAAACTTTCTTTTCAATTGCATATTTGACGAAATGCTTGTAGCTGGATTCATTATAGCCCATTGCGTGTGTCTCTGCGCTGGTGGGAAGTAAATGAAAGCGAAATTCTATTATTTAATTCTTTTCACATTCATTACAGGAAATTAATGAAGTCGTCGCTTTTATTGTTGCCGTTGCCGTTGCCGTTGCTGCTCTGCAAGTCGCACAGGTTTTTACAACACTCTCACCTGAACTCTGGTCTGGCCCTTTTGTCAAATTCTGTCATTAAAGGCGCCATTGTCAATGCCGGTTTGAAACTTTCTGTTTTGTGAGCGGGCAGACGATGGACAGCGGTGACAGTCCCCTAACAATTTCGTTTAATAATCATAATAAACACATGCCTAATCCCGCCTCTAAATTAAACTAATTTCACATTTAAGCAGTCGCTCGAGCAGCCATTGGCCATTGCGTTGCCAGCTGGGTGAAAAGAAAGGAGCGTGATGAGTGGCAACTCTTATTTACTTTTTTTTGTCATATTTGGAGTTCATTGAAATTGTCGCGCCAATGACTGGACAAATCACAAAAAAATTGACAAAAAGAGAGAAAAAACATGCAAATAATTATAATAATTATGATAAGCTGATTTTTTTTCTGTCTGTCTCTCTCTCTTCAGCTATAATTGGGTTAGAAATTGTAAAATCATGCATTAATCAAAAAGCCATTGAAGGCGCTCACGGCGACAATTTCAACATTTCGGACTAATGCGCAGTCATTAGCGACGCGTCGCTTACATAACAACAGCAAAAACAACAACAACAACAACAACAATCATATTTTTAAAGTAACGCACTAAATGTTGTTGTTGTTGTTGACTTAACGCATAACAGCCAATAAAAAGCCAGCCGAGCAGGCAGGCAGGCAGCGAGGTTAGAAAGAATAAGAATTAAAACTACAGCAAAAGAAACAGCAAAAACTATCAAGAGCACACACATGCAAACAAACACACACACACACACACACACGCAAGTACAGACGTATGTGAGCTCTTACATACATACATATAAGGTGCCGTTATATCGAGGTTAACGACCTACATACATCTCATCTCTCTCACTCGCTCTGTCTCTCTGTGCATGGCTCAATCACTCACATGTCGCACGCTTGGATCTTCGCCTATTAGCTGAAAGCTTTTGGAAAAGCACAAACATTTAATAAACAATATTTAATTCTAATACAAAGCACAAATTGCCCCAGACAATAATATGGGACGCTGTGCTCGGGCTCAAGTGAAAATTGGCTCTTGAGAGCATAGCAGATCGGAGCAGAGCAATGGGGCGACGACAGATTACTGACAGCAAACAAATAGCAAACAGCTTGAAACTGGTTTATTGATAAGCGTTGCCAGCTGCTCGGCGAGTGCCATGTTCTCAATGGCCAACTCTCTTTCAAATGAAATAAATTGCCATTTGTTTGTTTTGTTTGCCTGGCACAATTTTCAAGGCCTTTGTTGTTGGCTGAGCAAAACAACTCGTGCAGCATCGATGAATTACTAACACAGATTCTTTCAGTCGGGCTGCCAACGCAGACTGTCCAACACTGTAATGGGCTTCTGCATGTCTTACATTTGTCAATCGATTACGATGACGATAAATAAAGTGCAGTGCTTGCAACTTGAACAGTTCTCAGCATTTCTATGCATTTTTTTTAACCGTTGTCCATTAGACAGTTTTTGTTGTAGTTACCCTGCAGCTGGCAAGACAACAACAAGATTCTACGCTTTGACGTGATAACCCCAAGCGACAAAACTTTCAATGCGGTTTTTTTTTTCGCTCTGCAGGCATGCAAAGCACGTTTTCTCAGACTCAGCAACCACAACAACAATAACAACAACAACAACCGTAGCCTTTGTAGCTTGAAGCACAGTTAGAAGCAATTGGTGTGACAGGGAAAGACAGAGACAAGTGCAATGGCTGCGCTGCGGCTTGCCGTTTTGCTGTCTCTCTCTTCTGCCTCCCACACGATGACAACAACAGCTTTCATTTTGGGCTACTTCGCATGCTGCGTGCGTATTTTAGCCATTGTCCGGCTGAAGAAGCAGAAGAAGCGCCGCAGCAGCAGCTGTCGGTTAGCGATCGCGCGTGGAAATGAGGTTAAGAGCAAATAAAACAAAAATTTCGCCGTCCCTAAGTAGAACCGAAATAATAATGATAACAATAATAATCATAATAATTAGCTACAGTCGCTGACACTTTTACTCATTACGCTTTATTTTACTATACATTAAAATTACTATTTTTTTTGTTTTGTTTAGGAATTTGGATTTCACTGCATCAATTAAGGGGTAAGCAAGTACTGTTAGTTCTTGGCGCTACATTAAATATGCCAATTAACACACATTTCTGGAAATAGTGTGAATGCTCACAAATATTTTGTATTTATCCTATACGAAACTATATATACTATATATATATATAGAACGCACACAATGACAGCATTGTGACCCAGAAACTGAACTATCTTCTTTGTTTTACAGTTGTGTCGTTTGAGTTCTTCACCGTTTTGCAAATATTCAAAACGTTTTTTAAGGTTGGGTTCATCTTCGTCACACTCAAGGCGAAGAACAAGAACAACAGAGATCAGCGGCACGCATGAATGATATTTTCACGCTCCGAAGGGCATACATATGTGTGTGTGTGTATGAAAAGACCGGCTCCAAGCACAACCAACCAAAAAAGAAGCTGAAGGAGAAGAAGCAGCAGAAAACAAAACACAATCACGGGACTCCATAAAAATCAAAGTATGAATATGTTTAGCCTACTTTTCGAAAAACGAAACGAATAATCAAAAATAACAACAACAACAAACTTTGTATTTTGCTTTGGGCCAACTTGCTAGCGGCTCATTGAATCAGTCTGGGAATTTATTTTGAATCATCTTCAACACGGTTCCTAAGCGAGCACGTTTTAAGCCCAAACAAATGGGATTGGCAAAAGGTAAGCGCTGCGATATGGGTAAAGTGTGTATTAAGCAAAACGTATTTAGGTAAAATGTTTATATTGTTAGAGAGTTAAGGCTTATAAGTCAAATTTGTATAAACATAAAACAGAATAGGAGATTATATAAGTTTAATAATTTATATTAAATTTTAAAAATTGGATTTTAAAATAAAGTTTGGAAATTTTTCATATTTCCCCTATGTAAATAAAAGAATGAAAAACGCTCCAATTTCAATTTATCCATATATTTTTATGCCTTGTCTGTTATCTCTATATATATTATTATATATCACTATTTAAACAAAAGATCCAAAAACTTTTCTAGACTTTAACTCCAACTCTTTTGAGTCGCTTCCGCATTTGGCAATTGTTGTCAAATCTATACATGGAATAGCCATAAAATGCACATTTTGGACGTGACACGAGCTACAAAAAACCAACAAAAACCAACCAACAGCTAGTAAAAGTTATTCAAGCAAGGCAAATTCATTAAAAATTCGTTAAGACCGCGACTGCGCGAAGCAGCAAAAAGAAAGTCAAAGAAAGGTGATAATTTTAGCAAGTGATTGGCTGGCTACAGAAATAGGTCGTGTGTGGCTTGGCTATTCTGCTCCAGCTGCAAATTCCTGGCCGAGTCTGGCCACAGGCTAGGCGACTGCAGCCAAGCCCAAAAACAACAACAAAAATATATTCACTTCATCTTTATTGGACCACCAAGGTGTTGGTTGGGTGACTCTCTTGCAGTTGCAGTTGGGTTGGGCTGCGCACACACAGACACACACACACACACATACATGTGTGTATATATATGTGCACACATATGTCTAGATATATATATGCAGAGTTTTATGGCATACTGGTTTGCAGCGTCATAAGGAATACAGACACGACGACGACAGCGCCAACTGCACTGAGAACAATGCCAAGTTCAATGCAAAGAGTCAGAGCCAGAGCCAGAGTCAGAGAGTCAACAGCAGCAGCAGCTGGAGAGCTTTAGTTGAGCTGAGACGCAGCTTCCTTGTGGGCGCTTTATTGGCTGGTGTCGCTCTTTATACCCTGCACTCGTGCAGGCTGCCAAATGGCATGGACAAAACTAATTAACAAGTTGAGGCAACTCAACCACTGCAGAGCATATGCAGGCAAATAAACAGAGTATATATGTTCTAAGCAACTATTTAAGAGCTTGCAACAGAGTATTTATAAAACGAATATCAAAGTAGAGAAAACCTTGTAATAGTTTTTGTGTTTTATGTATTTTACAAGGCTGCAATTTGTATGAATCACAATTTTGAGTGGAAAATATGTATTACAGGGTAACTTCAAGTCGGATTTTCCTAAAGAAATTGAATAAATATTTCCAAACTGAGAGAGCAAAAAACATAGAGATAGATATATGATATATATATACATATATAGATAGCATAGAGATCACAATATTTGCAGTAAAAGTTACAATTTTTTAAAGAAATAGTTACAGAGTATCTCCTAGTCGAGCAGCACATTACTTGCTTTTCTTTTCAATATAAATAAGGATCAATAATTTTTCATAAAATCACAAATAAACAGAGCAAAGCTAACAAATTATAAAACTATCCAGTGCAGAGTATCTTCAGGTCGAGTAAAAACATATAGAGAAAATTGCTCCAAAATTTGTTGTTGAATTTATAAAAAGATTTCAAAATAAATGAAATTTTTAAATAAATAAAATTTTAAAATAAATAAAATTTTTAAATAAATTTAATTGTAAAATAAATAAAATTTTAACATAAATAAAATTTTAAAATAAATGAAATTTGAAAATAAATAAAATTTTAAAATAAAGAAAATTTTAACATAAATAAAATTTTTTAAATAAATGAAATTTGAAAATAAATAAAATTTTAAAATAAATAAAATTTTAACATAAATAAAATTTTTTAAATAAATGAAATTTGAAAATAAATAAAAAAATAAATAAAATTTTAAAATAAATAAAATTTTAACATAAATAAAATTTTAAAAATAAATAAAATTTTAACATAAATAAAATTTTAAAATAATTAAAATTTTAAAATAAATAAAATTTTAACATAAATAAAATTTTAAAATAATTAAAATTTTAAAATAAATGAAATTTTTAAATAAATAAAATTTTTAAATAAATAAAATTTTAAAATAAATAAAATTTTAAAATAATTAAAATTTTTTAAAATAAATGAAATTTTAAAATAAGTAAAATTTTAAAATAAATAAAATTTTTAAATAAATGAAATTTTTAAATAAGTAAAATTTTAAAAATAAATGAAATTTTAAATTAAATAAAATTTTAAAATAAATAAAATTTTACAATAAATCAAAATTTTTAAATAAATGAAATTTTAAAATAAATAAAATGTTAAAAAATAAATAAAATTTTAACATAAATAAAATTTTTAAATAAATGAAATTTTAAAATAAATGAAATTTCTAATGAACATTTCATTTGCATAGATAAGAAATCGTTTAAGACCTAGTTACAGGGTATCTTAAGGCCTCAAGGACTTTTTAAAATATAAATTTCTTATAGATCTTATAAATTATTAGAGATTTTATATAGATAAGAAACTTTTGATGTATCACAAATTACATGAGCTAGCTGCAGAGCATCTTCAGGTCGAGCATTAAGGCTAAGATAACTCTGGGATTTATTTTTTTTTTTGTTTTGTTGGCTTATTGGGGTCACTTACTTTGACAGAACTTCTACTTAAGCACCGGTATTCCATTTTAAAACTGTGTTTGTTTGTTTGTTTGTTGGTCTGCTGTACTTGGCAGCAGCGATGTATCTTGTTAACGTTTTCTTCTTCTTCTTTTTTTTTTTGGTTGGTGTTTTTTATTATGTTTTTTTTATGTGTATACAAATTGTATTTGCTTTCTGCACCGCACTTGATCGAAACACGTAACAGAGCGAGCGCACACGATTCAGGGCCAGGGCACAAAAGAATTTCAATTTCAAGCTCAGCCGTCTTTGGTCTTTGAGTGAGGAGGAGTGGAACAACGCGGCAATATATCTCTATATATCTCTCTATATATATGTATATATACACATATATAAGTGTATGTGTGTGTGTGTGTGTGTGTGTGTGTGCGTGTAACCAAGCTAAAAGAAACCAAACCGAACAGCACGAGCGCTCACCTTGGACTGAGGTGCACAGGTAACGTTTACCATTCCTTAAGCACTTGGCTGTCGCTCGGCAGCTCTGTCGCTGTCGCTGTCGCTGCCACTGCGACGACGCGACTGCGCTGCGACGCCGGCGCATTGCTCGTAACCTGTTGCCAACTCTGGAATCGGGGATGGGTCTTAACATTGGCCACGCTCTGGCCTCAGCTCATGTGTGCGCGCTGCTGCGGCGGAAAACTGCAGCAGCAAATGCGAATGACAAACACCTCAAATGCCATCAATGGGGCTCGACCACGCTGGCGCTGCCTCAAAGTGCGTATATATACATATATATAAATACATACATATATATATATATATATATATATATATACACATATATATGTACGTATCATTAAGTGATTTTAAAAGTTTGTAGAAATTTGTCAACTGACAGTCTTTAGAGCTCATCAACTCAGTCGAACCTGAAATTTTATTACATAAATTTCCCAAAAATATATATTAATATAAATATGTAATTATATGAATATTATATTGCAAGATGAATATTTATTAATTATATTTTCAAGTTTCTTCTATAATCACTAATTGTTCAAGCTACGCTCTTTTCTTCTATATATATTTTATAATCTATTCTGATCTATTGAAAATCTTTAACTTTTCTTGAGTTGCACTACAAAAAGACTTGATTAAATTATTTGTAGCTGGCTGGGCCTCTACAATACTCTGTGTGGTATAAAACTTATAAGTTGTTCGATCAGATATTTTAAATATATATCAGCATTACATAACAATAATCAATATCTAAACTATATCGAAAGTACCTAAATAAGATGGGGAAAACTGCCGAATCCAGTTGCATTTACTGCGACAATGCAATGGACGACGCAGAACACACTTTCTTTAACTGCGAGAAGTGCTCAGAGGAAAGAACCGACTTGGCAGAAACTGTCGCTGAAGTTAAAGTAGAGACTATAGTACAGCAAATGTGCAACAGCATAGATGCCTGGAAAAGAGTCTGTGACTTCGCCGAAAAGGTTCTCCGGCGGAAAAAGTGGGACCTGGACGCAGGAACACAGATGGCAGTGCTCAGCTAGAGCATATACAAGGGCTCCACCTTGAAGGTTAATGCGGGATAGCTCCTGGTTCCAAGGTGGGAGGCAGCCCGAGAAGAGGAGGTTTTTTAGTCGGTAAGCAGTATTGCAGTCCGACACACCAGCCAGAGTGACGACCTGACTGACGGTGCATAAAGCATTTTTAACTACCTCAGCCATATTTCTACAGCTTAAGCTTAAATGGCAAGTGGGCTACCATAGATATGTAGAACTGTTGCCTTGGGGGCGTGGCAATGTTGCAGTTGAATCACTGTTGAGACATTTTACTAAATGACGTTCGTTTAAAACATCAAACGAGTATTATGCAGTCGGTGCAAAGTTTTCTTCGACATCGATTCAGCAAATAAATAGTTAAGTAAATATTTGTTTTTATACCCTGAACCCATTGAAAATAGGAAATCGGGGTATAATGTTTTTGTGAAAATGTATGTAACAGGCAGAAGGAGACATGGCAGACCCCATAAAGTATATATATTCTTGATCAGCTCGACAAACTGAGTCGATATAGCCATGTCCGTCTGTCCGTCCGTCCGTCCGTCCGTCCGTCCGTCCGTCCGTCCGTGTGAACGCAGCGTTCTCGCAAACCACAAAAGCTAGAGATCTGAAATTTGAAATGTATACTCGTGTATATCCTACGCAGTACGAGTTTATCATTTTTTTCGATAACTTATCCCATTTCCTTATTATCGATAAAAATCGATAACTTTTCTTCGTTTTTGAATACCGTTATAGCTATAGATTTCAGATTTCAAATACAAGAGACTTGTGCTTCGGCAAATACATACATATGAATGTCATTATTACGCTGTAAAAGTTTGATTACGAAAGTCCATCTAGAAGCAAACCTATTCAACAAATAAGTTTCCAAAATATAGCCCATACTGCAGCCCAAGCGCTGCCCGCGCGCAGTCGCTGCGTAAACTGCGCAGTAGCAGAGAAAGTGCTTGTGCGTGCGTGTGCATGTGTGTGTGTGTGTATGTGTTGTTTGTGTCTATGTATATATGTATAAAACCAGCGTAAAATGATTTGAATATCGCATCTTCCCAGGGTTCAGGGTATCTCTTAGTCGAGCAGTCTCGACTAGAGCACTCTTACTTGTTTTTAATCGTTTTGCTTGTAACAAAGTGTGCAATGCCTTGATAGTCCCCCCAAAATTGATTTGAATCAATTATTAGACGTTTGGTTTCATTTTTAGGCAAACCAAAAATTGTTTCGTGGAACACATTTTGTTTAAAATTGAATGATTCGCAGTATTGGCAGCGTGAACGGTCAGGTTAATAAGAATAAATGGCAACTAAAGCAACAACAAAATCGAAGAAGAATAAAATTTGGAATATCATATATGGAGTTATTGGTGGTGTTGTACTACTTGTTGTTCTGTGTTGCGTTTGTGTCATATTAATATGTTGCTGTCCATGTTTGGTCTGCTTGAGGTGCCTGGCCTGCTGTAGAAACCGAAATGAAAAGGATGAGGAGGCAGGAGGCAATCAACAACAACAAGGGAAACAGGGACAGGAAGCCAGCCAAGGAACGAAGGGAAAAAAAATTTAATTTTAATGCATCCTGATCGTGTTGGCCTTATGCAATTCTTTGTTTTAAACTTTCATTTTCAATTCCAAAATTTCTAAAAAATAAAAATTCCAAAAATGTTTTAAATGGTTTTGCTCTTAATGAAGTTGGGCTATTCCAAAATAACAAAACGTGCTTTTACTTTACAGTTGTCAAACGTTAAAAATATTTCAAAATTCTTAGCGAACTCAAACAGATCACAACAACAACAAAAGAACAAGAAGAAGAAATGGATTCAACACTAAAGAATTCTCGCCACTTTAAACTTTTAATAATAGGTGGCATAATTATTGGGCTTTTTTTTTGCGGCTGCTGTTTGCTTTTCCTATGCTGTGCACCTTTTATTGCGCTCAGCGCCTGCTGCAGAGTTAGTCATGATTGTGATTGTGACGATTGGCGATAGATTCTGGAAAATTTTGAAACAAGTAAGAAATTACAAATTATATAAATATATATTTTTAAAATTTTAATTGAAGAGTGCTCTAGTCGAGACTGCTCGACTAAGAGATACCCTGAATCCTGCGAAGATGCGATATTCAAATCATTTTACGCTTCTTCTTCAACACATACACTCACACACACACATGCACACGCACGCACAAGCACTTACTCTGCTACTGCGCAGTTTACGCAGCGACTGCGCGCGGGCAGCGCTTGGGCTGCAGTATGGGCAATATTATGGAAACTTATTTGTTGAATTAGTTTTCTTCTAGATGGACTTTCGTAATCAAACTTTTAGAGCGTACTAATGACATTCATATGTATGTATTTGCAAAAGCACAAGTCGCTAGTATTTGAAATACGTTTTTTTTTCAATTTGTGAGGAAGGGGGCGTGGTATCCAAAATCCAAAAATTACAAAATGTTTGTATTTATTACACGGATATACTCAGTAAATCTGAAATCTATAGCTATAACAGTATTGAAGTTATGCCTCAAAAACGAAGCAAAATTATCGATTTTCATCGATAATAAGGAAATGGGATGAGTTATTGAAAAAAAAATGATAAACTCGTACTGCGTATGGTATACACGAGTATACATTTTAAATTTCAGATCTCTAGCTGTTGTGGTTTACGAGATCGCTGCGGTCACATGGACGGACAGACGGACATGGCTATATGGACTCAGCTCGTCTCCCTGATCAAGCCTCCTTCTGCCTGTTACATACATTTTCACAAAACTATTATACCCTGATTTCCCATTTTCAATGGGTTCAGTTCAGGGTATAAAAAGCTAGTTCCATTGTCTTAGGGCCACGAAATTCATATGCGCCGAGTTTTCACCTGCATCAATGAAAATCGAAAGCATTGCGAAATGGCTGAGCCAGCGACTGCATTTAATTGAATTACAATTAATATTATTACATAATTGCATATTCTGTAAGCACAGACAGAGACAGAGGGAAAGAGAGAGACAGAGAGAGAGGGAGAGATGCTCGTTTATACTAAAGACGCTTTTCATTTTGGGAAAGTTGTCGTTGCCATTGCCAAAGCTATATTAGTTTCAATTTGTGATGGTTATTATCAGAAGATGGAGTCAAAAAAAAAAATATATATATATATGTATATATATTTGTAGACACACACACACATCAGTTACAAAACTTTCAAAGTTGTGGCTGTGTTAGCATTTCTCTTTGGTAAATGCAAGAAATTTAAAGTCAATTGTCGTCGTGCAGAAAAAGCGTCGCTCGCCCGTTTGACCAGCCACACGCGTATTATAAATAAAATAAAATTAATAGTAACAATTGAAACAATGAAAACATTGTCAAACTGAAACATGAGTGGTCGTTACATGTTACTCGTCTGCCAGTCTGTCTGTCTGTCCACAAACAGGTGACATCGACATGATCAAACAGTGGAGCAAATTGGCTGCAGTTCTTAGGCAGAAAGAGAAAATATTAATTGCCATATATTCTATATAAATATAATTGAAAAATGTTTGCATTCTAGTCACTTATCAGTTAAATAACATATATATTCAAATAATTGCTCAAATAAATTAGTTTTAAATGCGTTTTGCAATAATTGCACCACTGTGCCGTTGGTTCGTTGTTTGGTCACAAAATTTTCAGCGAAAGTCACTGAACGAGTTCCAATGCCAATTGTGCGTTACTTTTATTTGATATTATTTTTTATTTGTGCTTTAACAAGTTGAACATTAACTGTCGTAATAGTTTGCCAAAATGGAAATGGAAATGGAAACTCTTAAAGTTGCGTATAGAATTTGTGATATAGAGTGAAAGTCGACAACAAAATTGATTGTTTGTACTATGCACAAAGTTTGCCTTGAAGTCTGATTATAACTAAATTCTTTAGTCTAAAAATGTTTTGAAATTCACGTAGAGCATAAAATTTTGTTGCAGTTTTTGAATACGTTTGGTTGATGTTCGTTTTACGCGCGCCCAATGCATGTTGCTTTAGCGTTATCGATTACAACACAATACAACCGTGCGTACACAAACAACTGTTGACCAACACTGCAGCCAGTGACCGTGTGTGTGTGTGTGAGAGATTGAAGACAATGGCTGCGGCTGTGGACGGTGTGGTTCCTACCCTTGCAAGTAAATATACGACAAATAATAATCATTAAATACAATAACATTTGTCAGCTAAATAACTGCGCCATGCAATGCAATAGTTGGCGCCACTCGGGGCCGCCTTCAGTGCATATGTAAAACGCATTTTGTCTGGCGACCCCAACCGCGTGTATCTGTATGTGTTGGTTACTAATTTTTTTCATTTTTTTTTTCCGCCGCCTCTTTGCAGTTCGCTCTAGCGTGGCTGTTGAGCTGTGGTCGTCAGCTGGTGCAAAGCAGCCATACGAACACAAGCCCAATTTGCCGCGAGAGGAGACGAAAAGTTCGCGTTCGATCTGCTTTAGTCCGGATGGTCGTTACTTTGCATACTCGACAGGTGCCGAGGTGAAGGTGCTACACGTGCCAATTTGCAATACTGGCGACGGCGATGGCTGGCCAGTGCAATGCACGTTGCCGCGCCCTAAGGCCTTCTACATCAAGTTCTCACCGCGCGGCAATTATCTGTGCACCTGGGAGCACTATGCCATCACGAAGGATCGTCCCGAAGGTGCTGCGAATTTGCTTGTTTATGATATTGCCACGGGCAAGGAGGTCTTTGCCATTGTGCAAAAGAATCAAACGGATTGGCAGCCGTCGTGGTCATCTGATGAATCGATCTTCGCCTTGGTCGTCGGTGGTGAGGCGCTGTTCTATGACCTGGCGAATGGGCCAACTGAGGGATTTGCCAGTGCAACGCGCAAAATTGGTAGCAGTCGTGGCGGCATGTTATCCCTAGGTCCCGGCAATAGTCCGCCATTCTTGGCGTTCTATACGCCGGGAGCGAAGGGAGCACCATCCATGTGTAAGCTCTACAAGTATCCAGCTTTGGGTCAGAACCAAACGGTTGCCTGCAAGAGTTTCTTTCAAGCGGATCGCGTCGAGATGCTGTGGAATAAGCGAGGCAGTGGCCTCCTGCTTCTAACTAGCACTGAGGTGGACAAGAGTGGTGCTTCCTACTATGGCAATCAAGCGTTGCATTTCATGGCCACCAAGGGTGACACATGCTCTGTGCCATTGTCGAAGGAGGGGCCCGTGCACAGCGTCAAGTGGAGTCCCAAGGCCAATGAGTTCGTTGTCGTCTATGGCTTTATGCCCTCCAAGGCAGCACTCTATAATCTTAAGTGTGATGTTATCTTTGATTTTGGAGAGGGACCTCGCAACTGCGCCTACTTCAATCCATTTGGCAATCTGATTGTGCTCGCCGGCTTTGGCAATCTGCCCGGTGCCGTTGAAGTCTGGGATGTGAGCAAGAAGGAGAGGATCGCCAATATCAAGTGTGCGGATACCACACACTTTGAATGGCATCCAAATGGCGAGTGGTTCGTCACGGCGACAACCGCGCCTCGGCTGCGCATTGGCAACGGGTGAGTGTGACTCAATATTTATTAATAAAAATATATATATTTTTTTTACTATGTTTTAGTTTTTGAATACTCATTTAAATGACTAATTGTTTGTTTTTTTGTTCCAGATTCAAAGTGTATCATTATTCGGGCGCATTGCTGCATGAGACACTGTGGCCAGAAGGGCAGGAATTGCTGGGGCTTGAGTGGCAGCAGTATACGGATAACACATTTGCCGAGCCAAAAATAACGAAGGCCAAACATGAGGGCATCAAGTCCAGTCAGCCAGAGGCCAGCAAGAAGGCCTACACACCGCCCCATTTGCGTTTGCTTAAAGAGGGCAAAAATCCGGAAAAGTATTTGCCGCAGCCGACGGTGACGGTGCCGGGATTACCAGCAGCAGCACCAGGTAATAGCAGCCGGAAAATTTGGCATAGACAATATGACTTGGATAATCCGATAATGCGGCGATGCCAGGGCTCCGGCGAGCAACAACAGGGCCAGGGCCAGATGGTAACGAGCGTGGTCAACAGCGGCCATAGCCATAGCAGCTCAAGTGCCAGCTCAACGCGACCCAATCGACGCTACCGTCCCTACCAGCATAAGCGCTACTAAAATTATAAAGATCCATCATTCCATTCCACTCATACCAAAAATACCAAAATGCATTGTGTAGGATATTAGAGAACGTGGCTGTAAGTAAACAAAAACGTACAACATGCCTACCAACATTTCAATGGTTACTATAAATTGTCCGTGCACCTACATTACTCAATTTGGGGTCATCTTTCTGTTCTAGACTGTGTCCGTTAATGGCCCCCCTTAACCAACTAATCGAAACTATTTAGCATTATAATTTACACAAGATTTCAAAACTTCGAAAAGGTTTCAAATTTTCCCTCTTCTTTCCTGTTTAATTATTATTTTTACCTTCGAGCTGAAGTTGATTGAGGCTGGCTCTCGCGTGTCTAGCTTAAATTTGAGAAAGCTTTCGACAACAACAAAATACAGTCGAGTCTCGATAATTTATCGAAAATCGCGATAAATCGAGAAAAAAAATTCTATCCTCTTGAAAAAAATTCGTTACAGTCGAGTCTCGATAATTTGAATTTCTGTGTAAATCGAAAAAAACAACTGACCCCCTTGCCATTTCGAATTATCGGGACTCGACTGTAATTATATTATTATTTTCTCGAACTATACAAGACTTCTGGTATATCATTTATCAAATATCAATTAGAGAGCTGCATGGCTTCACTCAGAACATGTTGTCAAATTAGTTCACTCGAATTGAGTAAGTGCAAGGCGCACAATGAATTGAATTTGTATGCATATGAGTGCGCGCTGTGTCTCATAGTATACGGTACTCAGTGCAATGAGTGAGAATAAATGAGTCGTAAAACGGATTGAAAAGTTCGGCGAAGCCAAAGACAGTCCCGTTACTCTGGCAGTCATAAGCAATCAGTGTTGCCAACAAGTTTCAACACGCCAAATTTGGCGGCAAACGCAACCAGAAAAAGCTGAAAGCAATGTTAAGGGCAATACAATACACTTTGACTCAGCTGACCTTTTGTTGTTTTTGTTTTGCTGCTTCCAACTTCCAACTCCAAAAAAGCTGCAAAAATCTATTCCGTATATCTGACAAGCTACATTTTTTCAAATTTTTCCCGCAATCGACTTTAAAAACAGCCAAATCTGACAGGAAAAAAGCTGAATTGACAACACTGTAAGCAATAGACGAAGAAAGAAAGCCGAAGGCGACATGCCGAAGCGGCCAGACTTCGCTGACGCGTCGGTTTGGCATACGAATTGAATGTTGTGCGGCTGAATCTTACACGAGCGCACTTACTCACTCAAACCACTTCGGCTGCGCACTCAACTTCACTCAATTCATTTTGAGCATTGTGCATGCGAATGTGGTTTTTTTTCGCTATTCATGCAGCCCTCTAATATCAATGATCATAACTGTTTTCTGCCTCTTTGAAAATTGTCCATTTGCCAATGGCTAATTAGGTTTTTGTATGCTTTGCAGGTGTGGGCAAGAACAAGAAGAGAAATGCGAACGGCAGCAAAGCAAAGGGCAATAATAACATCAACAACAAGCGTGAAGCTGGCGATGCTGCCACACCATCAGATGCGGCTGCAACTGCAGCGGCGCCCATTGAGGGTCTGGACCAGCAGCAACAGGAGATTGCAACAGGTTCAGCTGTAGCTATTGGTGAATCGCCGCGCCGGCCAACGCAGCAGAGGCAGCAGCGTTCGCTGCCCAGGCAGCAGCAGCAGCAGCAGCAGCATCATCAACAGCAAGAGCAGCAAAACACGGTTGAGCTGGGCACACCGCGCCATTATCAAGCCAATGGCAATGTGCCGCAGCACAATAATGCCAACAACAATAACAACAATAGCGACAAGGATCGCAAAATACGTAGTGTGGCCAAAAAGTTATCGGACATCAAGAAGCTCAAGTCGCGACAAAGTCAAGGCGAAACTCTGGAATTGAATCAAATAAACAAAATTGAAATGGAGGCAAGGTATTTGGAGGAGCTCAGGGCGCTCAAATTGTCCGTCTAATTACATGCCATCAACTGTTAAATGTGTGATACAACAACAACAACAGCAACAACTATAACAACAAAATACTAAGCAAAACAACAAAAATAAAAAAAAGATTGAAGGAGTTTAACAACTGCAACTGCACCAAAACAAGCAAAACAGCTGCGAAACAGTCAAGTTTTTGGTTCTTCAGGGTCATCTCCTACCCCATCCCCTACCCGCTCTCCCCCTATATTATGTACTTTCGAGCTTCCTGTATTTGATTTCAAAATGAAATGTTTAGTGCTGTTTTCTTTACGTGCGCAAATTTTTCACAGTTTAAACACAAACAAACAAAAAAAAATAACTTTAAAAAAACATTTTTCTACTATTGTGATTTTTGAATATATATTTTGGCAACCACTACAATATCAATAAACTCATGTATGTACCAAATTGTGCTACACAGTAATAAATAGTTTCCAGATAACAACAAAAAAACAAACAAACAAACTAAAACTGAAATTTTTATGTTTCCCAATTGGATTTCTTTTTAATGAACTTTTCCTGTCCATCTTCCTGGACGGCCACATAGTAACCAAGATTCTCGTACTTGTGTCGCATATAAGCTATATAGCCAAATACACCTGCTATTGCCGTCAGTCCAATGCCCATTATAATTTTATTCTACAACAAAAAGTAAAGAGAAAATATTCTTTAGTGTTGCAAGTGGAAATGGAAATAATATGCATACCGGTTTCGTATAAAGCTCAAAGTTAATTAGTCTAAACACGCCAGTGCTACGAATGGAGCGGATTCCCTCGCCAGGCGGTTTTGTTTCCTTCTCACTCATATTTTAAATTTATAAATCATTTATATTGTCCACAATCTTAGAGCACATTGCACAATTCTAGTAAACAAGAGAATGATGACTATCGATAGGCGCCATCGAGCCGCAGCACATACGATTAATATTGTATCATCGCTAATATGGTGACTTACTATTTGAATTAATTTGTGCGCTAAAGATGAATATATTAGCTCTAATATACATAAAATGAATAAAATTGATTGAATTATCTTATTGAAAGTTCACCTAACGCATATTATTAAATCATAATCCCAATTTTGACATTTTACATGAAATAGTGAATTATTTTTCCCAATTGGATGTTTTCTTTATGAACTCTGTCTGGCCATCTTCCTTCAGCGCTAGCACTAACCATACAACACATAGACTGGACAACTAGACAACGAAATCACCGAAAAAGAGTGCCGGGAGACCCTTTCAACTTCGAATTCGAATTCGGACACTACTTTGGGTTCGAGCAGTGAAAAAATGGGGAGCGAAATCAGTACGCTGCGAGCGCTCAACCGAGAAGGTTGAATTCTAAATGAAGCACTACTATATGCCATTTTTCCTTACTCTCTCTCTCTCTCTGCTCTCTCTGCTCTCTCAAAAAAAAAAAGTATGTACGCACAAGCAGCAATCACAAAAATTGAAATTTGTTCGCCGAGAGGTCTCATTCCTTCCCTTCCGAGCAAAGGGAACCAAATTGCTGAAAACGGTTTGCCATGCTCATGCAAAAGTTAAATTTTCGTCAATTGTGTGAAGGGTATGAAAGCGTTGGTGCGTTTAGCGAATATGTTTTTGCGCGAGCATGCACAAAGAAACTTTCAGTCCCTTGTTCAAGTACGAGCATTTGTGTGTGCTTGTGTGCGAAACTCTACTCTTGCTGCCTGTGGAAATTGGAAGAACCCAACATTCGATCATTGGATGCTCACACACATTTGCATAAGACGAGCATTTGTGTGTGCTTGTGTGCTTGTGTGCGAAACTCAATTCTTGCTGCCTGTAGAAATTGGAAGAACCCAACATTTCGATCATTGGATAGCTCACACACATTTGCAAAGTATGTGTGCATGGGTCGTGAATATTGGCGTGTGCCTACCTCGACTTTGAGTTTTGGGTTTTGTTTGATCTTGTGGACTGCACACAACATTTGTATATGTGTGTGTAAGGGCTGCGTTGATCGAATGTGTCGAGTGTCGCGGATTCAGTAATTGGTAATTTTTTGTATTGTAGAGTGACTGTCAAATGAGCATTTAGATTTGCAAGTCATTTGGCAATATGAAGTATAGCTTGATGCATTCTGGCACCTGTGAGGACATATGCATTTCCTGACCTAATTAAATGTTGTATAACTCACTATCCGAAAATTCAAACGAATTAAATAAACTTATTAGTTAGTGGATTACTAGACTTTTTCGATGTAAAAATGTTTACGTACCTATTTTATTAAAGTATCTTTAGTATTATATCGATATCTGTAGACACATTTATTTACATGTGCAGGTGTAACTCTATAAGAATGAATGTACAACAACAATGTATGTATATGTGCAGCTCATTTCGAAGTCCACAAGACCGAACAAAACCCAAAATCCTTCACACAATCTAAGTCGAGGTAGGCACACGCCAAATTCACGACCCATGCACACAACATGTATGCAAATGTGTGTGAGCTATCCAAATGATCGAAATGTTGGGTTCTTCCAATTTCTACAGGCAGCAAGAATTGAGTTTCGCACACAAGCACACAAGCACACACAAATGCTCGTACATGTATGCAAATGTGTGTGAGCATCCAAATGATCGAAATGTTGGGTTCTTCCAATTTCCACAGGCAGCAAGAGTAGAGTTTCGCACACAAGCACACACAAATGCTCGTACATGTGAACAAGGGACTGAAAGTATATACATATGTGTGCATGCTCGCGCAAAAACATATTCGCTAAACGCACCAACGCTTTCATACCCTTCACACAAATAATGACGAAAATCTTAACATTTTGCATGAGCATGGCAAACCGTTTTCAGCAATTTGGTATACCCTTTGCTCGGAAGGGAAGGAATGAGACCTCTCGGCGAACAAATTTCAATTTTTGTGATCTGCTGCTTGTGCGTACATACATATATATATATATATATTTGAGAGAGCAGAGAGAGCAGAGAGAGAGAGAGAGTAAGGAAAAAATGGCATATAGTAGTGCTTCATATTAGAATTCAACCTTCTCGGTTGAGCGCTCGCAGCGTACTGATTTCGCTCCCCATTTTTTCACTGCTCGAACCCAAAAGTAAGTGTCCGAATTCGAATTCGAAGTTGAAAGGGTCTCCCGGCACTCATATTTATACGGTGAATTTCGTTGTACTAGTTGTCCAGTCTATGTGTTGTATGGTTAGTGGCGCTAGATAATAACCTAGTTGCTCGTATTTGTGACGCACATAAGTTGTATAACCAATAATACCAACGGCTGTGACAAGCCCCAGGCCCAGCAAGACTTTGTTCTAGCATAAGACAGAATTATTTCATTTTTAAATTTAAACGCTTATTAATATTTTTTGCTTACTTGTGGTGTATTTAGCTCAGAGTTAATAAACTTTAAAACAGTGGTGGTGCTGCTGCTCGTGGAACCAATGTTCCTTGGCTGACTTTTAATTTGTTTCTCGCCCATGATAATTTAAACTAAATAATTTCAATGCAAACAATATTAACTGTCATAGAAATATTTGAAGTATTGTGCCCAGCGAAACATACAATTTAATCAGAGCTGTATGTGTGTAGTTATCGATAGACATAGATATGATAACATTTCGAATTCGCGAAGTTATCAATTTGATGTGTGATGAAATCTGTCTATTATAGATAATAGGTCAACTGTTGATTTTTCGTTTTATTGTGATCAAATCATAAAGAAGAAGAACAATTTACATAGGATAAATTTCAGTGTTTGCATTCTTGTATAAATTGTACATATACTTTTATGTACATCATTAATAAGGTTGGTTTGATGTTCACACAAAAAAAAAAAAAAACATCGAATTTCAATAAATATATGTGAGGAGTGCAGAGAATTTGCAATAAACTGACGAGTTGTTTGTTATGTACAAGAGAAAATTATATTCCCAATAGTTTCTACTCAAAATCAAATTGATAGCCGCGATCCACGAAACTCAAGCCTCGCTCAGAGCTAACCGGAAAGCCGTCCATGAACAGAATATACTCCTTGTATTCGGCTGAATGTTTCAGATCCTGTAAGCAGTGTCATTTAGAAATAATGAGGAATTCATATTTAAAAAAGTACTCACCTTGACATCAACATAATCCTCAAAGCCACAGAGAACATAATAAATGAGCAGTGGACGAGTGCGCAAAAATCTATTATTTTGTTTGTTTGGTTCGCGCTTCTTCAGAATGTTGAGCGCTCGTTGCAGAAAATTGGGCGTCAGTTCGCGGCAATAGGAGACATCCAGATGATGCAGATGGGGACACAGCTCAATGAATTTCAGCAGTATATCATCGCACAAATATGTCCAATTGCGCAGGCAGAGCAACTGCAGATTTGTCATGCAGGTATAGCGTTCCAGAAAGTCCACGGCATGCGTCCAGCTGCAGATGGCCAAACGCTGGAGCTTGCGATGAGACCAAATGGACAGATCGGCATCCCAGCCGGGCTCCAGTGGCATGTAATAACCGTCAACGGCCACACCGATAATATCCCGTGCCTTGCGCTCCATGATCTCATAGAATTCGTGCACTTCGCGTATCTTATGATCGTAGCTGTCCACGCTGGCCATCGCCGGTATGCAAAACTCGGTGTCCAGCAGCACAATCAACTGCTTAAGTGCGGGCAGCTTGAGCACCTCGGCTATAACCGTTTTCAATGTGGCCAAATTGAGCTTCAAGATGGTGAGATTGTTGAGGTAGGCGACGCAATTGTTGAGCCGCAGTTTACTAATAACATCGTACATCCGAATGTCCAGCACTTGCAAATTGGGCAATTGACTGCATAAATAAATAATTAATTATATTATTAGGTTTATGTCTACAAGCTACCTACCTGCAGATCTCATCTAGATATTCCTGCTGCAGTTCATATGCCTTGTGCTGATCTTCGTACAAATGTAGCTCCTGCAGATGCCGAAAGTTGGACAGGTAACGTCCCTGGATTGGTGTTGTTAGACGTAGTCTTAACAGATTCGGCATCATTTTGGCCATTTTGCATATGCTACGATCTGATGGATAACAATCCACATCTTCTGGATCATAATAAAAGCTGGTCACATTGGGCAGCACGTAAATCTGCATTTCGTCCAGGTCTTTGAGTAAAGTGCACAAACAGCTCGACACGGTCATGTGCCGTATAAAAGGACGCATTATTTTTATAAAATAACACAGATCATCATAATTTGGCAGTAATTCGCGCCACTTCTCCATATCGAGTTGGTCGTAGGCGTGTGAGCCGCGCCATCGATTCAGACATACCCATTGAAAGCGTTGGCAGACTCTGGCGAAGGCTACCTCGCTGCGCAGATCTTGCAGCCGCTCGAATATACATTCAAGGCAATCATTGTTCAATTTAAATATATCTGGCGTTCGTTCGCTTGGCGTTGGGGGCGTGGTATGTGCAATTGACGGCTTATCGGCCATGACTGTGAATTTGGAATTTAGTACACTTTGAGTATTATTGAAATATTGACACATACCCTAATAAGCTTTTCGATTTAACAGCTTACTAGTTGAATAAGTGGAATATTTTGTCTATGTGTTCTTATAACAGTAAAACAAAATTTATAAAAATACGCTTCATAACAAACAAAATGTAAAACAGCTGTCTTCAAACAGTGTTGAAAAACAGTGCTGTGAACATTAGTTCGGAGCCAATTTAATCGAACTGGTACTGAACTATGAACTAAAAGTAAGTCTTTATTATGTGAATTATTTAATTATTGTATGTATAAATATTCTTTAAATTTACAAACAATTTGTGCTAAATAAATAAAAATATGAGCTATGCGCTTTGTTAATAATATAAATACACTATAGTTCACAATGTCAGTTCTTAATAATGTTTTTACCAGCACTATTCTGCAGAGTCGCATGGCAGAGAACTTATCGAGTATGTCAAATATATCGAAACAGCACGTGTGTGTGCGTTGTCAAACTTTATGTCTTTAATGTGACTGCAACGAGTGAGACGTTGCTTGAATTTTGTGAGAAATAAAGAAAAAAAAGAAAGAATTAATTGAATTGTCACTCTAATGGCTGAACTACAGAAATTAACGGATGCCCTTGTGCACGAGTATCTGAAGACTAAAGACAAAAATCTGGCAAGAGTGTTTGAGCAGAAAGCAAAAGTGGTAAGTTCTTCGGTTTTTTATTTACGTGTTTTTTCTTTTTTTTTTTACCAATGCAATTTGTATGCATTTGCGCACGAAGCAGCGATGTCGGCAAATGCCAAATATTTACAATCGATATACAAATTCCTACCATGGGCCGGCATGTGCCGCCTTTCAGTATGTTTTGGAGAGCGCCATGCTGAAAGCACGTGTTTCCCTAACCACACAAGTTTCGTTTAATGTTTTCCGTTTCTGCACTTATAGCCAACTGTTGGAAAGAATACACCCACGCTGACAGAGATTTTGGCTTTTTATCAAAGCAAAACCTTACAAAAGATTCCGCCATTGAGCAAATCTCAGTTTGAGTCCGACAGCGATAGCGATAGCGACGAGGATGAAGCTGATGCAAAGAAGCCGGCAACAAATGGCAATACAAACGGAAATCCAGCTAAAAATGCTTCAGCTTCGAGCAGTGAAGATGAGTCGGAGGTAGAGCAGCCGGCCAAGAAGTCACCAGTGAAGGCAGTGCCAGCAAAGAAAGTGGCTGAATCGTCCAGCGAGGACAGCTCCGATGAGGATGCATCAAAGAAATCAGCCCCAACTAAGCAAGCGGCTGCTAAGACCGCAGCGCCTAAGCCGGCGTATACCAGCAGCGACTCTGATTCGGAGGATGAAAAGAAGCAGACAAAGAAAGTTGCTGCAGTGGCCAAACCAGCAGCAAAGTCTCCAGCCAAAAAGGCAGCAGCATCATCATCTAGCAGCGAAGACTCTTCCGATGAGGAGCCAGCTAAGGCCGTAAAGCCTGCAGCGGCTAAGGCTGCCGTTGCCAAGAAGGCAGCTGCCTCCAGCAGCGACGATTCCTCCGATGAGGAGAAGCCGGCCAAAAAGGCATCACCCGCTAAGGCTGCGCCGGTCAAAAAAGCAGCCGAGTCTAGTTCTGATTCCTCATCAGAGGAGGAAAAGGAAGCAGCCAAAAAAGGAGCCGCAAAACCTGCAGCGGCGCCTGCCAAAAAGCCAGCTGCCAAGGCTGAGTCTGAGGACTCATCCGAGGACAGCAGCTCTGAGGAGGAGAAAAGCGCTGTAGCCAAGAAGGCTGCGACACCAACCAAGAAGGCAGAATCATCATCCGAGGATGATTCCGATGAGGAGGAAGCGGCCAAACCAGCAGCCAAGCCAGTCGCCAAGCCGGCGGCTAAAAAGAATGACAGCTCCGATAGCTCCTCGTCCTCATCCGAGGATGAGCCGCCAGCTAAGAAGAAGCCAGCACCGGCCAAAAAACAAGAGAGCAGCGATAGCAGCGACAGCAGCGAAGAATCTGGCGAGGTGAAGCCCAACAAACCGGTGGCCAATGGTGCGGCTGTTGCTGGCCAGAAGCGCAAGTTCAGCGGTGGCGATGCAGATGAAGCCACGCCAAACAAGAAGTACAACAATTTCGTCAAGTCAGGAGATCAACAGGTGAGTTGGCCAACAGTACGAACCAGGCAATAGGCCTCAGGCAACAGCTCTATCTGCAAGTAGTCAACATAGCCAAGTTTTACTCTAGAGAATATGGACAATTTTTATAAGTACCTCAGTGCAATAAGTATATATGTGCAGTCACATTTTTGGTAACAACTTGTTTTAAGCCAAACGATTCGAGCCAAGTATAATTTTTACTTATAGCTCTAGAGCTAGCAACTGAGAACTGCCTTACAGTATTTCAAAATTTATAACCAAAACATGAAAGAAAACTCTAGTCGGTGGTGCCCGACTAGGAGATCCCCTGAACTCCGTTATTTTGCTGGTATTCAAAAAATAACAAAATTCGAAATTGTAAAAAAAAATTTGGAGACTCTAGCTCGAAAGATGTACGAGATATAATTTAATAACTTGATTTCGATAAGGTTTTTAATCGATAACAATGAAACGGGACAAGTTATCGAGTTTTTAAAACAAACACAATATGCGCGTGTGCTATACAGGGACCTACAAAAATTTCAAGTCTCTAGCTCTTATATCTTCTGAGATCGACGCGTTCATACATACGGACAGGCGGACAGACAGGCAAACGGACAAACGAACAGACAAACAGACAAACAGACGGAAAGGGCACCACGGAAAGTCGTGCACCACCGACTAGAGTTTTCTTACTTGTCGTTTAATGTTTTATTATTATTTGATTATTATAGGATTATGCAATAGCATTCTAAAAATAGATAATAACAACAGACTTTTGCATACCCAGAACATATGTATGTCCTTTTACGATTAAGGAAGAGAGAAAGGAAAACACATACTTATTTTACTAAGGTATCTCTTTTAAATCATAAAATCTATAAAATCAAGGTGAAGAAGAGGAAGCAGAAGAAGTTCTTAGATTGGAATTTATGTATGCATTTTAAGCCAATTCTTTGCGCTTCATAAGCTGTGGCTCTAGTTCATTTGATCAATTTATACTTCATGGGGTGAAAAGTGCCGAGACTAACCAGGAAATCGCTGCACAAAAAATTTAAGCATGTGATTTCTACATAGTGTCGACCTTCAAAATACGTTTGTAAAAATTGTATGATAATCGGTTAATTTGTGCGTGAGTTATATTCTTGGAAGTGAAGCAACTTTTGATTTTCTGTAAAACTATGGAAGAAAGTGAGTATCGCGTGCTCATTAAACATTGTTTTTGTGACGTGAAAGAACACCGTCCAAGCAGAAACCTGGCTTTAAAACTCTTACGGTGAATCTTCGCCATCAAAATCTACAATTTGTCGCTGGTTTGCTGATTTTAAAAGAAGCCGTACTAGGACTAAGGCGACCTAAATCCTAAATCCTAAAGATATCTAACAAACGTATTTGGTACATTTCGAATGAGTATTTGCAATTTAAAAGCTGTGCGCACGCTGCGTGCCGCATTTGCTCACACTGGACCAAAAATGAGATAACGCTCCGGCTCGACAAGTCTATCAAAACCATGGCCATATGGTAGTGGTGGTGGCTGCAGAGAAAGAGAAATGAACTCGAGCTCAAATGATGTCTATATCACATAGATTTATAATTTAAATTATTTGCTATACTCATTTACGAAAGTTAAGTGAGTATATTGGATTTGTGCAATGTCCGTCCTGCTGTCCGTCCGTCTGTCCTGTCCGTATGAACGCAAACCATTTCGACGCCATTGAAGCTAGAGACTTGAAAATTGGTGCATGTACTCGCGTATAACCTCGAATTATAAAGTGTTAAGATTTTTTCTGATACGTCCACTTGGTGGTCCAAAGGTGGCTGCAGAGAAAGAGATTTCTTGAACGATTGGACGTCGACTACTATTTGAAATGGTGTTAAGATGTTGGAGGACCGCTGGACTAAGTGTATTTCTCTTGAAGGAAACTACATCGAATTTTGGTTTAAAAAAATGTTTTTCATTGTTAGTCTCGAGACTTTTCACCCCAAGCTCAGTCGGAAGTTTATATTTTGAGTTGCCTTTAATTATTCCCATTCACATTTGTTATTATTTTAATAAACTCAGCAGAATAATAGCTTCAACTCCACGCCCAACAATGCCAACAATAATCAGTTGAGCAACAGCAGCGGCAAGCGTCGCAGGTCGCCTTTCCGACGTGTGCGCACCGAGGAGGTGCTCGTAGATTCGCGTGTTCAGGACATGTCCTTTGAGGCCAAGGTGAGTGCCACAAATGCATTTGAGTGTGGCGCGCTGCATGTGTGTGTGTGTGTGTGTGTGTGTCTCTCTCTCTGTGTGTCTGTGTGTGTGTGGGTAGATTAGCAAAGATTTTGCTAGATTTTTAGTTGGTCTGGGTTTGGGTTTAGTAGCAGCAACAGAGTTGGATTACACACAAATTAGCACAAGCGCCTTTTCGTACTCAACTCTCAAATCATTTGTGGCATTCGCCTCTTACCTATTTACAAAATATGTTTGTTTTTGCCATTTCCAAGCAGCTTGGCTAATTTGTGTTTAACCATTTTGTGTTGCTTTATTCTAGGATGGCAATGCCTTCAAGAAGTTTAATAATGGACCACGCGGACGCGGTGGCTCTGGCTTTGCCGGCCGTCCGGATCGTAGCAAATGGGAGAGCAATAATCAAAATGGCGAGGAAGGCGCTGATGGTGGCGGCGGTGGTGGCGAACGCAAAAGCTTTGGCGGCTTTGAGCGCAAACCGTTTGATGGACAGCGCGGTGGACGCGGCTTTGGTGGCCGTGGCGGTGGCTTTAATCGCGGCGGTGGCGATCGCGATCGCGGTGGTCGTGGCGGCTACGGCCGTGGCGGTGGCGGCGATCGTGGCGGACGCGGCCGTGGCGGTGGCGGTGGCGGTGATCGTGGATTCGGCGGACGCGGCGGATTCGGACGTGGTGGTGGGGGACGTGGCGGCGGCGGTGGTTTTGGCAACAAATCTTTTGATTCAGCGCCAAAACAAAACAAGAAAATAACTTTCGATAATTAATAACTAAATGTAGCTTAGACACATATGCCAGCAGCAGACGACGCCAGGGAATCGAGCCCACTTTCAACCAGAAGTCGACAATATTTCAATATGATTACGATTGCTGGGTATCATTTTTTAATGGAGTAGACAGCTGCACACAACAAACACACACACACAGCAAGCACACACACACACACACACCTTCGCAGACACACACACACACACACATACATAACATATGTTGTATACAATATATTGTAATAAACATTTGTATTTTATATACTTATTATATAAAATTGCTATAAACAAATATAGAAAAACGCTGCCGGCTCTTGGGGCGAGCGCGCCAACAAGGATCTAAAATTCACGCGCGGCAAATCCTTCAAGCACGAGAAGACCAAGAAGAAGCGGGGCAGCTATCGAGGCGGCCAGATTGACACTGGCGTCAATTCAATCAAATTTTACTAGTTTTATGTTACCACATAACATATATAAATATTTTATACTTTATAATACCTTAAACATTTAGTTTGTAAAACCAACCCAATCCAACCCAACGCAATCTGCTTAGTTGAACTTCAATTATTTAATATATATACTATATAAATTGTCAAGTTTAGTTAGTATTTGCACTTGACTATTGATCTATGCACGAATGGTTGATTCAGTAAGCCTTTTATGTTCCATTTGAATTTGTAAAGAATTTGTAAATTTGCTACAAAATTTTGTTTGGCTTACTGAACGCTCGTTCGTGCATGGAGCAGCTACATTGAACTTAAATTAAAACTAAGTTAGGCTTCTGCTGCACTAATCTTATATATTTGTAAAGCAACTTCAGCCACAACAATTAAACTAACAAACAAACAATTTTGTTGCTATGAGTGAACACGAACGCGCGAATTATGTGTAATAAACGTATGAAACACACACGCCTTAAGCTATATGTCTGACATCCAGGTGGCGAAGACCAGGAACAGCATAAACCATCCAAAAATTGAGCAGCACTGCAGAAATTTAGATCTTGGCTTGGGTTTTGCTACCGGTTGAGCCAATTGAAGCAATTGAGCCAATTGAGTCGGTTGATCCAATTGATGAGCCAGTGGACGCCGCTTGGCTCTACCCATTTTCACATGGTTAAAATCTTTATCTGTCGATACAAAAGGAAGCACCTGGAATGCAGACAAATATTTGTTAAAATTAGCAAATTTGATTGGAAATCAGTCCTTACGTCACATCTGCCGCTATTTATATAGTCAGCATCGATATGCACCATGTCCAAGTTATCGCAGCAATATAACAATTCGAATAAGTCGAGCTGTTTTTGTGTTTGGGTTCCGCCCGAATAGTTGGGTGAGCGCGACAAGGCACGTGCACCACGTCTCGGAGCCATAGTATAAAATGATTGTAAATAAAAAAAATAAAAAAATATATATATATATAAAATATCGTACAAGCTGTATGACTATTCGGATTATACTAAACATAAGCCATGCCTCAATCCCAACAGGACAGCACACAAAGAGCACTTGGCTAGCTTTGAGTTCTATGTCAGAAATAGACTGGAGCTCAAATGGTGTCTATATCACATAGATTTATAATTTAAATTATTTGTTATACTCAGTTACGAAAGTTAAGTGTTAAGTATATTGGGTTTGTGCAATGTCCGTCCTGCTGTCCGTTCGTCTGTCCTGTCCGTATGAACGCAAACCATTTCGACGCTATTGATGCTAGAGACTTGAAATTTGGTACATATACTCGTGTATAACCTCGAATTATAAAGTGTTACGATTTTCCCGATAAGCTCACTAGGGGCGTGGCAAATCGGTAAATGCATTTTCCGGTATGTAAGAAGCGCTGATAGTTGAAGTACTAGAGAGTTGAAATCTGGAATGTATACTCGCGTTGACAATCCAAGTTTCAAAAGATATGGCGCATAAATCTACGCCCATTAGGGGCGTGGCAAATCGGCTAAAACTGTATTTTCTATAGTTTTAGAGCTAGAATGGCCAGATTTGGTATGTATGCTACTGTTAAGATTCCACAGAGATCGATGCAACAAGTTATATATCCACGCCCACTGGGGGCGTTGCAAATCGAATCTGATTATTTAGTGATTTATACATATTCTTATACTATATCTTGTTATATTTTGAGCAACTATTGATGCTAGAGATATTTTATATTTGGAATATATACTCAGGTTGACAAGGCGATAACAATAAGATATGGCGGATATATCTACGCCCAGAGGGGGCGAGGCAAATAGGGGTATTTTCTACAGCTTTAGAGCTAGAAACTACAAATTTAATGACTAAATTACTATTGATTTGCCAGAAACTATATACAGTCGAGTCTTGATAATTCGAAATGGCAAGGGGATCAGGTTTTTTACGAATTAGACGGAAATTCAAATTATCGAGACTCGACTGTACATATATATACCAATTGGGGCAAATCAGAAAATGAAGCTGGTAGCGTTTGGGTCGTGAATCAGTATTCTGCAGCTCATACTTATTTTATAATATTAATAATACGTCACCCGCATTGCCATCGATATGAGAGAATCAATTTTGAATTTCTATTTTTATTTAAGTGAATTTCAATTTAGTGTTTATGTAACTTCGCTTCGTCTTTTTTTATATATTCATATTTTTCACATTTAGTATTTAAATGGTATTGTCAAATAGTTTGTGTGTTTAGTGTATGCGTACCTTGATATATATATAAATTTATATATTTATATATATATATATATGTATATTGTATACAGTTAGCAATAGTAATTACATTGAACTTTATTGCTTTGGCTGTTGACAACAAAGCAGTGTAAAATCAATTGATTCGAAATTATATTTATAATTAAATAATCACAATTGGTTTTAAAAATGTATTATATAATTTAAAACGTAGTTTATAATTCGACGTTACAGTTATATGTTTATGTATGGGTGAGATTTTATATAATGGTAATCAGCATATCAATTTACAACTTCGTTCGGCATTTGGTTGGTTGTTCGAGGCGATTAAAATACAGCAGAGATTTGATATAACATTTAACTACATACAAATGTAGCGGTTAACTAGGAAGGTGCGTATGTTAAAAATAGTTCAACAAAATACATATACATTCCCCTTTTTTATATATATATGAGTTAGTGCTTTAAATGAGATTCCTGTCGTTTTCTAATTTGCTCTCGCATCCCTTATTCGCACATGTAGGGATAGTTAATGTCGCGCAGCGGCACAAATGTCTCCTTGATAGATTGCGGGGATGACCAGCGCAGTATGTAGTGTGGTCCGCCAGCTTTGTCATTGGTGCCCGACATGCGGCCGCCGCCAAATGGCTGTTGACCCACCACGGAACCAGTGGACTTGTCATTGATATAGAAATTGCCAGCTGCCATTTTAAATTCCTCCAAAGCACAGTTGATAAAGCTTCTGCAAAATGGAATTAGGAAGTTACAGATTGATGATTGAGGATAGAGCTCAATTGGCCACTTACTCATCCTGTCCGAAAACGGCGCCTGTTAGCGCAAACGGTGTTGAGGTGTGCACCAGTTTCATGGTCTCCATTAGAGCAGCATTCTTATATACATAAATGGTAATTACGGGTCCAAAGATCTCCTCAGTCATAATCCGATCCTTGGGATCTTTGGTTTGTACTATTGTCGGATCGATGAAGTAACCCTTGCTATCACTATAGTTGCCGCCGGCAAGGATCTCGAGATTCGAGCTCTTTTTGGCATGCTCAATGTAGCCTGTAATGCGTTTAAATGCTTTGTCATCGATGACAGCCGATGTGAACGTGGCCATGTCCTGCACGTCATCGATTTGCAGTTTCTTTACCTCAGACACGAGTCCAGCTTTGATCTGTCGATAAAAGCCAAAAACCATATTATAACCAGCAATTGGAGAAACTATATGGCAATGCTTACCTGCGGCCATAAGGACTCGGGCACATACATGCGAGAGCAAGCTGAACACTTTTGGCCGCTGTACTCGAAGGCCGAGCGAATTGTGGATGTCACAACTGAATCAACATCCGCTGACTCGTGCACAAAGTGGAAATTTTTGCCACCACATTCGCCAATAAGGCGCGGAAAGTTAACATATTTAGAGAGATTGTCGCCCACCTGCTTCCATAGTCGTTGGAATGTGCTGTATAATGAAAGCGGATACCAATATGAAAATCAATATAGTGAAGAGTACACAAAAATATAGACTTACGGCACCGAACCGGTGAAATTGATGCCCGCCAAATGGGGTGAGGCGGTAATCGTGTCCCCGAACACTGGCCCATCCGCGGGCACAAAGTTGACCACACCGTCGGGCACGCCAGCTTCGCGCATAATGTTGAAAATGCGCCAATTGGACAGCAGAGCCGTGTCTGAAGGCTTCCACAGCACAGCGTTGCCCTACAGCAAACAAACAAACAACAAATATAGAATGCGAAATGAGACAACGCACTTTTATGACAGGTATCTACCATCATGGCGGGCGTATAGGCCAAATTGCCACCAATGGCCGTAAAGTTGAATGGACTGACTGCGGCGATAAAGCCATCAATGCCACGATAGCGCAACGAGTTCTTGGTGACCTTTGCGTTCTCGCTGATGGGCTCATACTTGACGCACTCCTTGAGGAAATAGGCGTGAATGCTATAGAGTGGATTGGAAAACAATGCATGTTAATTCCGTATACAATATATGACATATGTATGATCTGTTTGCTTACCGTATAAAATCAATCAGCTCGGCTGCTGCATCGATTTCGGCTTGTATCACCGTCTTGGCCTGTCCCAGCATGGTAGCTGCATTCAGCTCTTGGCGATATTTGCCAGCCATCAAGTCAGCGGCACGCTCCCAAATGGCCAAGCGATCGGCCAGTGGCACACGATCCCATTTGATCTGTGTCTCCACAGCCGTTTTGATTGCCAGCTCCAGCAGCTTCTTATCGGCATAGTAGAATGCAGCCAGCTTGTGGCCGTGATTGTGCGGCATCACCTGAAACATCACCTTGTCCGTCTTGTACTCCTTGCCGCCAATCACAATGGGCACCTCAGTGCAGGTTGCTGCCGTCGTCTTCAATGCCTCTAGCAAAGCCTTGCGCTCTGGCGAGTCCTTCCGATAGGTCAATATTGGCTCATTGAAAATGTTGGAATCCTTCAGCTTTGGCTGCATCACCACGCTGCCAATTGCGCGCACATTGCTGCTGGCCAAGAATTCAGAGATGAGTCTAGGTGTTGGCTAATTAGGTTGCATTGGATAATTACCTTATCAGTGTGTTCGGCGGGCGAACGGAGCTGACAATCGGATTACGTATTAATCGCAACATCTTGAAGCTGGGAATGGTCTGGTGGTTCAGGTGAGTGTGTGGGGCCAATCGCGTTTGATGTTGTTATGTAAATATTTGAATTTCGTTGCCCTGTGAGATAACGAGAGAGACGCATACAAACACAATTGCTTTTTTTTTTTTTTTTTTTATTATTGCCATTTATAGAACAGCACAGCGCTGTTTATCAGCAACCTTGGCCGTTCATTGGGGGTCTGAGCATTAGCGGCAGCCGGCGAAACGTAACGTGAATTGACTTGATAAGCAGCCAAACGCGAGACACACCCTCTTCAAAGTTTACAGATAGTAAAATAAGTAAAATAAAAACAAAAACAACTACAATTTAAGTATATTTACGATTGAAAGTCTCGTGCCAGAGCAAATGCCAACTGGGCAAGTGTTGTATAAATGTTCGAAAGTATCTTTCGCAGCTCTTTTAATGCGCACAAACACACACACACACACATACGCACACACTCATGCGCATATTCATACGTACACACACACACAAAGTTAGCGGCAGTTTTTGACAAACATCAGCTGTTTTTTAAGTTCTTCGGCTGTGGAAATTTCCGATTGCCAAAACTTGTGAGCAAGCGGAGGGTTGGAGAACGGCATGCGTCAATAGTTGTTGTCGTTGTTGTTGTTCTCTTTTAGTCTAATACGCCGAGCATAAAACGAACGTGTATGAAAGAAAGAGGTGGTGAGTAAGCGGCAGAGGTAGCGGGCGAGGGAGAGGGAGAGAGCTTATAAAAGTCACCCCCGGTTATTGTCTAGAATAATGTGAAGACAGCATTTTTTTAATACTTTTGTTGGCGCATATGCTTAGACATGTGTATATGCATAAATTCTTAACGTATTTGAGGCTAATTGATTTTTACCAAGAAGCTGGCGGCAACTTAAGTGCATGCAGACATATGCATATACATACATACATACACACATACACACACATACATATGTATGTATGTATGTATGTCAGTACTGTCACAATTGGTCACGAGTTTTTGAGGCCAAGTAAAACATGCGCACAACTGTAACGATACTCAGATGCAAGCCAGCTAGCTACATACATATACATACAGTCACAGTAGACAACACACACACACGTTTATACTACAATAATTTAAATGCATTTGTTTTGTTGTATGTGCCTCCATTACGCAATGTTATGTTTGTTTTTTTGCACATTCACTTTTTTTCTTTGCGTATGAACTCATTAATATTTGGCACTGAGATTTTACTTTTTCTATTATTTGATGCTATTTGTATAGTATAGTTTACAATTTTAGACTATCAATTATGTATCGCTTACTTTGTGGGCTTTCGCGAACGTAGTGAACAAAAGGCACACGAAGTCTTTGTATTTGTTTGGCCTTTATGAGAGACTACCTACACCTATGTATCCATCCGTTAGAACAGTGTGTATGTATGTATGTGTTTTTTTAAATTTTAATATCTTTGCACAGCTGATATCTATCGATAGTTTAGTAACTGCTTAATTATGAGAATTAATTTAATGTTGCTATAATTTATGGATATTTTAGCTAAAATAACTTGAAAAAAAATTTTTCAACAACATTATTTAATTAGCGGCAAGAAATAAATTGTAAGCGATAAATTGTTGCCTACCCGAATGACGATAGTCGAACACTGTGCAGCACTGCCAGTTGTTATCGGTTTCGGCGTTTGGCGGGTTAAAATTGCTGGTTTAAAAGTTTGCTAAATAATAATATTGAGATATAATATAGACCCAAAACGATTGGTTGTTTTTTTTTTTTTTATAAAATCATCATCATTTAATACTACAACAAAATCAACTAAAGTACAATACTTAATAAATATGTACACATTTTGACTAATTAGCTTAAATATTTGTTCAGTGCATTTGCTTTAACCATAGTAGCCACCTCCGTTCCCAGCACTTGCGCTGGCGAATCCTCCACTGCTGCTTGCAAATGCTGTGTCTACAATAGAAAACAAGTCCAAAACACTAATCCATGTATATAATGCATACGATGATCTATTCAGATGAGCTCTACTTACTCGTGCCTGCATAAGGATAACCACCATAATTATAGCTTGGATAGCCATAGGTTGGATAACCATATGCTCCGCCGCCGGAGCCACCTCCATAGCCGTAACCAGGATAACCAGTGTATCCATAGCCGGGATACGAGTAATACGGTGGATAGCCATATCCATAGCCATAGCCATTGCCATACATTGCACCCCCATACGCTGAGCCGGCCGTAGCGGCTCCTCCTCCTGCGCCATAGTACGGAAATCCACTGTATTGAGAGCAAACCAGTTGGCACTGTAACAGCGCTACGGCCACAGCCACGTATAGCCAAAAACTGCGACTTGCGGTTATTTGTTGATATGACGACATATTTGCAAAAGTATTTCTCGTGCTTAATCCCGCTGAAATTCTCGTGAATACTGTTTGCGAAAATTCACAGCGTTGGCTCTTTTATATGCCATGCCATGACTATATAATAAACATAATTAAGACTATAAAACGATTTTAAATGTCGTCTAATCGTTCACCCTACCGCATCAATTGCTCATCATCGTTGTGGCTTTGCGTTTGCATATTGTTTGCTCATTGGAGCGTGTCCACCATTGCGTATGCGTAATTTTTACACATGTAAACACCTTCATTACATTGCCACGGGATTATTATAATTTAGTAGCAAAAAAAAAAAAAAAAACGAAAAACAAAAAACAAAACAAAATTAAAATTGAATAAATGACAAAAATATTAGAATAATGTTTGATGAACACGAGATGCCCTGTTAGAAATATGAATATTTTATAAATATTAAAGAAAAGAGGTTTAACTTTTTATTTGTTTATTTTAGAGATATTTAATTTTTATTTAGTTTTTTTTTTCACTTGAGGTTATTGTCTCTAGAAATTGAGAAAAGAAACAATATAAATATTTTATTTTTGTACTTTTTGTCATATATTAAATTTTTACAAGGTATTTTCCTTCAATTACCATTTACTCACATGACTTGGAACATTTAAGTTTATATTATAAATTAATATAAACAAGCAACACCAATAAAATCCGCATTAAATTACAAGGTATTTTACTTAAATAGGCATACATATGCGACTACTTATATGAGTCAGAACTGTTTTGTTTACTATACGCATAAAAAACAAAGTTTTTTTTTCCAGGGATTCACCCAAGTCAACGTCTGTTTCCATAAACACAGTCATTAACCTTAAAATTTGATGTGATGGTATTAAAAAAAACTCTAAATTCAGGTGATTTGTAGCTGTTGTTTGGATGTTCGACTCTTTGAGGTTCAATGGTTCGAATGGTCAATGCTCATCAACGCCCTTCAAATAAGGTCAGCTATGCGCAATTATTACTTTACCACACACTATGATCAGATCTATAATTATCGAAACCATTTTCTGGGGCTTTTCAATGCAATCCGAGTTCATTGTGAAGGATTTTCGTTTCCAAATTGGAGTTCGAATGCCTAACAAATAATTGTTGTTAACTCGCCAACTTAATTAAGTTTGAGTTTGAGTTTGAGTCATCAAATTAATTACATAGTTTTCATAATGAAAATATAATTATAGAGTAATACTTAGTTTTCCTTATTATTGCTTCAATTTGAAGAGCAAGAATTGGAATTTTAGTTCAAATTGATATGCAGCAAATTTTCCAATCAAATTTATAAACATATTAAAATTTTACAGAGTTCCACGGAATTTAAGTACCACAGCCATTATTTAACCATTTAATATTTACTGGCCTTGTTATTACCCAACTATTACAATGCCAATTTGTACAGCGAGTTAGTCTAAATTGCCAACAATTTAACGTGCTTCCATTTGGATATTATGGAAATTAGTTTTAAAAGCCACTACTATTTTCATGAACTAACGAAATTTTGTTCAATTTTCTTTTTCAAGTCCTGTTCCTAAATTTGCAACAAAAATACATTTAAATATATACAAAATATGTTAATCTTAATATTCATTTCAAATTCTTTTCAAAATATTGTATTTATCACTGAATTTTGTTTTTCAACATTTTGTGCTCAGTTGCACTACTATTTTCATGAACACATCTACTAAACAGACTACTACTATTTTCATGAACACATGTGATGTACAGATGTGTCATGAAAATACCCAACTAGTACAATGCCAATTTGTACAGCGAACAATGTAATGTGCTTCGATTTGTTTGAATATTATGGAAATTATTTTTAGTAGACACTACTATTTTCATGAATTAACGAAATTTTGTTAAATTTTTCTAAATTTGCAACAAAAAAACATTTAAATAAATACAAAATATGTTAATCTTAATATTCAAAATATTGTATTTATCACAGAATTTTGTTTTTCAACATTTTGTGCTCAGTTGCACTACTATTTTCATGCACACATCTACTACACAGACTACTACTATTTTAATGCACAGATGTATCATGAAAATAGTAGCGCAACTAAAACTCAAACTTGAATTTTTCCTATAAACACTTTCCTACGACTTGTGTTATACTTAAAGATACTTAGATATGCCAATTATATATCCATATTTATAAGCTCTTAAATATTTCTCTAATATTTTTATTTTTAAGCTCAATTTTTATCCTTGAATTCGGCCTAAAAGTAAAAAAAAAACCCTAAGCTCGTAGTTTACAAATGGCAACTAGGAAAGTTATAAATTTTTAAAACCAGGTTCGTAGGAGTGTGTTATTACACTGGCCAACAATGGCAGCAAATGTCATAGTTCCAATTTTGTGCCTTTACCTTTAGCTATTTTTGTTGTTTCTGTTGCTGTTGCTGTTGCTGTTGGTTAGCATTTTGGTCCAATGCCATTTTGTGCCTTGGGTTGTATTGTATGCAGCTGACGTTTGTTTTTCTTCTTCTTGTTACCTCTTCGTTCCCTTTGCTGGCTGGGCTGGCTGTCTGCGATTGCATTGCTTGGCTTCAGGTGTTTTATTGCATGTTGTGAGTTTTGAGTGAGTTGCTTTGAGTTTGTGTTGCTTTGCGCATGTCTCAACACGAATATTGTTTCTACTGTCCAGGCACCCTGTATTGTCTAATATTTTATTTACTGCATTTTAGTTATAGCCAAGTTCTTTTGGTGTTTAGTTTTAGTGTTTGTCAAATACTTCTTTATTGGCTTAAAGCAACTGGGATGGAAAATGCAACAAAAATAAGTATATAGAAATAATAAGGGTATTAAAATTAGTTAAACAAAATGTAGAAGGAAGGATCGCAGATCGTTACTTTGATGAGTGATAATGTAATCTTTAAACACAGGGAGAAAATAGAAAGACAGAGAGGTCGAGACAGAGAGATAGAGTGAGAGAAAGAGAGAGAGAGAGAGCTAGGGGATCTACCCATTTGTTTCGCTCTAGCTGTTCCTCTCGCTCACAACAACAAGGAAAAGAGTAGACCAGACAGGGGGAGAAGAAGCACCTGACAGCTAACATTCGTCTAATCTGTTTCTCTGTACAGACGAAAAGACAGAGAGATATAGCAAGAGATGAAGATTGAGACACAGATAGAGATAGTAAATAAAAGAGACAGAGAGAGAGAGAGAGAGAGAGAGAGAGAGAGAGAGAGAGAGAGAGAGAGAAAGAGAGAGAGAGAGAAAGAGAGAGAGAGAGAGAGAGAGAGAAAGAGAGAGAGAGAAAGAGAGAGAGAGAGAGAGAACACAAGAGTGAGTAAAATAAAAGAGAAAATAAAGAGAAAGTAAAATAAAGAAAGCAAAAGAGAGGTAGAGGGCAAGAAAGGGACATAGAGAGTTAGCAAGAGAGAAAGAGAGGAAGAGAGAGCAAGAACAAGAGAAAGAGAAATAGCAAGAGAGAGAAAGATAGGGAAGTCAAGAGAGAGAGAGCAAGAGAGAGAGAAAGAGAGAGAGAGAACACAAGAGAGAACACGAGAGAGAACACTAGAGAGAGACAGAGAGAGAGAGAGAGCAATAAAAGAAAGTAAGAGTAAATCGAGCGAATGAGAAAGAAAGGAAAAAAGAGAAGAGAAATCAATAGTTAAAGACCAAGAGCGAGAGCTCGAGTGAGAGAGAGCAAGAGAAGGAGAGAGCAAGAAAGAGAAAGAGAGAGAGAGGGAGAACCAAGAAGGAGACACAAGAGGAAGATGATGGAAACGAGAGATAGAAAGAATAATACAGACAGAGAGAGAGAGAGAGAGAGTTAGAGAAAAGCAAGAAACTGAGAATGACAGAAAAGAAGAGAGAGCAAGAGATAGAGACCATGCGAGAGCTAGGAGAGAGAGAAAGTGCGACGAGGAAAGCTATAGTAAAGAACAAAAGACAAAGAACAACAGAAAGAGTGAAAAAGAGAGAGAGAGAAAACAGAGACCCAAAGAATCTGAACGTGTGAGTAAGCATCAGAGAGAAAGTCCGCTTTTTCATATGTTGAATATCGTGATTTTTGATAAGAGAGAAAAAGCGAAACAAAGAGAAAATAATAAGTCGCGTGCTAGCAAAATATATGGCCCAATTAATAAAGGATTGTGGATTACCACCAGAGATTCCTTTTCAGTAAAGGCCATAGAAATGCATCAGCCAAAGAGAATAATTGCCACTATGGAAACTCTAGATCTCAGCAGCCAGACTATAAATGAAAAAGTACAATAATGGAAATGTCAATTGTTTTAAGTATGAGCACTTGTGGCAGACATTTCAACTGCTTGACAATTTTGCTTTATACTATTTCGAGTGACTTGAAAACATTGAACAAAAAACTGCCAAAAAGCTGACACAGATTTCCATCTATCTGAATGGAAATTTGAGTTTAAATGGCTGTTTACTCACTCCAACTTGTTGGGCTGGGCTAACCATTAAAACAAACGCATTCCCGTCCCCCCCCCTTGGAAAAAAAAAACACTTTACATATTAAAAACTTTTTCTATGTGTCAAAAGAGACAGAGAGAGAGAGGGAGGGAGAGAGGGCGAGAGTATGAAGCCAGCCGCATCCTTCAGGAACTTCATTATACGTTTTTTAACTGGCATAAAATGCTGATTGTTTGACCAGCTCGTCACTCAAGCGTGGCCAACTCATTTTTGGTTTGGATTTTTGCATGTAATTAATTAAAAATTGTTTTTTTTTTCTTGCTTTCTCTCTGTTGAAATTGAAAATAAAAAGGGTAATTAAAACTTGAACAAAATATGAAACGGACAACATGAATTGACCTAGAACGGGCGCTGAAGAGATCGCAACTGAGTGGGAAACTCACTCACAAACTCTCAAGAAAACTCACTCAAACTAAGGTGCGTGCGAGGTGCAACTGTAAATGTTACGCATACGCCGCGTGTAACAAACGAGCAACGAGCACACAGAGATTACGCTTGCGCTCTCGCTCCCACTTGCTGGCGAAAGTGCATGCGAAAAAAAAATCAATTAAAATGCACTCGAGTGCATTTGCTGCTGTAAGAAATTTCGTGTGCGTTGCTGTTGCTCGTGTGTTGCTGCCGAAAATAAGCTATAGGCTAAATTGTTGCCGCAGAACCCCTAAAAGCAGAAACTCAGACACACCCCCCTCTCCCTATCATCTGCCACGCCCCCAATTGCTAACGCCCACACAGATGCGCTCTGCTCGACGATTTGCCCTTACACAGCGCTCGGTGCGACGAAATTTCAATTCAGTTATTTGTGCAGTTTCGCTCAGTCAAGTTGTGTATGTCCTGTGTGCGCTTCACCTTAACGACAAATCAACGAAAAACAGCCGACAAACCGACAGCCAACATTCAAATTTTGGCCAAACTCACACACACACACACACACACACACACACACTCACATATAGTTCAATAATCAGTGTCTATGGTCTCTGGTCTCTTGCAATCTAATAAACGTGGCCAAACAAACAAACTGCATTAACTGCCTGCCCCAGAGGCAATCGACAGACGCCGTTGTGCCGCAACAAACGTCATAATAAACACAGATCCGCTGAGAGAGCGAGCGCAACAGAGCGACAGAGAGTGAGTGAGCGAAAGTGAGCGACAGAGAGTGAGTGAGAGTGAGAGAGAGAGGCAGAGCGTGTCAGTCTGACCATATGCATAGCTGTGTCTCTGTGTGTGTCTGAGTGCTTTCTGACTGTACTTTGGCGCCCAAAATTATCAAACGATATAATAACGAAACCAATTAACGCTAACCAAAACCAATCAATGAACTAAAACCAAAGAATTTACAATTACAGCGCAAAACTCGTTCCTTCGATTAGCGTTCAAATTTGCCAAAGCAAAAGCCCCAAACTAAAATCAAATAAATCTAAACAAACAATTGCGACAGGTGAGTTGGTTGTGCACAATTTCTCTATATGTACTTAATTCAATGTATTTTGTGATAATTGCATTTTGTCAATTTTGTGGTCATGCGCATCGATAAACATGCGATAACCGATAACAAGTAGAAATATGAAAATTGTTTCTATGAAAAATATGAATTTTAAATTGGAATTACTCTAGGAAATATTTGCAATATTTTAGAATATAAGTAGGTTGATGTTTATGACATTTTATGACTAAATTTAACTTTAATTAAGTGTCAAGGCAGATTATATAGAGACTAAGCCTTAGAAATTGTGAATGATCATTAAAATCGATTAGTTTTTGGCATAATTAGGAAAGCTTGAAATGAAGTATTGAAGGTTGAGATTTAGGCAAGAGAAGAAATTGACTAAAATTTGAATTTATTTTTAGCATAATTAAAAAAACTTTAAATGAGATTTTGAAACGTGAGATTTTGGCAAGATAGGTTTGAAATATTAGTACATTCCTTTGATTTCCTTTAATTGAAATACTTTTTCTTGGTGATTGACTAAAAGATCATTTTTTAAAAACAATTTTCAAACCCTTTTTTCAATATATGTGCCGAAGAAATTAATATTAAATAATATTTTTTAAAAAATCAAAGATCAACTCAACATAGCAATGTTTATTAATTGATGTATTGCGGTTTCATTTTGCCAGAGCTACAGATGTCAAGCAACTGTAAGGCACAGAAAAGTTTGGAATGTTAACTCTTGACTCCTGATAACACACTTTCTTTCCATTACTTTTGTGTTTCACTTCAGATGCAATACAAATATCACAACTGTTTTTCCATATCCAGAACTCATTGGTAAATGAAATGGGATTTCAGGGCATATTGATTTTGTAGAAATGTATGCAACAGGCAGCAGTAGGCGTGGCAGAGCCCATAAAGTATATATTGTATATTCATGATCAGAAGGGTGAGCTGAGTTGATAGAGCCATGACCATTTCAACATCTGGCTGGCAGGCTGTTCATCTGTCAATTTGTTCATTCTATGAACGCAACGATCTCTCGATCACAAAAGCTAGAGAAATTTTAGATTTTCCTATATTCCAAGTATATCATGCGTAGTAAGTGTTAATCAATTATTTATTCAATATATATATTGTATATTCAATATTTATTCATACCATCTTCTTGTTATTGATACAAACAGATAGTTTGATTTTGCTTATTAAGCCTAACTTGAAGCTATTGTAGATCAAATTTTATTCTAGATTTCTATTTCAATACAGAGTTTTGATATATATCGGATTTTGGATAATTCTAAGCCTTACCCAAAATATACAAAAAAAAAAGAAGAAATTTTTAAGAAAGAGTATAAATTTGGGTTTTGGTACTTAAACAAATAAAGATGGTTATTATCGTAGCTCTAAAAATTTGATGAAGAAAGTTCAACTAGAACAAAAGTTGTTCAACAATTAAGTTTCCATTGTAAAGCCCAAAAAGCAGCACAAGTAGGCAGAGAGAGAGAGAGAGTGTGTGTGTGTGTGTGTGTGTGTGTGTGTGTGTGTGTGTGTGTGTGTGTGTGTGTGTGTGTGTGTGTGTGTGTGTGTGTGTGTGTGTGTGTGTGTGTGTGTGTGTGTGTGTGTGTGTGTGTGTATGGTTTGTTTGCTCTACATAAAAAGAAGAGTAAACTGATTAGAATATCTACTCTGCACAGAGCTGAGGGTATTTTCTAGTCGATCACTTGCAACTAGAGCACTCTGAGCTGTTTTTACAACTGTGTTTCGATTTCTATTCATACATTTTCATTTATTGTTTTTCCTTTCCATCATTTCCATTCGTTGTCAAACAATGCCAGTTGACAGCCACGTTTGATTGATTCGTTTGCCCAATATCATTTTAATTAACAGCTCAATGCTAAGCAGTATCTCGCTCTTCAGCTGGTCTGTACGGCGAGCAGCTGTCATTTCCTTTTTTTTTTTTGCTTTCCACTTGCTTTTTTCTTTCCTGGTTGCGATGCTTTGCCGGCTCTGGGGGCAATGTAATTTAAAACAATTTCGGTGGGTAAATCCCATTAAATGTTCAACAACTTTTGAACTGGCTTCACTGCGTCACAGCGCTTTGTTCTCCAGCTGGCACAATGGGCGCGCATACAAGGACACGCGCAGCAAGGACGACTAATTAGAGCCACGCTAGACACTAGACGCTAGAAAATATGGAAATGAGGAAATAACGAACTTAGCGTCACGGCGCTAAGTAAATAAAGTAAGCCACGATTTCTCGAGGCAAAGCACCATCAAATACAATATAATACAAAATTGGAAATATATAGAAGTAAAGTTTACTTAATAACATAGAATGCTTGCCACCAAAAGAGAGGCGGACCCAAAGCAACATGCTGTACATTTGCCCAGGGAAAATATCAAAAGTAAAATATGAAAAAAAAACAAAAAATAGAAACGAAACTACAGAATGCAGAACAGAATATGTATATATATGTATGTATGTATGTATGTATGTGTGTGTGTGTGTGTGTGTGTGTGTGTGTGTGTGTGTGTGTATGTGTGTGTGTATGTGTGTGTGTGTATGTAAATATATTTTTACGTGCACAGTAATGAAAGGCCTCGGGCATAAGTTTTAAATAAATATTTGACTGTGTATATGTGCATGTAATTTAACAAAAAAAAAAAATAAAAAATATATATTTATATGTATAAATATATATATATATATATATATATATATATATATACATATATAAAGAAAAAAACAAGAGCAAAAGAAACGGCCAAGAGTTATGGCCAGTTGTGAGGCGAGGGAATGCCTGGTCCAACGGCTGCATATGAAAATTATGATGAATGATATATATATATATATATATATATATATATATATAGACAACCATAACTGCACAAGTTCGAAAACATAATGCCCTAAAAGCTTGGCAAATAATTATTCTTAATTTATTTTTGCTTTCAAATGAAGACAGTCTTCATTTTTATTTTAAAGCTCAAATTTAATATTTTTAATAATATTTTTATTTACTTTTTTTTTGAGACAATATCATTTTATTTAAAATCACTTTTGTGGGCATATTGACAGAGAGTAAAAAGTTAATTATTTATTATATTTTTATATAAATAATGAAACAAAATAAATAAAAAATAAAATAACAAATATATTTAAATCTTTATTTTAAAGCTCAAATTAAATATTTTAAAATTATATTTTTATTTACCTTTTTTTATGATAATACAATATTATTGGATCTAAATTCCCTTTTGGGGTTATATTGATGGCGTGTAAAATGTTCATTACTTAAAATATTTTTATATAAAAAAATATAAACAAAATAATATATTTAAATCTTTGCTTTAAAGCTCAAATTTAATATTTTAATAATATATTTATTTATTTTTTTCAAGACAATATAATTTTCTTTAGAAGCACTTTTCTGGGTGCATTGACGGAGAGTTCATTGTTCATAACTTATAATATTTGTATATAAAAAACATAAATAAAATAAAGGAAAATTTAAAAAGTAATTTATTAAAATCTTTATTTTAGCTCAAATTTAATATTTGAATTTGATTATTTTTATTTACTTTTTTTGACACAATATAATTTAATTTAAAATCACTTTTGGGGATGAGAGATGGAGATTTTAACGTTAATTATTTATAATATTTTTATATAAATAAATTATACAAAAAAATTAATAAAAAATTAAATTAAAAATATATTTAAATCTATATTGAAGCGGTAAATGATATACAAGCAAATGATATATACTTGTAGCTCTAAACTGTCTTTCCTTCTCATATTAGACAAACGTCATGATATAGGCATTATGCTCTCTCTCATAGTACATACACACATACATACATACATACATACATACATACATACATACATATATATATACATATATATGCTGCAGATGATGTGGACGCTGAAGAGCGGGCTAGGTAAATATGCACAACAACAACAAGACTGCCTCCTGACTGACTGCCTCACTGTTGACTTGCAGCACGTTTTGGTAGGCGTGGCAGAATGGGGGCGGGGGTGGGAATGGTTTGGCGCTAGCGGGTAGTTCTTAACAACGGCGACAACGCAGTCTGGCCCCGAAAGTAGGTTGAGGTAGCCGCCAAGCGCTGCCATGTTTAGAATATGCACACAAAGCGTAAGGCCAACAAAAGCAGCAAGAAGGGTTACTAGATGAAGCGGTGGCAGGCACAGCATGTATGTGTGCGTGTGTGTGTGTGTGTGTGTGTGTGTGTCTTGTTTAAAGGAGGCGCAGCCTTGTTGCTGTAGACACTGTAACAAAAGATTTGCTTAGCTTTCATGTAAAGCGTAAAATACAAACAATTATGCAGCTTGTTGGTAGGATACAAGGTACCCAGCTCACAGTTTCCCCCCCATTGCTCCTCGCTCTCCTGCTAGCCATGCGCCAACGAGCCCGCATTTCCTATTTAGTAGGCCGTCACAGGCCACTTGAGCCCGAGACTTTGCTACTTGAACATTTTCTTTTTTTTTTTTTTTGGACAAAGGCTGACGACGGGGGCAGGAGTAAGCGGGCGGCGCTTCCACAAAATATGACAAATTACAAAATAATTGTGCGCACAGTCAAAATATGCTCTGCTGTTCTGTTCTGTTCTGTTCAGTTCAGTTCATGGTGTTTGTGTTGTCGCTGTTGGCTCTTGCTGTTGCTGTTGCTGTAGCTGTTGTCGCCAGTCCACCTTGCAATATTAATGAACTCTTTTACATCGTCTGTCATTTCCATGGCTTTCGTGGGGCCACCACGCAACCGCAATATTGCGAAGAGCAAGCGGCCATCCCATTGCTCCATTACCATTACCAATACCAATTCCACTTCCAACTTTTGCCCGATTGGCAAACAGTCTGCGCCTAACTATTTGCATTACAGTCGCACGAGCGTCGACTGTGGCAGTTGGCGTAGAAGGAGTTCAGGCAGCAGACAGCACGATTTGACTTAAGGCATTCAGCTAGTAAGTACGTTTATGCGATACGAGGTCTGTTGAACAAGTATCATGACTATATCTATTTATATATATATTCCTGAATATCTATTTCGTTCCACTTCAAAGTAATTTCCAGCGGATATTTTGTGGCTTGTGAAATGTTTTTCCCATTCTCAATGCACTGCAAATCAGCAGTTCTTTTAGATCTTGTTCAGTTTTTAATTCGTTGCCGTTTTTGTCTCCTCAATCTTTGCAGAGCTTTGTCTTTTCATGGGACTCTTAGTTTTCGGCAGTTCTAGAGAAAGTCCCAGGGACATACGATGGCTGCGGCTTTATTACTCTGTTGATTTTGGCCAAAACATTTAACAGAGATTTTTTGCTACATGATTTAGAATTGGCAAATGCTAGAAGATGACGCTAAACACGTTCAAGCAAAATAGCTGTCCGAAATTACATTAAATTTAAATTAACTAGGCTTAAGTGAGGTATATGAGTAGCAACTTAAAGCTACTTCAAAAATAAAAAATATAAAATCAAATATCAAAAATTTAATATACGTAAGGAAAATTCAACATTTGTGTAGCTTTTTGGACAGATGTCACATATAATAAAAAACAACGCCTATAAAAAAAAAATTTTTTTTAAAAATATTTTTACAACCAAACCCCCCCTCCAAACCCCCCCCCCTCCCCCCCCCCCCCCCCCCTTTTTCTTCCCTTTTTTTTAAATACCCCCTTTCCCCCCCCCCCCCCCCGCTTTTAACAACTTTATCTTCGTATATACATAGACTTGAAAGGTATATATACCTTCAGAACGGCAAGTAAACGGAATTTTTTGAAAACTTCTGTTTTTGTTATGTTGGTAGGACTGTCCTCAGTTACTATGCCAAAAATAAGCACCATCTGTCAACCGGAGTATTTACAGCAGCTGTCCAAACCAGTCAACCTGAGTAGTGTGTTCCGATTTTATATAACTTTTATATTTTTAAAAGAATTATTTCAGCATATTCTTTTTTATAGAATTTATAGAGCTGTTATGCCTATGTGATAATACTTATAATAGACATATTAAAATGATCTTAATGACTGTTGTCTTAAAATGAAGTTTTCCAAAGGAACTCAGTGAACTTATATTTTAACTATATATTTTTGACACTCTACTGAGTACTTAGATATTCAGGAATTTGCTGTTTTAACAATTATTTCTGTATAAATAGTAAATACAGAAATAATCTATATAATATAAAATATATATAAAAAGCACACAAAATTGTCTATTTGAGATCGCGCCGTCTGTGTCGAACAGAATGAGTCTTAAAACTAAATTACCAAGAGTTCTTAGCTTAGTTTAATTCCTACGGCCGCCGCTGATGCAGAGGCTATTGCATCGTTTATTTCCGTCGGCAACAAATATATTTGACCGCTGCGTTAAACTTTGCTGTTATTAGTTAACTTATACAGGGCAAAAGTAATCACCCAATGTTCTTTTGCTTTAATTTTTTGGTGTTAATGAGAAATTTTTGTTCTGCTTGTGAAATTTATTTCTTTCATTCATTAGAATTTGTTCCATCCAGTCGAGAATATCATATCGGTCAAGTGGCCGGCGGCAGAGCTGTTGGCCATACGCTAACTTTATGGCATTTTTCTTCACTCTTATCAGAACTTCGGGTGACAGACTCCCGCATTCCTGACGAATCTTCTTCTTAGGGACTTTAAGAGTCAGAGATTTGTTGACGCAAACCCGCGACTTCAAAAACAACCATAAAATGAAGTCTGGAAGGGCTTAAAATCTTATGATCTGGCCGGCCAAAAAACGAGAGATTCCTTCTTTCATTAAATTTTCCACGTTGCTGCAGAGTAAACCGATTCATAGCTTGTCGATTTGTATTCTACGTTTGTTTACTTCACAAATCTTAAATCTGAATTGACATTTGGCACCATTTGCAAAAGTTATAGCGTTTTCCAATACGGTGATTACTTTTGGTCCACCCTGTATAATAAATATAAATTCGTTTATATTTAAATTTTCACTATATATCGTCTGTTAACTTATGTAATATAATATACAATAATATAATATTTATATTATAATATTTTTTTCTATATTTTAATTTTTACTATATAGAATTATTTAACTTAAATAAAATAAAATTTTAATTTTTTATATTTAAATTTTCATTAGTTAACTTATATAATATAAAATATATTTGTCTTTATTTAAATTTTTACTATATTTCATTTGGTAACTTTAATAAATAAAATATATTTATTTCTATATATTAAAAATAAGTACATTGATTGCAGCGGAAGAGCGAAAAACTAAAGAAAATATTGTAGAAAAATGTATAAATAAAAAATAATTATGTGCAAAGATATAGTGAAAATTGATATATAAAAAAATTATAGATAATATTATATAGGGTGACTAATGACGAATATATAGTAAATATATATAATATAATCTATATTTTTTTATTGTATATTTTAATTTTCACTATTTCTCTGCACATAATTATTTTTTTTATACATTTGAAAATTGTTTTTGGGTTGGTCCTAGGGTTTCGCTTTTCTGCTGCAATAAATGTACTTTTTGCTATTTCAATCTACACCAAATGTGCAACAGCATAGATGCCTGGAAAAGAGTCTGTGACTTCGCCGAAAAGGTTCTCCGGCGGAAAAAGTGGGACCTGGACGCAGGAACACAGATGGCAGTGCTCAGCTAGAGCATATACAAGGGCTCCACCTTGAAGGTTAATGCGGGATAGCTCCTGGTTCCAAGGTGGGAGGCAGCCCTAGAAGAGGAGGTTTTTTAGTCGGTAAGCAGTATTGCAGTCCGACACACCAGCCAGCCAGAGTGACGACCTGACTGACGGTGCATAAAGCATTTTTAACTACCTCAGCTACACATTTAAACATAGATATGTTTAAGCTACGACAAATCTTGCTGAACTGATCAAGGTCTTTTTTAAAATTGTCCCTTTATAGTAACCATTAAAATTTAGAAATATAGTGAAAATTTAAATATAGAAAAATATATATTATATTATTTAAGTTAACTAATGAAAATTTAAATTTTAAAAATATATAGATTATATTATTTAAGTTAACTAATAAAATATAGTGAAAATTTCATATGTTGAGAATGGTCGTAAACTACACAATATTCTCCCGTCGTTCACTTGAAGATAAAGGCGGCAACATTGTAGAAAAAGAGATTCGAATGAGGTGGCCGTCAATAACATATTCATGCTTGACAAAAATAAAAATAATGAATAATAAAATATGCTATAAATTCTTAAAATTTATCTTTATAATACTTCTTTATAATGTTCATAGATAGTGCTTAATTCTATTTCTTCAGCTATGCCAATAATCAAGTATATACATATATATAAATATATAACTCATCATCAACTATAAAATCCTGCTCAAGTTCTTCCGCCATAACCCGCTTATCACAATTTTGCTGCATTTGCCGCATAAACCTACGACAATAAAGCCGCATTGACAATGCTTCAACTATACTCGTATATATATATATATATATATATATATATGTATTTGCCGGCAGCTATAGGAAAAGTCTGCACCTGCCACGCTGTTTTACAACGACTGAATGAGTGGGGAACGACATCCATCCATTTGGTTACCAAATAAACGCGTTCACTCTGTGCCAAGTTAGTTACTCGAATGCATTTTATATGGCCCGTTGGCCGTCGCATTTCTGTTTGCATAGCCTCGCGGGCATTCATTAAAGCCTGAGAGTATGCATCGATGCTTTAAGCTGACATTTGCCAAGCTTCAAAAATATAAAAAATGAAAAGAAAAAAAAAAACGGAAGAAGGGAAGCAATTTTTGTGACAAGCTAGTTGGCGTTGAAACTAAAAAGGAAATTAAAGGAAAATGTGCGTCGCTAGGCGAGTTTGAGTAATGGAACTTTGTCGGGCCATACAAAGTTGCCTGGATAGATAGATAGTTGGCAGGCAGGCAGCCAGGCAGTCAGGCAGCCAGGCAGTCAGGCAGGCAGGCAGACAGACAGGAATGTCAGTTGGACTTGGCTTATTACATGCTACGACACTGAAACACAGGCTGACTAAGTGTGCGTGTGTGTGTGGTGTTAGCCAAAAACTTATTAGACAGACGGAAATTGAATATTGTTCCAGCAAAATTGTTAAATGCTTTTTCGCTCAGAGCGAATCGTGCCCCGTCCAGCTGCTCTTGACGTGTCCTTTAGATTTTTGTGTTTTTTTTTTTGGTTATCTCAATTTTCGTTTTTTATCTAGCACAGTTTGGGGTGACAAGTGTGTGGTTTGCACTCTTTGTATAACTTTGAAATTGTTTGTTACGTATACGACATGTAATTAGCAAAATGTTACCATATCATAGAGAGTTCATAATGAAGTTATATAAAAATGTGAACTAAAATTGTTTTGAAATTGAAAAAGTTGCAGACATAACTTAAATCTGATTTCCAAGACTTACTCAAATTTATTGAAGTTAACATTTCGTTTGGCCAGCTGTGCTTTTTGCCTTTGATTTCTGTGTGACAGTTTTTTTAGTTTCTGATAATCGGATATGGCATGAGAAAAAGAGCTTGCCGCATTCAATGCTCAATTTGCATTTGAAATATCTCGCATTACGCATACGACCCGTTGTTGCCATAGTGCATAAGACCCGAGCCGAGCACAGCTGCTCGCAAAGCAACAGAGATGAAATGTTCTTGAGCGTAGTGTGTAGCCATCATTAGTTACATTTTGTGGCTGGCGCACAATGTTAGTTAAGTGGCATTACGCATACGCCCCATGTGCGGCGCAACTTTAATAAAATGCTCTCAAATGGCGCATCAGCTAATGGGACTTGCACCTGTTTAAGCAGCCGCTGCTCAGTTTTTGTAGCGTTCAACTCTGCCATTCCATGTCTGCATCTCTGTCTTTGTCTCTGTCTGTCTTAATGCCAGTTGAGTGCATCGCTTGGCTGGGTTTAAACTCTTTGCAGGCGGCAGCAGCAGTAGCAGCTGCACAGTTAAAGCAGATATCATGCCACTTTGTATTCTCCCACACACACACACTCACACAAGTTTGAATTGAAGTTCAATCCTCCTTTTATTCTTGGCTTGCAAACGCAAACGCATGTAAATTGGCCAATTTCGTGCTGTCCCTGACAGGCCGCTGCCACTTGCGCCAAACCTCTCGAAATGCTAACAAAAAAAATTGCATATCGTTTTCTTCGCCAAATCCCTTTTCTTTTCATTTATCTGCAGTTTTTTTTATACCCTGAACCCATTGGAAATGGGAAATCAGGGTATATTGGTTTTGTTGAAATGTCAAATGTATGTAACAGGCAGAAGCGGGACGTGGCAGACCCCATAAAGTATATTTATTCTTGATCAGGGTAACGAACTGAGTCGATATAGCCATGTCCGTCCGTCCGTCCGTGTGAACTCGTCGATCTCAGAAGCTATAAGAGCAAGAGACTTGAAATTTTTGTTTGTAGATCCCTGTAAAGCACGCGCAGGTCAAGTTTGTTTCAAAAATTCGATAACTATTCCCGATTTAATGATATCGATTAAAAACATTATCGAAATGCAGTAATTAAATTATATCTCGTACATCTTTGAAGCTAGAGTCTCCAAATTTTGTATGTAAATTCACTAATATTTTATACAATTTTGATTTTTGTTATATTTTGTTTTAAAATAATTTAATTTTACAAGCTTACATTTTTTCTGCTTTACATGCTTGAGTATATTTTAAAACGCAGATCGCACGAGATTCAAGGGATTCCTTAGTCGGGCACCACCGACTAGAGTTTTCTTACTTGTTTTGCTTTCCTTTTCGCTCACTCCCTCAACAGAGCACGAGCTGTCTCTGGCTCCTGCTGCCTCTTGCCATGCATATCTTTTGATTTGCAACTTGCGCACTTTGTTGATTTCGTTTCCTTCTTTTCTCTCTCTCTCTCCCTCGCTCATTTTATTTGTTGTTTCTTTGACAGCCAGCGTCGACCTTTCGCAATTGCACAAAGATGTGCATCTATCTAAAAAAAAAAGAAATAAAACTTGGGTCTGTCGTTGCCATGCCAAAATGCTGGAAAATTAAAATTGAAGCTAATGGCCGGCCAAAGTACATATAGTAAATATATATAAATGAATTCACACACATATATAGATATATAAAGATATATAAAGACAATGCCTTTCAAATGGAAATAGATGTTATCATAAATAAGCAATGAGCAAAGGAGCGCAAATTAATGGCCCTTGGAATCTCATTAATTTTATAATATTCTCTGCATAGCATATCGTTTCACTCTATTTCATTATGAGTGTCTCTTGACTACTGGCATCGTTTCACTCTATTGTCTCCTGACTTCTGCTAACTGATCCAAGGTAAAGTCAAATACGTTGCCATATTTCATATTACAAAATCCCTGTGACAAACACATTGTTTTTTTTTGTTTTTGGTTTGACTTGAAACGAAAACTTTTATCGCTGAGCTTTTCTTATTTCTGCAGATAACTCTCGCATAATATATCTAATGGCCATGTAAAGAGCATGTAAGCTATGCCAGCTCTAAAGTAAACGTTTCTCTTTCTACTACTATTTTTTTTGGCTGCTCTTCTGGTTATTTTAGCCACTTCTGCTGCTGCTCCTCCTCCTGCTTGTCGTCCTCTCTGGAGCTGTTCATGTCACATCAATCACGTGCCGTCTTTCGTGCATGTGCAGCAGCAGCAAAGTATGCTACACTTTCTGCACTTAAGTAGCTTGTTCTCTGCTGCGTGCGTTTTAGTTGCCTCTGTGGAATTTATTGTTGCTGCCGCATGCCACACAAGTTGGCAATATATTGTGGCATACGATTTGTTAGCGCAACCACAGCAAGAGCAGCAGCAGCAGCAGTAGTAGCAGCGGCAGCTTGAAAACCCATTTTGACTTCTGTCGCCCGCTCATTAAAATTTTAAATAAATATTCAGCTGAACGCTCAAGAGCGTCAAATAATTAATGATAAGTAATATAGCAGACGTTGACTTCGACAGGCTTTTGGTTGACCGCAAAGCCAGCTCGCTGATAATATATCCACACAAGGTATAAGGTATAAGGTATAAGGTGTGTGCCTGCTGGGGAATTCTAATTTGATTAGCGTCGAACGGAATCCAACGCAACGCAACGCAACGCAACTCAACTCAAACCAAATACCACATCGAGCACTGTGCTCCTTCACTTGGCATTTCAGATTGATGTCTGGCAATCGTTTCCAGGCGAGCTTCATTAAAACTTTCGTAGCTAGCGATTGGCTGTGGTCTGTTGCTGAGCTGGAGCTGCGGAGCTACAGCAACGGCTTGAGGTAAGCTAACCGCAACATTTCATTAAAACTGAGGTCGACAACTTGCATCGGGCACAGGCACAGCCAGAGAGATAGTAACAGCAACGTTTGGTTAAGACTGCTATAGACATGGCTACTTGAATAATTGGCCAAGTCCCTATGTGTATCAATGCATATCAACTTGTTCAATTTGAAGTGGTTTCCAGATGGTATGGCCAGCCAATGATATGCTGTATAAGTGTAAAATATATCTTGAATGGTGCGTTAAGGAGTTGAGATAATGAGTTGTAATGGATCTACAATATATATGTATAACATATATCTATATATAGAGTGCCAGGTGCGTTAAGGAGTGGAGATAATGAGTTGTAATGGGTCTAAGATGTGGATTAGAGTGTTCAGATATGTTGCTTAAAAAATAATAGAAAAATGCTCTGTTTCTTATGTAGAACTTACAGAAAAGAGCAAAGAAATTGGATCAATTCTTTAATTTCTTTTCTTTGATTAAAGTAATCCACAAAATCTAATAAATAAATAATTTCATTAGAAATTGTTAATTTTTCAACTCCCTGCGGCAATTTACTCATCAAGTGCTTAAGTTCATAGAAATTGCATATTTAATTGAATATGTTTAAATTGCAATTAGATTGCGTGCTAAACAAATGACATAATTGCCAAGATCTGCTTGGCAGGAATGCTCCAATAGCCAATTAGCTCATTGCATATTCAGGCACTTGAGACATGTTTCCACATTGATATAAACAACCAACATGTCCCCGTACAATTAAATTAACAATCTTTTATGCATTTCTAAATGCATTTACAAAATCAAATATAATTACAGCAAATATTTTGTCGTTGTCGTTGTCGTTGTTTTTGTTGCTGTTGAAATTTTACAAATTTTTGCGTAGCATTGTAAGCGCAGCAGCAACTGCAACAGAATAGAGGCAAAAAGTGCAGCTAAATATAGACGACTCGAGTTGGCACTGGGTAAGTGCCTCCTCATCGGCTGGCCGAGCCACTCGCCTTGCCTCACCTCACCGTGCGCCTCGGCCAACGGATTCGCATCACATTGCCAAATGCAGTGGACGACGCGGTGCCGGCGGCAGGGGCATCTCACTCGCGCACTCAAGTTGTCACAGGGCTGGCGATGCACAAAAATAAAGAGGAAGAAGTAGAAAAATATATAGCTTGAAGTGCCCGCACTTTGGTTGAAATGTTGATGCAGTCCAATAAGTGGTTGTTGATAGCAGGCAGCATAGCAGCAATGAATCGCATCGACTGACAATAAAAGCAAAAAGGAAAATAATTTAAATATATTCAATATCCATTTGGAGACAGCTTCATTAGTATCTAAAACTATCAATGCCAACGGAATGTTTTGATTGATATATTTTTGCTTTCTTTTCTTTGATTTCATTGACCTGATTGGACATTTGTTTCTTAGTGTCAGTTTTTATATAGAACGTTAAAGTGATTGAGTATAATAAAACTTTTGATAGCTCCATGACGTATAATTGTAGTAGATTGAAATAATTAGAACAAAATTGTATATTTAAATTAGAAAATCTTTATGGAATCATAATTCAAATGTTCAGAAAGACTGAAGGAAAAAATATTGTTATTATTATTATTATTGACATTCTCATTAGCATTAGCTTTATCTTTATTTATTTACATTTTACAATATTTCCATTTTCTATGGCATTGGGATTTGGATTAGTTTTAGCATTAGCAATTGTGTTAGAATTAGCATGAGCAGTAGCATCAGCATTAGCATTGGCATTATCATTAGCATAAGCATTTTTATTAGCATTTACATTAGCATTAAGGAATAGTATTAGCACTAGCCATAACATGAGCATTAGTATTAGGACTGATATTAGCATTAGCATTAGCATAATCATTAGCATATTCTTTATTTATTAGCATTGGCGTGAGCATTATTATTAGCATTTTCTTTGGCAATGGGATTCGGATTGGCTTTAGCATTAGCAGTAGCATCATTATCATTAGCATAAGCATTTTTATTAGCATTTGCATTAGTATTTAGATATAGTATTAGCACTAGCATTAGTATGAGCACAGGATTAGGATTAGTTTTAGCTTTAGCATTGGCATGAGCATTAACATTGGCATAAGCATTGACATTAGTACTAATATTATTAGTAATAGCATTAGCAATCGCATTAGAGTGTTTATTGTTTACTAACTAGCATCGCAAAAAGCTTGTTTGTTAGCAATACCATTATCATTATCATTACCATTATAATTAGCATTATCATTAGCAATATCATTAGCATTAGCATTATCATTATCATTATCTTTATGAACTTTAACAAAAATAAATAACATATTATTATAACAAAGCATATTCTCTCATTATATTGAAGTCTCATTCCATATGCCTTCGTCCATATGTGGTTTAGTGCAGCCCTGTGCTGCATAGCATCACTAGTCTATTAGGCAGTGCGTTGTCTATATATTGTTGTCTATATATTATGTACTAAATCTGTCGTTTTCCTTCAATATGTCAACGGTGTTGGCCGTTGACGCCGTTGCAGGTCTCTATTTTTTGGGATCTGCTCTCGGCTGGGTTGTCTGTGTGTTCGTAGTTGTCGCTAAAATTTAATTAATGTGAAAATTTGCACAGACTGAGGCTATTTATAAGTTGTTGTAAGTGCTCGCCATTGCATTACCCCTTGCCATAGACAAGTACTCCTCTCTCTCACTGTCTCTCTCGCTCTCTGTGTGTGCAACGTAAATGCAATTTGTGCCGTAAGCAGCCCAGAAACTGATTGGAAAACCTTAACCGAGCTGCATAGGAAGCTAATTTACGCTGCATCTACATATGTATATATATATATATATATAAAATGTTATCGATATATATATATATATATATATATATATATGTGTATATATGGTCAAAATGAACTCTCTTTAAAATGCAAATGTGACATGATGGTGATTTGCTTGTTTGCATATCAAACAAATTGACGAGCTGCGAATGCTACAGTTTTCTGAGCGGAGGGGCGTAACCAGGTGCGCAGAGCGCAGCACCGAACAGTGCCCCAGTCGAACAGCATCCTGTTGACGACCACAGCAAACAAAAGCACTCGAAAAGCTGAACACTCTGAACAACTGTAAACTGTGAACTCAATGTCACAGCTGGTCGAACACTCGACACGCTTTTTGTTACACCCTCAAAACTAAGTTCGGTATGAAAATGACAATGTTACAGAGCGTCTATAGCACCATGTTACTATAGTTGTTTAAATACTTCTCAACAAGATTAAGGGATTATGGTTAGCAACAAAAAAAAATATTATATTCCCTTTGGCATTTATGCATTGCTTATGCATTGAATATTGATTGAAAATTTTCATAAGCATAAAAACAATAATTTCTTTTATTTTTCATGGAAAATATTAATGACATTTTATTCGCATTCATAAATATTTTTTGTATATTTTAATTAAAACTCAGTTTATAATGTAATGCATATTTGATGAGGCTTCACTTGTTTTTCATATGATATTGATTTGGTAGAGTGTATCTCATGGTCGTATATATTGCCATTTAATTTGGCTCTGCTGCCTGCCTGCTGTTGATTTTCACTATCACGAACAGGTGAAAAGGCTCATGCTGGTTCGCTTACGCAGCGGGTGGACGTGCCCGCTCAAGTCTTAAGAGCATCAGTGAAAAGTGTAATTGAATTTTGATTTAAAGTCCTTTGATATCCGACACAAGACACCATACACTTGGGTCGCCACATGGTTAGGCGAGCACTTCAAACTTGCCCCTGCAGCGTCCTGGCACCCCTTTCCCCAACACGCCCACGTTTCTGGCACCATTTTGTGCCCAGCTATTGTCAATTTATCGGAAAAGTAAATCAATATAAGGTTGTCCTTGTATGCTATGTGTGTGTGTGTGTGTGTGTGTGTGTGTGTGTGTGTGTGTGAAAAGCCAACATGACCAGACTTCTAGCCAAATAGCATTGCCAAACTAAAGCGACCAATAAAAATAGTTGCAAACACAATGGAAAAGTTCTTGCAAATTGATTTGTTGCAGATGTTTTGGGGCTTTTGCAGCTATTGTCAGGCGATGCCAGGCATGTGGTCTCTATCGCTCGTATTTGGTCTTATACTTTAATTACTTAGATTAATTGAAAAGTTTGCGGTGCGGGGCAAGCACTAGTAGTCTTCCCTTTAGCCACCAACTGCAAACTATAGATTGCAATTTCAATTAAGCTCCACAGCTGAAATGGGAATTAAAGCAACAATTGATTTTTATGCAAAAGCTTCGAATTTCTCGAATTTCGATTAAGAAAAACAAAAACAAAATTGTGTATTTTATATTTTACTGGAATTAGAGAAAAACTTTGGGAATGCATTTTTTTTTCTTTTTTTTTTTGTGGCAAATTGCAAAAATATTTTACTTTTGTTTTGAGTTTTGAGTTGGGAAAGGCTTTCAGCTCGCAACTGTGACAGAGGTAGACCAAAGAAACAATTTCTGTTTTTATTTGTGTTGAGAGAGAGAGAGAGAGAGAGAGAGAGAGAGAGAGAGAGAGAGAGAGAGAGAGAGAAAGGGGAGAGAGCGAGTGGTATAGAATTGCATACACAAGTTCGCTGCAAATTTCAACAATTTTTCACTTGAATTTATCTTTCACTTTAGTTTGCCTGCTCTCATAAATTTGATAAATTAGATACCTTCATCCTTTACCTATATATTTTGGCCAGTTCGCATGGATAATGAGCTGTTAATCCTAGCATCACAATTACACTAACTGCCACCGTATTGGACCAAACTCATTAGAGTCTCATTAAAGCGCAGTTGAGCATAGAAATATTAGAATGTTTTCTTTCACATCTACGCGTAGCCCTTTCTAATTGCCGCATATCGTCGCTGTGCGCAACTCTAATGGAAAATATTTTGTAATCCAAGTACACAAAAAAAAAAATAAAAATACGTAGCCAACACACCTTTGTGGCAAGGTTGTCAGCGGTGGCTGCATGCAATGTTGTCCGCTAATAGATCCCAAAGCTAAAGCCCAGTGTGTCCCAAAGCCCACCCCTGAGTCTCTCTCTCTGTGTGTGTGTGTGTGTGGGTGGCGGATGCTGGAAAATGAATAATGCCGCGTTTAGGTTTCGCTGTTTGGGGCCACCGGCGGCAGTGGCAACAGCTACAACAAGTTGGCCAAAAATGTGTTTTGAAAACGGACTAAAAACCAAAAGCTCTGCACAGTTATTTTAATTAGAAACGAAGCAATTTGCATATTAACAGCGCTCGCAGCAGAGGAGAGGCGTGAAAGAGAGGTGAAGAGATAAAGAGAGAGAGAGAGAGACAGAGAGAGTGCGCGGGCGAGTCTCATGTTAAATTTAAACTTTATTTCAATTTAGTCGAGGACGTTTTTCTAGACTGTGAGCACCTGACAAATAGTTTAAATAGATAATGAGCAGGGCTTTGGTAACTAATTAGAGAAATGTTTTGAAAATAATTCAACGGAATCTTGAATAAAATATATATATAGAGAGAGAGAGAGAGAGATTTACCTGCATAAATATGTTTGCATGAGGAAAATAATTTGAAGAAGTTACATATGTATGGTAAAGTGTTTCAGAAAAGTAACAAAATAATATCAAAGTCAGTCTACAAAATCCAAGGGACTTACGTTTAGCCAAAGTCCAACTCAGCTGAGCGACTTTTGTGTATCTACTTCAATCCTGTCTGTAATGTCGGCTATACTTTCTGTGCTCTACACCAATCTTCAGCTAGATATTAGCTTACAAGAAATATAAAATATTTTAGAAAATATTTGCATATGCTTAACAGATGTAAGATAATTTACAATTAAAGGGCAATTCATAGTAAATACTTCAACAGTTAAAAGTTATTAAAATCTTTAACAGTTACTAAAATATAGTCATAAAAAAATGGTATTACTCATGTTTGGTCACAATGATCTTGAATTATTGAATATATAAAATGAATTGAATTTTAATAATGGAACAAAAATATTAAAAAAAAAAATAATAAATAAAATTAAAAAAATATTTAATTTATTAATATATTAAAATCAACTCACCCCCCCCCCCCCCCCCCCCCCCCCCCCCCCCCCCCCCCCCCCCCCCCCCCCCCCCCTCTCTCTCTTTTTTTTCTTCATTTTTTATATTTTTAGCTAATTTCAATAAGTTTAAAATACAATGAAAATATCTAAGCCTTCAGTGCTGGACAGTCGAGGCGCAGTGTAGCTAAGCGTTTCGAGCCATGCAAATGGAATCTAAATCTGATATTTAAGTCTGATAAGTCTAAATCTGATATTTGACAACTGTCAAGAAGAAACTTCTTTGCAAGCTAAATAATCCTGTTTCTTAACTTGTTTGGGTTTTCCAATATTGATCACTAATGTAGATATGCTGGTAAGTCAAATTCTTCAAAACTTTTCAATTATTTCATAATATTGGCTTTAATTTTTCCTATAGTGTTATTTAATTGTCAAGGGCTTACATGTATGCTATGAGCATCTAGCTATTTCTTGGCTAACTGGAGAGTACTTTTTTGTCTGATTAACAAAAGGTTTTACCCAATATCATATGCAAGTTTAAGAAGATTTAATATCAGCTAGATGAATTTAATTGGGAAAGGAAACTAAAGTTTTATATTACCCTTCACATTTTAAATTCAATTAATTATTATAAATTCTGAATCTAATTATAATAATATTTTTTATTAATTATTAAGATAATTATTATATTAATTATTATATTGTATGAAAAACATTAATATAAAAAAATTTGGAAAATTTTGAGATAAATACAATAAATAAAATTAATTTATATATCAAATAAAATTCATTTGGATATAAATTAATTTTATTTATTTACCTCATATATATATATATATATATATATATACGAGGCTGGCTGGCTGGCCAGTGCTCGAACACGCGCCGTACTCGCCTGATTTAGCACCCTGTGACTTTTTCCTATTTCCGAAGATCAAGTCTGCCTTAAAAGGAACCCGGTTCGAGTCGATGGAAGAGGTGAAGCGAAAATCGGCGGAGCTCCTAAATGCTCTTACAAAAGAAGACTTCCAGCATTGCTTTGACCAATGGAAAAAACTAATGGAACGGTGTGTGGCGAGGGAAGGGGAGTATATTGAAGGGGAGCATTCGATTGTAGAATAATTTTTAAAATAAAACTCTTTTTCATAAGCAGTCTCGTTATTTAATAGCCAGATATATATATATATATATATATATATATATATATATATATATATATATATATATATATATATATATATATTATATTAAGTAATGTGTCGCTATTAAAAACGTTTGACAGCTTCATATAAATAAACCTGGTTTATAGAATTAAATTTATACATAATTGAATATTTAATTTGAATTAAATACACAAACTTGAATGCAGCTTTCAATACTTTTTCAGCTGCCTTTCTCTTTCACTTTAATTTGCATTATCTCATAAATTACAAACTCTCATCCTCTCAATTATGCTTAAGCGTTTAGTTTAGCTTTATTATGGCCAGTTTGCATGGATAATGAGCTCATCATCCTCTCATCACAATTACAGTAACTGCCAGCTTATTGGGAAAAACTCATTAGAGTCTTATTAAAGCGTAGTTGGGTATAAACAAATCATAATGCGATGGGTGCTTGATCTATTAGCTTTAATCTGGTTGAGCGGATAAGATTGGAATTTAGTTTTCGTTGGTAAATACAAGCAAGTAGTAAAGGCCTCATTTTTGATTTTCAAATTTAGGGTCGTTTGATTATTGATGGGTTTCCTGTGCAATAAATTTTAAAAATGATTAAATTGTCGGTAGTATTGAAGCCTTTACGATATTTAAAGTAATCAGAAATTATTATATAAATAATGGTATTTGATAAATATTATATATCATATATTTCGATAAATTGTGTTGAAAGAATTGAGATAAATGACGTATTTTTGTATATCTATTAATTAGTTATGGCTGAACTCTTTACATCCAACAACCTTAGTTAACTTTCAGTACCGAAGAGTTAAGCACGATTGTAGCTTTGTCGCAACATTTATTTTTGCTCTTTATCAAGTTGGTCAAGTTCTTCATTTGCATTTCGGTGTAAGTTTCAAAGACAAAATACAATACAAAATTACTTATGTATTTCATTTTTAGAATAAATTTCAAGTGAAGCTTACGAATGCCTTGTACAGATTCTTCATTTGGAAATAATTTGATTAAGTTTATAATTTTTAAGAGGGCAATCTGATTGCTGAGGGGGTTATGTGCATATCTGCAGAAAATATTTCACTTCCGTTGCCACCTGGCGAATATTTATTTGATATGAATTAGTTTGACAACAATGATGGAATACAGCAAACACCTACCAAATTTTATTTTGCATTTATAGAAACTTAAAAAATTCGATTTATATATATTATTATTATATCAGTGGTATAACTACTTATTTGTGTGTGTCTTAACTTTTTTTCTTTACTTGTTTAGTTTCTGAAATGTCAAATAATTTATATGTTTAATGAAGAAATTTGAAATATGTGTAATTTTTAGTATTGTTCAACAACAGCGGCAGGCTCTTCAGGAAAATGAACAAGTTAGTTCAGCTAATACTATCAAAGGTGTTTTTGAAATCAAGCGTTAGTTTCAGAAGCTGAGGCGAGTATGCATTCCCACTTTTTTTTTGTGTGGCTGAGGTAGGTAAAAATGCTTTATGCACCGTCAGTCAGGTCGTCACTCTGGCTGGTGTGTCTTACTGCAATACTGCTTACTGACTAAAAAACCTCCTCTTCTCGGGCTGCCTCCCACTTTGGAACCAGGAGCTATCCCGCATTAACCTTCAAGGTGGAGCCCTTGTATATGCTCTAGCTGAGCACTGCCATCTGTGTTCCTGCGTCCAGGTCCCGCTTTTTCCGCCGGAGAACCTTTTCGGCGAAGTCACAGACTCTTTTCCAGGCATCTATGCTGTTGCACATTTGCTGTACTATAGTCTCTACTTTAACTTCACCGACAGTTTCTGCCAAGTCGGTTCTTTCCTCTGACCACTTCTCGCAGTTAAAGAAAGTGTGTTCTGCGTCGTCCATTGCATTGTCGCAGTAAATACAGATGGATTCGGCAGTTTTCCCCATCTTATTTAGGTACTTTCGAAAGTAGCCATGACCAGAGAGCATTTGTGTTAGATAAAAAGACGTTTCACCGTGCTTTCTATTTATCCACTGCTCTAGATCGGGAATGATTTTTGCAGTCCATCTCCCGTATCTTTCGCATAACCATTTTGCCTTCCAGGAGGCTATAGTCTGCTGACGTACGGTCTTTGCTGACTGCATTGAAAACTCTCCACTTTGCACCATGCATTCCCTCTTTGCAGCGTCCACGCTGGCTAAGCCAGTTCATCAATAACTGTGGATTTTCCAGCTCTAAAACCTTGATGTTTGTCAGTTTATGGGAGTTTCAAATGCATTCAATTTATAGAATTTATTTTTATAAATTTTGTCATATCCAAAATGCAACTAAAATAAAGCTTACAAATGAGTAATCTAGCATAACAATGTTTGATGTACTCTGAGCATATTAAATAAACATATGATATTTACATATATATAATGATGATATAATATCTATATTATGTTGCTGTTAATGTAGTAAAATGTTCCCACAAAAAAAGCAATTTAAATGACATAATGTTGTGTATCTATTGATCAGTTATGGCACTTTAGTAACAAACTCTTTTAGCCAAAAATCAAAGCTTACATTTTGTGCCGACCCGTTAAGTGCGATTGTAACAATGCGGATCGCATTATTTATATTTGCTGTTTATCAAATTTGTCTAGTTCTGAAGTTGAATTTCAGTGTGAGTTTAAAAGGCAATTTAGGCAAAATATCATAAAAAAGTCAACAACATTTAAATTGAATTTCCAGAATGCAATTGAACTGAAGTTTACAAATGCCGTGTGCGAATCCTATAATAAATCCTGGACTGTCATAAATAAATGTCGGCTAAAGGCAATAAGTCGGAATAAAACAGTTTTAAACTTCAACGCGACACTGCTGCACCCGGTCAATTTGGTTCACTTGGAATCACAATTTTTTCAGAAGGCAAATGGCTATAAGCCATTTCTCTATAAGCCCAAAATTGAAATGTGTCAGTTTCTTAGAAAAGCATATAATCCTGTTATTAAAATGGTTTACAAGCTAATCAAACAATATTCCAATCTAAATCACACATGTCCTTATATGGTAAGAAAGATCCTTCAATTTGAAAGAATTTGATTGAGTTTATCATTTTTTATAGGGCGATTTGGTTGTGGATGGAATGCACATACCTTCTGAAAATGTTCCACTTCCGGTGCCAGCGGGCGAATACTTACTGACATTGAATTGGTTTTATGGTAATGATGGAATACTGCAATCAACGAATAAGTTTTATTTTGCAGTTAAAGAATAAAAGATAAAACATATTCTTAAAGTAATCATTGGGATTGCTACACATTTCTGTGTGTTGTAACTTTGTTTCTTTCTTTTTGTTTACTTGTTTTAGTTCGGAAATTTGATAAAATTAATGTGCTAAATATTCAAATTAAATAATAAAATAATTCCATGTTTTATTATAATTTGTATGCTTTGAGTAATGGTTTGAAAAATATTCATAGTTCGAATATAGTTTGAGCTACTAGTTCGTACCGACAATTGTTTAAGGTCTCGAACCATCATTAACAGAAAAGCTTTTTTATTGACGCAGAGGGAGAGAGTGAGAGAAGCAATTAGCAAATCAATGGGCAACTAACCAAGTTAGTTGTTCTCTCAATTGAAATGTTGAAAATCGGAAACCTTCAGCAACATCAATTGATACGAATCAAATCGGCGTGCTTAAACGACTTTTGAGTATTCTCTTGATTTGTTTGTTTGTTTATTTTACTTCAGTTTTTTTTCGTCTGTTTTTTTTTTTTGTATTTACTTATTTCTTGTGTAGAAGAAAAGGACTTCAAAGTGTCGTCCTTGTCGGCTCTGGCATACCAACCCAAATTCAATTTCTTTTTTGTTATGCGCCAAAGGACGTGCAAACTAAACTGATTTAAAATGCAGCCAGCGGTGCCCATCGCCAAGGGGCACAACATTTGGACATTCTGACTCCAGCCATGGCGTCAGCCCAACCAAAGACGTGATGCCATGTAAACAGATTCCAGTGCGAATAAATGCTGAGACGTAGGTAAATGGACATTGAGACTGAGATGGAGACGGACACTGAGACGTACACTGAGACGGAGACGGAGACTGCGACTGAGGCTGAAGGCACAGAGAGGACAATTTTTGAAGTGACAGCGAATGTCAGCTGCTGTCAACGCGTAGGAAATTTGAATAGGCAAATCGTAAAGTCAAGATGACAGAGTACGATATTCCACTATTAGTATACAAGTAGATAACGAGGGTCGCTCATTGAATAATGCGCGATTACAGCAAAATGCTTTACAAGTTTTCCATACATATACAATTGGTATGTGCCCAAATACAAGTGGCTCTGCTGTGGGTAGCCGTCAAGTGTGTGTTTGCCATGCTGAACATGTATGCCACTATTGTGCTATGTATTATTAATTTAGTATATGTATATGTACATGATGAACTATAGGAACAACAGTTGAATTATTGAGGTCTTTGTACATTGTCTACTTACGCATAACTAGAGACTCAACTACTTCTTATAACTTGCTCAACAAAAAGGCATGCTTATAGGGTAGACCAAGTCGCTGAAAATTGATTACTGAAACTGATAAACTTTAAGACATTCTAAAATATATACCACATACTATATATTTCATGGTAAAACACTGGCAGCTGAGGGCAAATAAAAGAGAAATAAATTCCAGAGAAATTTGATATAAATAACTTTAAAAAACTTTATATATATATATATATTTATGTTAATTGTACCGATTCGTAATATATAATTATAAACTAAATATGATTAAAACTGCCTGTCCATCACATGCCTTTAAATACAATTTCAAATTTTCATTTTCAAATACCATTTTCAATGGACAGCAAATGAAACTTCATTTGAAGGCTTTTCGCTATGTCCTGGAATTCTCACTCTGCATTTGCTATTGGCATGCTGTCAGTCAGACTGGTCATAAAAAATCGCGGCAGTAAATCTGGGCCGTTGACTAATTCGTATTCATGGCCGCATAAACGAGCAAACATCTTGAAGGCAGCAGGACCTTCATAAAATTTGACGATTTTTAATTGCCCACTTTGAGACGGCGTAAGCCAGTAATGTCAGGCGCAAACTATGTTAAAAAAAATGTAAATTGCCACGTCGCTGGCAAAGACAACAACAACAACAACAACAACAGAGAAGAAAACAACCTATGAAATTTGCACATCATCATTATCAAGCACAACAGTGAAAATTATCTGCTCAAGTGAAGCTGGGGCACGGCTGCCTGTCCAAAAGTGCTAACAATGCCGCAGCCACAGACTGGGCCACTCCTTCCACTCTCTCTCTCTCTCTGTCTCTGTCCCTGTCTCTCCTCACCTGAGCGTCGTAAAAACTGCGACGGCGACGCGTCAAATACCTTACGGCAACTTCAACTTTGTTGCTGTTGTAACACGGCAAATAAAAATTGAAAGCAAATGAGACAGCGGAGACATGGGACAAGGTGGCGGATCTGGATGCGGATGCGGATAAGGATGCGGCATGCAGACACGGGTACGTGCGGATGTCGCTCTGCTGTCCCGGTCCAGGAACCAAAACCTAGACCATTCCCAGTCCCTGCCTCACCCACTCCCACTCCCACTCTCGCTGCCACTTCCACTCCCATGCCCCATTCGTGTCTATGCGTTTGCCAACTCTGACAGCTAACGCTAAAAACGCCGAGTGTCGAGTGTCGGGCTCGGTCTCGGTCTCGGCTTGGCTTTTTGAGTGGTTGGTAATGCGTGACGGGCTCAGACCAGAACAGCAGCAGCAGCAGCTCCCCTCTCACTCTCTCCCTTTCTCTCCATCTGTCTCTCTCTGCTCTACAACGTTTCTGAATTCAAATTTGATGGCGGCTGTGTGGGCAACAACAGCGCACGTCCTGCCACCAGTTCCACTTTTCCCCATTTTCCTGGCCGGATGTGAGCCGACAGCGGCGTTTGTCTATGTTGTATCTTCCCCTCTCTTTCTGTCTACGCCCCAGCCATACCGACCCCTCCCCCCCTGTGCCAGTACGAAAGTTTAAGCGAATTAAATTATTTGCTTTTTAGATTTCAATATTTCCGCAGTGGAGATTTTTAGTCGATATCAGTAAAGTGGTTTGTGTGTGCGAAGGTGGGGCAGACGGGGCTGGCGGGGCAGGCGACGCTCTAAATTGAGTTTGATGATGCGCTGTAATCATAAAGTGCTTTAGGGCTGGCAAAATATTTGGGTCTGGGTTAGCTCAGGTAACACATAACAGGTATAGCTACATATATATATATAGATTTATGGCTAAAGCGTGTGGCTTGCAATGGCCAAATAGGGTTAAAAACCATAAGGCCGCTATTCAAATGGAAATGGGTTAGTTTTAGATTTATGATTTTATAATTATGTGAAAAATACTTTGACATAAATTATGTATACACAAGTAGAATATATAAATCATAGCTGAAAGGAATTTTTTTCTTTTTTTATGAATTACTTGAGCTTTTATTTATTTAAAGATTTTTTATGATATTGACTTTTTCTATGAATTCGGTAAGGTTAATAATTTATTTATATTTTCATATAAACTATATATTATTCTTTGTTTATATTTGATATAAAGATATTTGAATTTTTCTATGAATTAAATGGTATAAATAATTTTTTAAATATTTATGTTAATAAATGTTGTTATTTTGTTCATTTGTCTATTAATTCATAAAGCTTAGGAAATATTTGTATAAAGAATTTTTTATTAATGATATTTGACTTTTTCTATGAATTCTGTAAGGTAAATAATTTATTTATATTTTTATATAAGTTATATATTTTTATTTGTTTATATTTATATAAAAATATTTGAATTTTTCTATGAATTATTTCACACAAATAATTTTTAAAATAAATATGTTAATAAATTTTGTTATTTTATTATTTTTCTATTAATTCAAATAGCTTAAGAATTTGTTTATATTGTATTTATTTTTTTTATTAAGATTTTTTACTGATGATATTTAAGATTTTATATGAATTCTATTAGCTTAATAATTTATTTTAATTTACAAATATTTTTTGTAGTTTTTCTTGACTTTTTCTTCATATGGCCGTAGTAACTTTTTTAATTAATTTAAAATTTTTATTTGAAATATATTTGACTTTTTCTATGATATTCTTGTAAGGCAAATAATTTATTTATATCTAAATAAAGATTTTATATTCAATGTGTTTGGCTTTCTCTATAAGTTCTATGGCCTTAATAATTTTTTGAAATTTGTATCTTTATATTTTTCTATGAATTGTATTAGCTTTAGAATTTTCTTTTAAATTATATAAAGACTTTATATTAATGATATTTGTCTTTTTCAATTAATTATTTGGCTTTCAAAATTGATTTAAATTTGTATTTATCTATGAATTCTTTTCGGATAATACAATAATTTATTTTATATTAATAATATTTGATTTCTTCTATAATTTATGTAGTGCTAATAAGTTATCTATATTTGTGTAAAGATTTTTATATAAATGAGATATATAAATTATAAAAGAAAATAAATTTCAGATAATTTTCAGGCATAAAATAATGAAGCCAAACTTAATTTGATTTTGTCTACAGATTTGGCAGCTTTCTTATATACCAATTGCTCGCTTTCTTTCTATGTTGTTCTATTCTTCTATCTCAGTCTTTCTCATTCACTGTATTTCAATCAGCCTGTCTTTCATTTCTCGCTATTCGATTTTTGCTCTTAATATATATATGCTCTTAATATATATATCTGTGTACTTCTATCTCTCTATATCAGTATATATCTGCATCTATAAATGTACATAAATCTGAATCTCTCTCTCTATCTCTCTCTCTCTTTCACTACCTTTCTCTCAGTCAATATTATTTGAATATATATTTTATTCACTTCTCTGTCTCGTTTTTCTCTATTTTTACCCAGTGTCCTTCAGAGCTAGCTGAAGAGTATTCATTAGTCAAGATATTTTTGCTCTCCAGCTCCATATTTGTTTTACTTTAGCCACTTTAAGCTTGAGCTACGTTTGAAATCATTAAAACATAAAAATTATACTTATACAAAAACAAGGCACACAAAAAAAGGAAAATGAAAAGAAGAAGAAAAACCCAGCCAGAGTTTTCTTTTCTATTTAAATTCCAACTCTAATTCAATTTTACCGCTGAATTTGCCTTTTTACGGACCGTCTAGGCGGCCAAATTACCTAGGCAGCTAAGTATAAATACGTATACACTTTTTTATGTATATATATATATATAGGAAAATTGTTGTGAAGGAAATGCAAGCATGATTATTATAACGCTGCTGAAAATTTTTATTTGATTTTTTTTTTCTGGCTTACAGGCATAAATATTGAGCTTGGCAGCGCCAGAGAGAGATAGAACGCAGGCAGGCAGGCGAGATAGCTTAACAAATTTAAGTGAGAGAGAAAGAGAGAAGGAGCGAGAGAGAGCGCTCAATCGGTTTGAGTTTTGAGTTTACTTTACATGCCCAAAAGTTTGCTGAGCTGAAGACCAGGCTGGCTGGCTGACTGACTGGCTGACTGGCTGACTGTGCGGTCGGCGGGCTGGCCAGAAAGAGAAGGTTGGTACCAAAAACTATTGAAGCGCACACAGCGCGAAGCGCATTCATTTACTTCGTGTGGGCGGATATGGGTGGTTGGGTGGCTGGGTGGTTCAGAGTCTGCCCCGCCCATCAACTACTGTTGGGCGGAGTGAGCAAGTCCATTGCATGCCTGAATGGTCGCGCAAAACATGCCATCATCATCATCAAAGGGAAATTAACCTAAACGGCCATGAAGCTGTTTGCTGGGCGTTACTGCCACTGAGGCTTTGCTTCATGTTTGTTGTTGCTGTTCTTGTTGTTGTTGCTGTTGTTGTAATTTTGGCTCTGTGGCCAGGGCAGCGTAACTGTGAACTGTTGAACTGAAACTCTGTAAATGTGACTGGCTTGCAGCTCCTGCTGAGCTGTGCGCCCACATTATTGCTGATTATGAGGTTGAGCAAACTGCAAAATGTTTTAACCTCCGGTTTGGTCGCTCCATTTTGATTGCTTTGGCTGCTACAGATGCTACAGCTGCTGCTGCTGCTGCTGCTGCTACTCCCAACAGTCGTTGCTTATCCATTGGGAATCTCTCTTCGACTCGTTGGTCTTAAGTGAGACATTCTGTGTGTGTGTGCGTACCGAAAACAGCATCCAGCTCGTCTTCCTTTATATGGTGCTAATTGTGGCTGCGTTTGCTGGTTAACTGCGCTAATTGAAGTTCTCGTTGAGGCAGTTTGTGGATTTATCGATACGTTTGCGGCCAACTCTCAATGGATGTTTTGAAAGGGCAGCTGGCACGCTGATTAACATTCCACAGCTGAATAGGGCTATTCGTACTGTGCAAATGCCACGGAAAAGACGTTCGGAATGTGGGTCTCTGATATAATCTAGTCAATGCATTGAATGCTGTAACGAAAAGAGTTTAAATGGGTTTGATATCTTGATATGTTCTATTGAATAAGTGAATATTTGCTATGAGAGGAAAAGATTGGATTGGATTTCTAGTGTGAGCTCTATTCAGGTATAAGTTCTCAGTCATCTATTTAGCTATACTTAGTCTCAAAGTTAGTTATATATTGTGCTTTACTGTCTATACTTAGTCTATACCATCTATACTATCTATACTATCTACAATATACTATCTATACAATCTATCTATCTACACTATCTATACTATCTATAATATCTATACTATCCATACTATCCATACTATCCATACTATCCATACTATCTATACCATCTATACTATCTATACTATCCATACTATCCATACTATCCATACAATCTATAGTATCTCTACTATCTATACTATCCATACTATCCATACTATCTATACTATCTATACTATCTATACTATCCATACTATCTATACTATCTATACTATCTATACTATCTATACTATCTATACTATCTATACTATCTATACTATCTATACTATCTATACTATCTATACTAGCTATACTATCTATACTATCTATACTATCTATACTATCTTTACTATCTATTCTATCTATACTATCTATACTATCTATACTATCTATACTATCTTTACTATCTATACTATCTATACTATCTATACTATCTATACTATCCATACTATCTATACTATCTATACTATCTATATATCTAAACTATCTATACTATCCATACTATCCATACTATCTTCACTATCTCTACTATCTCTACTATCTACACAATCTATACCATCTATACTATCTATACTCAGCCTCAAAGTAAGGTATATCTTGTGCTAAAAGATTCATATCTTATTTGCCCATTTAGCTGTCATTTCTTACGCCCTCTGAACAATTTGTATCCATTGAAGTTTCATTACATTACAATTTCCTTAAACAATTTCTAGCAAAAGTAATTTAATGTAATTGCTCAAACTTCAATCAAGATACAAGATACAGCTACAAGATACAAGACAAGATACAAGATGTCAGTTACAAGATACAAATTACAAGCTGATTGGCTTAAGATAAACTTCCTCATATCACGTTAAACACTTTGTGACAATATGTTGTTGTTGGGCTTTAATGGAAATCTGTAGATTTCTTTGGCACAAAATAAAAGTTTACAGCGCAATCCCATCAGGCAATGCCACAAATCCTGTCACCCCTTTAGCGATTTCGACAGCACTTTTCATAATTACCCCCGCCGTGTCGCCATGTCCTTTGTACGTTCGGAAATCTGCGGCGGCTTTGGCCAAAGGACGCTGCCAGCTGTTGTGGTCTACACTTTTAGCGTGTGACAAATGAGAATACATCACACTTTCTTTGTTGTAGTTCTTGTTGCTGTTGTTGTACTAAATGAAGCAAGTGCACAAAAAGGCTGAGCATGCTTATCCTTATTAGAGGACTTTGCTGGCTAGGTAAAACATATTTATAAAAATAGTCATTAAAAGGGTTGCTCATATGTGCTCTGCCCGGCCATGCCGTGCCACGCCTCGCCTCGCCTCGCTTTATAAATACATTTTAATTTAGCTTTGTGCATTGAAACATATTTAAATTAAAGAGCAGCGGCTCGTAAAATGCGCTCGCTCAGCTCAGCTCAGCTCAGCGCTGGCATGGCCTGGCCTGGTCTGGTCAGGTCTGCCGGTCGTGTCCTTTGCCATTTTTAATACAGTTTATCAATGTCCAATGGACAAAAGGAGTCCGTGTCCTTCCCCTGCCATCGCCGCCTTTGCACACTGAACCCAACTTGTTTGTGCTGTGAAGCATGCTCAATTGTGAGGAACCGCTGACGACTACTCATGTGTCCTGTGGCTCAGTGTTGCCCACTTTTCAGAACCGAGACAAGCCGAGTTAAGCGACAGCAATATGAAAATGTGTTCAATATTTAAAAGGGAATTTTCTTTGATTATTTGATCATAGAATGCGGCCGCAATGCTTGTCGCCATAATATTTCCATTATCAGCTTTTGATATGTTATAAGGAAAAAGGAAGCTAGATTTATCGCTGCCAACACTGTTGCAGCTGTTTTTTTATTCTTCTTCCTTTTTTGTTGTTGTCCTGTTGCCTGTCATACGTTCGATAAAAATTAAAACGTCTGCTCATGTGCAAGACCTCAGACCAGGACACAGACCAGACCCGACCAAACCCAACCAGACCCTACCAGAGCAGAGCAGAGTAGCGTAGACTGGCGCAGTCCAGACCAAGTTTGCGCCTTTGTTTATCAACTTGGCCATGTTCACATGTTCTGTAACTTACTCTACAAGAGTCATACAATTTTTTTTATAACCCAGCACAATTAACACTGCTAGCTAAAAGTTAATGTGCATACAAAGATAGTTACAATTTTTAATCAGCTGTTTTGGAAATTAGAAAAGTTTCCAATTTGTAATTAAATAAGGTGCACATAAAATTCTAGATTTTGTATTTTTAGTTAAAGAAATAAATAACATGTTGAAGTATTTTTTTTTATATATCAAAATATATTTTATAAATTTTAAGCCAACAAATCTATTGACAGAGCATTAAATATTTGTCAGTTACAACATTTTTTTTTCTCTATCAATTCAATTTGCCTGCACAGCTGTTGATTTGATGAGTTTCATGTGAGGGCATGAGGTAAAAAAAAAAGCAAGAGTGCGCTAGTTGAGACTGCTCGACTAGCAGATACCCTGCATCCAAAACAGCGCTACTATTTTAATGACTCTGCGCTGCTTAAAACCTGCTCAAAGCTGTTCAGATCACCTCAGTTTGTACTGTCAATCAAGCATATATATACTTAATGTTCTCTGCCACGCCTTCTGCTGTCTGTCACATACATATTCAGTAAACCAATATACCCTAAATAGCAGCTTGCAATGCCTGCAATGGCAACAATGCGCAGTTTGCCAACTCTTCAGTTTACTTATTTATCGATAATTGGAAAAGCAGACCTGTTGTGCTTTGTCTCTTACCACACACACTCACACAGCCACACACCCCTACACCGCTACTCATATGCATATACTCGTATAGTCATTGTCTACTTGCTATTCTTAGTCACATTATGGAAGGAGCTGCAACGGGTGGCATCATGGAAACATTGATTCATTAGCTTGACAATGCAACTGAATTCCATTACAGAGCTTTATTCACTGCGTAGCAGCTGTCTAGCTAAAAAAGAATCAAGGTGCTCTGCTCTGCTCTGCTCATATATGACTTTATGCACAGGGCCTGCAATTTTGTGATAAGCGTCAATTGCTGTGTCCCATTAGCAGCCTGGCACTCGCCACTTGCCACTCGCCACTCTCTGCTCCTGCTCCTGATTCTACTCCTGCTCTGTCACTTGATCCCATTCTAGCCGTGCATTGTGTTGCATTGCCTGACTGGCTAATGAGTTGCTAATTAGAGTTGTGTGTGTGGCAAATGGAAACTTTAAATGACAATGTGTTGCAGCAATTTGTTGCAGACGATTGCAAATTTGTTAGAATTTCAACTTTAGCTATCAGCTAAATGTGATTAAAAACTTTGGGACAGAGCTTTAAATGAGATTTCTTAGCTGAATTGAACTCATTCTAGATTACTGATGATGACGTCTTCTGTGAATCAATAACCAACCATTCGCACACTTGGTCTAAACTCATTTGTAAATGTACTTAGGCACATATTACTCATACGCCCTGCTTAACATGCAAATACTTAAAGCTCATATGCGTTTCTCTTGAAGGTTTTTCTCTGCTATTTGTATATTTGAAGTGCTTCCATTTTGCTTGACAGCAATCTAAAAACTGAGTCTCAGTTGCACTTGAAGCTCATTTGAGATTGAAAATCAACTGAATTTCGCTATTAAAAACGGCTCTGAGATGCTGCCTTCAATGCCATTCAGCGCTTTTCAGCACAAATTTCGGTTGAGTGAATTTTCTTTTTTTTTTCTTCTTATTTTTCTTTCCTTTTTTTTTTTTTTTTGGGTTGCAGCAAAGATTTGTCCGCGCCATTGGCCAGAGAAGAGGAGCTCGGCTTTGGCAACGTGTAATTAAAATATGCGCAATTAAAATGGAGCAAAGGAAGCGCACAATGCGTCTAATTCGAGTATGAAAAATGCAGAAGCGACACTTCATAATCATAATTTACATATCCCACACATACACAGAGACAGACAGACATATGCTAAGGGAGAAACTGGTACCTGGGTACAGAAATTGAAATTTCATTAAGAAAATTCTCGCTGTGTCGCTCAACGCAGCAGCAGCAGCGAAAGAGAGCGGACGACGCTCATGGACTCTCATTGTTTGTGTGTCTCTTTCTCGCATGTCACTTCAAAATTGAAATGTATAATGGCTTTCGTATGTATATGTGAAGGTGTCTCTCTCTGTGTGTGTGTGTGTGTGTATAGGCGCACTTGAGCGACTTAATTGTGTCGTGTTAACGTCAAACACATGCAACAAACATGTGCAAACAAATGTTGTGAGAATGTGTATGTGCAATGGTGTGTGTGTGTCTGTGTGTGTGGGGCGGTACTGTTCGGCACGTTTATGTCAGCGTCGTGTTGACAGATTCAACCACCCAGCAAAAAACCCGTTACCAGAGCCTACCTTCCGCTCACACACACAGATGTATAAGGCCACTCTTTTATTTTATAAAAACACATATACAAACATTCACTCAAGCGGCAAAACATATCCGTACACATCCGTTATACCGCCAACGACCCCCAAAGAACACCAGCCAGCCTTTCAAATTCTCCTGCTCCAGCTGCCAGCCGCCGCTCTCCTGCTACACCTGCACAGTGCCTGCCAGGCAGCCATTGCCACCTGTCATAAATTTCCATATGCGCGAAAGGTTGAGCAATTTTTTTTTTATTTTCAAAGTGAATCTGCAGCATGCAGTAAATGAGATACTCTATCTTTGTGTGTGTGCTGGTATTAAAATCACTCAGATATAGCCGAAATATTGGCTGTATTTTTATGAAACTGAGCTGCAGCAACTTATTTTTAATTTAATAAATCATTTAATTTTTTTAATATTTTTGCAATATGAATTTTGATATATTTTTTATGAAATTAATATGTAAAAATTTATTTTTTAATGTATATATAGTATATTAATAAATATGAATAAATTATATATATGTAAATAAAAATATAAATAAATATAGAACAACGAATTCAAAGATCTAAATCTAAAAAAAATTGTTTTTTAATAAATTTAAAAAATATAAATAAATTATATATATGTAAATAGAAATATAAATAAATATAGAAAATCGAATCATAGATGTAAGACTCTATATAATTAATATAAATATATTCTGAATAAAAAAATCTAAGATTCTTATAAACTAAATAAATATTTTGTATGTTTGTTCAAGTAAAAACAACTAAATTTCAATTTAATCTATATAAATATATAATATTATATGTTTGTTCAAATAAGAAGATCTAGGACTCTATATAATCCATATGAATATATTTGTTTTAAAGTTACCCTTTTAAATGAACTATGGAGCCACTGACATAGCTTAAACCCTTCTTTAATCTTATAAGTTTTGTTAAAAACCTTTTAAAAGTCCGTTTAAGATTTTATCTGCTTATCTGACGTAAAACTTCTAATCAGTTCTTATAGATAAATATTTTGTTTAATATATATTATTTTTTTTATATATTTTTTACATTAGATAATATTTTAAAAAAATATTTTTTAACAGTTTTATTTGGTTAAACCTCTTCTTTGAGATTTTATATGCTTATCTTATGAAATTTTACATAAAATACATCACTTTACATAGGCAAATATTTTGTTTCTTAAAAGTAAATATTTTTTCAGTTCTTATAGATAAATATTTTGCTTAATATATTATATTTTATAGATATTTTTTACATTACATTATATTTTTTTAAATATTAAAATATAAGCAAGTATTTTTTTTCCTTAAAAGTAAATATATTTCATTTTTTATTTTATATATATATTTTTTTATATCATGAATATTTTCTGTTAATAATATTTTTATGTGATATATATTTTTTATAAATTTTTTATATATTTATTTTGTTATAAATATTTTTATATATTTTATATATTTTCTAATAGTACTCTTAAAACTCTATTTAATATGAATTTAAATTTTAATTAAGGTCTGTCTTTAAAATCTCTTATTTCAATTTAATTCTCTTTCCAAGTAGCTCTCAATTTATATAAATATTTATTAAAGAGATTGCTAAGATAATTGATTTTTGAGCTTATTTTAAAGAAAATGTTCTGACCTTTTGACTTGTGAAACCGAAGACACATACTATATACATATATATATATACATATATATACATATATATATACATATATATAATAAAAACAAATTAATTTACTTTGTCTAGTCATCAGCTAGTATCTTGCTTAGCAATTGAATTCGTCTCTGAAGATTATTTTCTTTATTTTCTTCTTTTTTTTTGTGTGCTGCTTCATCTGGTCTCATATTTCAGTGGAGTCTCGGCTTACGGTTAGGGCATGATGCGAACTTTTTGGCTGAGTAGTACAGCATAAAAGCAGCTGTTCCGTTATGACTGCCAGCGGTTGGGGTAGCTGGCGGCTTATGCATAATAGACACACACACACACACACACACACACACACACACACACACACACACACACACACACACACACACACACACACACACACACACACACATGCATATGTATATGTGTGGCATGGCAGGGAAAAACCATTTCCATAACTGACTCAACGTTTCTGCGTTCATATTTTCGATTATGACAATGCTAAAAATACCGCGAGTTAAATTCAAATGCATTTTCTGTTTTTCATCCCATTTTTGTCTTCTTTTTTCTTTCTTTTTAGCCAATCAGCCCATTTGGCTGACCAGGCCGACGCTTTTCAGTCAATTTTTCTGCCCCTATTGTTTGTGAAAATTGAATTTCCCAGTTTGACAATGGCTGTCGTTGCTCTGTGGCCATATATGGGCATTTGGACAAAACTGGCATCGACTAGATAAGTTTTTAAGCCTTGAGTGCTAATCAAATGCTGGGCTGGCGTGGGCAATCAATTTGGTGTCGACGTCTTTTAATGAACGTTTTTCCAATGATGCAATGCAACCGCCTGTTGCCTGTTGCTGGCGCCACCGTCGCATATTGAAAAGTGAAAGGCAAAAGCAAGTAGTACACTCAACGCCCCCTTTCCGGTGCCCCTGGGGGCTGTATTGTGGCCAGTTGACAGTTTCATTAGTTGGTTTACATGCAGGAGGTGCCACACTCTGTTCCCTGTTTGTTTGCATTGTATTGCCATGTTGTGCAGGATATTGGCTGGCTTGTCCTGTTCGCTTGTGTGTGTGTGTGCGTGTCTCTGTGTGTCTCTGTCTGTCTTTCTGTTTGGTGTGGTTGAGGGGGGTGGCTCACGTTCTGTTCCTGCCTTGTTGTGGCATTCACCGGAAGTTGCCTGATAAGTTTACGTTGACATGTTGCCGCACTCTATCTCACTACGATTTCTTACTTTATGCACTTGTGTGTGCTCGTGTATGTTTTCCCAGCTGAAAGCTTTCATAAGTTGATTTAAATCTTAACTTTTGACCATGCTATTTTGACATCCACTTTGAGCGCTAACTTAATTGTGTGTTTGCTCTTGTCACTTGTTTTCCTTTGACACGAATCGAAATCGAAACTTAAATTTATGGCTAGGTTCAATTTGGGGTTAGGTTAATAATTATATTAGTGATTTATTGAAAGGTTTATTGATATTTCAATAGAAAACTGAACTAACACTAAAATATTCTTGAGTGTTATTATTGCTTGATATGTACTTTTGCTAATGTATGTAAGTTGAAGGCGTGACTGCCCTAATAAAATATACAGCCTCTTGAGCTGGAGCTAAGGTTGAGTCCATTTGGGCATGTCCATTCTGCTGTCTGAGCGTCTGTTTGTCTGTCCGTATGTCTGATTGCCTCCCTATTTGACTTTTTGTCTGTCTATCTGTTTGTGTATATGCCTCTCTGCCTGTATTTCCGTCTGTCTCTCTTTGTCTTTCTCTATGTCCAGCTGTCCGCCCTTCTATCTATCTGTACATCTGTCCGTCCGTTCGTCCGTCCGTGTCTCCGTCTGTCAGTCCTTCTGACTGATCGTACCTCTGTCTATTTATCTATATATCTCTCCATCTGTGTGTTTGTCCGTCTATTTGTCTGTCCGTCTGCCTGATCGTATCTCTGTCTGTTGATCTATATATCGCTCCATTTGTGTGTTTGTCCGTCTATGTCAGTCTGTCTGTTTAATCGTCTCTCTGCCTATTTGTCTGTCTATCTGTTTGTCTGTATGTGTCTTCATCTGTCCGTATATCTAATCATATCTCTGTATATCTGTCTGCCTATCTATATTTTTGCCTGGTAGTCTCTCATCGGCCTGTCTGTCTGCCTGTCTGTCTGCCTCTCTGTTTTCCTCTATCTATCTATCTACCAGACTCGAAAACTATGAGAAAGGAACTTGAAACCTTGAACTTAGCTTGCTCCTACAGCATTCGAGATTCAGTTTTTTAGAAATCATTTATAACTTTTTATTAATTTTATTTAATAAAAATCTAAAAAAAATCGAAGTTTATTCAATTCTAACGAGGTCTTGACTGCATTCTCTGTGTAAATGTCATTGATTAGTGTTGAGTACACTCCGAAGAGCTCTCAAATGCACTTTCAAAGTAAATGTCAATTATTAAAAACTTCAGAATTCTACGAGCAGCGCTTACATTGAACGGAATTTGCCAATCAAGTTCCATTTCTAATTGGAAAATCTATATTTAAATCCAAACAGCCTTAGATAATACCAACACGTATACACCTTTCAGACATGTCAGCCACACCTCGACTCTCAGTCGTTACCGTTTCTCTCTAGCCCGTAAAATCGAATACGCACACAAACATTTGCATTTTTCGTTTTGTGCCGTTGACCCATAAAAACAAAAGAGGATGGAAAAAAAAAGAAAAGGAAAACAAAAACACAGGAGCTTCAGCTGACGGCCAGCAAAGTGCGCAGGACGATGTGAGGATGATGCCATTCCAATGCAAAATTGAACAAACTGTCAGTTGCAGCAGCAGCAGCAGCAATAGTAGTCGGAGGCCTCAGATCAGGAGGCCTATAACACACATAACACATAACACTACACTACACAACACTACACAGCACAGCACAGCAGCACACACAGGCCAAAGACAACACTACACGTCAGCAGCAAGCAATTGCTTTGTGCACAGTTTGCTTGTGGGTATAACACGATGTCCCTTTCTCTCTTTGTGTCTCTCTCTCTCTCACTCTCTCACTTGTTGTCTCTTTCTTTCTCTTTTTGACTATGTATACAGACTGTAGCTCGCAGCTGACCACATACACTGTGAGAAAATCTGAAGGATATTTTGATTTTTTTGATAGATGGATGTGGGAAAGATGTAGATTAGAGCTTGTGCTTAAGCTTCTCTGAAGACTAACACTATTTAGAAATACTGTTGTTAACGTTTATATTCTATTAGAAACATTCTTATGAACTTGTATTAAGTAGTTCACAGATTTGAAGGTCTGATGGAGCGCGTATTAAGTAGTTCATACAAGTTCCATCAGAGCTTCATATGATTGATAATGATTCGAGCTATTCAGCAATAGATTTTAGAGGCTCATGAGTTCTACTCTATGATTAGTTATTCTATTCATTATGAACTTGTTCAATGGCTCAATGTTCTATTCAGTTGTTTGGCTGTTGATGAACAACTGGTTCCAATGCTGGTCAACTGACTGTCAAAAGTTGTTCTTGAACTGCTTAAGTTAGTAAATTAGTAAATGAAATATGTAACTAAACTTATACAACAAAATGAACTTGAGCTTGATAACTTTAATATATATACCAACCTATATAAAATATACAAAATATATAAAATATATAAAATATATAAAATATATAAAATATATAAAATATATAAAATAAATAAAATATATAAAATATATAAAATATATAAAATATATAAAACATATAAAATATATCAAATATATAAATATATATATATATAAAATATTTTAAAAATATATAGAATTTATCGAGATGTTTAATTATTAGAAAATGAGAATTCTATGTAAAAACATGATATCGAAAGATCTGTACGTAAAATGATATCATCATGGTGGCATTGGCTATTGTCTTTTCAATTCTATTCTATGAACTGTGAGCTTTCCTGGCAGAGTTGTCTGTTGTCTGTATGCATATTAGAGTACTTTCATAATTGAAAGAGGCCAGAAGGGCAAGTGGCAAAGCATTGTGTGAATATTGGAATATTACAGAAGATCAGTGAAATGATGGCATTGATAAGTCAGTAAAAAAGTGGTTTTCATTTGAAGAACTTCTAAGATTCATGCCCAAGAAAGTGCTTATGATGAAAGTGCGTCACATATATAAAGGAGATATAGGAGATTGGCAGAAAGATGTTGTACTTTATGATATATCTAAGCTAAATATCTCTGCCACTTTAACTCAGATTCGCATAGCTCAGTTAGCTCAATAACTGAAGGAATTCATCTGACAAATATTCCATTTTGAAATGAAAATATTATTTATATATATTTAAAAAAAACAAGCTAAGAGTGCTCTAGCTGAGACAGCTCGACTAAGAGATACTCTGAACCCTGGGAAGATGCGATATTCAAATCATTTTACGCTTCTATTATATATATGTATGCAAATCTAACAACACATACACACACACGCACATGCACACGCACGCACAAGCACTTTCTCTGCTACTGCGCAGTTTACGCGCGACTGCGCGCGGGCGCGCTTGGGCTGCATTATGGGCTATATTATGGAAACTTATTTGTTGAATAACGAGACTGCTTCTAGAAGAACTTTCGTAATCAAAATTATACAGCGTAATAATGACATTCATATGTATGCATTTCTCGCCAAAGCACAAGTCTCCAGTATTTGAAATACGTTTTTTTCAAATTTGGGGGAAGGGGCGTGGTATCCAAAATCCAAAATTGCAAGATGTGTGTATTCATTACACGGAGACACACAGTAAATCTGAAATCTATAGCTATAACGGTATTCCAAAACGACGAACAGTTATCGATTTTTATCGATAATAAGGAAATGGGATGAGTTATCGAAAAAAGAGAAAAACTCGTACAGGGTAGGATAAACAGGCGAGTATACATTTCGAATTGCAGATGCTCTAGCTTTTGTGGTTTGCGAGATAACTGCTTCACACGGACGGACGGACGGACGGACGGACGGACGGACGGACAGACGGTTATGGGTAGATCGACTCAGTTTGTCAGCTGATCCAAGAATACATAACTTTTGGGTCTGCCACAACTCCTCGGCCTGTTACATACATTTTCACAAGAACTTATACCCTGACTTCTCGTTTTCATGCGTTCGCCTATAAAAACTTCTGAAGGCTTTATCGGACGTGTTACAGTCTCAAGCAAGTATTCATCCAATGATTATAGCGACGATCGAAAAAAAAAAATACAAAAAAAATTTTGTTTTTAATATACAATATATATTTTTTTAAATTAATTTTTAAAATTGATTAAATTTGATTAAATTATTTTTAAATTTTATATTTTTTATTAATTCCTTATATTTAATTTACCCTAATCTCCAACTATACAATATACAATATCTATGTCTTTCAGTGGAACTAAAACTTAGATTTTAAAAAAATCATCAGCACAATTATTTCATTTTTAAATACTTAAAAAAAAATCCTATAAAAATATATTAAAAATATTTTTAAATTTATATTGAAGCAATACTAGAATATATATTGAATTCCTTAAAAAATACCTAACCTAACCTACGATCTATACAATATACCATAACTATATCCTTCACTTCATCTCAAATTAGCATAGTTCAATTAGCTCAATAACTAAAACAATTCATCTGGCAATTACTTCATTTTAGTTGAATATTTATTTAAAATAATTTAATATTAAAAAATATAAAAAAATTAAATATAATATTTGACATATCTCTAAATTGACTTGGAAGCATACCCAAAATATTTGCACAGTGTAGCTGAGTTGTTGTCGTAACTTTGTTAGCCAACACTCTGTTAGCAGCAGAAGGACACATCGTGAGCTGCTGCTGCTGCTGCATGATAATAGGCCATTGGACGTGGTCTCTAAACGTGGACATCGATTCATGGACATCATGGACTTTTCGGCATATGAGCGTGTGTGTGTGTATTGGTTTTTGTTGTTGTTGTTGTGGACCGTGCCTATAAAAGTGAACGGAAGTTAATACGTTTACCTGGTTGTATTGTTTTTTGTTGCCATAGCTCGCACACAGGTGGCGCCACCTACATTGTTTGATGGGCTTTGTATGCCACTCGCTGCTTCTTGTTGTTGTTGTTGTTGTTGTCGACCTTGTTGTGTTTGTTGCTACGTAAACAGAGTAAATTGAATTGCGTTAATGCGCTTATGGCTTATACGAGTGTTGTTGGGTCCACTGCAGCAATAAATGGCCAAAATAAAAATGCATATGAAAATCTACATACTATCATAAAAATAGCCAACAAATTGGGTTTAAGTACAAATGACATCAAATGACACACACAGAGAGTGAGAGAGAGAGAGAGAGAGACACGCCCGCTGAACACGTACAAAGTCAGCTCTGCTGTGGTTTGGGATTTATAAATATGGCATAACATTTATGTTGGCTTAAATGTAATTCTGAAATGGAAGTGAGGGAATTACGACTGCCAGCACTTAATGAAGCCACATAAACATACACACACACACACACACACACACACACACAACATAAACACGAACACACTAAGAGCATTCATATTTACACAGTGTGACAGTTGTGATAATCATTATTTTGGTTTAGCTCGACACTAAATTGAAACATTCAGCTTTGCCCTGTCTCAATATAAATGGGTTATGTGAGCTTATGTAATAAGCAGAGCTTAGGCGCCCAGGCAGCATATGAAGTTTAGCTAAACTGTTTTTATCTACTACATGTGCTTGACTTAGCAGTGATTAGCTGTAGATAGTAAATTTGCTTATAATATGAAGTGGGCAGTTATACTCAAAGGCCCAACTTACATCAGCTTTGAGTATGATATGTAATGGATGTTTTTTTTTTAGAGGTTCACAATTTTGAGTTGGCAACAGTTCTTTATTTGTCAACTCATTTAACAGCTAAAAGTTACTTTTTGTTGAGTTTAGTTTGAAATTTCATTATGATTGATCTTACACCAGAGCAAGACTTCAGAATTATTGAAATTTTTTAACAAAATTATCGTTCTGCTCGTCGAACTTATCGTGCACTTTGTCCACTTTATGGCGTACATAAATCTTCCTTCAGAGCAGCTAATTCTAATAACAATGGATCGTTTGCGGATCACTCTTGCTCTTAATGATAATGTGCAGCCCGTGAGCTGCCGAGTAGAAGTAGCTGTAACCGCTATACAGAAAAGCATTGAAGAAGATCCAAATACTGGATAAACTGGCTAGTACAAATGTAATTGGTGTTTCAGATTGTGTGCGCCAGACCAAATCATATTTAAATATGATTAACATTAATGTCATACAATTTATAATTATATTTATTATTTCATTATGATTTAAACGTGTGTAAACAAAAACACAACCGACATGTCTTAGTGTCTGTATGATAGGGCTCATAACAAACTCAATTAAAGTCAACATTCACTTCGAATAGTTTCAAGTGTTTGTAAGCTTTACTATACGATTCTTATGAATTTAAGTAAGCCATGCATTATTTTAGGTTTTTATTTATATAATTATGTATATATATTTCTATATACATATATATATTTTTTTTTTTCAGGTAATTTATAAAGAACTCATCTTGAAAATATATCAACATTTATCTCTTCTTATAAATAATAATAATTATATTATATCTGTTTGCTCATTCATTATCTCTCTCTCTCTCTCTCTCTCTCTCTCTCTCTCTCGCTCTCTCTCTCTCTCTCTCTCTCTCTCTCTCTCTCTCTCTCTCTCTCTCTCTCTCTCTCTCTCTCTCTCTCTCTCTCTCTCTCTGTCTCTCTGTCTCCTCTCTCTCTCTGTCCCTCTCTCTCTCTCTCTCTCTCTCTCTCTCTCTCTCTCTCTCTCTGTCCCCCCCTCTCTCTCGCTCTCTCTCTCTCTCTCTCTCTCTCTCTCTCTCTCTCTTTATCTATCTATCTATATTCTCTCTCTCTCTCTCTCTCTCTCTCTCTCTCTCTGTCATTTTTATTCAATTTTTATATTTTTTAAAATTTTTTTTCAACACTCTCTATAAATCCTTTGTTATTTTCATCTATTTTCAGTGATGTGTCAGGCCTCCCGCCTTCATTAGATGGCCATTTAAAAAGCTTCAGCTGCTTTGTGAATTTTTTGGGTAAGTTCATTTAAACAAATATCTTAATATATAACTTTTTCTGACTTTATGTCAATAAAATATATAAATATAAAATTTTTCTGCCTTTCGCTCGTAAAACTTATAACAAGCTACGCCTAACAATTCCAATTCCTCGTAAATTCCAGTTCTAAGCCCTTGAGTCTTACGTAAGAATTTCTTTTTAAATGTAGTTATAGTCTTTGCTCTGTCCATAATCGCATTCTATTCTTTAACTGCCATTGACTTAGTGCCTGATCCTGTTGCTGTCCATTGCCTAAGCCAAATGAATTCCTGCTGCTACTTGTTCGTTGTCGTTATCGTTGTCCTGGCAAAATTGCATTATTTTGTATTAGCAGCGGGTGACGATGCCACCTGCCTGCTTGCCTACTTGCCAGCCAGCCTGCCCCTAAGTAGCTGCAACTGTCTATATTTCTCTATATTTTCTTCTGCTGCCTCTACTTTGGCGCTTTAACATTTTCCTAATACACTAAAAGCCAACGTCATAGTTCAAAGTCGACGGCACTTAGCTAACGGCAAATGCAATCGCCTTTAGTTGTGCATTTTATACCCATTGGAAGTTAACAAAAGGGGTATATTGGTGATTAGAAAGTGGAATGTAAGAGAAAAGAGAAGATTTGATGAGCTGATATAGATGTGGAGTAGAGTTGAGTAGAGTGGGACGGACCGTAGGACAGTAGACAGAAAGGCTACTCTACTCTAGTCTACTCTACTCTACTCTACTCTACTCTACTCTACTCTACTCTGCTCTACTCTACTCTAGTCTACTCTAGTCTACTCTAATCTACTCTACTCTACTCTATTCTACTCTAATCTACTCTACTCTACTCTGACTCTGACTCTGACTCTGACTCTGACTCTGACTCTGACTCTGACTCTGACTCTGACTCTGACTCTGACTCTGACTCTGACTCTGACTCTGACTCTGACTCTGACTCTGACTCTGACTCTGACTCTGACTCTGACTCTGACTCTGACTCTGACTCTGACTCTGACTCTGACTCTGACTCTGACTCTGACTCTGATCAGACCCAACTCTAATAATGATGATGCCCCTAATGTTACTGATCATCGTTATCATAATCAACGACATAATAACGATAATAACGATAGTCAAGCACTTGATATACAGAAGAATATTTATTTCATTTAATTTAATTTCATATACATAATTCAGCTTCTGGTTAGGGTATCTTCTAGTCGAGTACTCTCGTCAATACTGCTTTAGCTTGTCTTATTTATTTTTATAATATTTTCACTTTGATTCAATTTCTTTTATACCTTTAAGTTAACATCCGCTTTGCCGGTTGCGTTCAGCTTTCACTTCCGTTTGCCAATGCGCGTTTGCTCCACTCTTTCTCTCTCTCTCTCTCTCTCTCTCTCTCGGTCTCTGTCTGTGCGTGAAAGGTACAGAGTCTTCCGCTGCAAGCACTAGCATTATCCCCGCAATCAGCGTAACTGTAAATCACACACACTCACGCACACGCTCACACACACACACACACACACACTAAGCTATTAGAATAGTTGACACAGAGGCAGAGAATAAAAATGGCGTAGGAAATGATGCTGTGATGGCTGCCAAGTCTCGTATGCTTTTGTATTATGAATGTAACTGTAACACGCAAGCAAACATCGCACACGCAGCACATCACAGACAGATAGACAGACAGGCATGCAGGCAGGCAGTCAGAGAGAAGGGGCGTTGGACCAAGCGAAGCAGGACAGTTGTGCAGCAGCGGCAGGACATTTTTCTAAACTGAGCTCGACTCACGGAACTTTCGGTGTCCCGTGGCCGGACGGGCGCATCGTTCGCATCGTCGCCAAACTGACGGATATTCCGGTGCTTCTGTCAAACGCTTGTCATTTTATTTACTATCCACACAGGCACACACACACACACACACACACACACACACACACACACACACACACACACTCGCACACACACTCGCTCGCACATACACAATGAAGGACCACTCACTCACAGCATCCGAACGTCCTGTTTCGCCTTTTATCGGCTTAAAATGCGAAAACTGCAAATAAATACGAGAAGAGCAGAACAGAGCAGAGTTCTAGAGTTTCATTCGTTTCAAGTGCTTCGCCTGCGCTGGCCCACTAAATTATTTACTTAGTTTTTATTTAGCGTTAAACGCTTGTACTCGCCAGCCAGCCAGCCAGCTATGTAGTATCTTGTATCTGTTAGATACTTTCGATCGTTAGCTGCCAGTTGAGTGTAAAATGGCTTCAACTGTTTGCTGCCTGCCCAATTGTTGCGCCAGTTGCCCATGTTCATTTCGTGTGCGTTTCAAGTGCTGCTCAAATATTGCCCACACACAGTGCGTTTTATTGGATGATTGGATTCTACTAAGTGAAGAATGGTAATTGGATGCTAGCTACGCTCTCTCTCTCTCTCTCTCTCTCTCTGTGTGTGTGTATGGAGCAGCTGACAGTGGCTCCGTTTGATAGCAGCCAGCTGCTCGAATGAATATACATATGTCAATTGCTTGGCAATAGCTCTATTTATTTTCTTATTGTAGATTGACCCAGATTAGTATTCGAATTTAAGTCTTAAGGCTTGATATAAGCACAACATTTTATTGATAAATATTTGCTTAGATTAAGTTTGTTGCAGATTTTTAGGCGTATGACTTGGCTAACATGCACTTTATTATTGTTTTATTCTGAAGCCTTTTCTTAAGTTCAAATTTGTATATTATTATCTTTTTTAAATTTATATTATTTATATAACATTTTTATACTATTTTTAATTTTAAATTTATATTATTTATATAACATTTTTATATTATTTTTAATTTTAAATTTATATTATTTATATAATAAAATAAATATATGTATATAAAAATAAGGTTGGCAAAAAAGTCTTGCGGTATTTCCGCAAGCTTGTCTTTGCAAGCGCGTAGTTCTAGTTGTATTTGTCGCATCGGTTCACGCTAGAGCTTTTTGGAAAGCTCTTTACACGTGCTAACACGTGTTTGATTAATTGTTGTTTGTTTTTAGTCGTTCGTGAGTTATAGCGTCCGTTAAAGCTCCGCCATCTCGCCTATGCCTCGCTCTTCTAGGTTATTTTCATGAGTTAAGTTTATACATTTGGGATTTCTATAAAATTTTATTTATTTCTTTGACCTTTCTATGCGAATTGCATATTACAATATACAGTAAATCCATTTACTTCTTTATTGCCATATTTCTTTTGAAATTTCTTTTTTTTTCTTTATTTTTGAAATTTCTTTTGCCTTTTTCCTTTTATTCTCTCACTCAACCTGCATCTCTTCCATGCGATTTTTTGAGTTAACTTAAAGCATTTGATTTTTTTTCTATCATATTTTTAATAATATTACTTTTTATCTTAATAACTCAAGTGCGTAGCGTTCTTCTATGCGATTTTTATATTTACTATATATTTATATTTACTATATTTTTATTTTTACTTTATATTTATATTTACTATATATCTATATATATATTTACTATATCTCTGTCACATTGCGTAAATTTCCTTTGCAGCGCTCTTCTATGCGAATTTCACATTGTAAACTTAAGTGTTTATCAGTCATCAGTAATTTCCTTTGTCTTTCTCCCATTGCTGTCGCGCTCAGCCTGAAGCTGTTCTATGCAACTTTCATTAGTTAACTTAGAGCATTTGACTTTTCTCTAATATGTTTGATATTTTTGTTTTTTTCAAAATTTAATTTCTATAAATTACCAGCCCTTACACTTCGATGAAAAGGCGCAGGACACTGCTATGCGATTTTCATAATATAAAATAAAATAATTTTCTGATTTTCCGTCAAACTTAGCCAATTTTCATACATTTCTTGCTATTTCTCACTCAAGTTGCTTCTATGCTTCTCTTTCTTTCTATATATAAATTAAAGTAAAGAATTTTTGTCTAATCTGTCATATATCTAATTATGTTTTTCACTCTCTTTCATGCAGATTTCACCTTATTCTATATGCTATAAATTTCTTTACATGTTTTGATAAATTTATTGATCAAATTCTCAAAAATTTGCTGCATATTCCTTAATATTTACCTCTCTATATATATCTATTGCATCATAATATTTTTCCCATTTATCTGCCCACTTTTGAAGAACAATTATTGCTCATGTTTAGCTGGCAAATTAATAGCAGTTTAGGCTTACCTGTTCAACACTATAAATAACCCGAGCAGAAATGTGCCCAAAAAAAAAAAAACAATTTGGCAATTTTCCACTTTTTATGCAATTAATCAAAGGCAAACAGAAACCTTAGAGCCAAAGGAGAACTGTCCCAGCAGCTCATGAATATATATTTTGCGTGGCGATGTGAGTGGGCAGCAGCCTTATAGATATGGCAAATCGTCTATCAGAGTCGGGCCCGTTGTCTGCTGGCCAGCAACTCAGCAACTCAAAAGCAAATTCAATTAACCCTGCGGACCGTAGAGAGCGTAATCAAATACACTCAGCCAATACAAATAAATGTGGATGGCGATGGACCGTTCGTAGTGTACTAAACCAAACTAAGCCCGGACCCGGAATATGGACGACGGACGATGGACAGCGGACAGCGGACTACAGACTATGGATTGCTTTGGAGCGAGGCACGCGCCACTTTGAAGCTATCCACTACAAATCAGGCAGAGACCCAGACGGAAGGTGGAAAGTTTGAGGTGGCCGGAGGGAGGGGCGCAGGAATGAAGGGAGGGAGGTAGGGAGGGGTACGTGTTGGAACCACAACGACACAAAGTAACTAATTATCTCGCCTTATCCCCCACGGACTGGGACTTTGTGTTTACTTAAGTCCAGAGCACTCTGCGCCGGCACTCAACGAGGCAACATTTTTAATATGTGCGCGCCGAGAGTTGTTCGAGTTCGTCTGGATAACCCTCTCTTTCACACATCCAGCACACGTGGCCCCAACCGAGCAACAAGAAATTGAATGCAAACTCGATATGTCTGTTTGGTCTGTATGCATACGTTTGAATGGACAATAGATCAAGTCCTTCAAGCAGCAGTTAGCCAGTTCGCATCAAAAAAAAGAAGTGAAAAACTCCAAGTGATGTGTGTCAAATATGTCCGACACATGCCGCTTGCCCCTTCAGCAACAACAACAAATCGTAAAACTCTACGACTATTCGCACTTTTGCATGTTATCTGATAACATTTCGGTTAGCCGTGCAAAGGGGTATTCGAGTTTTGAGTGGACGTATGTCACGTGTGAGCTTAGCTGTTGCTATATATTGTAGCTTATGCAAAGTATATAGATTGGACAGCGTAATATGACTTTGCTATTGTAGCTGAGAAGATTATGTTTTGGCACAGAAATTCTAATACCCCTCTTCTCTGCCAGGGTATATCAGCTTCGTTCTCTATTTTTGACATTTCCAATTTCATTTTAGTTTATTTTTTGAAAACCAGAAACATGAAACAGCTATTGTGTGAAGTTGCATTGGGCATTTGGTTTGTTAGGGCTAGGGTTGGATTTTCCATGTTCAGTTATGGCAGTTCGACTCGCAACTTCGTGCATTCATTCGATTATTGGGGGTGTTTATTCCGCTTTCTCTTTCTTTTTTTTGAGATTTTTTCTTTTTCTATTTTGCTGATGGATGTTTGGACACGGCTCACGTATCATGTTTTCTTTTTTCTTTTTTGCTTTTCATTGGAAATTGGCTTTGGCAGCTGACACTGAAACGAATATCCTTTTTGTTATTGGATTTGAGCTGGGCATAAAAAAAAAAAACTTTGTTTAATAGATCAAATTCACCAATTAGCAGCTTCGCTATGCTGCTGTTTCTATGCTTATGAAATTGTTTGTTAATTGAAGCTGGAAAGCTGAAGGCTACTTCAATTTGCAAGGTCATTGAATGTCCGCTTTGTTTGTATTGCAATGTTTGAAGTAGTTTAAGTTTGTGCTTCCAGAATGCTTTGTGCATCAACATAAAGTGCCTCTCTGCGATTCTAATGAATTCAAGTAACCCTCAAAGGCTTTAACGCTTTAAATAAGTGATAAGTGTTATACTAATATACAACTGCATGTTGTCTATATGTTAATAGAATGCATTTTGAATCGAAATCTTACTCCGATTTTTTTCAATTTTGCTCTCGCTCTGTGTCTTTTTATCTATGTGTGCCAATCTCTCTATCTCTCTGTCTTTCTGTCTCTCTATTTCTCTCTCTCTCTCTATTTCTCTTTTTATATCTACTATTTCTCTCTCTCTCTCTTTATGTTTCTCTCTCTGTCTCTGTTCTTCTCTGCTTTGCTTCTTGTTTGTCTAGTTTTCTCTCCTTTTAGTTATTTCTACATATATCTCTCTCTCTCACTCTATGTCTCTCTCTTTCTCCCCTGTCTTTATCTTTCATTCTCTATCACTCTCTCTGTCTCTATCTCTCTCTCTCTCTCGTTCTCTCTCTCTCTCTCTCTCTCTCTCTCTCTCTCTATTTCTCTTCTTATATCTACTATATCTCTCTCTATTTATGTTTCTCTCTCTGTCTCTGTTCTTCTCTCCTTTGCTCCATATCCATTGTCCATTTTTCTCTCCTTTCAGTTATTTCTACATATATATATATCTCTCTCTCTCTCACTCTATGTCTCTCTCTTTCTCCCCTGTCTTTCTATTTCATTCTCTATCACTCTCTCTCTCTCTCTCTCTCTCTCTCTCTCTCTCTCTCTCTCTCTATTTCTCTTCTTATATCTACTATATCTCTCTCTATTTATGTTTCTCTCTCTGTCTCTGTTCTTCTCTCCTTTGCTCCATATCCATTGTCCATTTTTCTCTCCTTTCAGTTACTTCTATATATATATCTCTCTCCCTCACTCTATGTCTCTCTCTTTCTCCCCTGTCTTTATCTTTCATTTTCTATCACTCTCTCTCTATCTCTCTCTCTAGCTCTTTCTCTTTGTCTCTCCCTGCCTCTCACTATCTCTATCTCTTTTCTATCTATCTCCCTTTCTCTCTCTTAGCTCTCTCTCTCTCTCTCTCTCTCTCCTCTCTCACTAGCTATTATTGCTCTCTCTTCTTTTAGGAGAGTCTCCCCTCTTTTATTATTCTCCTTTTCTCTCTCTCTCCTAACTATTTTTCTCTCTTGGTCTCCTTCTTTTGTTCTCTCTTCTTTTGGGAGACTCTCCTTCTCTTTTATTATTTCTCTCTCTCTCTCTCTCTCTCTCTCTCTCTCTCTCTCTCTCTCTCTCTCTCTCTCTCCCTCCCTCTCTTTCTCTGTGTACATATGTTTCCTTGTCTCTCTGTATCTTTTGCTGTCTCACCATCTCCCTCACTGTCTTTCTCTCTGTACTTCGCTCTATCCCACTCTTTCTTTTTTTCTCCTTCTTCAAATTATTCCCACCATTCCTAGTTTAAAATCCCATTGTTTCTCTTTCACTACGTTCAACTTTTTCTATTTCATCTCCAAGTAAATAAATTAAAGTCTCCCTTCTACTAAGCTATTTAAATCCTTACTTATTAAAGTATGTATTTCCACCAAAAGCTGTAAATATCTAAAATAATTCTCACCTGGAATCGCTTAACACTACGAAATATATATGCATAGCTGCATAGCTATTTACAGCATTTAAATTTATTTAAATTTGGCATCCAAAATGTTGCTTAACTTTCCCAGTTGGTTAATATATGTAGTTTTGTTGCAATCTCTTCACATAGTTGGGAACATTTTTGGTTAATTGAAGCAGAGCTATTAGCCGGTGCGTGGGTTCTTCCTGCGCCCGAAACAGGAAGTCGCAACAGCTGCAAGTGCAACATTGGTGTTGCCATTTCGCTTTTGGCTGTTTGGCTTGCATTACGGAGTCGAAAAAGTTTTTAATACGCTTTTACAGCATTTTCAACTTTTTTTTTTCGTCCATTTTTACTTTTTTTCCCCAGGTTTTTTTTTTTTTTTTTTGGCTAGCTTTAGCCGCGCAAGTTTCTTTGCCGTGTGTGCATGAAATACAATTTTGTGGCAAATTAAATACACAAACGAAGCGTGCACTACCACGCGTACAAACATATATATATATATATATATATATATGATATATATACACACTCACACACACACACACACCACAAGCTCAGCATGCCGCATACACAGCATGCAGCGAAAATTTGTCTAAAGCGTCGCTCAGTCGTGTGCGTGAAAACATTTGCCAGCTAAACTGAATAGTTAGTCCTGGCATACGTGAGGTTATGTGTGTGTTTGTGTGTGTGTGTGGGTTGAATATGTCAAAAGTGGCTGCTAAACATAGGTACACGACTCGAAGCATATCTATGCTCAAACTATCTTGCTAAATTGCATTAAAGTTTGTCTTTCTGCTTCAATTAAATTCGAAATGCTTGGAATGGAATTTCTGCAAGTCATATGCGCATTGCTCTTCTCTGCAATTCTCATGAATTCCAACCAAGTCTTTGTCTCTCTTTGATATTTTTTTGCAGCATTTTCCTTTTAGGATTTTCGTTTTTGCTCTTTTCCTCACAGCCGAAAGCTTTAATTAAGCTCTTGAGAGTCGCAGAGGAGAGAGTTTTGTTTTATTGTGTGTTTTGCCTCTGCCTGTGCATAGCTTCTATGCTATCTACTTTGACTAGTGGCATAACCTTTTGGGCATCTAAATTGCATTTCGTCTTCTTAAATAAGCAGCGCCTTTCCATGTGATTCTCAGTAATTCCAATCAAGTTTTTATGTGTTTTACTGTCTGTTATTACGTTTGCTGTATTTCTATTGCAATTCTATTGCAACTCTAAGGCTAAAGCTAAGGCTAACTTCTCTGCTACTCTCAAAATAATGGCACCTTTCTATGTGATTCTCAGTAGTTTTAGAGTTGTTCTATGCATTGCTCAGCAGTTTTAATAAAGCTTTTAAATGTTTTGCTGTTTTTTATTTACTTTGCTGTATTTCTATTGATTTTTGTAACTCATGTGTGTAGCACTCTTCTCTGCAATTCTCAAAATGGATTGCATATTCAAATTCCTATTTTCGAAACTTATTTTATATTAATTTGAATATTTTCTCTGCCTCATTTATTATTATTTTTCTTTTCATTACTTTTAAATCTCTTTTTCGCCATCCTCCACTAGCTCAGCAACTGTTTTGGTAATCATTTGTATGAGAACAAATAACTAAATTCAATTATGTAAACTTTTAAGCAAGGAACAAAGAGAATGAGTATGAGAACTCGATGGTAGCTTAACAGACAAGCAAATAGCATGCAATTCATATAATTATGAAGAGTGAAAGAAACTCACTTAATTAAAAACCAACTTCAACTCGGCTTAAATTGTGATTGTGTGTTCTAACGTGTGCAACAGCTGTCTGGATACATTTACTGGTGCTGCTGCTATAACCACGCACACACAACTTTCTACTCTCTCACTCTTTGTCTCTCACATTCACTTGTCATTAAACTGATTCACGTAAGTGAAATGAGTATATAGGTTTTGTGCAATGTCCGTCCTGCTGTCCGTCCGTCTGTCCGTATGAACGCAAACCATTTTGCCTAGAGACTTGAAATTTGGAACATATACTCGTGATAGCTGGTGGCGTTTGGGTCGTGAATGAGTATGCTGCAGTCGGTAACGCCCGACTGCAACGTTTTTACTTGTTTTCTGTTTCTTTTGTTTCACAGTTTTTCTTCAAATTACAAATGTGTTTTGTGTGTGTGTCTTGCAGTTTGAGTTGCTCGCACGTCTCTGTTAGGCAGATAAAACTTTAGCTTTCAATTTACCTAATTAGCAAACCCTGCCCCTTTTTGCCCCTTATCTATATATATATGTACATGTATGTATGTCTACACCGCTGGATAGTTGCGTAGACACACGCTTGCCGGAAGTCGATTTCCCTAATGTGTAGCTGCTTATCACATTATTTGGCATTGTGCTCGCTCGAGTTGTGCAAAGTTTGTTCTTTTTTGTTGCATTGTTCAGCCACGCCCCCATCACTCATGCTGCCCCCATAAACCTTAAAACTTAAATAACTTTGTTGAAGTTGAAGTTGTTTTGCAGTCAAAGACTTTTCTCTTAAATTTTATAGCACATTATCATCTAATAATATTTATTTAAGAGCCTGGAAGCTGCTCCGTTCATATTTTAAGAGATAGGCAAAACATTAAGCGGATTAGTTTTGCTTAGTTCACCTTTTTGCTGCAGCCGCCAGGTGAGGCCATTAGTTCTGTGTCGTCCTTCGGCGCCGAGACAGCGGCAGCTTTGGGGGCAAAGCCATTGCCTTGGGCTTGGTCCACTTCAGTTAGTTATAAATTGTTGGCTATTAGTTTAATGAACTTGTAGATTCTTTGGCCACCAGCGTCTGAAGCGGGCATCTTCGTTTGCTTGAGTGGTTAGCAGTCCAGACATACCCCAATTCTCACTCTAGCCAAGGGTCAAATGGTTTTCACAATTGGCTTAGCAATTGGACTTGGCATATTTTGAGAAAATTATTTCAATTTAGTTAATTTTTCGAGCATATGTTCTGGACGAGACTAGGGAAATGAGAGGGAAATTGGATGGTTGAACTTGGTTAATTATCGAAAACTATTTGAAGTGCGTTTGTTTTGGGAAGGGGCATGAAGTGTAATGCGGAGGGAATTAGCTATGCTAGTTAGCTTTGGCAAAGTAAGGGATATAAGTCTATTTATAATAGTTTATATAATATAATAATTATAGAATAATTTTGAGCTTAGTTTATACTCTCTGGTGTTGCAAGTCTAAGGATATCTGCTCGTCTATATTGTTCTATATTTTTTGATGCATTTTACATTTCAAGCAGTTTATAGGAATTCATGTTTCATTAGACAAATGAAAGGGTATTTACTAGTCGTTATAGTTCTATTTCAGCAATCTTAAAGGGTATCTGCTAGTCGACATTATTCTTGTATATTATATGAACGAAGATTAAGATTAAAGTTATATTTGATTTTTACACATTTAATTTTTAAAATTAAGCTAAATTTATTTTTGATTTATATAATGATTGATATGCTAATGGCAAGTCTTATCAAATATTTTAACAGTTAAATGTTATCGATAATTCAAACAATTGTTGTAAGTATGGCTATCGAAAATAGCATCACTCTTGCTGTGTCAAACGACAAACCAGCCTGGGCCTGAAATATTAAACAAATTGTGCTTTAATTCTTTGTCAATAAATATATAAATAAATATAAATATTATTCCATATATATTTTGTTATTTTTTTCTATATACATATTTATATCTATAAATATTCAGATATTGATTTTTTAGTAAGAAAGGCCTGACAATTAGAGTTGATTCCAAATTCAACACGACCCAATTTTCGAAAAATTGTTCGCTGTCAAATGTTCGATGTGTGTGTGTGTGTGTGTGTGTGTGTGAGTGAAGCAATGCCCAAACCTGTCACACACACACAGAGGCAGAGGCAGAGACAGCAGCAGCAGCAGCAGCAGCTCTGCCTCAGCTGACAGCGCGACGTACAAACGCTTGCATTGAACTTTCACACACACACACACAGACAGAGGCAGCAGCAGCAGCTCTGCCTCAGCTGACAGCGCGACGTACAAACGCTTGCATTGAACTTTCACACACACAGAGGCAGAGACAGCAGCAGCAGCAGCAGCAGCTCTGCCACAGCTGACAGCGCGACGTACAAACGCTTGCATTGAACTTTCACACACACACAGACAGAGGCAGCAGCAGCAGCTCTGCCTCAGCTGACAGCGCGCCGTACAAACGCTTGCATTGAACTTTCACACACATAGACACAGACAGAGGCAGCAGCAGCAGCTCTGCCTCAGCTGACAGCGCGACGTACAAACGCTTGCATTGAACTTTCACACACACACACACGCCGGCAGAGTTAAGCTCAGCGAATTTATGTATTGCCTACTTATGTGTGCTTGTATGTGTGTGTTTTATATATATGTATATGCATATTGTCTGTGTGTGTGTGCGCGCCGCCTATTGCCCACACAGAAAATGTGATTAAAATTTCATGCCCTTGTAAATGCAGATGAGCAAAAAGTGTAAATTAGCTTGTGTGTGTGGGTGTGTGGGTGTGTGTGAGAGTGTGTTACCAGCCCACACACACACACACACACTCAAATGAGATTAATAATAATTTAATTAAACTCGCGTTGCTTAATGCACTTCGCTTGTAACATTCTTCAACTCTCTCTCTTCACTCTCTCTCTCTCTCTTTCACTCTCTCCCGCTTCTTGTGCTTCATTTTATTTTGTTTGTTAAAAATTTAATTAAGTTTTACACTTATCGCTGGACCAGGTTCAAAAGTTGCGCCTACTCAAATCAATTTATCTGCCTTGCTCTTCCTCTCCCTTTCTCTCACACTCTTCGCTCTTCGCTCTTCATGCATTTTTATAGCACTCTCGCCCGCTGCCTCGCCCTCCCTCCCTCCCACTCCCTCTCTCTTGCTCTCTCGCTCGCACGCTTTGTTTGCATAAATTGTTGCGTGTGACATTTAAATTTGTGCCACGCCCACAGCGCGCGCCCAATTAACCCGCAGCTGACCAATAATATTTTTTTAGCATTTTTTTCAACTTTTTTTCAGTTTTTTTTACTAATTTTTTTCCCTTTGTATATTTAACATTTAAAAAACAAAAACAAACACGCAAAATATATATTTTTATTCAATTAATTGACTTTTATGCACAGCCCGCCCACACACACACACACACACACATAGACCTATGCACACACAGGTGAGGCTGTGGCTCAGGTGTTCACATAGCATTTAGCACTTGTGCAATTTTTTAATCTGATTTACGTGCAGCAGATGAAATTATATTCCATTTGGGACTCACTTTTTGGCCCTCAGGCTAAATGTATATCTATGTGTATATGTGTGTGTGTGTGTGTGTGATGTGCCAAGAGATACCTCGTAAGCAGCTGTAAAGCTTTTCTATAGAGCTTAACGCTTTTTTATACCCTTCATTTGAATTCCAATTGGAATTGTCAGCAATTCTTAGCTAAAGTTTATTATTGTGACAGACTCTTAATACCCTGTACTTACTTCTGCTACAGCTAAACTCAATATACATCTCTATATTTGGTTTATTTTTTAATTTCAATATAATGAATGAAAAGAAAATCTCTTTTGTGACTGACTTTAAATACCCTGTACTTACTTTTACTAGAGCTAAAGCCAATATTTATATATATTTATTTTTATAAATTGAATATCCAATTGGAATTGACATAAGATTTTAGCTTTAATGCACTTTTGTAACTGACTTTAGATACCCTGTACTAACCTTTGTTACTGCTAAGGCCAATATGCATTTATATTTTGTTATATTTTGGAATTCCAATCAAATTTAACATAAAATTTCTTTTCTGACTGACTTTAAATACCCTATACATTCTTTTGTTGCAATTTCTGCCTAAATACCCTACATTATTTTTATATATTTTTCTTTCAATTAAAGTGCAATTAAATCTCAAGTAAAAACTAATTTTGTGACTGACTTGTAATACCCTATACTTTTATATAGCTACAGCTAAATATAATATTTTTCTATAATTTTTTTTTACATATTCAAATTCCAAATTCGTATACAAAGCATAGCCTTAACCAGCCCTTGCTAAACTTGCTTTTTACTACAGGGTATTACAAAAATATTGAACCAGCTGAATAGCAAAAATGATTGCAATTTTTTCAGTGCCTAACGAAGCATTATTCAAGGGACAAAAATAAAGAGATTTATTTTTTAATAGGCTAAAAAATAAAATAAAAATAAAATAAAAATAAAAAAAAATAATAAAAAAAATAAAATTAAAATAAAATAAAAATAAAAAATAAATAAAAAAAATAAAATAAAAATAAAATAAAAATAAAATGATTTCTTTTTAAGCATATATTTTTTATAAATATGAAGAAAAATTCGTGAGATAAATAAAAAAAAAATTAAACGATTTCTTTTAAAATATTTATTTATTATAAATTAAATAAATATAAATTTAAATTCGTAAAAAAAAAAAATAAAAATAAAATGATTATTTTAAAAATATTTATTCATTATAAATATGAATACAAATTCGTATTAAAAACAAAATAAAACGAAAATGTTTTTTTTTAATATTTATTTATTTTAAATATAAAAAAAAAATCATTAAAAAAGTAAAAAAAATTAAATTCTTTTTTTTTTTTAATTTATTTTTTTATAAATATGAAGGAAAATTGATAAAATAAAATGATTTACTTCAAAAATATTTATTTATTATAAATATTAATAAAAAATCGTGTGAAAAATAAAATTAAAATAAAATTATAAAAAAAAAATAAATTTTTTTAATTTTTTTTTTTTTTAATTAATGCAATCTGTCTTAATACTAAACAATAAGCAAATGTACTTTTTTTTAAAACTTAACAGTAACTAACACATAACCGGATGGATTGACCTCCAATGAGATTAGTCCATATATTTACATATTTACATTTCTAGTTAGCTCTATTCTCTAGTTGGCAAGTCCGGCACGTGATATCTTTTTAAGCGCCGTCGGCTAATCTTTGTGTTGTCTAGAAGATTCGTATTAAAAATTAATTTAAAATAAAATAGTTTTTTTTTAAATATTTATTTATTATAAATATGAAGAAAAATTCGTATAAAATGAAATTTTGTATGCGTAAATCCATGAAGAGTTAAGAGGATTATAGCCGAAGCAAAAGCGAATTAGAAAATTAGGGAATTTTGATAAGGTGTACGAACCGTACAAAGCTCGTTCAAGGAATTCCATTTTAATTCGAGTTTTCAATAGATTTTCTTAAATTTTCATAGGAAACAAGTAAGAGTGCTCTAGTCGAGACTGCTCGACTAAGAGATACCCTGAACCCTGGGAAGATGCGATACTCAAATCACTTTACGCTTCTTTTATATATACATACATAAGTACAAACAACACATACACACACACACACACACACACATGCACACGGACGCACACGCACTTTCTCTGCTACTGCGCAGTTTACGCAGCGACTGCGCGTGGCCAGCGCTTGGGCTGCAGAATGGGCAATATTATGGAAAATTATTTGTTGAATAGGTTGAATAGGTGAGTTTGTCGAGCTGATCAAGAATATATATACTTTATGGGGTCTGCCATGTCTCCTTCTGCCTGTTACATACATTTTCACAAAAACATTATACCCTGATTTCCCATTTTCAATGGGTTCAGGGTATAAAAAGAAAATTGTGTAGAAATGAAGAGACTAGAAAAGAAGAGACTCGAATATACAAAAGATAAATATCTTGTATACAGATACTGAATGAACTCTCAGTTAATAATGGATTATAGAAAAAAATGACTCAAATTCAGAAATCTAAAAAGATTTTTGACATTTTGAAGTCAGAAAATCAAAAAAAGTCTTGCGGTATTTTTATTGAATTTTCAATTGTTCATAAAAGTGGTTATAATAATGCGATTTAAGTCAAATATGCGCCGTTTTGTTCGATGACGAGTTCCCAACGAGATGCCAACTTCATAATGCCCCTCTTTTAGAAGCTCGCTTCCCTATTGTCAAAAAACTCGGAGAGCCAATTTTCACAGGACTCTCTTGTGCAGAGCTGTTAAAAATTCCATTTGAATGGAAATTCAAAATGGGTTTTCAGAACAAAAACCCATTTTGAATTTCCATTCAAATGGAATTCTTAACAGCTCTGCTCTTGTGGACAACTTCCGACTACCAAGCTCGTTCGCCATGGACAGAAATAGGTGCGAGATCCGGACTACACGGTGGATGCAAAAGAACCTCCCATCCGAGCTCCCGGAGCTTCTGGCGCGTCACCAAAGACAGAGCTGTTAAGAATTCCATTTGAATGGAAATTCAAAATGGGTTTTTGTTCTGAAAACCCATTTTGAATTTCCATTCAAATGGAATTTTTAACAGCTCTGACCAAAGATGTGTGTGGCCTGGCGTTGTCGTGGTGGAAGACCTCTGTCGGCCTCTGTTGATCAAAGATGGCCAACCTTATATCAAAAATCTATTTAGATGTATTGTGGAGTGTTTTTTTTTCAAGAGTTTCTTAATAATTCGTAGCTTAGTCCAAATCAGCATTAAAATATCATACAAAACATGCCCAATAAGAAATAGCAAATCAAATAGGAATATGCATCAAATAGGGTTGTCCAATTCGAACGTAGTTCTGTAGAATCTGATTGGATTTGCAATATAACATTTATTGAAATAATATAATTCTAAATAATATCGAGATATATAGAATTCTTTATATTTTTTCAAACCTTTTTTACTTTACTTTTTTTTGCTTAAATAAAATTACAACAAAAGAAACCGTTAGATTCACAAAAAATGTCAACAAAAATGAAAAATAATGAAAAAAATCATCAAATTAGACTGACTAAACAAGTCTAATAAGAATGGACAGTTTGTGTATGAGTATGAGTGAAGTCTGATTAGATTTGTAATATAACAGTAATTATTATAATATTCTATACTTAAAAATTCTAGGAAATATAGAATTTGTAATATTTATGCAAACAAAAATATTTTTTAATATTATTATTATAAATTTTTAATTTTTACATATTTTTTATATTTTTTTTATTTTTTATTATTTTATATTTATGCTTGCTTAATTTTAAAAATAATATTCTTATTTTATATTACTTTTTAAGGTAACTTAAATTTAAAAAAAAAAACTATTTAAAATTCTTAATTTTAAAAAATTATTAAACTTTTTTTTTGCTTGAGGGAAATTGCAACAAAAGAAACAAAAAAAATGTCAACAAAGGCAAAAAATGCGTAAATAATTAAATAATTTAAAATTCCGCTTGCAATTATTTATAATGAACTAAAACAGTTATTTGTGTCAATTGAGTTAAATGTTTGTTGTTGTTGTTGTTGTTGTTGTTGTTGCATGTCAATTAAATTTTAATGCAATACACAAATTGTCTTTATATATATATATTTATATATATAAACTTCATGTTATTGTAAATGTTGCTGAAATTCGCGCATTTGAAATGCTCAAAACTTGGCAGCACTTTTTCCAACCATGCAACACTCAACGAACATTGAAATTCTTGCACTCATTTGGTCTCTGAGTTAACTCAATGAAATGCACTCAAACTAACTTAAAGCAGCGCGCAGCTAGTGCAAGCGAGATCACTATAGTGTTGAAGAGAGCGCATAGGCAATACAAAACACACTCAATGGTCGCTAACAGTCAGCTGTTAGGCTGCTCGCTTAACATTCGAGTGCATCCCCAAGAGTATACAATGCACTCTGGTTAGCCCGTTTGCGCACTGTACAGCGTACAGCACTCAACCCAGTGTGCTCTCAGCGCTACGTTAACAGTTTGAGTGAGCATGTTAGCTAACAGCATGGCGGGTGGCAGCGCGCTCTCTAACAGTGTGAGAGAGAGCGAGAGCGAGAGCGCGACAGAGAGACGGAGAGCGCAATGTGCCAGCCCGTTTGGCTTGTTTGTTCTTATAAGATATACTGAGCGCGAAACTGAGTCATTTATAAAAATTTAATGGTGGTGTACGGTTCGTTCAGCTCGCAACGCGTCGCAACGTCTCGATTTGTTGGTCAGTGAAAAATTACAGAAAAAATTCAGCAAATAAGGAAATTGTATTATGCATAGCAATTGTTGTCGCCGCGCATCGTGCCCTACACTGTGACAAATTCGAAAAGCAATATCTATAGCAAATTTTCAATCAAAAAACCAACAACAAAATAAACAAAACACAAAATCAAACCAAATAAAAGCGCGTCGCGTCTAAAATTGCAAATTGCAAATTGCAAATTGCAATACAAAGTCTGAAACGTGAAGCCGAAAAGGAAGAGCGAGAAAGAGAGAGCAGTGTACAAACAGCAATTGCAAAGAAGCGGCAAAAACACACAAAACCAACAAAACATACATAAAATACAACTATAACAACAACAACAACAACAACAACAAGAGCAGCAGCAACAACAACTACAACAGCTACAATTGAGAAGAAGAAAAAAACGTGAGCGCAATTTTTGTTGTTTTTTACACTGAATTTTGTTAAGCAGCTTTTGTTGTCTGCCGCGTTTTGCCTGTAGGTTTTGCTCTCTCATCATTTATTTCGCTATCTGCGAGTGTTGTGCAAAAAGACGAGACTTTACAACTGTTTAATAAGTTTATTGTTTGTCAGTTTGATTAACAACAAATTAAGCATAATTAAGCGTTCTTTCTCTATTCCTTCATTCGCTCTCATCTTGTGGGCAGCCGGCAAAGCCGTCGCGTGTTGCGTGCCTGTTTCTATATATGTGTGTGTGTGTGACTGTATGTGTGTGTGTGTGTGTGTGTGCTTGCGGTGTATACAGTTTTTATGCGCTTGCTGGAGACGAGCATATTAATAACTTCATGTCTTTGGCAGCGCATGAGAAATTAAATTATATTAAATATGAATTAGCAAAAATCTGTTTATTTGCATGTTTTATATGTAATTTATACAGAGTGGAACAGGTCTTGAATAATTTGCATTGTTGTTTATATATATTAAATATACAAGTTAAGCGGCTTTAAAAATGCTTAAAATAAATGTGAATTCAGATTTTGCTTATATAATACAAATATATTTAAAAAAAGAGACAACTTTGCCTTGAACACGTGCTCAATTCACAAACTCCAATTGTAAAGGGCATTAGAAATTCGTTGCACGCTTTGCTTTGTTCTTCTTCTTTTTACAGTGCAAACCCAAAGACAGCATCCACACATACAAACACCAACACACACACACATACACACACACACATATCACATTCGCATTTAACATATTCGTCCCCACGCCGCTTGAAATTGATTTTTGTATGGCGACGGCGGCGGCGGCGGCGTCGCATTATTTTCTTATTTGCTTCTCACGTTTTGCTTTGCCACAGCGCTCTTTGTTTTCTTCTTTTTGTTGTTATTTGCCTCCTTTTGTGCCTTGCATTCTTGGAACGGTCGCCGTTTACGCGCGCCTTTGGGTTTGCTTCTTGCTCTCTTGCGCAAGCTGCTCTCCGCTCTCAAATGTTGTATTGCCTCTGGTCTGTGTGTGTGTGTGTGTGCGAGTCGCCTGTTTTGACATTGTACAACACTGGCATTTACCAGTTGGGATTTATGTACATTTTCTAATTGGCGTGGGCACGATTTTTATTTTTCGTTTCATATTTTTAAAGAATCAATTTTTTTAAACATTTTTTTGGCAGCCCTTTTTAGCCCTAATCATTTCCGCTTGCGAGACGCTGTCAGGGCTTTTTGCTTATCAGAACCAAATTGCAGAAACTTTTGTATGGCTGTTGCATCTGCCCCGTCGCCTATAAAATTCAATTGTGATTACTTTTAAGGCGACGTCGCTGTCGCAGTCGCCGTCGTCGTCGTCGCTTCGCTGCACTTGAAAAGAGACAGATTTGAATTTGAATTTACGCCCGTCCGCGCCTCTGCTCTCCCTCCCTCCCTCACTCACTCACTCACTCTCTCGCTCTGTCTTTCCTTCATTCCACCTTTCATATTCCGTTGACTTGGTTCGGGGCTTTGCACAAAGCTCAAGCTCAGGCGTTGCTTTGTTGTTTAGATTTTTGTTCCCGCTGCTGCTGCTGCTGCTGTCTAGTCATACAAATCATTTACACTTGGCACGCTCACCAAATTTGTGCTGGCAACAAAAAAAAAAAAAAAACTCACACACACATGTTTATCTTGTATGCACATATTGACTCCGACTGGCAAACCAGAAATCTGTGAGATTCCAATTCGATTTATTTTAAGAACTCAAAAGTTGAGTACCAGAAATTACTGTCCAAATAGAATAACACAAAAACTAGTTATGATGAAAGCTTTAGAAGTGATTTATGTGCATATGTATGTATATGTATGTATGTATGTATATGTGTATGTATATGTATTTGTATGAAGATTTACTTGATCATTTTAAGGCTTTGCTTTTAAATAATTTATTCAATTTTGTTCGTTTTTTAAAATAAATTTTTATATTTTATATAATTTAATTTCATGTAAACAAAATTAAAAAAAGAAAAATAATGCTTAACTTAATTTATATTAATTTAATTTTTTGATTAAAACATTTTTTTATTTTGTTAATTTTTAATATGAAAGTAAATTAATTATATAAAATAAAATTTTTTATATCAATTAAATTTCCTATTAATAAAATAAAAAAAAAATAAAATAATGCTTAACTAAATTTATATTTATTTAAATATTGGTTAATTTTTATTTAATTTTGTTTATTTTTTTAATATGAATTTTCATAATGCATAAATAAATAAAACTTAATTCTTTATATATCTTAAATATATAATCTTAAATATATAAACTAATATATATTTATTTAAGCATAATTTGATTTATTTATTTATGCATGATAAATGTACAGTTATGTTTACTTAAGCATTATTTGTTTAATTTTTTGCAATTCTGAAAATTTATTTATTCTAATATTTGCCTTATGTACTCATTCTAAGCCTTTAACAAATTTAATAACTTTTTTCTAATGAATTTTAAGCTCACACACACATACAAGTGTTTTTTTTCTTTCTTTCTTTTTTACTTTAACAGTTATTTGTTTTGCGTACATGATATACAGCTGCTTGTGCCGCCCGAATTGCTGCTGGTGTGCGCTTCTCCTGCTTCTTCTTTATCGTCGTCGTCGTCGTCGTCGTCTTCTGCTTTGCACTGCTTTCAGTTGCAATTGCTTTGACGTGTTCGCTTTATGTTGCATTTTCTACTTTGCGTTTCGCTGCTGCTGCCGTTGCTGCTGCTGCTGCTTTTGCTCTCTTTTGCATTCCTTCGTTCGCACTGTGCCTATTTTGTGCTGTTTTTTTTTTTTTTTTTTTTTTGATGCACACACGTCGCTTTGTCGCCTGCTTTTCTTTTTGTCTGATATTTCGTTTGTATGTGTGTGTGCGCGCGAGCATTTTCTTTGCTATTTATACCCTGTGCGAAAAGACAAGGCTGCATATGGGTTTTGTGCAATGTAATTACTGTTTGTTGAAAGAATATTGATATTTGTGAAGTTTTTGATATGTTTTGTGTTTATTTATATATGTAGTATGTAAATTTATGTCTATATTTTTATCTCATATTTACATGAATTACTCTGACTACGCATATCTATATAATAATATATAAATGTACATATGTATATATAATATACATAATTATATACTCAACTCAGATAAGCTTTTCCTATGTCATTTTAAATATCCACTATATTTCATAGTCACATCAGCTGTTCAGCTCTTATGATGCATATCTAGGGTATGGCGTAGTCAGTCCTCTTAGCTTTTGTTACTCATTTACTTTACGCTGCTCGTTCTGCTGCGTTGAATTTCAACCTGCCAAACGAGCATAAAACGTATGAGCGTGGGGGGCGGAGTAGGAGGAGTAGCAGGTAGCTGTAAGTTACTGTATGTGTGTGTGTGTGTGCGAGTGTGTGTGCACACTCGCTATCAGATTGGTAGCTGTACTTTGTTGCATTTTGCTGTTGCAATTTCTAACTGGTTGGGCATGGGCTTTGGCTTAGTCTCGTCTTAGTCTGCCCCCCTCTATCACTCACTCTCGCTGTCTCTGTCTCGCACAATTTCTCTCTATTTGATTCTTATTCTTTGTTTTCTACTCATTGCCGTCGTCTGTAGGCCGTTGACGTTGCTGAATTGCATTGAGTGGCGTTCCTCTTTGTCTGCCACCCGCACCCGCACCAGCCCCGCCACCCTCCCTTATCAGCCGGCGCCCCCCTACCCCATTTTATTGTTGACCCTGCGCGCCACTTATTGCAGTTTCCTCTTGCTTTCTGCATTTCTTTTGCTTCGAAGCCCCACAGCGCAAAGTACTCAACCCGTTTATTCTTTTTTTTTTCTGCATTCTTTTCATGGAGCACCACAGCTCAGAGTTGAAAGTGGGGTGCACTCTGCCCAACACCTTCTGCCTCCCACTCTCTCGCTGTGGGCGTGGGCGTAGGCTGCATTATTGCTGCCTCTGAGCACTTAACCGCGTTCCGTCTTTTGTATGTTTTGCTAGCTGCATTTTTCACACCAGCCAACGTCACCACCAGCACCGCCAGCACCACCGCAGCCAACAAACCACCTGACCGGCCAAGAATTGACGTTGCGCCTTCTCCTTTTCCGGTCGCGTCGTCGTCATAGGTTCGCAAATGTCATTTAGACGATGGGCAACAGCCACAGCAACAGCAGCGGCCACAAATCTTGCCCCTAGTCTAGTGAAATATGCAACGCAAATGTAATCATTATTGATTTTGTGGCCAGCCTGCTTACCCATGCAAAAACCCCTTCACTCCGCTGCTGCTACTTACACTGAGCGAAATCTTGAGTACATGAGACTAAAATCGTAAATTAGAATGAAAGTTGGGAAAGTTAGACTTTGATAATATTGATAAGGAAAGATTTTAGTTTATGATTTGAATTTTATACTCAGTTTTCCTTATCTAAACAGCATCATTTATAGCACATCAAATATTTATTCTTATTCTGTAAATTTATTAAATATTTATAAAAAAAATTAGAGTTTATTTTTTATAAATATTTTTAATTTATAGAATATTTAATATTTATTCTGACTTTCTTTCTGAAATTATTGCGAATAATTTCATAATTTTACATAAAATTCAATAAATAAAAAAATATTATTATTTTTTAAATATTTTTAATTTAAAGAATTTTAAATTTATTTTATTTTTAATAAAAAATTGGAGTTGGAATTTAAAATAACTAAGCGAACTTCCATTCTGAGCTTTAATAAACTACTTCCATAATTTTACATAAAATTAAATATTTAGAAGAAAAATAGTTTTTCTGAAATTAAAAAAGAAAATATTTAAAAAAAATTTGATTTTATATTTAATTTAATTTACGGAAAATATAATATTTAAGCGGACTTCAATTTTGAGCTTAAAGCTTAAGCGGACTTCAATTCTGAGCTTAAAGCTTAAGCGGACTTCAATTCTGAGCTTAAATAAAATAATTTCATAATTTTACATAAAATTAAAAAAAAATTAAAAAACAAAAAGATTTTTTTTAATTTAAAAAAAATTGCTAAAAAAGTAAAAAATTTACTTTATTTTTGTATATATATTTTATGAAATATATAATATTTAAGCGGATTTTCATGTTCAGCTTAAATAAAATTACATCAAATTTAAAAAATCATAAAAAATATTCCTACCTGAAATTATTTTTATTTTTTTTTTAACATATTGTATTTATTTTTTATTATTTTATTTTATTTGTTTTGTTATTTTATTGCTTATATTTTTAAAATATATAATATTTTTTTATTTTTCATACATTAGAAAATGTGTTTTAAACAAAGTTAATTTTCAATCACTTCAAATTACACACTCAGCACACATTCATTTCTTGCAGTGTAGCTCATATGTCCGCTATTCATTAAAAAACATTACTGCTTTGTAAATAAGGCAATTAATTTGAAGTGAAACTTGTTAATTCAATGAAATGACATAAAATTCGCATAGAACAGGCATTAGCACACATTAATTTCTCGCTGTGCATTTGCAATCGCATTTAAAGTTGAAGTCAAAGTCTCCCTCACACCTCACACTCCCAATGGCTGGTCACATTAGTATGGCAGATTATCCGGGGCTGTCAGGTCGCTTACTGTGGGCTGTTGGCTGCTTAAATATGCAAAACGTTGCTGCTCGTTGGCTATTTGCGGCCGGAAAAGCAACAACTTTAAGGGTCGATGGGGCCAAGAGTGGAGGGGAGGGAGAGGTTGTGTTTGGCTGAAATAACTGCGGGTCTCGCTGACTGACTGCCTGCCTGCCTGACTGACTGCCTGCCTGACTGCCTGGCTGTCCTGTGCAAGGTTGGACGCGGGACACTCTCTTGACTCGCACACATTAGAAATTTAACAGGTTAATGTCCAGAGTCGTAAACGAAACCATTTATTTATGCCATTTGCACGACGGCATTTTCGGCAGGACTTGAACTTGCGGAATGTATCCTCTGCTCGTAATTTACATAATATATATATATATATATAAGTGTGTGCTGCTGCTCTAACTCACATAAGCTTATGCTCTGTGTGTATATAAAGTAAAAGAATCAGTCGCCAACCACGGGGAGCGCAAGCGAGACAACTTGGAAGAGCTTTGATAATAACTGCCACCCCGTTCGCTGCTGGCTTTTATCAAAGCAGGGTTTGTCCGCTACTGAGCTCTTGTTACGAGCATATGATGCGTGCCATAAGCCACACATACCATACATATATATATATATATATATATATCTTTATATATATGTGTCTGTATGTATACAATGAGCGCCCCATAGCTGTCAGATTTGTCAGTCATAACTGTCTGGGAGCATAAGGCGCGCGCACGCACACACAGAGCAAGTTACATGCGATCCATGGGGGCTTACAAGCAGTGCCAGAGCAGTGCCAGAGCAGGAGCAGGAGCAGCAGCCAGGCGATTAGAGATTTCAATTACTAGAGTTGTAACTGTAAGATTCTTAGAATGATTATGATCAAGTAGATTTCAAATAAGTTAAATAAAAAAAAATATAAAAAAAATAAAAATAATAAAAAAAAAAAATAAGAATGATAAAATAAATAAAAAAAATAAAAATAATAAAATAAATAAAAATAATAAAAAAAATAAAAATAATAATAATAATAAAATAAAAAAATTAAAAAATTAAAAAAATATATATAAAAAAATATATATAAAAAATAAAAAATTTAAAAAAAATATATAAAAATAAAAAAATATATAAAAAAAATAATAATAAAAAAATAAATAAAAAATAATAATAATAATAAAACAAAATAAAAAAAATAATAATAATAAAATAAATAAAAAAAATAATAATAAAAAAAAAAAAAAAAAAATAATAAAATAAATAAAAAAAATATATAAAAAATAAAAAATAAATAAAAAATAAAAAATATATATATAAAAAATAAAAAAAAATATACAAAAATTAAAAAAATATATATAAAATATATATAAAAAAAATAAAAAAATATATACATATATAAAAAATAAATAAAAAAAAATAAAAAAACTAAATAAAAATAATAAATAAAAAAAATATAAAAATAATAATAAAAAAATAAAAATAAAACTAGTTTTAAATTTTATGTTAGATGTGATTTGAAGTACATAGGATTGGCATGATAAAGATATAAATATATATATATATATATATATATATATGTATATATATATATATATATATGTATATATATATTAAGTGCAATTAATGTTAACTTTCTAAAACTATAAAAAGGAAACAAATAAGAATATTGCAATTGGGCAGCAGCGACTGTTTCATACTCTTTGACATTTAATTTGTTTTTTGATAAATCTTAAAAATAGGAAACCGCAGTAGCTGAACTGTAAATTATTGCAATTTAGCCTTAAATCTGTAGAATTTATAGTTTTTTGTTCAATTCGCCCCGCTCCCAATGAGCATAAAATTATATGTATATACTCTATATTCTATATCTACAATATATATGTATACAGGGTGGCGCAATAGAACGTGCATTTATTAAGTATATTCTAAAAAAATAAATACAAAAGATATAATTGAAATAAAAGATAGAATGATTAGGTACTTAAATGTAGTTTATTTTTAAAAAATAACATCATCTAAATGACGGTCATCTCGAAGAAGACACGTCTCTAAACGCGTTCCCGGATTTGTAAAAACTCTTGTCAATACATTTTTTCGTACTGACTCCTTCAGCCTCTCAATATTGTCTGAGGTGCTAGATGTTATTGGCCGACCTTTTTGTATATTGCGCTGTCTAAGCGAGTATCTAGCTCAAATTTCAAGTCTTCAGCACTTTTATAGCGTTTCTCTAAGACCAGATATAGTGTATACCTATTGGCCACGCCCTTAGTGGGCGTATAGGCCCATATATATATTGTATATTTAAGTCTCTAGCTTCAAATAACAGCAAAATAGTTTCTTTTTTAGCTGCATAAGCGAGCTATAGCTACGAACATTGCCTAAAACCAATATACTCTCTCTTTCACTTCATAAGCACGCATAAAGATCTATAATTAAAAGTAAATTCGCAAATTTGATATTGTTTCTTTAATAGTCATTTTATGTAGTTCAAATCCAGTCTGTTTTTTTTTATGGCTAATTTGTCTGTCTACAGCAGATATGCAATATGTGTGTTTATAGCCACACACACACACACACACACTCCACACACTCGCTCACACACAACTATTACAATTATTTGCTCCGAATCTCTTGAAAGTGCAAAGCTGAATTGAAACTCATTTGGACATTGGCTTATCGTAAACGCATCTGCACACGCAATCAGCCATAAATGGATTTTGATGACTTACAGCTGCAGTGGAAATTCCATAAAAACAAATTTCCATTAATTCTTGGGATCTATTTTTACATTATTAGTCCGAGCAGACACAGAATACAGCATCCATCATAGATGCCAGCAGACAGCAGTCAGCAGTCAGCAGCATCCAAACTGCAATCAGTTGAGCATTCAGGCATTATCTGTCTCTTAACCAGTTACACATAGCTTGACTATTTCTAGGAATCTCTGTTGCTGCTGCTGCTGCTAATTACAATGACAGCACAGCCAAACGAACATCCATTGATTTTCCACTTAGCTGTCAGCTTTTCCATTTTTGTCAACGCCTGCAACTGCAAGCGACCTTATTTGGTTGTTGAGATAAAAAAAAAAGATATAAAAAAATAAATGGAAAAACTTGAAAGATTTTTCCTGAAAAGACGCAACCAATTTGTCTACACAATGGCAATGTTTACTAGCTGTTGCTTGGCTGTCAGCAATTGAAAGCGAAAACGTATAAGAAAAACACATTTTTAATTTATTTTTTATATATTTAACTTAAATGCAAATGTCAACGTATCAATTTCTGTTCGCCTTTTTCGTTGCTTCCAACCTGTTCATATTTATGAGCATTTATTTTTGCTTATTATAATATTGTATAAAACATACAGACGATCGACGGCGATCTCGTTTGTGTATTAACGACAATTAGTTGATCAAAATTCCACCAAGCAACACAAACAAGTAAGAGTGCTCTAGTCGAGACTGCTCGACTAAGAGATACCCTGAACCCTGCGAAGATGCGATATTCAAATCATTTTACGCTTCTTTTATATATACATATACACAAACAACACATACACACACACACACACACACACACACACACACACACACACACACACACACACACACATACACACACACACATACACACACATGCACACGCACGCACAAGCACTTGCTCTGCTACTGCGCAGTTTACGCAGCGACTGCGCGCGGGCAGCGCTTGGGCTGCAGTATGGGCTATATTTTGGAAACTTATTTGTTGAATAGGTTTGCTTCTAGATGGACTTTCGTAATCAAACTTTTACAGCGTATTAATGACATTCATATGTATGTATTTGCCAAAGCACAAGTCTCTAGTATTTGAAATACGTTTTTTTCAAATTTTGGAAGAAGGGGGCGTGGTATCCAAAATCCAAAAATTGCAAAATGTTTGTATTCATTACACGGATATACACAGTAAATCTGAAATCTAAAGCTATAACAGTATTCAAAAACGGAGAAAAATTATCGATTTTTATCGATAATAAGGAAATGGGATGAGTTATCGAAAAAAATCGATAAACTCGTACTGCGTAGGATATACACGAGTATACATTTCAAATTTCAGATCTCTAGCTTTTGTGGTTTACGAGATCGCTGCGTTCACACGGACGGACGGACGGACAGACGGACAGACGGACATGGCTATATCGACTCAGTTTGTCGAGCTGATCAAGAATATATATACTTTATGGGGTCTGCCACGCCTCCTTCTGCCTGTTACATACATTTTCACAAAAACATTATACCCTAATTTCCCATTTTCAATGGGTTCAGGGTATAAAAAGTAGTTCTTTTGGTGTGTTAACTTATTTTGACTTTATCAGCAGGGCATTTGCTAGTCAAGCACTTTTGTTTATTGCTTTTCAGTCTGTTCATAATTAGCTCATGTGTAAATTGCTTGAAAATGGGGCGTATCGATTTGTTAGAGTTGCTTGCTTGATTAGTTGATTAGCTGATAAATGAACGCGGAGCATTTGGAAGGAATTTGTATGAGAGCAAAGAGAATGAAATGAAAAAATTTAAGATAAAGACAAAGAGAATAAAATAATAATCAAATCAATTTTTAACTATAATTAATCAAATAAATATTTAAATAAAATTAATAAAATAAATATTAAACTGTAATTAATAAAATAAATGTTCAATTATAATTGATAAAATATAATAATCAATTATAATTAATATGTCTTAAATTCCACTAGAAAAAATATGAAGTAAATATGATGATTTTTTTCATTTAGCTCAATTGATAATGAGAACTTTTTTTTTATTTAATTGATTTGTAGATTAAAAACTCTTTTTAAGTATATTTTCTATATTTTTATAGATTTAATAAAAATATAAAAAATATACTTAAAAAGAGTTTTAAATCTACAAATCAATTAAATAAAAAACAAAGTTTAATATTTTTTAAAATTTAGTTATTCTTAGTGAAAAGACAAAACAAAACTTTGAGCTTAGGATGCATACAGTGCTGCTCAACTGAATAGGTTTGGGTTTGTTCACAATTTGCAAAAAATATTCAACGAAAATTCTGAGTTGAATAAACAAAAATTTGTTATATAAATAAATAAAACTTAGGATTTTTATTAATGTTTTTAAAAAATATAACAAAAAGTGCGAATTAATTTTCAATTAAAAAATAATTGTTTTCTATATTTTTAAATTACTTTCTTTTTATATATTTGCATATTATGTTATTTTTATATATTTCTATATTAAATCAAATTATTTTTAGCTAAAATATTAAAGCATTTGAAATTTAATTAAAATATTTAAACACTTTATATTTACCTGAAATATTTACATATTCCAAAACCTATTTAAATTGTCAACTTTAAACAGCTTTGCTCTTTCCCCGCAACTTTTCAAACTCTTATTTATTAAATAACAAACCCAATTGGGTTTAACTAATTTTTTCCACCGTTTGCAATTTGAATAACTAAACAAACATTTTGTTTTCCACTTTATACATTGTGCTTTTTATGGTCAATACATTGTGTTTATTTATTTATTTATTTTTATTTGTATTTTTTACTTTCTGCTTTTTGATTTATTAATCATTTGTTTTGCTATTAATTAGCTGAAATGCAAGTAACTGACGCATCGAAAGATCATTTAAACGATCTGCTGTGTCTCTCTCTAACTGAATCCGCTCTCTCTTTCTCTTTCTCTCGCGCAGTCACTCACTCACTCACTCGCTCTCACACAGTTCACCCTCGCTCGGCGCTGTTGTTAATCTCATTAGATGTTATTGTACTCGCATAGGTTTCCAGCATTTGTTTTTGCTCCATGCGACTCGCGCGCTCAGCTGCGCCTCTCTGTTGATATGCTTCTACTGAGCTGTTTAACTACATATATACATAGATGTATATGTATATGTATGTGTGTGTGTGTGTATATATATTTGCTTTATTTTGTTTTTATTAACCGAATTTTGCCTTAGTGTTGATGTAGTTGCTTTGGGGCTAAAGCGTTTTAGCCGCGGTGTAGGCATTTTCATTCATTCAACCAAATGTTGTTGTTGTTGCTTTTGGTTTTGTGTACATTGTATGTGTTATGTTATTATCATTAGCTTGTCGTGGTGGTGTTGTTGTTTGCTCGTTCGCACTCTGTGTTTCCTCTCATCAACAGAGGCAGCACCAGCAGCAACAGCCTCTGAGCATCATCTGGCCAACAAGTTCATTAACTTTTGTTTGCTGCTGCGGCAGCGGGCGAAATAATTTGTCAAAAATTCTTTGTCGGACATGCGATTTATAAATTATGTTTTTGATTTGATTTTTCGATTTGGCAAGATTTCATTTTTCTTTTTCATTTATATATATGTATATATTCAGTTCATCTCAGTTTTATTGACCTATATGGAAGTGGCTTGTTGCGAGCAAATCTGTTATTTCTATTTGGCGCGCGTCCGGTTAGTTAGCCACATTTGCCGCTTTACTATATTTGCTACATTTGTCTTGTTTTTGATTAGCACTCGATATGTACGTCTGTCGTCTGTCGCCTCGTCTGATATAGACTGACGCTTGACTTACTTGACTACCTGTTGTGCCGGTTTACTTATTTTTGGGGCTACCAGTTCCGTTTCAGCATCGTTTAGCGCCTGACGTCAAAAAAAAAAAAAACAAAAAGAAACTGAATACGAAAAAAATAAAATAAAAATACAAAATGTACCGGTTCAATATCATCATCTTTGCCTAGAAACTAAACTCGAAGCTATTCGTTTCCTTCTGCTTGTAATTTTCTCATTTCCTGCACAGTGTTGTGTCCACAATAAACAAGTGAAGATTTTCCAGGCCATTACAAACCAGTTTTCACTGAATGCAAACAAATTGCTGGAAAATGGAATGAAAATTATCTAAGATATTGTTTAAACAACACGCAGCGTCTATGTACAGTGAAACATATTTTTCAATTAGTTGTTTTTATACCCTGAACCCATTGAAAATGGAAAATCAGGGTATAATGTTTTTGTGAAAATGTATGTAACAGGCAGAAGGAGGCGTGGCAGAACCCATTAAGTATATATATTCTTGATCAGCTCGACAAACTGAGTCGATATAGCCATGTCCGTCTGTCCGTCCGTCCGTCCGTCCGTGTGAACGCAGCGATCTCGTAAATGAAATTTGAAATGTATACTCGTGTATACCATACGCAGTACGAGTTTATCATTTTTTTTCGATAACTCGTTCCATTTCCTTATTATCGATAAAAATCGATAACTTTTCTTCGTTTTTGAATACCGTTATAGCTATAGATTTCAGATTTACTGTGTGTATCCGTGTAATGAATACAAACATTTTGTAATTTTTGGATTTTGGATACCACGCCCCCTTCCCCCAAAATTTGAAAAAAACGTATTTCAAATACTAGAGATTTGTGGTTTGGCAAATACATACATATGAATGTTATTAGTACGCCTTAGAAGTTTAGTTACGAAAGTCCATTTAGAAGCAAACCTATTCAACAAAAAAGTTTCCATAATATTGCCCATACTGCAGCCCAAGCGCTGCCCACGCGCAAACTGCGCAGTAGCAGAGCAAGTGCTTGTGCGTGCGTGTGCATGTGTGTGTGTGTGTGTGTGTGTGTATGTGTTGTTTTTGTATATGTATATATAAAAGAAGCGTAAAGTGATTTCAATATCGCATCTTCCCAGGGTTCAGGGTATCTCTTAGTCGAGCAGTCTCGACTAGAGCACTCTTACTTGTTCAATTAGTTGTTTTTAATACAAAAATAAAATGCTAAAATAAATATTTTATTTACTCGTATGTTGATATAAGCAAAGCAGCTCTTAATATATTTTTGAATATTTATTAAAAAATTGTATTTTATTTTTATTTTTATTATTTTTAGCTACATTTGCTTTTAATATGTATTTATTCATTTAAGTAGAACTTTTGCAAAAAAAAAAAAAAAAAAAAAAACAAAAAAACATGCGCTAACTTTTTATGCAAAATAGTTGAAATGCTTCCGCTTTAGTTTATTTATTTCGGGGCTTGGCTTTTAAAATCAAACAAAACAAAAAACAAAAGTGAATGAAAAACTGAATTTTTAAACTAATTTTTGCATTTTGTTCTCTTCTCTTCCACAGGTATGTGTTCTGTGCATTGATTTTTGCTTCCTAAACAAGCTAACAACAATTTGAACAATTTGTTGTGTGTGTAAGTTTTAACACATTTGAATATTAATGTGCCTACCCCATAAAAACCCAACTAGCTTTATAGCCCGGGTGGGCGAATCGATTTTTGATTTTCAGGTAGCAATATATTAATTAACCTGGGCGGGCTGTCGAACAGATGTTTTTGTGTGTTAGTTTAAAGATTCATCAATCTGCTCAACTCTCCAACTGACTGACGTGCAATAAGTTAATAAGCTTTAGCTGACCCGGCGGGATGCTTAAACAAATCTGTGAGCTCTGATAGAATAAATCACAACAACGAAGAGAAATCGACCTCAATGTTGTTGCTAATGATGATGGTGCTTAGCATTTGGCGCCATAATTGGGCAGCTTTATAGAAAATTCAGAAATTGTTTGATACTAAATATAAAGCGACTATTTATAGTACATGAACTTATGCGCGAATCTCTGTTGAACATCTAAATGTGCCTTAAGAGGAATTTTATTGAGTTTTGTAGATGTCTGATTTAGCGTCTATGTAGTGTAAAGATGATATGTATAAGAAAGATCATGCAGCTATATATATATATATATATATATATAAATGAAGAATCAGACCATATTAACAGATTATACTATATACATACTAGCAAGATTATAGCCAGAAGATATATACAACTCAAGAACTATTATATGAATACATGCAAATATGACTGCCTAAATTCGCATAGCAAATCTTGTTGACAAATAAATATTTTTAAAAAATTTAAAAATTGTTTTAGAGAAGAGAAATAATTTTTCCAGCTATTGTTATGACTTTTTTTGGTGAATAAATTTGTTCTTTCTATTCACTGTTTAATAGTCAGAACTATTTTTTGGCTTGCTCAACTGAAATGATTCCAAAAATCACAAAATAAAAAACATTGTTATCAAAATTTAAGTAATATATGCTAGCATTTGTTTGTTTATAGCTTTATTAACTTGTTTCGATTCGCTTAAAATTCATTTCCGAGTTAAATTATCAATAAATTGCTCTAAAATGAGTTTTTGAGCACAATAGAAGAGTTAAGCATTGAGGGTTGAATGACTTTCACATACATATGCAAAAACTGGGCTTAATATCTGCTATAATGGATTGGTTTTCTAGATTTAAATTCTGATTTAGAAGACATGAAAACTCTTTAAACAAATCATAATTTAATTATGGATTTAGAAATTTTTATAAATTTTGCTGGACTTTATTTAGAGTTAGCAAATTTAATATTTATACAAATGAAATTAACTCTTAAAACTGCAGCACCAAAAATGAAAAGTAAATTTAGCCCTGTCCGTCTGGCTGTCTGTCCGTCCGTCCGTCTGTCCGTATGTACGAACGCGTCGATCTCAGAACATATAAGAGCTAGAGACTTGAAATTTTTTTTGAAAGTCCCTGTATAGCACGCGCATATCGAGTTTGTTTTAGAAAAATCGATAACTTTTCCCGTTCTTTTTTTATCGATTAAAAACCTTATCGAAATGAAGCTAATAAATTATATCTCTTACATCTTTTGAGCTAGAGTCTCCAAATTTTGTAATTAGATTTATTTATATCTTATACAATTTCGGTTTTTGTTATATTTTATAAATTATATTATATATATAGATATATATTATTTTTTTATTTTTATTTTTTGTGGATGCTGCAGCTTTCGATTTCCATAAGTACACAAAAAAAAGTGTTAAAAACTTAATATAATAGAGATAAATTCCGTGCAGCTCTTTGACAGTCTTCAAGCTATGTAATCAGCTTCGCTTTCTATTTATTTTACAATTTCTTTCCACTAACTGCTATATCTATATTTCTATCAATTTATGTTTGCTTCTATATCTCTCACTAACTATCTACAATATTATTATTTATGACTCAAGGTTTCTGTTTTTAAGTGGCTTAAAGTCTTAGCTCTTTGTTGTTCTTGCACTCCAGTTTTCTGTCAAGTTTCTTTGTAAAATTAACTCCATGGTTCAGTTCAAAAAAGTTCAATAACTATGCAGCCAAAAAAAAATAATAATAGAAGAAAATTATAACTAGTTTCTGTTGCTGCTAACAATTTCCGTTAAACGCTGCACTTAAGAAAATGTTGCCGTCAAGGAAGTTGATTATTTTCTGCCAGTTATCTTTGTGCTCTCTTCTCTCTTTCGCTCTTTCTCGCTGTCAGTTTGTCTCTCTTTTGCTCAATCAATGCCTTGAGCTCTGCGGTTTGTTCTTTATTTCTTGTTAAAGCATACACATTTTATTTTTAGCAAATAAATATCATAAAACGTTGACAGCCTTCGAGCAGCGAAAATTCATCTCCGGCTTTGGGTTGGCTTTCTTTTCAGCAGCTAAGCCACGCCATGTCCATGTACACAATGAGCAGCAAGAAAAACTAGTTTTTCTCTTTCTTTGCCTAACGTTTTTCGGTATTTTCTTTTTGCTATTTTTCCAATAGTTAGTAAAACTCTCAGTACACACACAGTACATACTTGGGCTAAAAACTTTTCTTAGCCAGCGCTGCGGTTGCTGCGCCACCAGCATCCGAAGCAGTAGCAGCAACAGCAACAGCAGCAACACATCAACCAGCATCAGTTGCTGCGGTAGCAAACTCTCGTATCATGTCAGTCAGTCTCTGGTCGAGTCGTTTGGATCTGTCGTGTCTAAAAGTTTTCCATCATAATCTACTTAACTTTTGCTGCAATCAATTGCAGTCTTGTGTTGTTGTTCTGTTGTTGTTGCTGTTGCTGTTGTATGTGTCGCCTCATTGCATTTGAATTGCAGAGCCTCTTCAGACTCTGCTCAGCTCTCCGCTCACCCATATATTTATGCAATCTCCTTTGTATAGATACAATAGACGACGAGCCCTGAGCGATGTCTGCCTATATTTCCAGTATTGCGTTAATAGAAAAGTTGTTCGAGTTTTTTACTAGTTTTTTTTTGCACTCGATGATGTTGCGGATGCTGCGTATGAAAACGGACGTGTTCTTATCTTTTAGCAGTAGCGAAGAAGAAGACGAAGAAGACGAAGAAGAAGAATGGCGTGGCTGTAACATTTTACAGAATGCCTGCCAAGCTGTCCCACTGTCAATCAGCAGCAGCAGCAGCAGCCACAGACTTTGCTACAAGTTTTGCTCTAACATACACAGACACATACAATCGCAGAGCGATAGAGATACAATATCTTAAAGATGCATTCAAGCGTAATTGCACTTACCTCTCAAAGCAATAGCGAGCTCTCACTCGCTCTCGCTCTCTCTCTCTCTCTCTGTCTCTCTTTCGTTCGCCCTATCTTAGTTGCTTTATCTGTGATTTTTGCTCACAACAACCTCATTTCGTATTGCATCGAAAATGCAATTTTACTAACAATTGAAGCTTTTGTGTCCAATGTACAATGGCATAAATAGAATTTTGAGTGGACAATTTTTTTTTTTTAGATATTCAAATAACACTGAAAAATAGTTTAGCTATGAATTTAGTATTTAGTTAAAAACTTTTTAATTTTTTAAAAATTTATTAAAATAAATATGAAATTTATATTTTATTTATTATTTCAAATAATTTTGATAAACTTCAAAAGTCTTTAATATATAAATATTAAATATATAGTTTAAATAAAATAAACAAATAAATAGCTATAATATTAAATTTTTTATTAAATTAAATTGTTTTTGGAATATTAAATAATTATATTTATATAATTATAATTATTATATTATACCAAAATTGAATTTACTCTCATTCCTAAGCTTATTCGACATCTTTCACATCTTTCTCCATATTTTTACTGCTCTTAACTTCTGCTATTTCTGTATACAAATGTTACTTAAAGAAAAACTGTTTTTTTTTATTGTTGCAAATGCCAATGCATTGTGCATTGTGCAGCGTTTTATAAGCTAGTTAATTTTTGAAGTGCATTTACGAAATTGTATTGCTGTTGGACTGGGACTGGGAAACTGGGTCTGTGACTGTGGCTGGGGCTGGGCTTGGGTCAAGCTGTGTGTGTGTGTCGAGGCGTGGGACGAACAGGCCCGCTTTGTACTTAGTTGCGGGCTGCTTACCTAGATGTAACTACAAATTTCTGTAAGTGTGTGTGTCATGCCTTGTCGCTCTATGGAAGTGCAGCTCTCTCAGTTTAGTTTTAGGTTTAAGACTTTGCCTGAATGTTTGCTTTCAGTTAATTGTTTTGAATAGTCATCGGAAGCTGCTGAGCGAGTAACTTGGATTGTGAGTGCGAATACAAGCGTCTCGTTTGTGCACATAATTGTAATTGATAGTTTGACTTTTACACACACACACACACACACATACACATACCTACGCCCAGTTGCAGTGCAATGTGCATAAGCTAAGGGCTTGTTTACGTCGCGTTGTTATTGATGCTGTTTGTTGCTGTTTGTTGCAGCTGTAATTGGATACTTCAAATGGGCCAAGCCAAGCCAAGCCAAGGTCTTCTCTTGCAGTCGTGTAATAAAATACTATATGTAACCATCCATACACGCCTCAGTGTGTGTGTGTGTGTGTGTGCTTTGAACTCTGATATTTTCGGTTATGTAGTAAAGCTTAAAGTGCAAGCGCACACAGCCAATGCTGCGTATACGTAATATCCGCTATATATATACATATATATATTACTCATACGCCAATTGCTACAAACTGCGCAACAAGCGTAAGCGTAGCAGAGTGTGTAAGAGTGAGAGAGAGGGAGAGGGAGCGTAAGAGTGTGTGAGCGAGCGCGCTGCTCTAAATTATGCGCATCTCAACTGTAAAGTATCTAACAGCACGTTGAAAGTTCATTGTGCGTTGTCGACGCGTTTCTATCGTTAACTCAATCAAATGTGTTTAACTTTTCTTTTCTTTGCTTGCATTTTATTTTATTTTCTTTTATTTATTTATGTGTGCTTTATACGTTTTTGCTGCAGCGACGCGCGCAGTCGTCAGCTGCGTTGGCAAATTGCGTGTGCTTTTCGTTTCGTTGGCTGCCTTTCATGTTGTTGTTGTTGTTGTTTCTTTTTTCTTTTTGCTTTTTGCTTATATCAAGCGTTCAATGCCCGCTGTGTGTGTCTGTCTCTCTCGCTCTCTTACTCTGTATTTTTCTTCTTTTTTTTTGCTGCTGCATTTTTGCTTTATTTTTAACGCATACAATTTGTTTGTAATCTCTTTTGCTGCGATTCGCTTGGCATTTGTTTATGTTAAATGATTTGTCCATGTGTTGGGGCGGTTGGGCGGCGACAATTGCACTGTGAACTGTGCGCTCTCCCTTGCTGTGTAACTCAAGGTCAATAAAATGACCTTTTGAGTGATTTATGTTTTGTTGTGATTCGCACTGGTTGCCCTTTTGGCTCTTAACACTTTCTTTTATTTTTTTTTTTAAATAAATTTTTGCTATTTATCTAAGCACGTGCTCTGTGAAATTCTCTCCATATGTAGATAAGAATGGTTATTTGGTTAGTTTTGCTCTAGATCTTGTATCGATATGTTGTTAGGCTTATCGAAAGTGAATGTTAACAAAGATAAGGTAAATAATCTACGTCGTATGTATATATAGCTATGTATATATACACAACTATTTTAATGCATGGTAATGAAATAATTGTTATATACTTTCTTATCAATGACTAATCAATTGATTAGCACTAGTATAAATCACTAGCATCTATTGAACATATGTTATTATTCAATGAGCAGCAGCATGTTAACTAACAATTGTTTTAGCATTTAACATAACTAGTTAGTAGTTCGTTCGTCTATCAGCAGCAGTAACTAAAACCAATTGTTGTTAATCTTGTTGAGCAAATTGCTTATCAATTTATGGAGCTCGTCGTCATTTTGCTGCTGCTAGGCCTCGTCGCGCAGTGCATGCCGTGCACTTAATCAGTTTATAAAGAGCTATATATATATATATATATATATATATATACCTATATATATGTATATATATAAGTATTTATACATGTGTGTATAGGGCTCTGGCTAAATGGCCTGTGCTTATATAGCGTAAATACTTATATATGTCTGTGCTTGTGCGCATACTTACAGGCAGGGACTGTAAACCACACGTCTCAGGGCTGCGTTTAAGCAGCTTTAATTTCATTTCAACTGGCCCAGTACAACAATATTGACAACAGCAGCAGCAACAACAACTAGAAAAAGCTGTTTTTGCGCTATTTTTATGTACTTGTGCCATGCGTTTTGCGTTTTGCGTTTTGCCTTTTGCTCAGTGTTTTTCTTTTTTTTATTTTCATTTCGCTGCTGTCTTTGCGGGCTTTTTTGCATTTTTACTTTGGCCTGCAAAACTATTTTTGTTTACTATTTACTTTTGTGTCGCCGGCAGCGGCGAGGGCATCGCTGTGTTGCTGCTTAGTGCGTTGATTTCCCGACCTAGCCGGCGACAATATTTGTTGTGCACTCAACACAACAACGCATTGAAGTCTGTGTGAGCAGCAGGAGCAGCAGGCAGAGCAACAGAGACAAAGGCCAATAGAAAGGCGTGGTTAGAGCAATTCTCTCTGTCTCCACTCTCTTCTCTGCTCGTTTTTTTTTTTTTTTTTGTTTTGCCTGCTTCCTACAAAAGTCGCTGTTCCCAGAGCTTATAGCACAGACAGAAAGCAGAAAGCCTAGGCATTTTGTGCGGTTCAGCTGCACAGTGGTGCGACTTGTATAGATTATTGAGAGGAAATCAATTCAAGAAATCAATGTGAAATTATAAATAAATGGAAATAGTTAGTTAATGGTGCAAGGAATGCTAGACGCGTTGATTGTTAAATATGAGTATTAAAATATAAATATATATTTAATATATTTATTATTTATATATAATTATATATATAAAGCTATATTCTAAGCGATCTACTTGTGACTGGAACTTCTTGGAGTACCTGAAAAAAATATAGTCTAGCTGATAGTTGGTTTTCGCTTACCTAAAAAGATATTGCCTCAGCGACAGTTTATCTGCTCTTATAGCCCAAACTTGTATTAAGGAGAGACCAATAAACTAAACTCTAAAGTTATATTGAAGAAATGTTTTTATATTTCTAAACTTTCAATCGTAAATCTCTCGAATTTGGAGGGTTTAATTAATTAAATTAATTTAGATTTCATTTGCTGTTTCATAAACATTTTCTGTAGCTAATTACAATTGTTTATGTTTTTGATTACTTAACATATTTTATTGCATACTCATTTGTTTAGCTGTGGCCAAATAATCCTAAATCTTGCTCTTCAAATAGTTTGCGAACCATAAACAATTTTTCTTCCCTTAGCATTTACAACGCCTTTTGTCTTTCAAGTGCTTAACATATTTGATTTTATGTTCATTTCTTTTAGTTTTTCCATAGCAGCGTTTCCCACGCTGTCTTTGTTTATCTGTGTGCATGTTCGTTACTCCAATGACACCACTGTGCCATGTTTCGCTAGCTTTTGCTGCCCCACTCTGCCCCACACGCTCTGCGTGCACTGCACTGGCACATAAGTTGCTGCTTGTTGTTGTTGTTGTTGTTGTTGCCGTTGCATGCCACTCGCAATGGCGCAAAAGTTCCTAGACCACTCCAAAAAAAGAAAAAAAAGTAAAAGAAAAGCATAAAAAAAGAACACAAAATTTATATGCGCCGTCGCGCATGCAGCCGCCGTTGACGCCGGCAGCGCAGCCAGCGTCGAATGTTGACACGTACAGCGCAGCGTCGCGCCTTGTATGGCTTTCAATGGCAGCAGATTATTAATATTGCAAATGTATGTGCAGCTAGTGAGAGAAACAGAGAAAGAGAGAGAGAGAGAGAGGGAGACAGATCTATGCGACGGCGAGCCTATAAATATGTTTTGGCATTAGGCCTAGGCCCGGGCTTTAGTTTATCTGCGGCGAGTGTATTTTAATGCTGTCGTCAAGTGCGTTGTGTTTTTGGTTATAACTTGGCTTATGGCATGGGTGGAAAACAGATGTATATAGATATATAAATATATATTAATAAGACTTGATTCAAAGAAACATAAGATAATATTTATATATTTAAATTTGAAAAATAAATAAACTATATACAAATTAAATGGAAATACATATTTATATATAATTTTATAAAATATATATTTTTTTTATATATATATAATTTAATAAAATTAAACATTCATATATATATTTATGTTAATTAAATATTTGTAAATATAAAAATGAATATTTATAAACATAAATATAAAAATTTATAAATATAACTATAAATATCTATAAATATTATTAAATATTTATATATAAATATTTTAATATAAATATATTTATTTATTAATATTTTTGTTTGTGCATTCAACAATTTTCATGGTGAATAATCAATTAAAAAACTTTCGCAGATTTTTTGTTATCAGATATTTTGACGTTTTCATAAAAAAATTTGTTACGCAGAGGCTTTCAAAGTGCGCATAATGTTTTTTTTTTGTTTTTCTTGTCTTTTTTGTGTGTGTGTGGAAAATCTGTGCTGCTGTTGACTACTTCAAATAATTGCGAAAAACCAGGCGCAGCGGTGGCAGCGGCAGCGGCAGCGGCTGGCTAGCAACCTGTCTGGCAGCCGTAGGGCAACATCATTATCAAACTTGATTATCATTGGGCTGTGAAGCAACACAACGCACATTGCACTCGGGTTGGAGTGTAACTTCATCATCATCATGCACAACATGATTATCGGCTTGGTCGGCGGCGGCGGCGGCTGCTGCTGCTCGACATGCGCTTTGTCTGTTCACTTCCACAGTATGTGGATGCGACCATATCGTGCCTATATATATATATATATATATATATATATATATATACTTACATACTTTGCTTGTGCCTGTGTGTATAGGCATACATATATATATATATATATTTATATGTGTATATCTGTATGCAGTCTGCGCTGACTGCGCTTCAGAGAGCTGTGTATAGCAATTGAATATTTGCAAGAGATTTCCGTTCATTAAACCCGACAGCGAAAAGCAGAAAAGCACCAGAGCAACGACTGTAGGCGGCCTTTGAGTGTCAGTCTTCCTCTCCCTCTCGCTCTCTCTCTCTCTCTCTCTCTATCTCTCGCACTCGCTCTCGCTCTGTCTCTATCTGTGCTGCGTTGCCAGTTGCGGAACTCTATGGCCCTATGTTGTGACCGAGCACGGCTAGCTTCTGGCTGCACTGCTCATGATTTGTACTACGTAGTGCTTCGCATTTAATTTTTAATTTTCTCTCTCGCTCGCTCTCTCTCTCTCTCTCTTTGTTTCCTTTTTTTTTGTTGTTTGGAAGCTTCGCTATAATTAAATTCCTCTTTAAAGCTGCGCGGCATCGCCCTATCGTATTATTATTATTATTTTCATTTGTTGTTGCTTTGTTTCTTTCAACGTTAGTGCAAAATTTAATTAATGTGGAGGCAGCGAAGAGTCTTCACGACCTACGCGATGCAAAAATATATAGTTTTTGAAAGTTTTGGCTTATAGAGCGAGCGAGCGAGCGAGCGAGCGAGCGCATAAAGTTGGTCTAGGCGAAGAGCACTTAGAAAAGTTGATGTGGGTCGTAGAAGTCAATTTGAAAGTGTTTTGCAGGATCCATAGACATGAAGTGAAAATCAAAAAAAAATAAAATGATGTTCAATTAAAACTTGATAATTATTTAATTGATATTTGCGCCTATACAGAAATTATTAAAAAAGAAAGAACTTTGGGCTCTTTAAAGTTTTTATTTATTTAAAAATTTCAACTGCGCCTGCTGAAGTTGTTTTATGTTGCTTCATTTATCATCTTTTGTCTTGAATGTTTGTGGTGCTTCAGCGTATTATTTTTGGCTGAGTGGCTCAACGTTTTGCGAAGCATTTCATTAGAACTTCAGTTGAAGCCGCAACTTAAAGTCCACCTACAGACTTTTGTATAAGAGCTAAGCTGGCCATGTGCCTGAGTGTGTGTGACTGTGTGTGTGTGTTTGGGGAGCGGCTAATGCAACTACTATTCTACGTGCTCTGTTGTGGTGGAAATACCTGTCCCTCTCTCTCGCTCTCTCTCTCTGTCTCTTTGTTAGCTCTACCTCTGCTGAGACCTGTGGCAAACTCTTGCTGTTTCTAATTGCCATGTTATTGTGTGTACATGTACATGCTCTAAGGGGCATGTGCTTCATGTTGCATGTAAGTAACTTGGCTTGCCTTTTAGTTTGTTTTGCTTGCAGCAGCAGCAGCGGCAGCTCTTGTTCTGCATCTGGTTCTGCTTGTGGCTCTTGCGCAGAGTTTATCATAATACCTTTTAACGCAACTGCGGCAAACGAACGCAGCCAGCCAACCAGCCAACCAGCCAACTTCTAAGCCAAGTTGAAGAAATGACTGACTGGCTGGCTGCCTAGCTGCCTGGCTGGTTGGTTGCCTGGGTGAGTGAAAGACATGCGGTCCATGTGGCGGATGTAGCTTCGTTTTTGGCTTGGTCTCGTTTTTGTATTTGGTTGTTGGCAAGGTAAAATTGCGGTGCTGGAAAAACATGTTTCTTTTCCGTCGTCTGCCGCCACACCAATCTGGCAGTGAAAAACTGAAAAACTGAAAAACTGCATACAGCTGTGGATAATGATAATAACCATGGCGATGATGATAATGATGATGACAAACAAGCACGCCAAGTTTTTAGCTGCTGCTCCTGCTTCTGCTCTCTCCCCTCCCTCTCTCTATCTCCTTCTCTGTTCATCAACTCTCGGCCTGTTTGGTCGTTATTCGTAGAACATAGCGAACTTGTTTGGCCATTTTCTTTGGCCTCATCTCTCGTCTGGCGGCCTGTTTTGGCCATTTTTCTCTTTCGTTTTTCGCCTCTGTGTTGTCTTGGCCTTTTCTTTTTTCTTTCCTTTTGCAACAGCAGCAGCAGTCGCATGCATTGATGCATTTTTCCTGCTAACAACCAGATGAGACAGCGCAGGCGAGGCGAGGTGCTCGTTTGCCTGTTGGTGGCCGGTTTTTGGGCTGGTTTGAAAAGTTGCCTGTTTGCACTAAATACTTATGCACTAAATGCTGTTTGAGTTTCGCTCTTGCCAACCTCACAATGTGTCCGTCCGCTGTTGTTGGTCTCTTTGTGTTTGGGCTCCTCTGCAATATATATGCCGATTGCTCTAGCTCAAAGTAGCCACTTAGCTATCAAATTATTCGAGCATTTTAACATGGCATTAGGCAATCATTATACCAAATACAGATACAGCTACAGCTGCTGAGAGTTTAGTTTGGCAATAACATTTTGGGGCTGCATGTCGAAAAATAATTGAAATTGTTGTTGTCTATGCATTTGCAATTTGAAATCAAAATCAATTTTGGCTAAATTTGAGTTTCACATTTTGGCTCAGCTCTAAGCAAATCTGTTTACAAATTATTTTGTATTTCGGAAAATATTTTAATGAAATTTTCATATGACAAATGTAGATACAACATAAAATATAACAAATGTAAGAAATGCTTGAAAGCTTGTCATATGTAGCGCCTTTCTCGGCGATTTTCATGAATGTTAATGAGGTTAAGAACGCATTTGAGTTTCACATTTTGGCTCAGCTCTGAGCAAATCTGTTTACAAATTATTCTGTATTTCTGATGAAATTTTGCACACTATTTCATATGACAAATTATCGAAATAAGATAAGTTATAATACTACATAAATTATAACAAATGTAAGAAATGCTTGAAAGCTTGTCATATGTAACGCTTTCTCGGCGATTTTCATGAATGTTAATGAGGTTAAGAACGCACTACACAAGCACTTTTCGCATTTGCAGCATTCCTTAAGTGTTTCCTGACATTGTGCCCGACCATTATTCTGGATTATGCGTAAAGTCCATTAAAGAGGTCATCGTAACGGCTTTTGGCATGTTCCACTTCCACTTGGAGCATCGTTCAGCTGCACGTGTGTGTGTCTGTGCGTTGTCTTTACCATTTCATTTCATTTTACTTTGTGTTTTTTGCCATTTTTCAAGCGAATCATCAATCACACATCCAAGTATCTTCAGGCTGAAGCTGAAGCTCAAGCATAGTTGTGCGTCCACAGACCAAGTCCATAGGCAAACAAACCTTAAAAGAAAACTGAAATCAGACAGAAAAGTATATATATATATAGAATGCTTTCTACTTGCTGGCTGCGAATAAAAGCATTTGAAGCATTTCCTTAAGCGCTCGCTCAAGTTTCATTAAGCAACAGCAAACTGTTAACTGGCCGGCCGAAAGGAAACAAAAAAGGCAAAAATAGAAAAGAAAGGAAAAGAAAGAAAAGAAAAAAGAAAACTCTATGCCGTGGACGGCTTCATGCTGAACAAAAGGTGGCCCAAAAGGCTTGTCCAGGCAGCAACCGTGCGGCTTTTCATTATGACGAGTCGAGCCGGGAGGCAGGAGGCGGCGGGCGGGCGCGCCTAAATGTGCGCTTTATTAAAATCTAATTTCTTATTTATGCAGCCAATTTTGAGCGCTGCCAGAGCATTTTAATTAAATTTTTAAAAATTTATTTCCAGCCACAAATGTTGAAAGTCACAAATACACAAAACGCACATAATTCAATTTGATGCTCTGCACTTAAGGTTGCTTTTCATTAATAATAGTATAAATATATATATATATATTCATATTGTTGTTGCCAATTTTAATTGGAATTTCTCTTCTTTTGCTTGGCCTTTGCCTAATTGTATGCCTTTTTCTCTTATGGCAGCAGCAGCAAACAAATCCAATAAGCATTATGACTTGGCTTGCTGTTTGTTTAGCCAGACTTGTGTCCCATACGGCATCTTAGCCAAAAAATGTGTATATAGGCCAAAAATAGCGCTGGCTCCCCCTTAGGGTTTATGGCTCCAACAACTGTCGCGCAGAATATGCCAGCGCGCGCCCTCGAGTCTCGTTGCCTGTCGCTCGCTCGATAGGCAAAAATTGAATTAAAAATTGAAACTGACTGTGCCCAGGCAACAGACAGGGCGACTCAAGGCGACTCTATAGCTGCCTTTTCGTAGCGCACATTAAATTAATAAATTAAAATGGAAAGCACTTTGTTTTAGCACTCAGCGTAGCGCTGCCACTCTCCCGCTCCCCCTCTCTCTCTCTGTCTCTGTCTCTGTCTATTCATTCAGTAATTCGCTAAAATTATTAATTTATGTCATTTAAGAATGTCATTTACTTTGCTTATGAACATTTTTAAATTAGCCGCTCGCACACTCGATAAAAATGAAGTTAGGCCACGGCAAAGGAAAAGCGATTTCCAACGCCGCCGCCTCTCATAATTGAAGCGCCACAGTCGAGAAACTCTTAAATCCAGTTGACGGGAGCTTAGGTTTTGCGTCATTGGCAATTTGTACAATGGGCTAACTTTGCCAATAATGGGGTCTATTTATCTAATGACTAAATATAGTTTTTATGTCTAATGAAATTAATCTCAACTTTGGTAATAATAATTTTTATGTATTATCTAAGCATAGTTGAAAGCATAATAAAAATATTTGAGCTGCTTTGAATGGTTTGAAAAGAATGAAAATATTTTTAAATAATTTATTATTTATTTAATATTTAATTCAATTAAATAAAAAGAATGAAAATTATTTATTATTTATTTATTTAAATATTAAAAATCCCAAATTTATTCAAATATATTTGAATATTTAAAATCACAAATTTATTCACATATTTCTCACACACACCCACTGTGCACGCAGCCAAGTCCTTCGGGCAACGTTTTTCGCTTTCTTCACTGGCTGCTGCCGCTTCTGCTGCTGCTGCTGCCTCTGCTTCCTAATAGATTTTGTATTTTGATTGATTGCCTCGCTTATTCAATTGTTGTGCCCACCCATGCCCAGCATCCCCAACATTTGAAGTTGCGACGCGCCCGCTACCACCCTCTCTTCTACCTCCAGCTATGGAGACACACACACACACACACAGAGAGAGAGAGTCGCGTCTGCGCTGGGCTTATGAAGCGTGTGATTGTTTTACTTAGATGGGCTACCCACGTTCAGCTGTTCCAACTGGATTTAACTGCATTATTAGTTAAATCTGTAGCATAAATTTCAATATCGATGCGGCTCTTGGTTGGCTGACTGGCTGGCTGGCCCCAGGCTGTTTCCGAGGCGACAACCTAAATGAATTTTAATGCCATTTAAAGCGACTTTCATATGCTGCCTGTCACCTAATTCTCCTGCTGTTGTTATTGCTGCTGCTGAAACCTTAGCAGTGTGTGCAGTGGTCGAATACGTTGGATGCGCACTGTTGCATAAAAGCCGATCCATGTGCCCTACTATGAAAACGCAAAGCTCTCTCAGTCTCCCTCTCTCTCTCTCTCACTCTCCTCTGTCTATCTTAACAGCACGAGAGCTGCCAACTAGTCGCCATGTAAACTAATGCGGCAAAGCTTAAACGCATGCCACGCCCATACACCCAGAGGCCCAGCCAATATAGCCCAATGGCATTTGACCAAATCGCCGTCGATGCCAGATACTTCATGCCACGCAAAGAGCTCTTTGTCTGGCTACAGATACTCCCAATGGTAGTTGTTGGCTACCTTCTGAATGCTGCAGGAGGAGCATGGATATTGCAAAGCTTAGCTTCAGGTGTTGCCTTTGGGCATGGCAGGTGCATCAAATTTAACTTGCAACAGACCAATTAACGGCAACTTTATAATTTATGTGCGTTCGGCTTCATGGCCAAGTTAATTAGCAAATTAATAGAGGCTCAAAAACCCCAAGCGGCTAAGAGTCGGAAGAGAATATGTAATTGTTACGTTGCATTGCTAATGCATTGCTCTAATAGGATTTGAGCTGATGAATGATTAAATGATACAAGTTAGAATGCGAGAGAAGAAGTAGAAGAATTGAGGAGAGATAAAAAAATTAATAGTTTAAATATTCTCAATATAATTTTAATTATACTAAAGTAAGAAATTTTAAATTTAAAATAATTTTTGTTTTTATAAATTTGAAATTGCTTAAGTTAAATTGAGCAAAAGTTTTTTTTTTTAATTTTGCAAATTCAATTAAGAAATTTTTTAATATTTTTGTTTTAGTTTTTATTTGTTTGAAATGCTTAAATCAAGCTTAGAAAAGTTTTTTGTTCATAAATTTTGTAAATTTAGTTTAAAAAGTATTTTAAAAATTTGTTTCAAGGGAATTTTAAATATTTTTCTTTTAGTTTTTATTTATTGAAAATTTTTTTAGTTGAACTTAGCAAACATTTTTTCAATAAATATTTTAAATTTAACTTAAAATGTATTTTAGGGGTTTTAAAGAAATTTTATATATTTTATATATTTGCAATTGCTTAACTTGAGCTTAGCAAAAGTTTTTCTTTTTATAAATATTGTAAGTTTGATTTATTTTTATAGCTTAAATAAACTCACATTATATTCTTATGCCAACACTTATTTCTCCTTTATTTATATATATATATATATATATGTGCGAATTCAATATTCCGACCCTCAACACAATCTACATTTGATACAGTGAACAAATATGTATATATATGCTGATGTATGTTAACAACTCGTTTGTGAGATTAACACGCAGCGAGGGCTTAGGCAAGAACAAACACTTTACTATGCATATAATGTCGAGGTGCTGGGGGCATTGAGGGGCGTGTCCGCCTTTGATGATGTTGATGATGATGATGATGATGGCAATGCCTTGGTAAATCGCATTTCATGCTCCGGCTTCATTGCTGGGTGCTAAAAAGGCGAATGCCCCCAACTAAAGAAACGAATAGGCATTAGGCAAAGGTGAAAAAGAGAGAGAGACAGAGAGAGAGAGAGAGAGAGATAGAGTGGTAGAGGGAGGTGTTGTTGGCTGCTGGCCGTAATTTATGCGATTGCAACGGTGACTGCCGCTAGTGCAACAGCAACAACAACAACAACAACAACAACAACAACAACAACAACAACAACAACAAATAATAACAAACTAACATATCCGACCATATTTTCACTCAGTGTGCATTTTTATACCCTGAACCCATTGAAAATGGGAATTCAGGGTATAATGGTTTTGTTAAAATGTCAAATGTATGTAACAGGCAGAAGGAGGCGTGGCAGACCCCATAAAGTATATATATTCTTGATCAGGACGACGAGCTGAGTCGATATAGCCATGTCCGTCTGTCCGTCTGTCCGTCTGTCCGTCTGTCCGTCTGTCCGTCTGTCCGTCCGTCCGTATGTGTGAACGCGTCGATTTCAGAACCTATAAGAGCTAGAGACTTGAAATTTTTTTTGGAAGTCCCTGTATATCACGCGCATATCGAGTTTGTTTTAAAAAATCGATAACTTTTCCCGTTCTTTTGTTATCGATTAAAAACCTTATCGAAATGAAGTTAATAAATTATATCTCGTACATGTTTGAAGCTAGAGTCTCCAAATTTTGCATTTAGTTTCATTTATATTTTATACAATTTCGGTTTTTGTTAGATTTTGGATATTGGTTCAAAATTTTTCAAAAATTTTCAAATTGAAGTTCAGTTGCAAATATAGCCAATATGTGAATGAGTTTGCAATTTTATACAACTGCAAGATATTCAATATAATATGTAGATCATATGCTGAAAATTTCATTGAAATCCATTAAGTATCAGAGAAGTAATTAAACAAAACGTTTTGTCAATTGCAACATGTGACCTGAAACCCACCCCTGTTTTCATTTTTTCTATACATGTGCACACATACATTGAGACATTCAAATGCGAGAATTCTTGTCTGTTCTAAGAATCACAACAATAACAGCTGACTGCGTGAATTTTGTTATAATTCTAAACTGCCTTTACTTCAAATTTTCTACTGCTTGTCTAAGCAGTGCAGTGGCGGTGTTGATAGAAGCGGGGCACGTCGTGCCTTGCAGGTCTGGGTTCAAACCCAGCCGATGTCAAATATTTTTATGTCGTATTTTCTTAATATTTTATTTATATTTTTTTTTATTAAATTATTTTTTATTAAATTATTATTACTCTTTAAAAATTATATTAAATTCTTTAAAAATAAAAAATTGCTATTTGATTGTGAAAGTGCAAGATTAGCAATTTAATTAAAATTTGTATAAGTTTGTAATATATACAAGATACGGAATATATTCAAAAACGCATATCGGACGGGGTTCAGGGGATTTCCTAGTCGGGTACCCCCGACTAGAGTTTTCTTACTTGTTTTAATAAGATTTCTTCAAGCAGACGACGTCTCAAGACAGCTGTGTGTGTGGTGTGTGTGTTTGTATCTTCATCTTTTGCCTGGCAACATTTGTAATGTTTCGTTGCATTTTGCAACGCGTCGTTGACGTCGGTGTTAATAAAGATTCACCCAGCTAACCATGCGGGGGGGCCTTTAGGCAACCCACTGGGCTGCAGTTGCACCTGTGATGGAGGTCGTTGGGTTGTGGGGGGGAGTGGAAAATGGGCTGAGTTGGTGTCTGCCTGGTGCCTGGTGCTGGTGCTTGGTGCCTGGTGCCTGCATCGGGTCCGTCTATGGGTGGCCTACTTAATTTATGAGACGCGAGAATTTGCTGTGCTGGCAAACAACTCAGCAGCAAAAAAGCAGCCAAAGCATAGCGCAATTTGTAATTAGTGTAGGTACATGGCACAAAATCTGTTGCTAAAGAAAATGCATCCAACAGATACTTAACGCTCTAAGGCGGCAATGACGTCGTCGACAACAGCAACAGCAACAACGACAGCGCCAACAACAGCGACGACAACAGTTGCAATAATTATGGGCTGCAAGACGACATCATGTGATTGACCGCATTATAGAACAGACAAAAGCAGTTGTCGACGGTAATAGAGATGGACAGTTGAAGATGTTGGATAAGAGATCGAAATGTAGGCAAGAGAGGGCAGCTCGGACAGCAGAAGGTATACGAACTCGAGATAAAAATGAGCTAACTATAAAAAAAAACAAATAAAATAAAAGAATTTAAAAAAAATAAATAATAAAAAAACAATATGAAAAAGTTTATTGATATAAAAAAAGTTTATTAACTATGTTTAACTTCATCGACGACCAAAAAAAAAAAAAATGAACTGCATAAGTAGTCTTTAAAATAAATAAAAAAAATTATAAATATGTTTTAACGATAACAAAAAATAAAATAAATATATTTTAACGAAAAAAGAAAAATAAAAAATAATTTTCAAAATAAATAATGAAACAATAAATAGAAAAATCTTTAAAAAAAAAAATAAAAAAATAAAAAGAATATTTTTAAAAATAAATAAAAAATAAATAAATATAAAATAGTCTTTCAAATACATTAAATAGAAAATAATCTTCAAAATAAATAATAAAACAATAAATAGAAAAGTCTTTAAAAAAAAATACAAAAAATAAAAAGAAAATATTTTAAAAAATAAATTAAAAATAAATAAATAGAAAATACACTTTAAAATAAATAATAAACAATATTGTTTATAAAAAAAAATATATTAACTATTTGCAGTTTTGCTTGTTATGAATAGAAAAAAGTCTTTAAAATAAATAATAATCACAAATTCTTGTTATAAAAATATATTCATTTTTTAAGCTTTGTCTGATATCAAATAATATTTAAAAAAAATAAAATAAAATATTAAAATAAAATATTTTTAAAAAAAAATTGAGAAGTAGTCTATAAAATAAAAATAAATAATACAAAAATAAAAATCGGAAAGTAGTCTATAAAACAAATAATACAAAAATAAAAGTTTGAGCAAAAATAAATTTAAAAAAATATATTTTTATAATTTAAAAGTAAAGCAACTTCAATGAAGAATCTATAAAATGTATATATTTCTAATATAAATTTAGCTGTAAGGTAAAAGTTAGCAATTACAAAAATCGATTCAGTTCTGACATACTTATGTAGGCCTAAAAGTAAAGCTGGGCCGCATTAGAAATGTATTAGAAATGAACAGAAAATAGAAGCCAAGCGAAAGCCCAGGCAATCAGATATGCAATGAGTTAGAATATTCTGTGCTTAATAACTAAATTTGTGGATTAATAAATAAAGTTTTGTGTGTATGCAAATTAAACGAGGTGCAGACCACAAAGACACGCTGACACACAGACAGAGACACGCACACACAGACACACACACAGACACACATGAAGTCGAAGTCAAAGTCAAATGAAGGCAAAAGTTTAGTTCAACAATTGCTGCACGAATCTCAAGGGTTTCCAATGGAACATAAATCAAGCGAAGCACACTTGGCTGGTGTTAAAATTTAATTTGTTAAGTTCGCACAAAATACAAACATTTATATATATATATATATATATATATATATATTGTATATAGTATATAAGCTGTGCGTGTGTTTATAAATCCAGCCAAAAGCTTGCTCTGGCTTGTGCTTAAGTTGATTGAATACGTTTCTTTTTTTGTACGTTTGCCTTTTGAGGGATTTTCTAATTAAATGTCACTTCATGTTTTGTGACATTTGAGCATCAAAATATTTTGCATAGTTTGCCCCGCTGGCTATGCCATTGTTAGAAACATCCTTTAACGCAGAGAGATAAATGTAGAGAGAGAGAGAGAGAGAGAGATAGTCTATTCAGGGCAGTATATGTCCACGTCATCATATGATATGACATAGATGTTGCGCATAAAGGCATGAGAATGGGAATGGGAATGGGCATGGGCATGGGCATGGGCATGGCAGAAACCTGTGCCAACATTTTGTCACTTTTTTGCCAGTTTTTGTCATCTGCTGTTCATTGTATTGTCTATGCCATTTGTGACTTGTTTATTGTGTGTGTGTGTGTGCTCTCTTTCTCTGTGTCTCTGCTGCTGCTGCTGCTGTAATCCTTAATCCTTCTGCTTTATTGTGCATTTACATATCAGTCTGCTCGACTCGTTTGTTTGGCATCGGACGACAGTTGTTGCTGTTGCTCTGTATCTGTTAGATAGCAGTTCATGGAGGTTATCGCTTTTGTCCAACACACACACACACACAAAAGACTATGTAATAGATACAGACGGCTTTCGTTGTAAATAATGTGCAAACTATATCAATTGAAGCAGCAAAGTGACCCAAGAAAACAATAACAACAAATATTTAAAGGCAGCATTTACAATTGAATCATTTATTTAGATATGTTTTTTATACAAATTGAACTTGTTTCTATTTTATTGAATTTATTTTCTTAAACTACATTTTCGTTCAACTTTCTTTTGTGACTTGTATTTTTAGCTCTACTTCATCAATTTCCTATATTATATATCATTTATTTTCCCACAGTCTAGTTATTAGAAATGTATTAGAACTAAGCTCCTCTTGACTCGCATAATTGCTGCATCATCTTTGAAAGTTGTTTTTTTTTGCCACGCCCAAGCAATCAATGATAAGAAGCCGCCAGCTTTATGCTCTGGCCAAAAGTAACTTTCAATTTATTTTGCTACAGCTACAGTTCCATGTGCAATTCATATATATATATAAACTTATATATATGTTATATGAAATAGGCAATTTTGGCCAAACAAACAGACATAGAAAGAGAGCAGAAAAAGTTATATACAATATATACACACACAAAAGGCTGCCTATAATTCTGAGTTGTCAGCTGCGCTGGCAAGTTTTTGGGGGAGGCGCTATAGTTGATGCTATTGTTGCTGTTGTCGCGCATAGCGAACATAATTTTAATAGGTCATCATATTAAGGGATTTTGTGCAATTTGTCCACACACACACACACACACACACACACTAGAGTTGTATAAATGATTTGAGCGAAGGCTTTGACTGCTATTTGTATTGATTGTGGAGGCTGTGCCTGACACTTCCAGCGCCAGCTTCAGCTCTTTGGCTCTTTGGTCTTGCTCTTGCTCAGCCGTTTGGGCCTCTCACTCTAATTATGGCTCTGTCTGGTTATTGGCCATTTGCCACGAGCTGACATGTGCGTTTAATTGCGTTTCACTTATTTGACACAAAATTAATACGGCACTCGGCATTGCTATATGGGTGAGTGTAAGTGTGTGTTTGAGTGTGTGTGTGTGTTGAGTCTGTGTGTGTTATGTAAGCATTGTGTGTGTGCATTGAGGTGTTGCTAGAGAACAGCAACAGCAGCAGCAGGCACAAAACTTTTAGCTCTACCCCTTCCGCTCGCCGCTCGCCCACATAAGTATGCTATAATTTCGGGCATATGTCCATTGTTTTAGCAGCAGCAATTATTAAGGGCTGCTGTCCCCTCTAATCCTCGCTCTGTGTGTGCGTGTGCGGATAATTAAATATTTCTGCAACATTTGCGTTTTGTTTTGTGCTGTGGATTCTGTGGATTGCCCCAAAACTTTTCATTCTATTTCTATTTATATAACAATAAAAGCAGAAGGCTTAAGACCTACTATAGAACAACAGCTGCATGTCAACATTTATAATTAATAAGTTTAAATGTCAACTATAGATGAAATTGCTGTTTAATGTTTTGAGGGCTGTAATTGAGAGTTAAGCTACATCTTTCATTGCGACTAATGTTAGGTAATTTATATACGTTTAGCTTGTAGCTTGTGCGCTGACAAGTTGACAAAGTCTTGCCATCATTTTGGCACGTAAATCTTGGCTGTTCGAAAGCGATTTCAAGGCAGCTGCAAAAAAAAAAAAAAAAAAAAAAAACCTTTTTAAAGTGCAGAAGAAAATCGTTGCCTTTGGGGGCCAGTTGGTAAACATAAATCAAATTATGTGCCCGGCTAACGCCCGGCTATAAAATCTGCCCAAATGTTATTAAGTGCGGCCCAGGGACATTCATCAGTAGTCCCGAGCAACGAACAGGAGCGCTTGTTGACCGTTTGGGTTTGAGGCTTTTGTAGTCCAGTATTTTATGTTATTAATATTAATATTATTATGTGCGCAGCGTTGTTTGTGTGTGTGAGTGTAGCTGTGTGTGTGTGTGTGTAGGTGTGTGTGCTTGTAATTACGCACTTTAATGAGTTTTCCCTTTGACCGCCCCCCAGGGCAACAGTCTGTGCGTTCGTAACGTTACAGCTGGAAATGTGTCAGGTGTCGCCTGGTTGGGCTTATAAAAATACACACACACACATACTGTCACAGAGGTCTGACAGGCAGTTTGCCAGCGGGGCAGCAGCCAGCTGTGTGTATTGCACATGTGCATAATTAATTTTAAAAATTCATTTTCATCGTGTAACTTGCGCTCAGAACTTTTCTTTCATCTGTTTTTGAATGGGTTATAGTAAATGCCAGAAAAACTTTTTTGTTATTAAAGTTGATATAGATAAAGATAAAGATTGTTTTGTTTAAACTTTAATTTATTTCATTTAAATGTGAAACTTTTGGTTTTTAATATAACCTGAACCCATTGAAAATGGGAAATCAGGGTATAAAGTGCCAATGGATTTAACAGGCGGAAGAAAGCGTGGCAGACCCCATAAAGTATATATATATTGATCAGGGTGATGAACTGAGTCGGTTTAGCCCAGTCTGTCTGTTTGTCTGTCCGTCTGTCCGTATGTATGAACGCGTCGATCTCTGAACCTATAGGAGCTAGAGACTTCAAATGTTTTCTGTGGGTCCATGTATAGCACAAAAAGTTTGTTTAAAAAAATCGATAACTATTCCCGTTTTATTGTTATCGATTAAAAACCCTATCAAAATCAAGTTATTGAATTATATCTCGTAAATCTTTAAAGCTAGAGTCTCCAAATTTTGGATTTAAATTCATTTATGATTTACAAAATTTTGATTTTTGTTATATTTTTGATTTTTTGTCTGATAATTTCATTTTACAAGCTTCAATTTTTTCTGTTTTAATAAATAATTGAGAATATTTGAAAACGCAGATCGGACGGGGTTCAGGGGATCTCCTAGTCGGGCTCTACCGACTAGAGTTTTCTTATTGGTTTTAAAGTTGATATAGATAAAGAAAAAGATTGTTTTTGCTTAACTTTAAATTATTTCATTTAAATCTGAAACTCTTGCTTTTTTTTAGTTTTTACATTTCCAAAGTTATTCTCAAGTTGCGTCATTGGCACTTGGCATTTTGAGAACTAATTGCAAAGTGATTTTCTCTTTCAGGCAATTAAAATGTGTTAATGAGCATTGCGCGCACACATGTTGCTAGGTTTGGCTGGGGTGGTTAAGTAAGGAAACTTAAAACTCTGACTGATTGGATTTCTGCGGAAGAGTAAGAGCTCTCACAGTGGGGCTAAATTGCAAAAACCGCATGAGTGAACGATGCGTGTTGCTGAAGACTAAATACACTTGCTGCAAACTTAAAAAACTTAACTTTGATAACTAAAGTTAGGTTTATTCATTCGAAAGATTCACTAGAACTTGAGCGAGTTTTCAAACAAGATTTGGCAAGCTAAATATTCAAATTTAAAAATAAACTTGCATCATTATGAAGTTCTTTTACTTATTAATTTTATAAAATTTCTGAACACCTTCAGTGAGTGTATTAAAATAAAATTATGCGCTGTGTGTGTCCCCCCCGCCATAATGATGATAGCAATAATAATAATGATGATGATGACGAAACTGTTTCCACAACGACAACACCTGCCTTTGGATTTGAGTTTGACTTTGCCATGGCTGGCAGTGGCGGTGGGTTTGGTGGTGGTGGTGGTGGTGGTGTTGGTGCTGATGTTTGCAGACGACAACTTGACATGAGAGTGTTGTAGAAAATGGCATTTTAGGCGGAGTGAAAGCGAGTCAGGCCCGTCAGCTATGTTTCTCGACTTGGCAGTAGTCTGCAGTTGATGTTTGTTTTTCCTGCTGCCTGCCATAAACGGAAAGTAAAAAAAAAAAAAAAACCAAAAGAAAAACTCCGCACGTCTTCGTCTCGTATGACTACGATGAAAATTGACGTATAAAGTCAACGCGACCGTCAACAAAAGTCTCTCAACGCATGACAGCATTTTTAAGGCCGAGATGTCAGCATTTGCTTCTCTCTCTCTCTCACACACACTCACCAAATCATACAATTCGTACTTCTATCCATCCATTAGACTCCATACCATGCCATACAGCATCAGCATCATCATCATATGACCTGGCCCCCGTGTGTTTGTGTGTGTCACGTACAGCATTTAGCATTTATTGTGAGTTTCTTTTTTTTTTTTTTTTTGCTGCTTTGCGAGACACAAAAAATTCAATTGGTTTTTCTTTTATTTTCTCTTTGTGTTTTTCTCTATTTGGGCAAGACAATATAGAGGTGTAATATCAAAAGGCAACAACTGTTGCCAACACAAAATTATTGTTATTATTATTATTATTATGATGATGCCACAAAGCAGGCAACAGTTTTTGTGAATTTACCATAACTTGATTTAGTTGGCTTAAAGCTTAACACCTTGCCTTATCTAATAGAGATACAAATACGACCAATTTCCAAGCTGAATTGCAAATGTTTTCTATATTTTCTATTATTTTTTATTTTGATGCAAAAATTCCTTTTAATTGGCGGCGGGAGATGTGCAAATAGTTTTCCTTGGCCCGCATATTAAGTTTTTGTTATTATCGTTCGCTGGAAATCTTATAAATTTCTACACAGAATGCACATTTAGTTGGAAAAAAAACCCGCATATGCAATTCATTTTCTTTGCCATCATGATTCAAGCGAGACAGGGAGAGGCAGTGTGAGAGGATGAGAGTATGAGAGTATGAGAAAAATATAAAGCTCTTACTTTATATCTTGATGATTTGTGGCGCTGTTTTTCTCATTGCCAGGAAATTAGAGAATTGGCACACACACACACACATGCAAACACTCGTGTGTGTGTGTGGAAAGCTAAAAGAAATTAGAAAGCAAACCGGTTGCCAGAGTCAGTGTTGGCATTTATAAGCGAGTTAATTAAAACCAAACTAGTTACGACGCTGCGTTGCCTTTTTAAAGTTTTTGCACCCGTCTGCAGAAAAAGTCATTAAAAGCTGATGCCAAGTGCGCGCATACAGTGCGTATGATTGATAATGAGTTTTGCAGCCAGAGCAGACGTGTACGAGTTCGAGACGTTAATGTTGGATGTTGTTGTTGAAGTTGGAGTCGGAGTCGGAGTCGATACGATGTCTACTGACTGCTCAGATAGATGTCTTCATCTTGGTTCTTGGCGCTGTAGCATGCAATGCAAAGAATTTACAATGCTTGTAACGGAACTTATTATTTCATTGCCCCCTACAGCTGCCCGTTGCCTGGTGGTTGTCTGTCCGTGTCTGGCAAACTGGCAGCTCACAGCATGCGGCAGGCAAAAGGCAACCACCAACCGACCGACCGACCGACCGACCGACCGACAACTCGAAGCTGTCGTCTTTAGCGTATTCTGGTCATGTGTGTTGTGTGCGCTGCTGTCTCAACGCAACCTCCGGTTCACACTCCCATAGAGCCACAGATGACAGAGTCACATAGTGTGCCATTTAGATGCGTGTGTGTGTGTGTGTGCCCTGTCTGAGTAGGAATCAAATCTTAGCTTATATAGTATTTTTCTACCTTTTTATTGCACAATTGTCATACCTGTACCGCAATTTGTATGGAAACATTGAAAGCTGAAAGCTGAAAGCATGGCATTCAAGCAGTTATGTTAGTTCAAATGTGAAATATGCATGCAATTGGTTTAGTTTAGCATTCCTAATTTTTGTGCCATTTGTGATTGTGCTGTGTTGTGTTGTGTTGTGTTGTGTGTTTCTGCTATGCCAGTGCCAATGCCAATGCCTTATGATGAATTCACAAAACTTGCGACACGCTGCCAAAAACTTCTACGTACTTTGTGATAGATGAAATTTTTGTATATATTTTATATGTAGAGGGTGAGGGCGGTTGAGGGGTAGGTAAAACATGAAAACTTAATGCATTAGTTGGACATAACTGTCGAAAGTTTATTGTAAGGCTACAGCCATGTCCAGCAAGTCAATGCTTAAAGTTGAGAAATGAATTCATATGCTAACATAACTTAGCTTTGGCCCTGAGTTTTGGCATATGCTAACAAAGGTTAGCTCTGGCAGCAGCAATGTGAGGCTGGATTACAAAGGTTGTGCATTAGTTTGCCTTTGTAAAACAAACAAAAGTTTGTTTGAAAAAAAAAAACAGAACTTTTAATACCAAAGATGTTGGTCAACTTGAATGTCTTAAGATTTTATATCAGCTCTGTATTTAAAGCTGCCTTTTTAGAGACTAAATTCGCACATTTATTGAGCCAGGCGTTGCGTTTTCTTTTATAGTAAAAATCTGTAAATTTTATTTTACAAATTTTAAATTTTTATAATGAAGTTACGAATAATTTTTATGATTTTTGATTTCATATACGTATGTATATATATAAATATATATAGATGTGTTCATAAAAATAGTAGTGCTTTGTCCCTTAAAAATTTAAAAAAATTGTAATTCCAATAAATTTCAATTAGTAAACTATAACATACTTCAATATACGTTTTATTATAGTCTAATTTTATGAATTTTTTTCAATTTACACCCAACACTACTATTTCTATGAACAGCTGCTTTTCAATGCAACTTGCTAAAATCAAAAACAAATGAATTCTGTTTGAAACTGCATTTTTTCATAATTCTCTTCTTTTGCATTCTATTCTAAACAAAAAGTGGACATTTTTTCATTTTTCAATGGGCAAAAATTCCGTTAAATTTGTTTTATATTTTGTGTAATGCAGCACTACTATTTTCATGAACAGAACTTTTTATAATATTATATTATATTATATATGTATTTGAGCACTAAATTTGGTGCTGTCAAAAAAGTCAAGAGCATCAGACCCGAAATTCCTTTTATAATGAAATTTTGTTATATTATAAACAAATTTAATACAATATTTAGTAAACATATAATAAAATTTCAATTATCTAACTGAGATTATTCCAATTTTTAAATATTTCTGATAGAAAATGCACTAAAAATTGATATTTTACTATAATATATATCTGCCAAATATGCTTATATGTATATATTTTATATCTTTATATATTTCTTTTTCCAAATATCTTTGTCTTATATGCCTCAGTTACCTAACTATATACGCTCCTTAGTTCTGTATCTGAAGCCAGTCGAGGTTTATTTTATTTTGAGAAACTGGTTCATAGCAAAATTTCATAAATAAACTTGGCAATAACTTTTTAACATCAACTTTTGTAGTTGTTAAAATAAACTTTAAAATATTTGTAAAGCAGTTCGGTCCCTTTTATGCTATTTATAGCAGTCAGGCGGGTGTCTTCTACTCTATGGCGACTGCTACAAGCTGTTGCAGTAGTTGGATTGTCACACCTGGACAGCACAATACATTTGCATATTTACAAACAAAACATGGAAAATATGCATGCAAATAATTGGGCGTGGCAGCCGGGGGTTGGGGAACTGGCCTGGCTATCTAGTGCTAGTGACGGTCTTGTTGTTGGGCCCGAGTATCATGTCAATGTAAAGTGCACGCGGGCAGCCAAATTATGCGCATTTATTTAGTCGTTAATGCTTTTTACATTTTGCGAGCGACCCGCATAAGAGACTGGCTGTAGCCATATATTGTATATAGAGATAGAGAGAGAGATAGGTAGATAGACGCTATGCTATCTCTAGGCTGAGTTGCCGTTACATGGGGAATTAGTGCGCATAATTTCATAAACAGTAACAGCAACAGCAACAGCAACAGCAACAGCAACAACTGCTGGAGAAGTTGTTGGCAGCCATCGCGTTGGCCTGTGCAAATATTTTGGAGCTCTGTACCTCTCCTCCGCGTGTGCCTCCTTGGGGAAATGTTGTTTGCTGCTGGCAAAAAACATTCAGAATCACATGCGAAGTCTGCATATAAAGCTATGCTGGGAATTTGCTCTGCTCTCCTACACGAAAAAGTAAGCGAATGAATAAAAAAATATTTAAAAAAAGAAGAAGCGAAAGAAAAAGAAGAAACAACGCTGTGTATGCTGTATATCTGTACTAAATTGCACATGAAGTGATTTCGAGCGTAAGAAATGCCTTGGTTGAGTCTGGGCCTGGGCCTGGGGCTGGGACTGGGGGCGCAGCCATCGATAATATATATGTGAACACTCTGTTATATGTCCCAAACGAACGGTGGAATATGCATATAAAAACTTGGCGCAGTTTCAAAGTTGTGTACATATATAAATATATATATATGTATATGAAAATGTATAAAAACACATTTCATATCAAAATTACAACAACGCACACGATAGTAGCGTTATGATGAACGAGGCATGCTGGGACTTCTGCTGGTGCTGTTGTTGCTCTTGTTGTTGAACAAAATGCCGGAAGTCGGAAAAATGCCACGAAAGTTGACTCAAGTCGAGAGTTGACTGCAGAGCAATTTGATTAAATACATTGCGAGCATTTTACAAAATAAATTAGCTGTTTTTCAAGTTTTCATTATTTATAAAAACTATTTCAAGTGCGTATATTAATTGTTTTTCCCTCTTTCTCTTTGCAGTGCATAAACTAAATACAAACGCTAAGCAACAGTATTTTTGCTCAACATTAATATAAAACTAAGCATAATATACTAGAAATTCTATGCAAAATCTATCTAGCAGTGATTATTTGTTGCATTTTTAAATCGAAGAAAATCCAAAAAGAAAAAAAAAGGAAAGCAGAAAACCACAAGAGACGAAGATTAATAGAACGCAGCGAGCTTAAGCCAACAACAAAATAAAACAAAAATAAAAATTAAAAAACAAACGTAGTACGATTAGTAAAAGACACCACCAATTTAATTTGAAAAGAAACTAAGAAAAACAATATAAAATAAAAAATTAAAACAAAAAACGATTAGCCAAAAACAAAAAAAAAAACAACAAATCATATATGAGCAATATATTGTACATATAGCAAATATATATCTAATATATATATATTTACAACTTTAGCCATAAATCGCAGCTAAAAGACAAACAGTTAAACAACAACCACAACAACAACAACAACAAGTAAAGAGCAAACAACGACCGCCAATCGGTCAACACTTTGAAGATAATTAACAATATAAAAGACAGAGCACAGAGCGCATAATATAAATAATATAAAAACAAAAACAAAACCACAAATAACAATGGAGGACAATAACACAAGCAGCAGTGCAAGCGGTGCGCCCATCAAACTGGAGGATCCATCGGTGACACTCACAATAAGGCTGATTATGCAAGGAAAGGTGAGTCGAATATGAAGATTTTATTATATTAATAAGTGCAATATATATGAAAGACATGTATATTGAGTTAAATAAACTTGTTTTAAAGATATTTTAAGTCAGGACAGACTTTGAAGAGCTTTACAACAGTTGAAGAGCTTTAACGTAATCTTAAAGCTGTGTTATGGACTGTGACTTGAGTTAGATCTTACAGCGTTTAAGAGAACTTCAGACAAGAAACACTTAAAAGAGTTTTATAGCCATTGTAAAGCTTTAATATAATCTTAAAGCTGTGGCTTGAATAAGAGCTTACAGCGTTGAAGAGAATTTAAGACACAGAAACACTTTAAAGAGCTATAATACCATTGAAGAGCTTTAATATAATCTGAAAGCATAGATATTACACTATGAACTCGAACTATGGTTTTTAAAAAGCTTAAGCCAAGGCAGATTTGAAGCAGTTTTACAGCAGTTAAAGAGCTTTGATAGAATCTAAAAGCTTTAGTGTGTACTTAGAACTTGAAATAGGCCTAACAGCTTTGAAGACAAGGACCAGGCTTGAACAGTTGAAGAACTTTGATATAATCTTAAAGCTTTGGTTTAGACCTTGAACTTGAGTTAATTCTCACAGCTGTTTATCAAGTTTTGGTAAACAAATTTTGTAACAAATTTATGTACCTAAAGTTTTAGTTAATAAAAACTAACTGATTAACAACGACTAATTCAATGAAAGTTATTAAACTGATCAACTGATTTGCTATAGTATAAACTCTCCATACAGCGAATCTCTAATATAGTTTCAAAGTTGATAGAAAATACTTGAAACTAGAATAAAATCTTAAAAGTTTTCTGTGAAGGGAGTTAAAAGGGACTCGTAATAAACTAAAGCTTCTTATAGCTAAAGTCTTCAAGTTGTTAAAGATTATAAATAGAGGCTAGAAGCTTTTATAGGCTTAACTAAAGTCTGTCAACTGCCCACTGAGTAAATTGCTCAGGTTACAAATGAAATTATATATGGAATTCTAGAAATGTTTTTTGTTTTACGTTTCTATTAAAGAATTTTGTTGAGCGTTTGTTTTGTCAGTCAGCTGAGAAAGCGGACAGCGTTGAAAGGCGCTTGTCAATCAGTTCACGTGCCGAGAACTTGCTCAACACAAAAAGGGATAATATTTGTGTGGCCTTTCGTTGGGTTTTGCAACATTTTTAATGGGAATTCTAAGAGCAGGTGTAAGCCGTAATGCGTTCCATTGAATTATGGCATTGTTAAATATTTATAGAAATACGCAGCAAGCTTTGAAAGCCAATCAAATGTTATAGAGTGACAGAGAGGGCGAAGGAGAAAATGCAAATAACAAACACAATCACAAACGGCGGCAGTTTAAATGAAAAGTAATTAAAATTATAAATTAATGAGTGAATTTTGTATGCAAATTCAAATTAAACACGCCACACTTCACGCATTATTACAAACCAAAGAAGAAGGACAAAAAAATAAATATATATTGCATGTATATATGCAAATAGGAGAAATATTATTTATAGTCATAAAATGCGAAGTAAGCATCGGCTATTAAATAATCATTTCAGCTCGCAAATATTGTGAGTAATAAAAATAAAGAAAGAAACACATCAATAAATGTCATAAAAAAACAGATATGCAGCAGAACAAGGAAAGAGGTGGACAGCAGCGAGCTATATTAACATATATATACATCTATATATATTTACTATACATCAACCAGTTTACCCATAAAAAATATCAATAATATATATATGTACATATTGAAAAATCATCGAATATCATATATAATGGAAGCATTTGTTTATGTAAAGCAAAGGACAACATCAAATGCAGTAGTGTTAAGGCAAATAATGTAAAATAATATTGAAGCGCAGTAATTAGGGACGCATTGATAAATGTGAGCTCATTAAAATATATATGTAGAGCAAATAAAATATTGTAAATTTATAGTAATAAGAAGCAAGAGTGCAAGTTATGCTCATATACACAATATGATAAATTCATGGATGAGTTAATTTGCATAGTCAGGAATAGCACGAAAGTCTTTCAGATGCATACTCTCAACTAGAGCAGTCTTACTTGTATAATTAATAATTAATTTCAGCTTATACTTTCTATGACTTCAAATATGCGCTATTTATGTTCTTCAAAACAATTTTCTATATTTAAAATAAATAATTTTCTTTGCGATTTACCGATAAATGAGCAGAATTATTCAGAAAGTGAAGTCAAATAGTTGTGCAATAATTGTTGGAAGAGTCTAGACTGCTCGGCATATATTGTATATAAAATGCATGTATTTTTATACCCTGAACCCATTGAAAATGGGAAATCAGGGTATAATGTTTTTGTGAAAATGCATGTAACAGGCAGAAGGAGACATGGCAGACCCCATAAAGTATATATATTCTTGATCAGCTCGACAAACTAAGTCGATATAGCCATGTCCGTCTGTCCGTCCGTCCGTCCGTGTGAACGCAGCGATCTCGCAAACCACAAAAGCTAGTTTAGCTTTACTTTTTAATGGTTTTATGAAGAATTCTTGTTTATTTTTTTATTTTTATATTTAAATTATATAAACAAATTAACAAACAAATATTTTGTCATAGAAAGTTAAAAATATATTAATTAAAACAAAATTCGGTTTATTTTGACAAGAATATAAAACTAAGAATAAAGAAGTTTAAACTTGCCAAAAGTACAGGAATGTAGACAAATTTAAAAAACTCATATCTCTTTAGGCTTCAGTAGCTTTTTGAAGGTGTCTCGGAAGTGAAACCACTAAATATTGAAAAATCTATAGAGATAACTCTGTGATTACGTTTTATATAAATTAAATATCGATTTCATAGAGGAAGGGTTAAATGATTTGAAAAAGAAACTCCTGCTTGAGCAGATAGATCTCCAAGTTTACACTTTCAAATCTCTAGCTCTCTGAAATATAATACAAAAAATTAAATTTTATATCGATTTCATAGAAAACAGTTTATTGACTTCATATATAAAGATTTATCTTCTACTAATGATTGAGTTGAAAGACCTGAAAGTATAAATTTGCAAGTTGTCAGCTCTACTATGTTCCGAAAGTCTTATGTGCAGACAGACATAAAAGACTAAATATGTTAGGCTATTGCTATTAATCAAGAATATATGTATATGTTGTTCTGGAATAGATCACGCCTGCTTCTATCTGTTATAACTCAGTTAACAAAGATATATAAAGAGATATCCATAGATATATATGCACTTTCAATAGATTAAAACTATTCCGAAAACAGACGCTTAATCAAAAATGCATTTATATTATGCTGATACATGTCAAAAGTCAAAAAACCACATCTCAAATACGAATCAAAACGGACGCCTAAATTTAAAATTCATTTATATTATGCTGATATATGTCAAAAGTCAAAAAACCACAACTAATTGAGCTCAGGCACAGATAATTATCATTAGCTATAAGCCGTTTTGAAACCCGACTATCATTACAAGCTAAAGCTAAGCTTCCATATAAAGCTTAAGCCACGCTAAAAGAGTGTAAATATCAGCTTATTTATTTGATAACAGTCAACAAACTTCAAAAACAATTATGCAGTGACATTAGCAGCTACAGAGCGACAGTGGCGAGGGGAAGCTGTTGAAAAGCTGTTTGTGCCACTTCAAATTCAAATGTGGCGACAGCACGTGCTGGCTGAGCCGTCAAAAGCTTTTTGGCCAAAGCTGTCGTTAAACTCGCGTTGATCATTATTTAAAAGCCGATTTGCAAGTGTGACTAGCCTTTGATTTATGTATATATATATATATATATATATACGTATATATATATACAATATATAAAGGCCGGTTGTTGTTGCCAAGTTATGTGTGTGCAACGAATTGCAGCGACAGGTGCAGCAGCCATAGCCACAGCCACAGCCACAGCAGATAAGGCGACAGAGCGACGCACTGTCAGGCGCAGAGTGCATCAAGGGAGCTGCTTGCTTTGCTCTACACATTACATGATGTGTAGCTAAAAATTGGCAACTTGGCAAAAATATCTGCAGACAATTTATAATAAAAATAGAACAACAACAAACGGCAAGTGGCGCGTGAGGTGAGGGATGCTTCGGAAGGGGAGCTTCGATCAACGGGCCATGGTATTCGCATATAATTGCGCATTCTGCTGCGTTCAAGCTAAACTAAAATTAAGTATTCGGCGCATATGTAAATGTAAAAATGTTGTTTTTGCTCTTTTTATTTTTGGCCAGTTTTTGCGATTTGTATTTTGTGTTCGATTTGTATTTTATACGCCGCTGCTCAAGGATTCAGGCAATAAATTCTCAAGACACTTTGAACAGCGCCGAATAGCTAACCTAGCACCCTCTCACGCTCTCTCTCTCTCTCACCCCTCGCTGTGTGTTGGTCTTTTGATCGATAGTTATAGATTAGCGTGATTTATGAGCAGTGTCGTCGCTGCTGTTGCCTGAGTTGACAAATCCACACACACACCCCACTCTCACACACAACACTCACACACACACACAACACTCTCACACACACACACATGTGAGCATGTATGTCAGAATATGTAAATACATTTTAAGCGCAATGCAAATCAAGTGGCAAATAACAAAAAAGAGAAGAAAAAAGCGCGCTTTGAATGTACACAAACAACATCCGTGTTGACTTGTTTAATTGAGCATGAAATGAAGGGATTTCTATGTGTACCCTGTACAGATTGAGCAGAAGGGGTATAAAAGCGCTAGCCACAAGCATGCATTATAAAATCAATATATGTATATATTACTAAAGCCAGGGTATTTACGAGTCGTTAACACTCAGCTAGACTAATTTATTTTCAGACTTAACGGATTTGCCATGAGTGTGTAGTTGACCCAATGTATTCTATAATATAAAAGTTAGGGTAGGTCACAAGCTTCCAAGTTAGCTGGAATAATTACCATTCCATATTCATGAATACTTTTAACATTAGTCTCAAACTCTTTAACGCTTGAGCAGCTGCTAATGAAGTCGCTATATTATTATATATATATAATTAATGATGACTCACATCTATCAATTTGTTGAATAATAGTTTCTGTTATAATTTAAAGAAATTTATAAACAGGTTTTACTTAATACAAATCAATCTATATTTAAAGCTAATAAAACATTGAAGCTATTCTATTCGTCTCTCTTGTGTTGCTTTATAAATTTTCCTACAAATTGTGTCCTCAATATTTGTGATTTCTCTGGCATTAACATTATTATGTAAAAACATTTTGGTTAGAGTGCATAAATAAATCGGTTAATTATAATTAGACAAGAGACTGTAAAATATTGCGCATTGAACACAACAAAATTCACGACAAGATGCTGCATTCTTCTGCTCTATGCAATTTCACTAATTAAAAATGCATGATTCAAAAATAACAACTACTAAAACAACAACAACAAGAGCAGCGGCAGCGGCAGCGGCAACGGCAGCAGCTGCTGCTGCAGAATATGTCGAGTATATATATATATATATATATAGTATAGTATATATCTATATATGTCTGACAATTGCAAAATACTCGATAATTCTGGGCGAGAGTGCAACCCACTTTTAGCTTTGGTTTCTATGCAATTTGCGGCTGACTGCCAAAAAGCAACAACAACAAATGCAACAACAACAACAACAACAACAACAACATTAGCAGCCTTAAAGAAAAAGCAAGCGAAATACCAGAACCTTAAACAACACAAAAAGTGCAATCGATATTTTGTCTGCTCACTTTTAGCTATTTGTTTTCGTTTTTCATACTTGTTCATATAATTTGAAAGAGTATATTGGAATTGTCTACTGTATGTCTGTTCGTATTGAAGCTAAAGACTTAAATATGGAATGTATCGTTGGCTATTGTCTTATAATAAAAAGTCTTGCGGTATTTCCGCAAGCTTGTCTTTGCAAGCGCGTAGTTCTAGTTGTATTCGTCGCTTGAATGCAGCACTCATGCAGAAGAGGCCATCTTTGATCAACAGAGGCCGAATTGTCTTCCACCAGGACAACGCCAGGCCACACACATCTTTGGTGACGCGCCAGAAGCTCCGGGAGCGCGGATGGGAGGTTCTTTTGCATCCACCGTATAGTCCGGATCTCGCACCAAGTGATTACCACCTATTTCTGTCCATGGCGAACGAGCTTGGTAGTCGGAAGTTGTCCACAAGAGAGTCCTGTGAAAATTGGCTCTCCGAGTTTTTTGACAATAGGGAAGCGAGCTTCTAAAAGAGGGGCATTATGAAGTTGGCATCTCGTTGGGAACTCGTCATCGAACAAAACGGCGCATATTTGACTTAAGTCGCATTATTATAACCAATTTTATGAACAATTGAAAATTCAATAAAAATACCGCAAGACTTTTTTGACAACCTTATATATTAGATACTCCTATAAATCAGATTTGCAATTTCAAAATTCAAATGCTTATAAACCACAAAAAATATAATTGAACCATTCAAGACGTATAAATTGAGATTTACTATAATCAAAAATTATATACATAAATATTTATTAATTATAATTAATGCATTTAGACCATGAACGCGCATCGGACAGTCATTTTCAGCCAACTGCAATGCTCTTCTACTTGTTTTCTATAATTTTCACATTGTCGCTTGGCTGAGTTTTCTTTTTGTGTTGGTTTTTTGTCATAAATTAATTAGCTGCATCACGACTTTGCCTTCAACTCCGGTTTGACTCATTCGACATCTGTTGCTGGCTTTCACACAAAACTGCCAACAATTGCAAACAAATGAATGAATAACAAAAACAAAAAGTAATAAGGCCCAGCTAATTAAAGATGCAAAATGCTGCAGCTTATTTGCGGCCTTGATCCAGTCATAAATCTTGTGCACTCGCATAAATCCGAATATTGACAATTGCCTTGCGTTATGCGCCTTCTTTCAGTACTTCTAAACTCAATTATAAAGGGTATTGTTTCACAGTTTGGTTTTTTGTTCTATTTGCAAGCCATTCTAAATGCCAACTTGAGAGAGATGTTTTGTCTGCAACTCTGACAACAATTTATGGGCTGAATTTTTGTTATTTGATTGCTTCAAATTTGATAACAGTTTGCGAATGAAACAATAGCAATGTAGAACGAATCTCTGCCGTTGTAGATTTTAATTACTTTTTCGTTGTATCAAATAAAATATAAATAAAATAATAAATAAATAAAAGTAGAAGACTTAAATTTAAAAGACATCTCTATTCTTCAATTGAAGAAAGTTAAAATTAATGACATATAAATACCATATTTATTCTACTAAGTAACTTTTCACACTGATTGCAACAGATTTCTAAGTTTTAGTTTTTGCTTCTTCGCTTAACGATCTAACTGTGCTATTTAGCTTGGCTAAACATTTCGCAATAACAACAAACAAACAGCTTTATTCACCTTCTAGCGACAATTACAGCGCCTAATTATTACCCACATATTATAAAGCTGGAGGCCAGACCAACTAACAAAACTTGAACAGAACAGAACAGAACAGATTGTCTAATATTCTCAAGGGAGCGCAACATTTTGATAGCCCATTTATCACACGACCAGCTGGCTGGCTAGCTAGTTGGTAAAGCATGTGGCCAAAACAACGTAAGAGAAAAGACTTTAATAACACTGAACAAGAAGAAGAATCAACAACAAAAACAACAACAACAACTAGAATGAAACGCATTAAGTCTAAAGAATGGACGGTGCTAATTGTGCCGCAACAAAAGAAACAAAGAGCGCCAAGCCAGCGCACACAATTTTGATGTTAGTAGAGCAGTAGAAAAAACAAGTAGAAGAAGACGAAATACAGGCAGCTTAGACACAGAGCAAAACAATAAAGAGATACATATATACAGATATATAGGTATATATATCTATATATATAGTTATAGTTATAGTTATATGGCAATCATGCTGAGCGTGCAAATTTTCAGCTGCTGCTGCGTTGGTGGCGGCTTTTGAATTTTTCCTCTACGTTGGAAATTCTTCAAAATATTTACAAAAATGGGCGAAAAAAAAGAAACTTAAATAAATGCATTGCATGTTGTAGCAAAGTACAGAAAACAAATAAAAAAAAACAATTGCCCAACCGTGAGAACCATTTATGGAGACCGTTCAAGAAAAATTGCAAGACCAAAAAAATAAAAAAAATAAAACATCGAAAACACTGTGCAACAAAATGTTGGAAAATGCAATGTGACAACTGTTGGCGGGGGCCGAGGCGCAAATGTGCTGGCACAACATATGTGTGTGTGCACAGCTTGTTGCATGAAAAACTACTGTTGCTGCTGTTGCTGCTGCTGGTGGTGCACACATGTGTGTGCAACGCGTTGGTCCCCACCTCTCTTGCCCTTTTTTGCTGTTTTAATAAATCATGCTGCGCATTTGTCGCGTTGCTGCTTGTTTCAGCGACTGCTCCTGGCACTTGAAATGAAAACAGAAAAGTGCAAACTGTACAATTAAATAATTTACAATTTGCAAGGGCAAAACAACAACTACAACAACGGCAGCAGCAGCAGCAACAACAACAACTGCAACAGCTATTACAATTTTTCACAAGTAGCAGCAGGTCGCATTTTTAATTTGATTAAAATAAAAGTAACAGCAGCAGCAGCAGCAGCAGCAACAGCAGTTGCATTTGCCATTGCTAATTGGCTGAAAGTTAAAGAATGTCGAACTGCATGTAGAAGAACTGATAGGATTCCATACCACAAATAGTACATGGAAATATTTTTCATGTTATATGTATATTTAAATAAATTTGATGTGTATGTGAAATCAACTATGGAATGCATAAAAGTAACCAATTTGACAGTATTTTTGATTGATTATACATTTTAATAAAGTTTTTGACAGGAATTTCAAATAAAAGAAGACTGAATGGTATATAATTCTACTGCTTAAAGAATTTTAATAAATAAATATATAAAAAATATAAATATAAATAAATATATAAAAATATATAAAAATATATAACAAAATATATATAAATATATAAAAAGTATAAATAAATATATAAAAATATAAAACCGATATATAAATACATAAAAATATATATAAATATATAACAAATATATAAAAAAAAAAAAAAAAAAAATTAAAAAATTTTTAAAAATATATATAAATATATAACAAATATATTTAAATATTAAAAAAAAATAAATATATACAAAATATATATAAATACATAAAAAATGTATTTATATAAATATTAAAAATATATAAATACATAAAAAAAATATAATTACATAAAAAAAATATAAATACATAACAATATATATAAACACATAACAAATATAAATATAATTATTTAAAAAAAATACAAATATTTAAAAAATATATAAAAATATTTAAAATATAAATATAAATATTTAAAAAAATATACAAATATTTAAAAAATATATAAAAATATTTAAAATATAAATATAATTATTTAAAAAAAAATACAAATATTTAAAAAATATATAAAAATATTTAAAATATAAATATAAATATTTAAAATTTATATATAAATATTTAAAAAATATTTTTCAAAAATATAAGGTTGTCAAAAAAGTCTTGGCGAACGAGCTTGGTAGTCGGAAGTTGTCCACAAGAGAGTCCTGTGAAAATTGGCTCTCCGAGTTTTTTGACAATAGACAATAGCGAGCTTCTATAAGAGGGGCATTATGAAGTTGGCATCTCGTTGGGAACTCGCCATCGAACAAAACCGCTCATGTTTGACTTAAATCGCATTATTATAACCAATTTTATGAACAATTGAAAATTCAATAAAAAATACCGCAAGACTTTTTTGACAACCTTATATATAAATACATAAAAAATATTTATAAATATATAAAAAAATACATAAATATTTAAAATATATATAAATATTTCAAAAAAAATAAAGATTAGTATGATATGTGTAAATTTTCCACAGATGATTGTTTTTTCATATTAGAGAATACAATGACATACGGACTGACGGACAGACAGACAGACAGACGGACATTGCTAAATCGACTCAGCTCGTCTTCCTGATTAAGAATATATATACTTTGTGAGGTCTGCCACGCCCTCTTCTGCCTGTTACATACATTTGACAGCTTAACAAAACCATTATACCCTGATTTCCCATTTTCAATGGGCTCAGGGTATAGAAAGCCTATTGCTTTTGCTAGTTTTTTTCTCAACGACACATCATTCATTAAGTTTTCCGTATAATTCAAATACAATCGCACAAAAACCATTTCAATTTCTTATACATTTATAAAGAAAATTCTCATGCACAAAATATACCCAAAGTGTATTAAAATTATTTTTAGGTAATTAAAAATGAATTCAAATGATTTATTTGCAGTTCGGTCTACCATTTGTTTTTACTATATATTTTTAACAAAATGCATTTATGTTTAAAATATTTGCTATCAATCGATAAACGTATACATAATTTTGCATCTTTTGTTGAAGCTGGCTAAGCTGATGTCTGTGTGTGGACCACAGAAATGTGTACAATGTTTCGTTTTTAGCCAGTGTACACTTCTTCCATGCATATTTTATAACACACACACACACACACACACACACACACACACACACACACATGTACACACACACACACACATGTACACACACACACACACATGTACACACACACACACACATGTACACACACACACACACATGTACACACACACACACACATGTACACACACACACACACATGTACACACACACACACACATGTACACACACACACACACATGTACACACACACACACACATGTACACACACACACACACATGTACACACACTCATGCACTAATACACATGACGACGACAACAAAAACACGAAATTACATGCAAAATTTTGAATTCGCAACCGCAAAAGTGAATTTTTGCATACAAATCGATGCATGGGTTGGTTGCAAAAGTTGGAAGTGCAAAATTTTAGCATTTAATTGCTGGCATGTAAAATGTGTGGTGCTGCTGCTGTCTGTGTGGTGCGATGCGATGTGTGCATTTGACTAAATGTGAACTTTGTGGAGAAATTTGTCGGGCATTTAGCAAAAGGAGCAGCGGTTGCAAAATGCAATCAAGTGAAAGTGCAGAGATTTCGTGTGTGTGTGTGTTGTACACGAATATGGAATGTCTGAAGCTTATCGCTTGACCCATACAGATTTATGCAAATTGCGTAAGCTTCTAAGCCGCAAATGGCAATTGATATGCAGGAGAATGAGAGAAGGAAAAAGCTGGTACACAGGGTGCGGGGGCGGTGGTGTTGGTGGAGGTAATGGCCGCATTTTGACCACCGCATTAATGATGATGAGCATCCGTCGCTAATGAGCAGCACATCAAACTTAATAGCCATTGGCTTAGGCTACTTCAAATATGAGAAATACATGCTTGAATGCCTATTGCAAGAGAAGGAGAGGAGGAGGCTGCCTGCCCCCCCCATAAATTATAGAGCGCCGTCAAAATTTGTCTTGAGTGCAGACAGGCATAAGAACGCAATAGACGCATAGACCATAATCATGCTAATAATTATGGCAATTCCTTCTGACATTTGTGTCTAATAAATATTTCGGCCATTTAGCCTAGCACCATGGGCATAAATATTATATATGTGTACAAGTAGCTGGCACCAAATGCAAAATGGCTCTCAAAAGCGGACCAAAGCCAGCGACAAAAGCCAAGACAAGTACAATTTTTGCATAGATTCAGTTGAGTAGCTGGGTGGGGGAGGTGGGGGAGGTGGTAGGCTGGGTTGAGGTAGTCTATATCATACTTATATTGCTTTTGCTTCTGCATTTTGTGACAGACTGGCAAAATGCCCAAAATACTTATACAATATATACCTTGCATTGTCTAAGCATGTGTATAGGTGTGTGTGTGTGTGTGTGTGTGTGTGTGTGTGTGTGTGTGTGTGTGTGTGTGTGTGTGTGTGTGTGGCCATGGATAGGCATTTAGAAATTCAGATAAGCTTTGCGACAGTCGCATAAACTGCACTTTTTGAAGGTTAACAAAGATTGTTGTACTAAATCCTTCTGATTGGGTTTTAAAGTGTGAAAAGGGCTCTTTTGTTATAAGAACTGCTAAGGAAACGTTAATCAAAATTGAATAAAATTTGTATAAATATATTTTAAAATTTATTAAAATATATACTTTTTGTTAAAATTTAATAATATATATATATTTTTATACCCTGAACCCATTGAAAATGGGAAATCAGGGTATAATATTTTTGTGAAAATGTATGTAACAGGCAGAAGGAGACATGGCAGACCCCATAAAGTATATATATTCTTGATCAGCTCGACAAACTGAGTCGATATAGCCATGTCCGTCCGTCCGTGTGAACGCAGCGATCTCGCAAACCACAAAAGCTAGAGATCTGAATGTTGAAATGTATACTCCTGTATATCCTACGCAGTACGAGTTTATAATTTTTTTTTCGATAACTCATCCCATTTCCTTGTTATCGATAAAAATCGATAACTTTTCTTCGTTTTTGAATACCGTTATAGCTATAGATTTCAGATTTACTGTGTGTATCCGTGTAATGAATACAAACATTTTGCAATTTTTTGATTTTGGATACCACGCCCCCTTCCCCCCAAATTTGAAAAAAACGTATTTCAAATACTAGAGACTTGTGCTTTGGCAAATACATACATATGAATGTCATTATTACGCTGTAAAAGTTTGATTACGAAAGTCCATCTAGAAGAAAACTAATTCAACAAATAAGTTTCCAAAATATAGCCCATACTGCAGCCCAAGCGCTGCCCGCGCGCAGTCGCTGCGTAAACTGCGCAGTAGCAGAGCAAGTGCTTGTGCGTGCGTGTGCATGTGTGTGTGTGTGAGTGTATGTGTTGTTTGTATATATGTACAAGGTAAAATGATTTGAATATCGCATCTTCGCAGGGTTCAGGGTATCTCGTAGTCAAGCAGTCTCGACTAGAGCACTCTTACTTGTTATATATAATATAAATTTAGTTATATATAATATATATATTTAGCATTTTTTATAATATTTTGTCTTAGAAACTTTCTATCTGTTATTCCAAAAAGAGTTTTCGTGTAACAAACTAGCAAAGCCAACTTTCAACTGAGGTAATCAACACACCTGCCCTGAATTCCAATTAAAATTGTACCAAAAATAGGTATAAGGGTTTACATAAAGAGTTTAAATTCCATTGTAATTGATGAATATATTAGCTTGACTTTGAAGATTCTTCAAAGCTGTTTCCTCTTCTATAATCAATTGAATCTTGTAATCCCTTGTCATAATTTTCCTCCACTTCCTCTGCTTTAGCTCTAAATGCCCCACAAACTTCATTAGATATAATCAATACTCAATTTGCATTAGCCAAATATTTGCTTAATGCAAATCGAGTGCAATTCACTTCAGTTATGTTCTCTCAATATATTGACGTTTAATTTGTAAGATTAATGACATTCCAACATTAATTTGTAAACTGTCATAGAACAGGCTAAAATTATTTTAATTGGGCTAAATCAGTTGTTGTTGAGCCGTGAAGCTTCGCTTCGCTTCGCTTTGCATCGAATTGAATTGATATTTAAACATGAGAATGATATAACGGTCTATCAGTCGTGTGCTGTCTTGAATTCCAATTAAAATGCATTTTTAATTAATGCTTTTAAACAAAACGCAGTTTTCAATAAACGAAAAACGAGATAAAACAAAAAAAAAGGAACATTTGGCAAAGTTGAAAATTCAGCACGTTTCCATAGATACACGAGTGTAGCTCACAGCTGCTGTGTAATTAATGTGATTTATTTCTCGATATTTTGTTATTTTTGTTGTTTTGTTATTTATTTTTCTATATATTTTTGTAGTTATTGATTGGTGTGCAAAACTTGTTCAAGTTTCAGTGAGTAGCAAAATTGTTTCAATACTTTTGCTGGACGGCCAATTAGACCAGGCTGAAGTGCTACTCCATGTATACACATACACATACATACATATAGATATATATGTATATATGTATATATGTGTGTGTACACCCTTGCGGCTATGCCATATATTTACAATCAATTAAAACGCGTAAAACGCGTTGCCCGCAAATTTCATTACGAGCGTCAATTTCTGTACGTGTGTGGGAGCGGGGCGAGGGGCCATGGTTCGAGCTCTGGTTTTGGTTTGCATGTGAATCGCACTCTGTGTCACTTAAATATGCAAAAGTAGTTACACACACAGAGAGAGAGAGAGAGAGAGAGACTCACGCACACATTTACACATGGTATAATATCACTTAATATTTAATCGAATTTGCACATCGCTGGAGCAGTTGCTGGCAACAAAATAGAAAATGAAATAAAACGATAAAACATATGTGAACTGCACTAAGTAATGGGGGGGAGACTAGAGTAATACTCTATATAAAAGACATTGAGTTAAGTAGATATAATAAACAAGCTATAAATATTTAAGGTAATAGGTAAATGGGCGATACTAGAGTAATACTCTATATAAAATAAAATATATATATAATAAATAAAAGGTCATCAGCTCCATATATGTTATGAATAATAGCAACCTGATCTAATGGATCAAAAATTTTATTTTTGAATACAATTTTATAGCTAGATTTTGAGACTATAGCAAAATGATAACCAAAGGGAAATATAATAATTAACGGTGCTTTCTGCACCGTCAGTCAGGTCGTCACTCTGGCTGGTGTGTCGGACTGCAATACTGCTTACCGACTAAAAAACGTCCTCTTCTCGGGCTGCCTCCCACCTTGGAACCAGGAGCTATCCCGCATTAACCTTCAAGGTGGAGCCCTTGTATATGCTCTAGCTGAGCACTGCCATCTGTGTTCCTGCGTCCAGGTCCCACTTTTTCCGCCGGAGAACCTTTTCGGCGAAGTCACAGACTCTTTTCCAGGCATCTATGCTGTTGCACATTTGCTGTACTATAGTCTCTACTTTAACTTCACCGACAGTTTCTGCCAAGTCGGTTCTTTCCTCTGACCACTTCTCGCAGTTAAAGAAAGTGTGTTCTGCGTCGTCCATTGCATTGTCGCAGTAAATGCAGCTGGATTCGGCATATATAATAATATTTAAAATATAATAATAATTAATAAATAATAATAATTGATATAAAATAACATTTAATATATATTCATAATGCTTATATATAATAATAATTAATATAAAATAACAATTAATATATATAATATTAAATAATAATTAACTATACTTTTCCTCATACTCATACAATCTCTTCTCTTTCTCTTTACAGGAAGTTGGTAGTATTATTGGTAAAAAGGGTGAAATTGTCAACAGATTTCGCGAAGAGGTAAGCACATGTTTAGAAATGATGAGTTTTCATTGTATTTTATGTTATGTATCGTCTATAAATCTTTACAGTCTGGTGCCAAAATTAACATTTCGGACGGCTCATGCCCGGAGCGCATTGTAACGGTATCTGGCACAACAAATGCAATCTTCTCGGCATTTACGCTAATTACAAAGAAATTTGAAGAGGTATGTGTGCGCTAGATTGAAACGGCTGCACAGCCACTAGATTGCATAACACAAACACACACACACACACACACACACACACACACTTACAATAATTGATACAACAAGCAAATAGTCAAACAATATAGATATAGTATATATGAGAGTACGCAAAACAATCGCAGTTTGGCAAGAGAAAGTCAAAGTCTCTGCATTGGTGGCAGAATAGTGTTTGTTGTACTCAATTCTTGAAATTGGCTCACGCTTCACATTACTAACTTGAAACCCGTTTCAGTGGTGCTCGCAGTTCAATGATGTTGGCAAAGTTGGTAAAACTCAAATACCCATTCGATTGATTGTGCCCGCCAGTCAATGTGGATCGTTAATTGGTGTGTATATAAAATAAGCTAAATATGTATAGAATTATAATGTAAAACTGCTCTCTCTCTCTCACTCTCGTGTTCTCTACCCATTTACTGCGTTTATGTGCTGCGATATCGCAGGAAAGAGCGGCTCAAAGATTAAGGAAATACGCCAAACCACAGGCTGCTCCATACAGGTGGCCAGCGAAATGTTGCCAAACTCCACGGAGCGTGCGGTTACTTTGAGTGGTAGCGCTGAGCAGATTACCCAATGCATCTATCAGATATGTCTTGTCATGTTGGAGGTAAGTTGCCCAAAAGTTAAGTGAATAAAGTAGCTTGTAGCGTCAGATAGGGTCATAGTTCAATTGCTATTATTTTAATGACTTATAGAAATTAATTTAAATATGTGTTTGTTGTAGAAACAAATGACATTCACTAAAGTTAATGTGACTTATAGCGCCACCTATGGTCAGATAGATTCACAATTTGTTTGGAAATGATTTAATTTGCAGTTTATTCTATCATAAACGTTTTTTTTTTAGCACAAGTTTATATATAACTAATATTGTTTCTTCTTTCTTTTAAACAGTCCCCGCCCCGCGGTGCTACCATACCGTATCGACCAAAGCCGCAAGTAACTGGACCAGTTATCTTGGCCAATGGACAGGCCTTCACCATACAGGGCAATTATGCGGTGCCCACACAAGAGGTATGTTAAACAGTGCCTAGCATTATCTATTCATGTCTAGTCTAAGCCGTGCTGTAAGATGTATTCGACATGATCAAATATATAACGCCGCATTCTATAGTTAGTTACTGCCGAATCTGTCTATATCTCTAAATCTATTTTAATTTCGATATTTTAACTGTTTCCAAATTACATTGTAATCCAATTTCATTTATTTATTTACATTTATTGCCATTCTTTTCACAAGCTAAATAACATTTTTGTTGTCTATATATATTTATTTTTATTTATTTTTTTTGGCTACTATAATTATTTGGTTTCACCCACTATGCGCGTCAAGAAACAAAACCGTTTGCCTCAAATATTTTAACTCTATTGATTTTATGTATATTTTTTTTCTATGCCTATCTTTGTGTATAAAACAAGAGTCTTTAGTTTGTTAATCCACTCTAATTACAATTATATCCAATGCTCGTTTAGAATACCTTTTTATTATTTGCACCTTTCTCTCTCTCTCTCTCTATCTATCTATATTTATCTCTATCTCTGTTTAAAATCTCTATATTTGTTATCCACAAAACTTTTATCGAACAAACCCTTGAACCTTGGCAGCTGTCTAGAGCCGAACCGACTTGTAACCCACTCTCATTGCAGTTCTGAAATGTCCTTCCAGTTGGATTCTATCCGACTCAATGTCCACTTATTACACCCACTCGATTACCGTTTCTTTGCGCTCATATTCACATATTTATATATCTTCTGTATTGTTGAAACCCCAGCCACACGAATATCTCAATTTTCAAATGTCCAAAAGGTGGCCCCCTCCGAAAGTCAACGAACTAATTTCAATCATTTACAGCAGCAACTAAAAATTGATTAATAAATATATCTAATAATATTTTTAAATAAATTTTTACATAATTTTTTTTTGTGTTCTTTTTTTAGTTTCTTTCGCACTCTCTTCTCTCAGGTTAAGAGCTTGTAATGAGAGTGTCAGCTCTCTCTGTCTCTCTCTCACTCGCTGGCTCGATTTCGTCAAGTGCGTCTGTGCCTGCTTTTGTTTTCGCAAAGGGGGCGGCCGCACTTTTGGAATCTTTGGTTTTAGGGTTCTGCAACCGAGTGAGTTTTTGTGCGGGGGCTATGCTAGTCTCACAGCCAGACACAAAACTAAAAGAATGGTTTTCTCATCTGCTATCTCAGTCACTCTCTCTACTCTCTCTGTGTCTCTGTGTGTGGGTTGTAATCGAAACGAGGGCTCGCGTGCAGCGTGTGGAGAAGTATGTTCAAACTACACTAGCTCTATAATGTAATCAACAACAACAAAAAAAGTAATAATAATAATATATATATATATAAATATACCTCATAGACAACAAAACACAACAAACCTTTTGAGTGAGAAACAATAACAAAAAGTATTTCAACTGAAAAAACCCGAAGAAAAAATCAAAATTTTCACTATTTATCCTACGTTTATTTTCGGTATAATATATATTTATATATATGCAAACTTAATACTCTTAATTTTTGTGTAGTAAATACTTACAAACAGATATTAAAATGTTAAGTTCATTTGCCAAAACAACAAAATCCCATTTACGAAACAATTTTAATCACCAACAACAACAGCAAGAATAATTAATGTGTCAGCCATAAAATGCTGATACCTTAGATGAGTTATAAATGCATATATATGTATCGTATGTGTATTCGTATATTATACAACATTTAACATAATAATACAGCAACAACAACAACAACAACAACAACAACAACAACAGTAACAGTAACAATAATAATGCAATTAGCAACTGCAACAACATACTATTCAAATATCGTCCTGCCCGAGCCCTCACATCACTCAACTCTACTCTGTCCGTATATACAAAATATATAGGTATATACATATATCTCATATATATATATATATATATTTTCTTTGATTCCCCCGTCCAAAATTAAATATTTTTGCAGCAACAGCGACAGTCCTCTAAGCCCTCGCCAGCCAGCCAGCCAGCCACTTTGTGCCAAACAAATATAGTTTTAAAACTAAACAAAAAGTTTTTGTTGTCACTTCAAATTCAATTAATGTCCGCAAACAAAAACAATAATTCAAACAAAATAGTTATACCATCTTTCGCTCTCACCGTCTTGCTCTCTCGCTCGCTCTCTCTCTCTCTCTCTCTCTCTCTACCCGCCCTTGGTTATTGTCGGTGTTGGTTTTTAGCTTAATGCGGCGTGTAGTGTTGAATGAATAATCCCCAGTCAATAGTCGCGGTCCAGCAGTTGTCAATTAGGTACGCAATGAGTACAAGTTGGTATGACACTTAGGTATACCTGTACCTGTAGTGTAGCTTAACTGATTTACTTGTGCTACAAAATTGACAACTAACTGTGTTCATGCGCCATGACCTTCGCTCATCAAGTACTTTTAGTATCCATTCACGGTTTGTTAATCCGAACTGGCAACAGTATTCAGACCCAAAATCGTTTGCCCCCTCCTCTGTTAGTTTGTGCTCTTAGTTGTTTATCATTTGTATAATATATATATATATTTTTTTCTGATATATTACCCACTCTTATGTCATATATATTCAAATTCATGATCTGCCTTCGTTTACACCAAAACTCTGCACACTATTTTTTTTTCTCTCTCTCTCTCTCTCTCTCTGTCCTTCAAAAGCTTTTTCTAAGTCCCCATGAACGAGAATCTACTATGCAAGCTTCAAACTAAAATACTTTAGCGAAATATATATTCTACATATATATTTCATAAGCTTTCTATTTGAATTATATATATATAAAAAATTACAAAAAAAAAACAGATATTTGAGCTCAAAATTTATGTTTGGTAAATCAATTTTTGTTCTTCTACTTTTTTCTTCTTTGAAAACTTTTGCAAAACAACAACAACAACAACAACAATAAAAAAAATACCTTCAAATTCCACGTACACAAAAATTTAAAAAAAATAAAAAATAAATAAACTGATACGAAACAAACGAAAAATAAAATAAAATGAAATACCATTAGACCTGTCCAGTGTTTCCACTTGCTTTGGCTACCGGTGGTCTACATGCTGGTATTTCAGGCTTAGCGGATCCTTTGTTAAAGGGGGCACATTTACAAGGAGCGGTACCAGCACACCACCATCACCTACAGCAAATGCCCGATGTGAGTTTTGATTGATCCGAAAATACAACAACAAATACCAAACACAAAAATCCAAAAATCGGCAAAAATAAAGGACATAATAACAAAAAATGAAACATGTATATCCCCCAAAAAGTCGAAGCTTGCGAGCCAGGACAGCATTTGATTCTTTTTTTTTTGGCATGTGTTGCTGTATTTGAACTGTACCCTCTAGCTGTACATCCCCCGCAGCCCGCCCACTGACAGCTCCTGCCCTGCCCTGCCCTGCCCCTCTTATATCGTTGTATTTGTGCATTGCTGTTTTGTTGTTACTCGTGTATCGTATGTATCCTGCTCCTCTGTACATCCACCCACACTCTGTAGCTGTTTTACCCCTAACCCGACAGCCTCTCTATATATATATCTTTGTGTAGTTTGTGTTGCTGTAGTTGTACCTTTAGTACCTCTGCCATTTCTTTTACGATGCCCGTGCTGCAACTGTGGTCAGGGCACATTTCAATAACATTAACGTTGTGTGTGTCCCCATGCTCCATGCTCCATGCTCCTCATCCCCAAGCAACTGTTGGATCACAAAGTTGTTGTGGGTTACCTCCCTTTGTTTTTGCTCCATTTTTTGTTTCCCTTTTAGTTGAGCCACACTAAAAATCCCGTCACTTGGGAGAGTGCCCCGAACAACCCATCAAATGCATTTTTATGATGACACAAAACTTGGTTGCAGTATCATTTGTGAATTGTTTCATTTCTTTCTCTTTTTTTTTCTTTTTGCTGCAACAAGATATGTTTATTTAATATGCCAAATGCTACTTTCTATGACAACCGACCACGCCCACGCCCACGCCCCAAATCCTCTCTTGTTATTGAGTTGCCAGTTCATTTCCATTTGCAAGAGAAATGCAAAAGTAAAATAAAAATTGTTTTTTTCATAAGCATCGAGCATGTTGTATTTGTTTGTGCATTAGATAAATATTTGATTTAAAACATACACAAATTTATATATACCAAATATATAGTGTTTATGTATATGTAAATGGCACACACACACGACACAGCTTTATAGACAAAGATTTCATTTCAATATTTGATGATTTTTCTACCCTTCAGTTTTTGTGTGTCGCGATATATATATATATTTCCCCTAGTTGCAGTTGTAGTTATATCTGTGCAACATTCATTCATTCATTATTTGCAAAACTTTGCATTTGATTTGATTAATTTATAAAGCGCGTGTCTAACCCAACCCTGTTCAAATTTATTAATATATATATATAAATATAGATGTATATGTTGTATATATAATGCATATATGTATGTACATGCACAGGCTGCGTATATGTGTGTGTGTGTTATTTGCTGTAGGTGTTGTGGATGCAAATCTCTCGATACCTATGAATATGCAAGTTCTTGAAATAGTTGAAAAAAACGAAAAACGACAAACCAGTTTTTTTTTTTTTTTTGGGCTAGAGTTGGGGTTTTATATGCATAGCTGCTCTGAATGGAATGGGGTTAAGGATTCAGAATTGTAATTTCATACAGGATGCAGGAATATTGTGTACATAGAGACAGCACTGACTGGCTGTAGGTCAAATACAAATAACTTTTGAAGTAAATACAAAGTTGAACCAAAAGACTTTAGTTAACTTTTGTAATGACAGTTGTAGCATGTATTTTAGTATATTTAAAAAGCAAACTAACTATTGAGCAAGTTTTTAGTCATTATCTCTTCATACTCAGCTAGTTTTTGCAGTATGTTGCTCTCTATAGTACAAGTATATATACAGTTGTGTTCATAATAATAGTACTCTCTAAAATAAAAAAAGAGGATTACAATTCCAATAAATATTGCAATATTAAATAATAAATATTTTAATATTAAATAATAAATATTACAATATGAAATAATAAATATTTTAATATTAAATAATAAATATTACAATATTTAATAATAAATCTTACAATATTAAATAATAAATATTTTAATATTAAATAATAAATATTTTAATATTAAATAATAAATATTTTAATATTAAATAATAAATATTTTAATATTAAATAATAAATATTTTAATATTAAATAATAAATATTACAATATTAAATCATAAATATTAATATATTTAATAATAAATATTACAATATTAAATAATAAATATTACAATATTAAATAATAAATATTACAATATTTAATAATAAATATTTTAATATTAAATAATAAATATTTTAATATTAAATAATAAATATTTTAATATTAAATAATAAATATTACAATATTAAATAATAAATATTACAATATTAAATAATAAATATTTTAATATTAAATAATAAATATTTTAATATTAAATAATAAATATTTTAATATTAAAAAATAAATATTATTAATATTAAATAATATTTTTTTTTCTTTTTTTTAATTAATAAATTAAATTACAATATATAAAATAAAAAAACAATAAATAAATAAATAAATGCAATCAAGAAAATAATAACAAAAATTAAATAATATTTTTTTTAAACTTATTACTGTTATTCGTAAATGCATCTTTCTAAAATCGTCTAAAACAAACTAACTCTGACCGAAAGTACAATTTCATTTGGTTTAGGTTTTGTGTAGTGCAGCACTACTATTTTCATGAACACAGCGGTATATACTCTACTCTAGTTAAGTATTAAAAAGTCAAAGTTGTTTATTTAAAATACAGTCGAGTCTCGATAATTTGTACCCCGCTAAATCGATAATCGCGATAAATCGAAACAAAATCTATCCCCTTGAAAAAAATTCGTTACAGTCGAGTCTCGATAATTTGAATTTCCGTCTAATTCGTAAAAAACCTGATCCCCTTGCCATTTCGAATTATCGAGACTCGACTGTATTATATAAATAAATAAATTTATTTACAGACTCTCTGTGTACTCTCTCTCTCTCTCTCTCTGTCTTTGTCTATCAAATATTTCATATATATTCAAATATAAATTTGTCTCTATGTTGTGTAGAACTTTTGAAGATTAGACTAAAGCTGAAAAACACTTGCCACAAAATACTTTCACAAACTAAACACAAACACAAACAAACACTCAAAATTGAATTGAACATGTTTTTTTCTAACCTGTACAAAACTGTTAATAATATTTGTCTAATCTATGTAAAAACAAAATTGTTATTTATTTAGTTTCTGTTTGGCTTTGCTTTCGATGCATTTCTTTAATATAAATATAACAAATATTCTATGTATACTAATTTAAAGTTCTTGTATTTTCATTGTGTTCGAGTTTGTTTTATTTCATTTGTATATTTGTATTTATTTTTATATTTTTTTTGTTTGTCGTTTTTTGAAAGCTGTACGCGCGTTGTGTTGTGTTACCCCAACCAAGTTAATACTCTACTGTACCAAAAGAAAATGTTGTGTAATAAAACCAAACCAAAACATGAGACTAATATGTGCCCATAACTCTCTCTCTCTCTCTCTCTATATATATATATATAAATATATACTTCCTCTATCAAGAACATAATCATTATAATAATAACAACAAGAAGAAGATAAATAACATGAATATTGATTTTAATGTCCAGTTGCCTTTCCAACAGGTTGCCAAGAATCCTTTGGCCAGTTTGGCTGCCTTGGGCCTGGCCGGCATGACGCCTGCCAGCACCGGTGGCATAAATCACACAGGTAAGTCCATGATATATACATTGGGATTATGCAGAAAATATATATGAAAATTGGTTTTTGTTTTCTTTTTTCTTTTTGTTTTTTTTTTGTATTGTTAATTATTACAGCTCTGGCTGCCTTGGCTGGTTCGCAGCTGCGTACGGCCAATGCGAATCGGGCACAGCAGCAGCAGCATGAGATGACAGTTTCGAATGATTTGATTGGCTGCATCATTGGCAAGGGCGGCACCAAAATTGCCGAAATACGTCAGATCTCCGGCGCAATGATACGCATCTCCAACTGTGAGGAGCGCGAGGGCGGCAATACCGATCGCACCATCACCATAAGCGGTAATCCGGATTCTGTGGCATTGGCCCAATACTTAATCAACATGAGGTGAGTTTGCAATTCCACAATTATCTATGTACATAATATATCTGTCTGTGTGTGTGTGATGTCTATGTCTCTCTGTATATGTGTGTGTGTGTGTGTATTTGTATGTTTATTGTCTTAACAAAATTTTGTCGAATTGATTTGCAAATTGACAAAGTGAGAAAACAAGGTCTAAGGAGGTCGTCGGTCGTATCGGTTGTATCGGTCGTCTCGGTCTCTCAGTCATTTATTTTTTTTTAAATTAGAGTCTAAACAATGTAGAGCATTTGGGGCAGCGCGTTCAAACTCTTGTTAACTCTTAAGCTTAAGCTCAGAACTCAACTCAACTCAACTCAACTCTACTCTACTCTATAAGTATAAGTCGTAAGCCCGCATTCAGCACCTAACTGCTTTTCTCTCATCTATGTAGTTCCAAAATCTACTGAAATGTAATGCACAATTTCATACATAGACAATAATAAAACAAATAATCAAAATCAATTCAGCACAAGCAAACTCTAAACTACTCTAGTTTTACACACAACTCTATTTAAAACAGAAACAAATTCAAAACATAAAACAAACGTTTAATTCTATATATAAATATATATATATATATATAACCTAGCATCTAGTATACCAAAATGTATATGATATAAACTCAGCTCAGCAGTCAATTTGGAGGAGGAGGAGCAGGAGCTAAATGGACAGCATCTCTCAACTAAAACAACGTCACGCGTCGCACTCTCGCACACACAAGCAAAAACAAGCAAAATCAAAACGCAACTGGAACTAAAACACAAATTGGTACTTCAAAATGAATATAAATAAAAAACAAAAAAAACAAAAGAAAGAACAAGAAGCTGCAGTTCAACCCATCAACCTAAAAAAAAAAAAAACCAAATAAAAACTATGCTCCTCTCTCCCCAACCCGCAATAAACTAAACTTAACCAAAAATCCCACCAAAAATCAAGTTTTTTATAATCCTGCAAACTCTTAAATACTGTTTTTTCGGTCCAAGTCCAACAACAAGAACAACAAGTCAAATAAACAAGTTTTCTACTCCTAACATTTGAACGCCGCTCCCAAAACCATCAACAAACCAAACATAGCGCCCAAAAAAGTTCTCTATAGAGCTTTGCTATATATCCGTTAACTCCGTACCGTTCCTCCACACAAAAACCTCCTTAACCTTTTTTGCATAACAAAACACTAAAGCAATTCAAAAAAAAAAATTAAAAAAAAAATTTAAAAGAAATGACCAACTCAATTCCACAAAATCACCAAAAAAAAAAAAAAAAAAAAAAAAAAAATGTTTTGAACAAAAGAAAAAAAAAACAAAATATCCCATAAGTTCCTTTCTCTTTCTTTCTGTCTCTATCTATCTCTCTGTGTACCTCATCCACAGCGTTGAACTGCAGAAGGCCAATCTTCAGGATCAGGCAGCACAGAATGGCACTGCTGGGCTGGCGGCAGCTGTTGGTGGTGTTGCCGCTGCTGGTGCTGGTGCCACAGCTACAACAGCGACGACAACAACAACAGCAGCAGCAGCAGCGGCGGCGGCAGCAGCAGCCGCAGCAGCAGCAGCAGCCGTTGCTGGCGGTGTCAATGGCAACAGTTGCTTGTCGCTCAACAACAACAACAACAACAGCAGCAGCAGCAACATCAACGGCAGCAACAGCGCCAGCAGCAACAATAGCAACAGCTCGGCCAGCAGCAATGGCAGCAGCAGCGCCTCCAATTATGCCACGAATGGCACACAGAACGGCAACAACAACAACAACAACAGCAGCAGCAACAACAACGCAACAACTCTGGGCATTAATACTACGGCGGCAGCAGCTGCTGCTTTAGGCGGCAGTCCATTGGCCTCCGCCTTGCAGCTGCTGACCAAACCGGGCGCACTCACCGCCCTATCCAATTTAAGCGCCTTGGATCTGCTCAGCCTGACGTCGCTGGGCAGCAATGGCAATAGCACGCCCGGCGGTCCGCCGGTCCAGACCACGGGCGTCAATCGTGCCAAGGGTCACTATGCGACCTCACGCTTCAGGCAGCATCAGGCCGAGGCAGGCGTCGAGTCGGAAAAGGCGCGCAACAAGTTTAATCCCTACTAGGGGTAGGCCAAATAGTCGCACAGCCCCCACACGTAGACAACCCCCCCAAAATAAGTAATTGAATAATTTGCTAATTTAGTGCGAGTTATAGTGGTAGCTTCTTCTAGTTCTTAACACGTTTATTATAGCGTTGCGACAGCTTTAGAGTTTACTGGAATTCTCGAAGAATTTTACTCTAGTAATACAGATTTCAAACTAATGTAAACAATTTGTAAAACTATTTGCTATTTGAAGACAATTTTGATATAAGCTAGTTGAAAGCCCAATTGCAGCAACAGTATCCAAATTAGTTTATAGTTCAGGCAATAATATAAATTGTCATATACATATATATATTTATCAATGTTTTTTGAAAACAAATATTATGCATAGAGAAGAACTGTCAAATATGACATTCACTTATATACATATATATATATATATAAATATATGATATATACCTAATTGGATTGGATCAAGCACTTGAACAAATTTGTGTATCGAATATAGTAAAGGAAATGAAACAAGCAACAAATCATGAAACTAGCCCCCAAGTATTGTAATCAAAACTTTGACCAAGTGAAATGCAGTAATGCAGCGTGAGGACCCTTCTCTTCTAGTAGATGTTATATAGTTCTTTGGCCCCGCCCCCCCTATTCCCATTTTATATGTAGGTTACATTCATCATCATCATAGAATTTGCCAAATTTTTAAAGCACTTAGACAGCAGAGATAGAACAGAGTAAAGTGGGAATCACTGACTATCGAATATATCGATAACAGGTTTATAGCACATATATATTTTCCTTCGACCCCTGAACATGCACTGTAACATATATCAAATGTCATCTAATCCCTGTAACACCCTTTATACATTCTCCAATATATATATATATATATATCTACGATTAACTATTATTATTATTCATATTTTCTCTTATTAACTAATTAGCAACTAAGCATAAAATGTATTTTACGCTCTAGTTCTTAAGTATAAAGCTCCCCCCTCAGCCATGTGTCGAGAGAAACAGAAAACTTCTTTAAGAAGTTGTACTAAAATTAAAATACAAAAAAAGAAAGAATACAAATTTTATGGACAAAATTGAAATGAAGAACTAATTTAAAAATAAAATATAAATTCCAATGCATTGTGCTCAAAAGAATTTGGCACAACGACTTTTATGGACCAATTCGCTCTAATTGACGCAATCCACGCAAACGAGCGTACAAAAGCTTAAAAAAAAAAAAAAAACTCTTTTGAATAGTAAACACACTTAAAAATAAAAAATAAAGAAGCCAACTGAAGGCAGCGAGCAAAGTATATGAACTCGTAAATGTTGTTAAGCGCGAACTTGAGAGAGAGAGAGAGAGAGAGAGAGAGAGAGAGAGAGAGAGAGAGAGAGAGAGAGAGAGAGAGAGAGAGAGAGAGAGAGAGAGAGAGAGAGAGAGAGAGAGAGAGAGAGAGAGAGAGAGAGAGAGAGAGAGAGAGACGGTAAACGTTATTATTATTATGTATTGGACTTGAAGTCTTCAAATTGTTTTTAAGTCATCATTGGATTAGTTGTATGCATTAATTTTATATTTTCTAAATTATTGTATCGTATTTGTTATTACTACTATTATTATGATCATATAATTATGATTTTTTGTATTTCATTGTACTGAAGCAAGTAAAACCAAAATACAGAAGTGAAGTGAAACGATGATTGTTTGAAATGGATGGCGAAAAGCTAAAAAAGTATTTGGAAATTGAAATTTCTCTCCTCTTTACACAATACACATAAGTTGTAAGGATTTTTTATTATTTACTAAGTGGAAATGACACAAATTGTAACAGATTTATTTGAAGCTAAGCGGGCTTACGATTTTATAACCAAATCATATACACGCATACGAAACATAACATACATACATATATATATATATATATATATAAATATATATAACTAAAATACATACTCGTATATACGACATTTATACAAAGTAGTTGGAGTCGAAAGACATGAGAAACCAATAAATTGCGATAAATTCTTCTAATGAATGTTTATGTAATGCTAGACAACTTCTCATTGAATAGAGTGTATCAAAGAAAGAAGAATGAACCACACATTTACCAATTTTTAAAAGCAAATCGCTTTTTACTTTTAGTCGCGATTCTTAGCAAAACAAAAACAAGCAAAACATATTTATATGCAATCAAACAAAATTATAATGAAAAACTGCGTTTGTAATAAAAATGAAGAATTACTAAAATGGAAAAACTTGCATCATATTTTAGAAGTACAGTCGAGTCTCGATAATTCGAAATGGCAAGGGGATCAGGTTTTTTACGAATTAGACGGAAATTCAAATTATCGAGATTTCTATCATATAGATATCCCCATCAAGGGGATAGAATTTGTTTCGATTTATCGCGATTATCGATTTAGCGGGGTACAAATTATCGAGACTCGACTGTATTATATTTCAATTTAAGCGCAAGCTAAGCTGGTGTGGGCAAAGACTACAATTTTTGGCAGCAGTTTAAAGTAGATTCTGTGCATATCTTTGCAGGCATAAAGACGAATTATATATCCAATAATCATAAAGTACAATATAATAAAGCTCTTTCAGAGCTCGCTTTCATATTTTACATAGAGCTCTTCAGTGCTGTAAGAAATCTTAAAACCAAATCCTTAAAGACAACTGTCACAAAAACTTCAAAACAGTTTACAATTTTTAAATATTTAGTTTTGTTTTTGCACAGAGTTTTAATACAAATTTAAATCTAAAATTGCAATATTTTATATTTTAACTAAATGAAAATTTTCTAACTTATTTCTATTTCGCTAACTTGCAGAATATCAATGGAGACCGCTGGACTGCCCATACCTGGCTATCATTATATTGCGCCAAGTGCAATTGTTAAAACGCCCATACACTAAGTGCAACAACAACAACAGCAACAACAACAGCAACAACTACAACCAACAAGCAACTTATATAAAAGCAAAACTAAAAACAAAAACAAAAACTAAAATAATATATAAACAATAATGAAATGCAAAAACAAATCGAATGTGGAGCCGCAGCAAAACGTAGCCAACATCGGAATGCGGAAAATTGGGAACGAATGTCAAATGTTACGTTATAAGCAATAAGAAAAACAAAACAAAAACAGAAACATAAAGCAAATCATATGACAGGGTCAAATCACAAGAATAAGCATAAAGCATCAGACGTCATATACACACACAACACACAGACAACACACACACACACACACACACACTCATACACACACAATCACACACACAGAGAGACATGTAAGCATACATAAACGTTATATTTATTCATTGATTCTTATTAATTATGATATTTTTTATTAAGTTTAAATGCAAAAAAAAGAGGAGAAGAAGAAAGTGAAGATGAAGATGAATATAAATAAACATTTTGTTTAAACCGTTTTCGGGGCGCTGCGCCCTCATAGTAAGAACAGAACAGCAATTAATTCTAAGCTTAGTCAAAATGAAGACAAAATGCAACAAAGCAGAAAAAAAACAAACAAAAACAAAATAATTAATTAACCAACAAAAATACAGCAAAAATTAAAAGCAAATTTCTAAATGCAGTTAAATTTTAAGCCAAGTAATTGTGCATGCGCATAACCAAAAAAAAACAAAAATATAAAAAAAAACACATCAAATTAAGGCATCAAAAACAAAACAAAAAACATAAATAAATGGGTATAAATGAAAATATATACATATATTATTAAACCAAGCCAAGCCAAGGCCAAACAGCAAACGCAAACAAAGCAAAGAGACAGGCAAAAGTAAAAGCAAAAGCAGAAGTAAAACTAAAACTAAACAAAAAGAAAGAGGAACAGTTAATTTCTTATGTTTGTTGTTTAGATGTTTATATGGTAAACAAAACAAAACAAAATAATGAAAACAACATATAAATATGGCGATAAGCATTACATTAAACATACATACATATATATAATTAATTGATATAATAATTTGTAATTTTATTATTTTTATTATTGTAATTGTTATCGAAATTGTATTTGTGATTTTTGAATATGTTTAGACTGAAGGACAAAATTAATTCTGTTTATTGATTAAACTACATATAAAACAAAAACAAAAACAAAATGAAACTATTAACTAATTAAATTAAATTAAATTAAATTTAACTAAATTTTTAAAAAAATCTTTTCGAAATTAGTTATAATTTGTTGTTTGAGAACGAAAACAAAAAACTGATCGTAACATTTGAAGCCAAATTTATATATTCGTTAGATAACATATTGCAATGTGTGTAACTCTCTTGTTTTTTTTATATTTTTTATTTGATTTGAATTTGAATTGAATTTTGGTTTTTATTTTTAGTGAGAATCTGTCAAGTTAAGTGACTAAATTGAAATTAGAATCATATAATGCTTAAGCACATTTGCGGCGATTAAAAAGACTTTTTTCTGATACATGGAAAATGAGAAAAATGGATTTAATTCTTATTAATATTGCAATTAAAGTATAATTTTATTTGATTAGCTGTTAAATTTATACGCAAAACGACAAAACATCAAAAAATAAACTGATTTTCAATGTTAAACTTACTTTAATTATTATTATTATTATTTTTCATATTTTTTTTGAATTTAGTTTATAGGCTGGGCAGCAAGAAGCAAAAAACAAAAACAAAAAACAAAAAATGAAATGAATTGAAGCTGTGGCTTGTTAAACAAATTAGTAAATAATTGTAAGCCAACCCACAATAGTAACAGAATTTAGTTACAAAGCACACACACATCTACACACACACACACACACAGACATACACATAAACATTATAAATATTTAAATAAAAATTTAAATGTGTGTTAGGTTTAGACTGTAGCCGAGAACTCAATCCTTAAGCTAGTTCAAAAACAAAAACAAAATAAACATTTGTTGCAAATTATTTGTGACAAAAACAAAAATGTGTCAAATTTTGATTATACAAATTAATTATACATTTAAAAAAAACACACACACATGAAAAAGGGAAGAAGAAGAATATATTAATAACACCCATACATATCCACAGCATCAAATAAACCAATTTCAAATGCAAAATTATTGTAATCATCAGCAAAGGTTAAGCTATTCACACTACAAAAACATATAAAGGCAAAACATATCCCAGAACTACATACACACATACACAGAGCTGTTAAAAATTCCATTTGAATGGAAACCCATTTTGTATTTCCATTCAAATGGAATTTTTAACAGCTCTGCACATACATCATTTGAACAATTATTTAGAGTGGAATGGAAAATGGAATTGAAATTCAAGCAAAAAAAAAACATTTCAAGGAATACATGGAACAGAGCTGTTAAAAATTCCATTTGAATGGAAATTCAAAATGGGTTTTCAGAACAAAAACCCATTTTGAATTTCCATTCAAATGGAATTCTTAACAGCTCTGTACATGGAACAGAGCAAATGTGTTTCTCGAATTCCCAACAATATATTCTTGCATTATAATAATACTAATAAAAACAAAAACAAAAACAAAAAAAAACACTTATGAAGCAAAACTTGATTACAGGAAAACAAATTGTTAATAGTATAAAAACTAAAAACAAAAACAAAAAAAGAAACAATTATAATAATGATGAATTCATTATTGTTAACTAAGACACACACTCTCTACTTTTAATTGACTAAAAACTAAAGTTAATAAAACAAAAAAGAAAGTTGAAGCAGAAGAGAAAAACAAATTGAGGATCAAGCAAAATGGTGCAACACAGGCAGCAAAAGAGAAAAAAATATCAAGCGAAACTATTTCGTGATTTTAGAGACAAATATTTCGCTGATGACAATTTGAAGCAATCATTTTTGAAACAACAACAAATAAATAAACAAAAAACAAAAAAAAAACAAAGAATGAACGTTAAATGGAAGCAAACCCGTATATCTATATATAAATAAATGATATATCTATATATAAATATACATACATATATTAAATTAATTATTATGTACACTTGTATTTAATTGTATTTGAAATATTTAGTAAATTTTTTGCGCAAGTTACAACAAATTAATAAAACTAACAAAAAAAAAAATCTAAAAAAAAACAGAATGAGGAGAACGCACGTTGACGGGTTAACAGCGGATAGTAAATGGGACTATTTGCAGAGCTGTTAAAAATTTCCATTTGAATGGAAATTCAAAATGGGTTTGCAGAACACAAAACCCATTTTGAATTTCCATTCAAATGGAATTCTTAACAGCTCTGACTATTTGTAACATAAGGGATAAATTTATTATGTGCATGTGTGTGTATAAAAATAGCTCAAAACAACAACAACAACAACAACAACAACATTAACAACAACAATTTCAAATGAATTTTTACTAATTAATGTGTATGTGTATGTAAAAAAGAAAAATCATTAATGAAAATTTGTTGAAAACTTGTAAATTTGCAAAGGAAAAATACGTGTAAGAAAAGCAATTTTAATGGTGCCTTAAAAACCAAACCAAGCAAATTTTCTTCTTGCCCCACAGAACTCGATGAGAACTCGATGAAACATGCAGGCAGGCCACTGTCTGCGTATTATTCTTATTATAATATGTATTATGATTATGATATAATGGCATGAGAGTTTTCATTCCTTTGACACACACTTCCACAGAGTTTCTCTCTCAGAACTTTCCCTGCTGCGGCATTGTTAAGAGCTTGCTTGCCCACAAATGAGCCGGCAATGTGATTGAATTGTTTGTATGTATATGAATATATTTTAGTTAAATATACTAATTGTGTGAGAATGCATAAAGAACTTATCCCTTTTAGAGACAGACATCTGACCCACAATTGCTCAAAGCTATTCGAGTTTCAACAACCAAAAACAAAACAAAAACAAAAACAAAAACAAGATCAACATCATCCAATGTGTGTAGAGTTGCCCGTTATATTACTTGACAAAAATATAAATAAATAAAACAAAAATAATAATAAAAAAACTATTATGTATTTACATGGTAAATTTATATAATAAACTTAGCTGCGAGTAGTATTTGAATAAAAGAAAAGAAAAAAAAAACATTAAAACACCGAAAACCGAAGCATTAACCGGAATATAAGCAATTAGTCAGCAAAATATAAATGTTTCTCTCAGTGTAATTACAAATCACTTGAATGTATTTGCTCACAATTTTACAATATGTGTCAAAAAAAAAAAGAAATAAAAATAATAAAAAAAGCAACAGAAAAATGAAGAAAATTCTACAAAAGTTTGTAGAAAAAAAAGCATTTAAGGCACTTGAATGGGTAGGCATGGAACGGATATATAAAGACAATTGTTAAAAGGCAAATATAGGCAAAGATACAAATATGAAAGAAAAACAAAAACATATTTATATACATATACATATAAAAAGAAGATTGAATGGAGGAAGCTTATTATTAAGGTATTTTAGATATTCTTATTTAATATCCAAATGAAAGAAAAGTGAACAGAAAAAAACATTATACGAGATGAATTTTTAATTTAGACAACATATAAAACGGCAACGTGTTAGGAACCACAGCGGTATAATCGGGTTGAAGTAAGAAATATGCAAATTTATTAACTAAATATTGGTGTTAGAAAATGTTAAGCAACAACATATATATAATATAAAAACTCTAACTGAAAATAAAAAACTCATGTGTAATACAGAAATCATACGCAATGACACTAGCTGAAAGTGGCTTGAGAAGATATGATATTAAAATAAATAAATTAGAAAATTGTTCAGAAATGAGTTGGCTTTAAGCGAGAGAAGAGTTTGAGGAAGAAATTTATGAAGCAAATTTGAAGATTAAATTTGATTAAATGTGATTCATTTTTGCTATAAATTTATTATATAAAACAAAAACAATTCAAGAAGAATTCTATTATAATTTCATTCTTTCGTATATAGTTTATGTTATGAAAATGTGTATATTTGATAGGATCTTGACACACAAATTCAGAGGCCTATTTTCAATTTGATTAATAACTCTATTGTAGACAGAGCTGTTAAAAATTCCATTTGAATGGAAATTCAAAATGGGTTTTCAGAACAAAAACCCATTTTGAATTTCCATTCAAATGGAATTCTTTACAGCTCTGATTGTAGGTTCTTCGGTCTATGTAGAAAATGTTATTAACATGTATTTGAAATCTTTCTGAAAGCTTTAAATTCGATTAACAACTAACTGTTTTCTAAGTTTTAAAGCTATGGCAATTGAAGGTTATTCAAGTTTTTATGATAGACACATATGCCCAAGTAGCTTTCAAAGTTGTTCAACTCTCTCGCTAGTTCAACTCTCTCGCTCGTTCAACTCTCTCGCTCGTTCAACTCTCTCGCTCGTTCAACTCTCTCGCTAGTTCAACTCTCTCGCTAGCTCATGAATTGGCTTTTTCCCATTTTTCAGCTAGTGTCATTGTACCATATGCTTAGCCTTTAAACATGACTAGATGATAGGAATATCATATGAGCAAAGTTTTGTGTTTATATATATATATATACATATATGTATATATATATATATATATATATATATATATATATATATATATGTATATATATACATAATATTTGAAAATTAACGGATTTGTCTATACAGAATTTTGATGAATTGAGCATTTTCTCGATTTCAAGCTCTCCGTTTCTACATATAAAGTTATACATATATATATATATATATATATATATATTATACGTATACCATTTTGTTGCAGCATTATATCGAATGGTTCAATGCCAGATAGAAAAAAAGTAACTACGTGTATTCCAATTCATCAAAGCAATTGAAAAAGGAAAATAGAGGGCGATTTCCGTATTGCCAGTAAATACATACATATACGAAACAGCTAAGGTTTCTCTGAAATTAAATAATAATACAAATGAAAATGAAAACAAAAACAACATTTAACCAATCAATTATATAGAACAAAGGATTAACTACATACATACATATACATACATACATATACATATACACACACAGACACATACATATACAAAAGTGGAAATACATAGAATGCACTCTCCAACACACATTCATTGGACAGACAATATCTCTAGAGAATTGGAATTGGAATTGTAATTGGCGAAAACAAAAACAAAAATAGTTAATGCACATAGCACATATATGCGACTTACAAACTGTTTATTATTGTACTTGTATATGTGTAAAAATTATTAAATATAAATAATAACAATTCACTATATAAAGACAATTGCATTTCCGATGAAACAATTTGAAGTATTCGTAAACAAAGAAAACGTATAAAAAAAAAACAAATAGCAAATGGGATAATTAGTTAATAAGTCTCTCTCAATCTGTCTTTTATTTGAAAAAGAATGAAAATGCAGAGTAAAAATTGATAAAACTGAACAATTGGGATCAACTTATATTTAAAATATAAGATTAAATTATAATAATAATAAAAAAACAAAACAAAACAAAAAAGAAACAAAATACAAGCATAACTATGCCCCAGCGTTAGTTGTTGCTATCTATGTATATCTTAACTAGTTGCTGACAACCATTTAAGTATTTATGTATTGCATAATTGTGCCAAAATACGACAACAAACAACAAACAACAGACAACAACAAGAACAACTCTTCAACCACTAATAACAAAACCAACAACTGGCCAAATGTTTTTCTTTAAGCAACAACAACAACAACAAGAACACGAAAACAAAGTGAACATTTTTGCTTATTTTTGGGGGAACAACACAAAGGAATTATACGAATTTCAACAAAACGCAAATTTATGTGAATTCATTTGAAAGCCAATACCATTGACAGCTATTTAAACGTTCATATTGCGCTAAAAGGAGCTTATTTAAACTAATTAAAATACAAACAAAAAACAGCAACAACAACAACAACAACAACACAAACAAGCAACAAATATAAAAGACAAAAATACTATATATGAAAAAATGAAAAAAATACAATCAGAGAGAAGCTAAAACAAAACAAAAAAAAAAACGTGAAAACTGGCTTCAGTTTACTATAATATTTATGAGGTGGCTGTACTTTTTAGTTTAACTATATATATATAAATATATATATTATAAATTTCTGTATATATATATAACTTATTTCAAAATGCGTGCCAAAACCCATTGTTAATCAATTAAGCATGTTGCAGTCGAGCGCAGCCGACTTCATAATACCCGTTCACAGTTTCAACTAAATGCTTAACTCATTTAAATATCAATATTTTTTCTAATTTTTCGGTCTATAGGTAAAGCAGATCCTTGTTGATCTTAGCTTGAAAACTGCAAAAGATATAGTCTTTCTCCAATTTGCCTGCCTGCTAAGGGCTGTAAATTTATAGTTCTTTATCAATCTATAGAGCATATTTTACAATACAAAAAGGCGTTTATGCTGTAAGAAGTTGAAGTATTGCTCGATTTGTTCTACTTTCCATTCACAGTTTAAACTAAATGCTAAACTGATTTAAATATCAATATTTTTTATCTAATTTTTCGGTCTATAGGTAAAGCAGATTCTTGTTGATTCTAGCTTGAAAACTGCAAAAGATATAGTCTTTCTCCGATTTGCTTGCCTACTAAGGGCTGTAAATTTATAGTTCTTTATCAATCTATAGAGCATATTTTACAATACAAAAAGGCGTTTATGCTGTAAGAAGTTGAAGTATTGCTCGATTTGTTGTACTTTCCATTCACAGTTTAAACTAAATGCTAAACTGATTTAAATATCAATATTTTTTTCTAATATTTCGGTCTATAGGTACAGCAGACTATTACCTTGTTGATCCTAGCTTGAAAACTGCAAAAGATATAGTCTTTCTCCAATTTGCCTGCCTACTAAGGGCTGTAAATTTATAGTTCTTTATCAAACTATAGAGCTGTAATGCGTGAAGTATTGCTCGATTTGTTCTACTTTCCATTCACAGTTTAAACTAAATGCTAAACTGATTTAAATATCAATATTTGTTATCTAATTTTTCGGTCTATAGGTAAAGCAGATCCTTGTTGATTCTAGCTTGAAAACTGCTAAAGATATAGTCTTTTTCCAATTTGCCTGCCTACTAAGGGCTGTAAATTTATAGTTCTTTATCAATCTATAGAGCTGTAAGGCGTGAAGTATTGCTCGATTTGTTCTACTTTCCATTCACAGTTAAAACTAAATGCTAAACTGATTTAAATATCAATATTTGTTATCTAATTTTTCGGTCTATAGGTAAAGCAGATCCTTGTTGATTTTAGCTTGAAAACTGCTAAAGATATAGTCTATCTCCAATTTGCCTGCCTACTAAGGGCTGTACATTTATAGTTCTTTATCAATCTATAGAGCATATTTTACAATACAAAAAGGCGTTTATGCTGTAAGGCGTGAAGTATTGCTCGATTTGCACTACTTTCAATTGGCTTATTTTAACAAATTATTTAAAAATTTCACGAGTCTCTAAAGTCTCTATTTACTTCGTGAACGTGTATACGAACTTTCAATTATTTCCAATCATTTTACTCATTTTGAATATATTTCTAAAAAATCTCTTTATTTGTTGCATACTTTTGAGGCAAAATATATTTATAGTTAAACTTCTTTCTTTTCCATTTCAAATGTATTTTTCTCAATTTCTTTATATACAGTCCTATAATAATAAAGCGAGAAAATATTTGAAAAATATAAAATTAAATAAAGAAAGAAAAAAACAAACCATATTTACAAGTTGTAGAAAACTGCAAGGCAATCATAAAACTAGAGCTTCAATAATAAATAAAATGAACAAATGACATAAAATGAAATTGGAATCAATTTTGCAAATATTTGTATGTGCGGCTAGAGGAAAAGCGAAATACAAATAAATAGTTGATTGTTTTTGGACAAATATATATGAAAATATTTGCGTTATTCTTGTGGTGAAATATGTAACAAAAAAGAAACAAAAACTAAACTAAAAGTTAGTGCCAATTTGTAGTGCAAATTTTTGTTTGCCATTTTTGGTTTAAAACGATTTTTTACGTTTTTGTTTGGAATTGTATTCGAAAGGTAAAAACACAGATAACACAAAAAAAAACAGTTGGTTTCAGAACCACCAATTTTTGGGAATTTTTCAAAAGAATTTTGAAACATTAATAGTAAATAAAAAGTAAAAAAACAAACAAAAACTATTTAGAAAACAGCACCGCTTCGTTTTTTTGATGTGTATAGAAAAGAAAAGAAAGAAAAAAACCAAAACGCAATGAGAATTCAATTCAATTGGCAAAAATACTGAATAAAAACTAATCCACAAAAAGTAGTTACAGAGTTTGTAGAGCTCAAGAAAACGTTTCTTTCTGTTCCATAGCACAGACAACACACACACACAAACACACATAAAAGAGAAGAAAAAAAGAATATATATAGTCAGTCTTTATAGAACATACTCTTCTTTTTGTATATGGCAAACATAGACAGAGACAGAGACAGGCGCAGGAGAAAACTGGATATGAAATGATCGTAGGATCTTTAGAATAAATTGAAAATATTTGAGAGCAGCACTGAAACATATTTAGACTACGATAATGAATGAGGAATGTAAACGGAATGATAATTAAATTAAAACTTGTTTATCTGTGTACAACAATAATATTTCAAAATACTTCTTAAATGTGTACTATCAACTCTATACAAAAGTAAAACCAGATAAAAAATAAAAATGAAACTTACAAATTGCATTGCATGGGTACAGGACTAGATTGAGCCGATCGATCTATGGGCACTTCAGCAGCAGATAAAAAGCTGTTAAATGTGGTTTTAATCAGTTGTGAATTGATTAACTCGGCAAAGTGTTAATGACAACTGCTAAGAGAGAGAGAGAGACGGAGCTGCCAAGCTGCCCATAGAAGAGGGCTTACACACACACACACACACACACTCACACACACATATATATATACAAGAATACTTACAAACATATTTGTTAAGCACTTAACATACCAAAACCAAAAACAAAACAAAAACATAATCACAACAAAGTTTAAACAACCATTTAAATAAATAAAACAAAAACAAAAACTACATACAATAAGCAACGGTAAAAAAGCGATATTAATAAAAATAAAAAATCATTGCGAAATGTACAACAAAATGGTAAAAAGAAACCAACAAAAAAAAAATATGAAAATAATACAAAAAAAGCAAACATTATTTACAATATATTTACAATTCTATAAAAAATTATATTAAAAAATATTTACATATTACATATATATATATACTATATATGTATATGGACAAATACAAATACAAGTCATCAGGTGTATGCGCTTGAGTGCGAGCATGTGCGAAATGCATACACACACACACACACACACACACACATTGACATCGTTATACACATACACATACACACACTCACTCACACATACATTTGCAATAAAAAAGCGAGACACAAAGTTTAAGTGCATTATAATTGAATTTATAGATTTAATAAAAAGAAAAGAATGGAAAAGTGAAGCAAAACAAAAGAGATGATGGAGTAAGAAATGTTCAAGTGAATTATTTAAATCGATTATTATTATTATAATGATTAATATAACAGTGCATATGTATTTATTCACTACTCATATAAACATCATAAAACATATATATTTAAAAAAACAAAATATATATATATATACTGCAAGTTTATTTCGTTGAGATTCAACTACGTATCATATTTAAGTCAGTTACGCTGCATATACCATCATATCATCATCTATATACACACCCACACACACACACTCACACACTCTCACTTACACACACACACACACACACACACGTATATTGCAAATTTAGCCAAGTCAGAATGAAATTTTAAAGCAACTCAAATACAAAGCTAAATGTATTGCGTTCTCGAACTAAATGTGTTTTGAGTCAAATTTTTACTTCAAATACAAGAAAAACAAAACAAAACAAAAAAAACCAAAAAAAAAAAAAAACAAAAAACAAAAAAAATTATAAGAAAAACCAAGCAGTAAATAGCAAAACCAAAAAGAACACTGAAATATTTGGGGATACTTTCTATATATGTATTGGGTGTGAAACAACATGGAAACATGAAAACAAAACAAAAAGTAAAACAGAATTAAACACAATTTTTGAATTCATTAAATAAAGGTATGTGTTTAGATATATTCAAAACAAAATTCAAACAGATGTTTCATTTATAAATGTGGAGCAGCATTGCAGCGTAAGTGTATTGAAGTGTGCCCTCAATTTTTATACCCTGAACCCATTGAAAATGGGTTACATGTGAAAATGTATGTAACAGGCAGAAGGAGACGTGGCAGACCCCATAAAGTATATATATTCTTGATCAGCTCGACAAACTGAGTCGATATAGCCATGTCTGTCTGTCCGTCCGTCCGTCCGTCCGTCCGTCCATCCGTGTTAACGCAGCGATCTCGCAAACCACAAAAGCTAGAGATCTGAAATTTGAAATGTATACTCGTGTATATCCTACGCAGTACGAGTTTATCATTTTTTTTCGATAACTCATCCCATTTCGTTATTATCGATAAAAATCGATAACTTTTCTTCGTTTTTGAATACCGTTATAGCTATAGATTTCAGATTTACTGTGTATATCCGTGTAATAAGTACAAACATTTTGTAATTTTTGGATTTTGGATACCACGCCCCCTTCTTACAAAATTTGAAAAAAACGTATTTCAAATACTTGAGACTTGTGCTTTGGCAAATACATACATATGAATGTCATTATTACTCTGTAAAAGTTTGATTACGAAAGTTCATCTAGAAGAAAACTAATTCAACAAATAAGTTTCCAAAATATAGCCCATACTGCAGCCCAAGCGCTGCCCGCGCGCAGTCGCTGCGTAAACTGCGCAGTAGCAGAGAAAGTGCTTGTGCGTGCGTGTGCATGTGTGTGTGAGTGTATGTGTTGTTTATACAGTCGAGTCTCGATAATTTGTACCCCGCTAAATCGATAATCGCGATAAATCGAAACAAATTCTATCCCCTTGAAAAAAATTCGTTACAGTCGAGTCTCGATAATTTGAATTTCCGTCTAATTCGTAAAAAACCTGATCCCCTTGCCATTTCGAATTATCGAGACTCGACTGTATATGTATATGTATATATTATATGTATAAAAGAAGCGTAAAGTGAATTGAATGTCGCATCTTCCCAGGGTTCAGGGTATCTCTTAGTCGAGCAGTCTCGACTAGAGCACTCTTACTTGTTATCATTATTATCTTTTTACTCTTATTATTATAAATTTTCTGAATTTATTATTATGACTGCAAATTTTTAAATACTTTAATTTATATGTAAATATTAATAAATAAAATAATAAAATATATTGAAGTATTCTTTCAATTATAATTATAATTCCCACTGAAAATGGGAAATCATTAATATTAATTTTATTTTATTTCTTTAATCTATTATCATTACTAAGATTTCTAATTTTACAAATACAAAATTTCATTTTACTGTGAATAATAATAAATATTAATTTATTTTTATATATTTTTTTTTGACTCAACTTTTTTCTTATTTAGCTTTCATTTATTTTTCTTTTTTATGTGGCTGTCAAGTCAAGTCGTCACTCTGACTGGTGTGTCTGACTGCAAATACTGCTTACCGACTAAAAAAAACCTCCTCTTCTAGAACTGCCTCCCTTCTAGAGCTGCCTCTCTTCTAGAGCTGCCTCCCTTCTAGACCTGGAGCCCTTTTATATGCTCTAGCTGAGCACTGTCATCGGTGGTCCTGCATCCAGGTCATACTTTTTCCGCCACAGAATCATTTCGGCGAAGTCACAGACTCTTTTCAAGGCATCTATGCCTTTATTATTATAATTATTGCTAAATGGGCAACAATAAAGTTTAGCCTTACTAGAATCCATGAGAATCATATAGAAGACCGCAACTGACTGCAGAACAAATGCTAGAATTGAGACGGCTTTTTATGCTCTACTCCCAAAGGTATGTTTCTGGTAGCAGGAGGCATGGAAAGAGTGACAAATGCAAGATTCTCGAAGGCCTTTTGTATCCAGAATCCATTGAAAATGGAAATTGAAAATATTTTGTTTTATTTTAAAGGTAAGTAACAGATAGTAGGAGACGTGGTCAATCCAATAAAGATATATAATGTATTTTATATTCTTGATCAGGTTGAAGAGTCTAACCGATCAAGGCCATACACTTTTACTTGTAGGTGCTCCTTAATAAATCGTCGTAAATTGAGTTGAAAATAGAAGAAGAAACAAACAGAAAGCTGCTCATTGGCTCACACACTAAGATAGAAAGTTGCCCATTGGTTCATATACACACTTTCAACCTATATGCATGATTGATTTCATAGGCCTCAGACAATAAACACCGATGTCATCCATAGACACTCGGACTTTAGGGTATCTGTTAGTCCACCCATGGCTTCATTCCAACTCGTTGCTTATGCAAGAGAGCTCATTCTTAAGAACTCATATATGCACTCTGCTGTATTTCCCATTTAAAATTTCCGTTGACATTTGCCGACTTCAGTTCATTTGAATTCCAATTACATTTTTCATTCAACTGCCGCAATTGTATTTAAATTGAAATAGAACCAGTTTTTGCAAAGCTTTTATATTGCGCCATGGTATAAAAACGTTTCATGCCAATTTGATAATTGAATTGGCACTTTACGTAGTTAATCGAGTATGTTAAGCCATTTGATTGCCCTATAACTATATCCATTTTGAACTCAAGGCCATGTCGGATTGTTACAATTGAGTTTAAAAAAAAAACAAAATTCATATTTATTATTAAGTTTTCAAGATCACATTTTGCTAGTCATTTGAGCCATTCATAAAACAAAATATGAAAAAAAATCAAATATCAAACATAAATAAAAAAGCACACAAAACTTTGTTTCATTCATAAACAAAACATTAAGAGAACGCAGAGAGAGAGAGAGAAAATATGAGAGAGCTGTCAAGGCAGGCACATCTAGAGAGATAGTGAGAGCGGGAGAGCGGGAGCATTGTTTGCATTTATAAACAGTTTGCACTACTATAACATTTTATAATGTACTATTAGCATTTTTGATTGGAATATGCGATAGTCGTTGGGGTCTGCGATTTGTTAACACAGCTGATTGCGTCGATAAGGCGGCAAGCGGGCATGACTATTGAACATTACGCCAAAAGCACGTGTCGAGTTACAATTGAATTGGAGGACGCGCAAAAAGCCCCAAACTGTGTCTACCCATTAGGAAAACCCAATTTCCATCTCATTGTAATTTTAAATACTTTACAGATAAAAAAGTGATTAAATAATGATTTAATATATTGTAGTATATCCGGCTCTAAACCGGTTCTCTATAACAATCATAACATCTCTCTGAGAAGTGTCTGTGCAATTAGCAATTAGCAACTAGTTGGAGCTCATAAAATGTTTCTAAATTGCAATGCTCAAATAGGTTATATTTATTTCTCTTAAAAGCGTGATAAAAATAGATCACATTTTTGTTTTGGAAACAACACGCTGGCAGCACGTGAACACTATGAAATATGTTTTTTGAAATAAAAGGAAAACATGTCAATCTGAACAGCAAAACATATGAGTATTATTGATATATATACAGTCGAGTCTCGATAATTCGGAATGGCAAGGGGATCAGGTTTTTTACGAATTAGACGGAAATTCAAATTATCGAGACGCGACTGTAACGAATTGTTTTCAAGGGGATAGAATTTTTTTCGATTTATCGCGATTTTTGATTTAGCGGGGTACAAATTATCGAGACTCGACTGTATATATATATTTATATATTTGTTGAATATTTCAATATAATGTTTATATATTGACATCAATTAAAAATTTGTAATTGACAAACATTTCGTCGAAAAATATTTAAAAAATTGTTGGAATATATTTAAAAAAAAAAAAAATAATTAGTACAAAAAATTAAAAAAAAAAATAGTTTACTGCCAAAAACAAAATATTTGTTTATTAAATTTTTTAAAATAAAAATATTACCTAAAAGTCTTTAAAAATATTAATATTTTTTATATTTATTTATATTTTTTATATATTGTATTAGTTCAATAATTAAAAATTATAATTACATATTCATATGATTAAAAAACCTTCTTTTAAAAAAATGTCTGCTTAAAAAAATAAAATAAAAAAATTGGATTAAAAAAATTACAAAAAAATATTTAAATGTAGTTAAATAAATGTTTTATTTTTCTTTTTACATAAACAAATTAGCAAAAAATTTATTAAAATATTTGTATTACCTCAGTAACTTAAAAAATTTATTATATATTAAATGTTGTAAAATAACATAATTATTTCAAATTTCGCCTACCCAAAAATTATTGATTCAAACAATTACTTTTTAAATATTTCAATAACAGAAATACATCATCAATAGTCAACTACTTTAGTATGCTTACTATATTTATCATATAGTATTTTCCAATTTATTAAAAATCTTAATAAATGAATTGTATTACCTCATTAATTAGACATTTCAGCTTATCGAGTGTGCGTAATCGATTATCTTTGATTGCAATCAAAATAGGCTTAAACACAACTATATAAAATTGAGCAATCTAATCAATGCAGAGCGCGCCTATATAATCTGTCCAGGACAGGGCCTAATGAGAGCCAACTTAAGCAATTGGCCCGAGTCGGAAGAGCGAGAGATCGAGCGAGAGAGAGAGAGGGCGAACAGCCATAGACTGACTCAACCATTGGGCGGGCGATCGCCCTGTAGTTGTGAATCGCCGCTCGCAGTGTGTCTCGTGTTTTCGTGCCGTGAACAACGTAAGAGTTGTTCGCATTTAAAAATAAACTTGGCAAAAATAAGAAGAAAGCGAAAATCATTAAAAACACACGCGTATAAATAAATACGGAATAGTTCATTAATTGTGCACAAATTTGTGAACAGAACTTGGTTTAATGACGGCCACCGAGGAGTCGCCACCTTCGACCATCCCTCAAATGGAGGTGGTCGCCCAATCAAATGGCGCCGATCTCGAGGACATAACACTCGATGCCATATTGAAGCACATTGGACAGTTTGGTCGCTTTCAGTTGTTCATCTTTCTGCTGATCTGTTTGCCAATGATGTTCCATGCCATGTTCTCGGTAACTTACGTCTTCACGGCCGGAACTGTGATGCACAGGTGAAATTTAGTTAAAGTTAGTGAGTTAGTCTGCGGCAAGTCACAAACGAAACTCTTCAAATCAACAGATGTAACATTACAGAGTGCGATGGGCCGTACAGTCAATATGAGGAGCCCTGGACAGAGTATAGCATACCAAAGAATGGCAAGGATATGGACAAGTGTCGTCGCTATGAGAACAAAGAGCTGTCCACCTGGAATCAAACTGCGAATATTTGCCTAGCTGATAATTACAACAAGGATAATGCCGAGCGATGCGTGGACAATGATTTCCTATTCCGCGATCAAGAATTCACCATTTCCAATGACGTGAGTATCAAAGTTCAGCTGTGCGATTAACCACGTCAGCGAGACGACGATGGGGGCCCCAGCACTTATCAGCCCAGGGCCCCCACAATAAACACCAGACTCTCGTCAGGCATGGACTTTGATAATAAGTCATCCGATTTTCTGCACATGTCAGTGATCCAAGCAAGACTTGAGCCAGGCCGGCTAATTTGCTGACAACTATTTTGGCAAGCTTATCACAAGTTCAATGACTAGCCCGGCCTCTAGCTGCTGCTTTCTGTCACCTTTGATCAGTTGCCCTCGCAGAGGGGCCTACACAGCTCTATAATTGTAAAACTCACGATAAGAATGGGCCAGACAGCTGCAAGCCTTCCCCACTGCTCATTAAACACTTGTACAAATCTAATTGAAATCGTATAGGCTAAATGACTATCAGTATCTATTTTAACTCTACAAGTAGAAGTTGTATTTATTTGACAACAATTTACTTTTGTTGGTATTCAACAAAAATCAATTGCTCTCTTTAGATTTTTCTATGCCACAAAAACAAGTTTTCTTAGCTTTGGATAAGTCTGGTTTTTAAATTAATTAATTTTCTTATTTTTGTTTTTATAAGCATGACAAAATCTGACAAACAGATTTCTATCATCGAATAACCTAAAATGAGTTAGAGGCAAAATTTGTTTATAAAACAGTTAGAGGCATAATGGGTTGAAAAGTCATTAGTTTTAATTCATTAATTGCTTAATTATATATATGTATATATTTTTTATAAAATATTTTTTATATATACATATATTTTTTGCTTATATTTTGTTTTTTAAATATTTTGATTTTTTTATATAATTTTTTTTATATTTATTTTTTATACAATTTTTTTTTTTTTTACTAATTTGAACTATTTTTTATTGTTAATGCTTTCAATTGTACAGCTAAAAGATTTTTTTTTCATTTTCTAGTGAAAGCATAAATAAGAGTCATTAAAAAAATAAATAAATTATAAAAAAATATATATTAAAAATAAAATATATGAAAATTAAAATATATAAGAAAAAAATATATATAAAATTTAATATTTATATATAAAATAGTAATATAAAAAAAAATTATATAAAAAATAAAATATTTATATATTTTATTATAAACAAAATATATACAAAAAAATTTAAAAACCAAAATATATAAAAAATAAAATAAATAAAAAATAAAATATATAAAAAATAAAATATATAAAAAATAAAATATATAAAAAATAAAATATATAAAAAATAAAATATATAAAAAATAAAATATATAAAAAATAAAATATATAAAAAATAAAATATATAAAAAATAAAATATATAAAAAATAAAATATATAAAAAATAAAATATATAAAAAATAAAATATATAAAAAAAAAATATATAAAAAATAAAATATATAAAAAAATAAAATATATTAAAAAATAAAATATATATAAAAATATAAAAAAATAAAATATATAAAAAATAAAATATATAAAAAATAAAAATATAAAAAATAAAATATATAAAAAATAAAATATATAAAAAATAAAATATATAAAAAATAAAATATATAAAAAATAAAATATTTAAAAAATAAAATACAATATAAAAAAATAACTATATATGCTTATCTTAAGTAAAAACAGCTGAAACAGAGTTCAATAAATTCTGAAGCTTAAATCAATCATTTCTAGACACTTTCATAAAATCAAAACCTTTTTGCCGTTCAAGTTGATATAATGTTCTCATATACATATACCCTCGTCTGATTGAGCGTTAAGTTGTTTTTGTGTATGCGCTCCCGGGCTGTGGCAAATCAGTAATTTTTCTAATTTTTATAACGTAAACGATATTATTTATGGCGCTATTAAAGCTAGAGGAATGTGAAAGTGCAGAATCGAACTGGCTTTAGAACAAAAGCTTTAAGGCTCCACTATAAATTGACAAAAAATGATTTATTTATGTTTCTAAGGAACGAATCGCAAAATAAAACTATTTTTCCCATAGATGTAGAGCTGGCGATAGAAATTATTGCGGTTAGATTGCTGTAGAGACATTATAGAGAATAGATAGAGACATATTTTATAGTTATTATTACAATATACATTATGCAGTGTCGGCTAGGCTGGACTTTCATTTTCCTTAATTGTAAAGACTTAATAATAATAATAGTGTTGTTACAGTAGAACCTAATGTTGTTTACCACAAGTAGTCGCTGATAAGCTCAGCGTTTTATCACTCAACTTATTGGCCTTGTGACAAGTGTAAGATAAATGTGCCACAAGCTGTAGACAGAGAAGCGTCTGGGCAAAGCCGAAGCTCAGTTTTCAGGGGCAATTGCAGCATATGTAAATAACGAGTCTAGATTAGATATGCAAATGGAGGCAAATCACATAAATAGCAGATAAACAGTAAAATAAACGACTCAAGTGAATAATGAGCTGCGAAATGAAAGCATTGTAGTGCCAATTTATTGCATTGAAACTTTTTCATTACGTTCAACCTAAGGCATATTATTTATGGACTTTTATAGTTTGGAATTTACTGTGATGACGAGTGGAAATTATCACTGGTCGGCACCATCAACAATCTGGGACAATTCTTTGGCATACCACTGGGAGGCTATGTGGCTGATCGGTATGTCTCAATCCCATATCAGAAAGTTTTCCATATTCAATTTTCCTTTGCTTTCTTTTTCAGCTATGGACGCAGCTTTTCCATTGCATTGGGCGGTATTTTGGGCGCTGTGCTGGGCATTGTGCGCTCGTATTCGCCCAACTATATGTGGTTTCTGATCTTTGAGTTCTTGGACAATCTGACCAGCAGCACGCTCTACTCCACATGCTTTGTCATCGGCATTGAGCTGGTGGGTCCGAAACGCCGTGTGCTCGCCTGCAGCGTCATAACCATTTTCTATGCCGTGGGCGAAGTGGCTCTGGCCATGTTCGCCAAGGCCTTTCAAAACTGGCGCCATCTACTGCGCATCACCTACGGCCCATCGTTGATTCTGCTGGCCTACTTCTGGATACTGCCCGAGAGCGTGCGCTGGCTGCTCAGTGTGGGCAAGGAGGAGCGCGCCCGTGCCATACTGCGTCGAGCAGCCGTCGTGAATAAGCGCAAGTTGTCGGAGAGTGCGCTGGACAAGCTGGTCATAGCCAATCGAGACAAGCTGCAGCAGTCGGAGGAGAGTAAGTTTCCCATACGCGAGGCGTTCAGAAATTTCAAATGGCGCATCGCCAACTGCTCCCTGTGCTGGATTGTCCATGTGCTGGTCTACTATGGACTCAGCTTGAATGTTGTGCTCCTGGATGGCGACAAGTACAACAACTTCGCTTACATAGCGCTTGTGGAGATTCCGGGCTTCTTTCTGCCGCTGCTCATCATGGATCGGTTTGGCAGACGCTACTCACTGTTCGGCCTGATGCTGTTGAGTGGCCTCTGCTGTATTGGCACCATCTTCGCTGGAGGTGATCAGCAAACGCTGCAGCTGGTGCTGTTCCTGGTGGGCAAACTGACCATTACGGCCAGCTTCCAGGTGCTCTACTTCTTTGCCTCGGAAATCTTTCCCACCAGTCTGAGAAACAGCCTGCTCAGCTTCTGCTCCATGATGGGCAGATTTGGCTCCATGCTGGCGCCGCAGACGCCGCTGCTGGTAACTAAATGCTGCACTCACATTTCACAATTTCTACTTTCGAGTTAATAATTTTGTTTCGATTTAGGCCAAGTATTATGCAAACGCTCCCGCCATACTCTTTGCTTGCGCTGCCATCTTCAGTGGCTGCCTCACGCTCTTCTTTCCCGAGACCACAAACCTGGTGCTGCCCACCACGGTCAAGGAGGCGCATGCCATCGGTGTCAAGAAGCCGCCAAAGGATCAGAATATCCAACTACCCGCCTAATAGCCTTACCTTAAACTATAGCTAAGCACGTTTTAGTTTTAAGCCAACCACGAGACAGTTCAAAGACACAACTTTGCATTATATATTATTCACATATACAATATAAATATATATATAACTCTTTTTTTTATTATTATTAAGTAATTCTGATAATAATTAAAATAGACTGCATTCGCTGCTTCAATCATAGCCAAACATCTTTAAATATATTGAAGGGTCCAAGATGCACAAATATGCAAACTTGCGGCTGCTTCAATCCAAAGCGCAGCTGCTCACGTCGGCTTACACTTTCACACTGTCTTCACTCACAGGCAGAGCAAGCATAAGGAGCGTGGACACAACTTCAACTCCAACTCAAAATGCTGTTCTTACAAAAATGATTACTTACATAATTATAATACTATATATAATAATTCAAGTGATTTAACAATTACTTATTACTATATAATTCAAATGATTTAACATGTATTTTCAGCTATTTAATTGGATAGAGCCTCTGCCCTGCCAAAGTCTGATTGGTGCATATGTCTTTGGCTATTCCATATATCAAATACATACATACATATACTATATATATATATATATATATATTATATATATATATAGTCGAACATGTATACAGATTCTTAAAAATTCTTGAAATTATCTTAGTTTTTCTAAAAATTAGATTTTTTCTGTAGACAGAACGAACATATTTCCTTTAAGAATACGAATAGACACAAAACTTTTGCTTATACAAAAAACTCTCACATATTAAACAACAAAATATTCTTAATTTTTAACATACAAAAAATATATTTTATAAAAATTATAATGAAATTTTATTGATTCGTGTATTTGAAATTATATTGTATACTAGAAAATCTTCAACTTAGAGCTGCAAAAAAAAAAAAGAACAAAATTTAAGTATAACTTAGCTCTTTAAGTGTAACTGGTTCATATTGGCACACAGATCTGAATGATATATCTGATGCTTGCAATTTGACTTATATATTTTTAGGCAAAAACATTTTAATAGTTTCCACACATGAGTTAGCTTAGCTGCCTTAACTGTGCTCATAATATCAATAATAATTATAATAATACTTTCATTATGGAGGAACTGAAGCATAATTTCAATTTATGGCAAAGTTGTTAGTAAAACTATTTAATTACTCAATTACTTTGTGTAAAGAACTTGGTAATGGAATGGTTAGCCGTAGTCGCATTTAAGGTACTGTTCAGCTTCTTGCTGGCAGGCGGCGGTGTTGTCTTATTGTTCGTTGAGGTGATTATAGTGCGCACCTCTAGTTGATTGAGTTCACGCTGCAGCTTTTTGGCCATATGGAAATCCATGTGTTCCGGCATATCCACGGATTTGACATAGGTTTTGCACTCAGTGCAGAGCTCCATGGGTGCATTGCTGCAGCTGGGAGGTGGCTCTAGCGGCTGCTTGGGTGCCAAGAACTTGGTAATGCTATTGACAGGTTTCGGAGCTGTTGCTGTTGCTGCTGTTGTACCGCTAGCCTTTTTAGCTTTCTTGGCAGGCACAGCTTTGGTGGCGGGTGAGGCAGCTGCTGTAGTTGTGGCATTCAAGCGACTACGCTGTGCTTCTTCGCGCTGTTCAGTGCGCAGCTGTCGACTCAACTGCTGGGCAAAGTGATGATCGCGATGGGTTTGCAGTGCCTTCACATCGTTGGGTATTTGAGCACCGCACTCATCGCACTTGACAAAGTCTATAAGATCTGCGCGCAGCTCGGGTTGTGCGTACTCAGCATAAGTGCGCGTAAAGTCAGTGATTGTCGCTGGTTCGCTGGAATTCAACTGCTCCAATGTACGTTTCGATGTGGAGGGCTGTTCTGGTGGCGGCAGAGTCTCAACTTCTGGCTGTGGCTTGTTACTGCCTGATTCAATCTCATCCAGTTCGGCAGCCAAGTCATGCATTTCAGTTGAATTGTCGGCTTCAATTGTTGTCTCATTTGACTGCTCCACAACTTTGTTGCCTTCTTTTTGCTGCTGCAGATACTTGGCAAAGAAGCTGTCTTTGAATTCAGGTGGCGTCGAAGTGGGGGCTGCCTTGTCGTCGCTGGCATCCTTAGCAACAGAGGCATCAATCAATTTCCGCTTGTATGCTTCAAAAAAACTTTTCTTCGGTGATGCTGCTGCATGAAGAGACGTGGATTTCTCCACCGTCAGCTGATCTGCTTTAAATCTCCTCTGCCCCAGCAACAGCTTCGGCAGGCTCTTCAGACACTTCCAATTTATCATTTACATTTTGTTCTTCTTTGTGCGTTTGCAAGTAGTTGGCAAAGAAACTTTTCATTTTACCCTCTTCGGTTTGCTTTGGCTTTTGCTCCACAGCTGGCTTTTCCACAGCCTCCTCCACGCTGATGCGACGCTTCTTGGCTGCCTGATTGGCAAACATCGTCTGCAGGCTGCTCTGCGCAGTGGATGCCGTTTCAAACTTGCCCACACTGATGCCCAGAAATTTGATGGCATTGTTGAGGGCAGCCTCGCTGCCAGCACGTAGAAATGTCTTGGTATTGGTCTTGATCAGCTCCAGAGACTGCCTGGCAAGCGTCTCCTGATCGCATTGATTGAGTGGCATGGAACGGGAACTGGCCACATCCTGGCCATCCATGTCCTGCACGTACTGCACAACCATTTGCTTGGCCTTACGATTGTTTTCTATGAAATCCTTTTCCAGCCGATCATTGATTTCGCTTGCAAGCTCTCCCAGCCAGTGCTGCAGTGTCTTCAGGCCTGTTATATTATTGCGGCCAGGGAACTTTTTGCAGCAGCCAATGCTCTTGGAGTAGAAACGTGGCGTCACTGCCTCCAGATCAATGCCACGCGCAATGTTATGCAACCAGGAGCTGTGGGGAATTGCAAGTTAGTTAAATGAAGAGGAATATATAAATTAGATTTATTTCTCAGCTCACCCACTCTTCTCGTCCAACTTGCGCTGCAAGTCCTTCTCGCTGTACTTGAGCACCTGGCCCAAAAACTTAACGCCGAGCGATTCGCACACTGTTTCACCAAATTTGCCGCCCAATCCCTTGATCTTGCCCACCGGCAGTTGGTCAAAGAGCGGTGGTATCTGCGCCAGCGGTAGTATGGTCTGCTTGTTTGGCTTGTTCATGCCCGCCGCCAACTTTGCCAGGATTTTATTATGCGCAATGCCCGCTGAGCATTCGTAGCCCGTTTCCGCCTTGACTGCAGCACGCACCTCGCCCGCGATGCAGGCTCCGATCAGCAGACGCAAATCGCTTTGACGCACAGCAGGCAGATCGTTGGGATCGTACGCTAGCACATAGCGCTCATCATCCACATAGGGATTGGCAAAACGATTGGTTATCTTATTCACATATTCGCCAATATTATCGTAGCCCACGGCATGGGTATTGACCAGCTCCTGGGGCTTCAAGGCAAACGAGCCCTGCAAAGCAATTCAATTAGAATTTCAGAAATGTTTACTATCACCAACGCTCACTGTTTGCAGCTGCTCGACGCGTTGATTAACTGTCTCTGTTATGTCCAGATAGGCCTCATCCACAGATGCCCGCTCCAGCAGCTGGGTGAAGCGCTGCAGCACATTAGCCACCTCTTTACCCGCATCGCGGTATTTGCTCGTGTCCGCCTTTTCCCTGATGTTGGGCACCTTGCACAGGATGATGTCGTGACACAGTTCCTTGGCCTCATCGCCGCGCATATGGCGTGTCACGCCCTTGGCACGCGCCGCATAGTTTACAGCTATGATGCCGCCTCCGCGCCAAGGATTGTATTGCACCACGGCCAGGGGCTTGCCTTGATACTCAGGCTGCTGTTTCTCCTCTACTTGGCAGAAGAAGCAATCCATGTCCACCAGCAAGACCACACGGTCATACTTATTTTGCATGCCCACAAAGGCACGCGTCGAGGTACTCATACTATTTATACTTTAATATTTTTCTTCACATCAGCCTCGTGAAATTGCGACTTAAATTTTGAAAGCAACAAGCGGCCGGCAACAGCTGAACGTGCGTGCGAGCGGGACAAGCATATAGTACATAGCACTTACATAGCGTGCAACAGTGCTGCCATATGGCGCGCTTATCCGAACAGCTGTAGCTGTTAGCATTCAGTTCTGTTGCCCCAGTGGCAACGCTGCCAAACAAATGTAAACAAGTGAATTAGTTTTATCCAATTATGTTTTGCCCATAAAAACATTAAATTAATTAATTAAAATGTGTATTTGTGCATGGAAAATAGTTGAAAATGTTTAAGAATTCAGTACAAATCAACTGAACAAAGTGGCAAAAGGCTTGCGGCCAAACGACGCTACTTCGCTGCGTTTTGAATGTACGCGATAAATTGTTTGAATAATTAATGAAGTGGAATAAGTATTAAATTTAAAGTGTTTTTTATTAATTGCAATTGTAGTTGTTAATAGCTTCAGAGTTGAATATGGCATATTTATAGGTGTGCAGTTGAAGATCCGGCTTATTATATAAAATTTTTGGCAAACCGCAGAGCTATTGATTTTTTGTTCAAATACCGCCTGCCAAATGCAGCGCACACACACACATACATGCATACATACATACACGCCCACTCACACACACACACACACACACACACACACACACACGCACGTACAGATTTATTCATTTGGCTTAATGCACACGCATTCGAGATAATTATCAAAGCAATTATTGATCGGCATTTGACCTGCGAGCGCTCAAAAATAGAATATTTCGTGTCGTGTTTGAATCTATTTCCGGTGTATATTTCCAAGCCATGGGTGCGTCATATTCAAAAGTTTCGTTCCTTGACTGCCCCTTGATTTACCTCTAGTTTTTATTTATTTATTTATTTATTTTTTTTTTGTATATGTATGTGTGTGTGTCCAACTATGGCTTAATTAGGTAAGCGCACGTAGCAGCTGCCCAGCCCCAGTCAAGTGGCAGTTATATTTATTGCTTGACCAAATACTGTGACAGCGATTTGACTTGGCTTGTTGGGTGGGTCGGGTTCGGGTTCGGTTTCGGTTTCGGGTATGCGTGGCCAGGCATTGTGTGTGTATAATTGTGACCTAATTTTGCATTATTAATGAATAGAGGGAGTGAATGGTGAAAGGAAGTAGCAGGTGCAGCACTGACCTGTTGTAATATCTCATGTCATGCCCATCAAAAATCACTTAAGAATTTGTGTCAGTTGTTAACTGTTGAGGGGAGCAGCGAGTTCTATGCATTGATGGTATGTGCAAGAAATTGAAACAAAAAATAAATTAAATAAAAAATATATAAAAAATAAATTTAAAAAATATATACAAAAGAAAATTTTTAAAAAAATTTAAAATTAATAAAAAAAATATAGTACAATTTTTTTGAAATAATTTACAAATACAGTAAAATATGCCTAATCTTCACTAATCCAAACATTCAGCTGATCTCGATGGTTAAATATCTTAGGATAGTCTATTTTTAAATTAAAATTTTTAAATTAATTTCTTATTAATTTCTTGATATCTATAAAAAAATTTGAGTACCAAATGAATATTTTAAAAACTTAATCACACCTTTAAACATTTGTTCTAATCATTGATGGTATGTGAAAGAAATTGAAACAAAAAATATATAAAAAATAAATTTAAAAATTAAAAAAATATTTTAATTTAATAAAAAAATATAATAGATTTTTAAAAAAATAATTTACAAATACAGTAAAGTATGCCTAATCCGCACTAATCCAAACATTTAGCTTATCTGGATGGCTAAATATCTTAGGTTAGTTTAGTTACAGTAACTAAAAGTAAAGCAAAGTATGATTTTTAAAATTATAAGTTTTTAGTTTTATTTCGTATGCATTTTTATACCCTGAACCCATTGAAAATGGGAAATCAGGGTATAATGGTTTTGATAAACTGTCAAATGTATGTAACAGGCAGAAGGGGGCGTGGCAGACCCCATGAAGTATATATATTCTTGATCAGGGTGACGAGCTGAGTCGATTTAGCCCTGTCCGTCTGTCTGTCTGTCTGTCCGTCTGTCCGTATGTATGAACGCGTCGATCTCAGAACATATAAGAGCTAGAGACTTGAAACTTTTTATACAGGGACTTTGTTTTGGAAGTCCCTGTATAGCACGCGCATATCGAGTTTGTTTTAGAAAATCGATAACTTTTTCCGTTCTTTTGTTATCGGTTAAAAACGTTATCGAAATCAGCTTAATAAATTATATCTCGTACATCTTTTGAGCTAGAGTCTCCAAATTTTGTATTTGTATTAATTTCTATTTTATACAATTTCGGTTTTTGTTATATTTTGGATATCGGCAAAAAAATATAGTTTTACAAGCTTAAATTTTTTTGCGTTAATAAATACATAACTGAGTATATTTAAAAACGCAGATTGAACGGGGTTCAGGGGATCTCCTAGTCGTGCACCCCCGACTAGAGTTTTCTTACTTGTTTTATATTAAAAAACTTTCTTTTTAGTATTAAATTAATATTTAAAAATATAATAACACATTTAAAAATTTCAAATTCGAATAACTGAATAGTAGATAACTTTAAATTAATTCAATTTAAAAATTCATTCATTTAAATTTATTTACTTATTTTTAGTTTTACAGAAATTTGATAGAAATTTATTTAAAATATTTTTTATTATGACAGAAATCTTTATGGAAAATATGTGATTTTATTGAAATTAATTTGTAAGTTTTTTATTATGATTACAAATTTTTAAAATCAGCTATAGATATTGAAATGGTTCTAAAGCTATACTGTGAAAAATTGTTCTAAAAATGATTCATAAATATTTTAAATTGTAAAATAAAAGTACAATTAAAACTGATCTTAAATCGTACTATGACTGTTTCAAAACAAACGTAGTTTTTCGTGAGAACGAGAAAGAGATGTCTGCAATCCGCCTACAAATGTCAAATGTATTATTAAAATTAATTTAAATTAAATTGTGGTAATCCAAGATGACAAACCCTCGGCTAGAAACGCACAAACATATATACAAATATAGCTGGTAGAATTACGCTAGAGTCAGCGCTCGGCCTCCCAGCATAAACGCACAATTATGCTAATGGCTGCTGCCCACGAGAACGACAACAAACTACTTGAGCGCGCTCCCCCCCTGCTAATAGAGAGTAGCCAGTGGCAGAGTCAACCCACTCAGACGGTCGACATCATCGTCACTTTTTAGGGGGTTTCGAGCAGCGAAGCAGCTCAGTCTCTCAGTCTCAGTTGGACGGCGGACGATGAAGTCACTGGGGCGTTATATCGCATTGCAGTGCTCCATTTGATTTGATTGCTTTTAAGTGGTTCGTTTACTTTTGTGCCGCTTGCAGTGAGGACAGCGTCGCCATGGTGAAGATTTTGCAGGCCTACAACTTTGCCAAGCAGCAGACATATGCGCTGAATGGCGACATTTTGGCAGCCACCCTAATTGGCAACAATCGCATAGCCATCAGCAGTGCCGAGCAGTTTATCGAGATCTATGACATAGCTGGCAAGCAGCAGCAGCAGCAGCAGCCGCAGCAGCAGCAGCAACAGCAGTCAGAGCAACAGGAATTTGGCACACAGGAGGACCAGACAGCCACAGGAGATGCAGCCTCGCCCACACCAGCGGTCGATGAACGTATGCCGTTTAGGTATACCTTGGCCACAGTTGGCGAGGTGGTGCAGCTTATCTATTGCGAGGCTGGTAAGCATGGCATATATCAAATATATATTATCCTTCAATCTGACATATTCCCTTCCTCTAGGCAAGTACCTGCTCACCCTTGAAAAGGAACAGGCTGGCAGTCCGGTGCACTCGAATAGTACCAGCATTAGCTGCACGTCGAGCAGCAATAGCAACACGGTTTGCTCTGAGGATGATACCAAAATGTTTGTGCGCATCTATGCGAACTTCTGGAAGTTCCCAGATGCCAAGCTGAATGAGCTGCCCATCACAATACGCATTGCCTCGATGACAACGCCCAAGACGCCGCTGATAGAGAGCATCGATGTGATTGAGCTACCGTTGCGCAGTCCGCCAGATTTGGTGCAGAGCTGCCAGACGTCAGGTAACATTATAGTGAGCAGCAAGGATCGCATCTATCTGTACGAGTATACGCAGTGCGTGCACGAGAACACCCAGCCCAGGTTCTCTTTCATCGATTTTCTGCCCTTCAAGTTCTTCGTACAGCTGAACTTTGTGCCGTTGCGCCTGTGCCTGGCTGAGAATGTCATCGCCTGTCTGAATCATCGCTATTGTGTGGCCTTTAAGGTGGTCGATGCGTTGGCTAACAAGGCAGCAACAGCTGCGGCAGCAGGCCACGAGCACAGCTGCCTGGACAATGATTATGCGGGCGATGAGCCCTTGTCCGAGTCGCTCAGCTTGGGCAGCAAGGCGAGCGCAGCGGCTGTCAGCAGCACGCACAGTCAGCAGAGCTGTGAGAGCGATTCTTTGCAATCGTCCAGCAGCGCCAAGCCCGTGTTGATAAGCGGACCGGGTCTAGTTGGACGCACGCCGCTCGACTTCAATGTGGCGCGACTGGTGAACACGGCCTATGGACGTGAATTCGAGCCGGAGCTGCGTTCTCAATGGGATCAGTGCGAGAATGGCAACGGCCGCTGCGGCGGCCAGGAAGATAACACACAAGAGATAACCATAACGCCACAGCGAGCCTCGGACATTAAAATCAAACTTATCAACGAGGCGAAGGCCATGAATGTGCGGGGCATCGGTGCGGGCGGCAACAGTGTGACGGAAGACGTGTCCGTGCAGTACGATATACGCAAACTGCTGCAGATTTGCATGAAGACATCGGATCCACAGTCGCGGGTCTTGGATATACTGAGATGCATGGACTTGAAGGCCATTTATCAGCGCAACAACGACCAGCAGCCGGAGGAGGATGACGAATATGACATGGGCAACCAGCAGGTGCCCAGTGCAGTGACCACTTTCAAGCATGCCAATCGCCGTACTCTGAAGTCCTCGCAGCATCAGCGCTGTGTGGGCCATGCGCTGCTTGTGGCCAGCAGCGTGGATGGCTATCTGTATCAGTTCTGTGCGCAGGGCAAGTGGTACAGCGAGAACGAGAAGCCAGTGGCCAGCTACAGCTTTACAGCGCCTGTGCTGCAGGTGCATGTGAACGATTATGTGATCTATGCCATCACCTCGGAGTCTGTCGAGACACATACCTCGCGCATCGGCCATAAGCTCTTTCACAATCGCTTTGAGTATCCGAGCATTGGCGGACTCTTTCCGGAGGAATCCTCGCCAGACGTCAGCTCACCCATTGCTGTCATTGGCCTGGCCGCCTTTATGCATGTGCAATTCGTGTGCGTAAATCGGGAACAATTGGTGCTCATCACAAATACAGCGCTGGAGCAGCACAAGCGTCGCAGCACCGGCGAGGTTGTGCCGGTGGCTGTCAAACGCAACATTGCAGCCAGATTCCTGGCAGAGGCAAAGGCCAAGCATAACAGCTTGTTGAGAAGCAGCAGCACCGCCGCCCAGTCCTCGGTGGTAAATGAATGGACGCTCTACAATCTGGAGGTGCCCAAGGTGGAGCACATTATAGAGGATCTCGAGGGCATAGCCGAATCGTATCGCAGCGCCAGCAGCTCGAACTTCTACGATTTGATGGAGGAGGCGCACATTATGCTTAGATTGAGCTTGACCCTGCAGGGCGAACGTCTTAGCGCGGATAGAGAGCAGGAGCTGCGTCAAATGTTTATGGCTAATTGTAGAAAATTGGCAGACTTTTCCATACGGTAAGACATGGATTATATATAACTACATCTGTAAGCTCTATTAATATTCTCTTCATTATCGGCCACAGCTCCAATAAGCAAGAAGTTTACCTACAAGCAACTGGCTTCTACAAGATGTGTCAACTCCAACTGGTCGACATTTACAACAACTACATTGCAGAGTTCATGGACAGCGAGCAGGTGGTGGAAACGTCGCAGCTGGCTGGTCTCATCTATGCCGTAAAACTGTTTCTGCTGAGCCTGGGCACCGATCGGCTCAGGTCTTCATTTCTGCATCAAACTGTTTCGCCATATTTCACGCCTGCTCGAGTGCTGCAGCAGGGCTACAAACAAGTTCCTCTCTCCATGGAATTTCTCAATATGTTCATCAAGCATGCGCCCGTGGATATACCGCCGATAATGCTTAGTTCGCCTGTGGTAGCCGATGCCATGAGCGGCGAGCTAATCAATTATCTGAAATACTTGACGACGCTGTAAGTGGGCAATGCATAGCTAATCGAAGTCGCAATTTAATTGTTTTATTATTATTATTGCAGCACATCCGATGAGAATCTGTTGTTAGCCGTCACAGCTTGTCGCATGTCGAACTATCTGCTGGCCCAGGAAATAATAGCCAAGTCCACGCGTCGCGCGTTGGCTGTGGCGCTGATCAAGCATAAGAACGTGCTCTTTGATGACAGCACTGTGCTCTATCAGCGACGCCAGCAGCCAGAGCACCAGCAGCAGCAGCAGCAGCAGTCACTCAATTCCGCTCGTAAGCGCTCTCGTCGTGGCACAACAACGAAGGGCAAGCCTTCGGGTGGCTGCGCCTCGACGCCTACGCCCAGTGCCATCATTTCCTTTTCGGATTTCTGTGAGACCATACTGCTGGCGAACGAGCAGCCCGCTCTGATCGAGGCCATTAGCGATGCCTTCATACATGCTCTGTGTATTGAGCACAGCATAACGCTGGACGTGGTGCTGCAGCTGTTTCTCAACTACATCGCCTCGCACATTGGCCAGAAGGGCTATCAGACGTCGCAGAAGGTGTTCGTCAACATCTTGCAAGTATATTACTACGATCTGTATGATGTGAGCTCGTCGCTGCAGCCGCATGAAGTTCGCTCTCAAACGCCGCCGCAGCTGGACGACGACTATGATGATGAGTGCAGCAGCTCGAGAGCGCCCTCACTGCACAGTGAGGCGGATGTGCAGTCGTTGTCGAGCTCATGCGCCAGCTCTGTGCCCGATGAGCGTTCGATCAGCGGCCGACAGCAGCGTATCGTGTATGATCAGCTGCAGGACCAGCAGGGCGGCTCGCCTTTTCAGAAGCGCAGCTCAAATGCTTCGTTGTCGCAGCTGCAGCCGGACGGTGATGCGGCGGCCACCAATCTTAAAGGTCTCAAAATACTCTTTCGCATGTTCATGGGCCGCCTGAAGGCTCTGAGTGATCTCATTACTGATCTGCAGTCCGCTGATGTGGAACAGCAGAGCAGCCGCGAGGATTTCCTTAATCTGCGCATGGAATGCATTGCCTATATGGTTGGTATGGCGCCCAACTATTGCAGCAAGCCAAGCGTACGCCAAGTCAACGAACCACTATCGAACAAGCTAGTCTTTGTACCCTATATACCCGACTACAAGCTGCCAGAGGGCGAGGAGTTCGAGCAGCACATCAAAGCCTATATACGACCCATTCCGTGTTTGCTGGAACGACCGCAATACTTGAATCGTTTGCCGCCCTTTGAGCGTAGCGACTTTAGCTATCCCAAGAAGGATGAGGGAGAGTTCGAGGTGCGCTTTACGGGCTGGCACAATGAGCTCTTGACATTGACTCTTAAGATTCAGAGTCTGTTGGCCTCCAGCAAGGTAGATCGCGAGATAATCTCTGAGTTCTTGGCATTCATACAGAAATCGCCGCATCTAATAGGCATCGACAGCTTCTTGGTTATAATATTGCCCAAGAATCTGGCTATCAATTATATGCTGAGCTTCTGTCCCGCCTACTTGTGGCAATATGGCAAGGTAAGCAATGAGTTATAATATATTTTATATAATCTGTACTTCATTGAGTTTGTTGTTTGCTAACAGTCGTGTGGATTTACACCGAAACATTGGGAGTCGCTGCTGCGTAAGATTCTGAGTAAACAAGAATCGCTGCCCAATTGGAAATCACATATTGCAGGTTTGTATGGCCCTTAGTATATTTTGTTTAAAAATAATTATGAATTTACTAAATTCCTCTCGCAGAAATACTAAATAATCTGGTCGCAGAGCTGAGCTTCGAGGAGCTATTGCAATGCTTTCCCAGCGAGGTCATCAAGAGCCGGAATACAGCACAATACTTTGCCAAGGAATTTGCTGAAACATGCGTTTTGTACGAGCACGAACAATTGGTGTTTCAGAAGCCTGAGAAACCGGCAGACAGCAGGGACCACTTACCCATGGATAACATCGATGAGGATAATGTATTCGAGTTGACACTGCGTAAGGCTGTGGCCAAGCAACGCAGCATCGCGCTGCGCTCCATGATTGAGTCGACGGGCACACAGTTGTTCGATGCCACCAGTAATCCTATGTATAATCTATAAGCCGACTAGATTTAGTCTGGATCTGGATTGGTCGGAGCATTCCCCTTTTAACTAGTTGAAAAATTATCATACTTGCAAATTTATAAGATTGATCGATATATAACTAGGAACATAGAAAAAGAAAACAACGTTGTAGTTGCGGCCGAGAGCTGCAAATTTATACTGTATCAGTTTATATATATATATATATATAGCACTATATAACATATACACAATTGAGAATAGTTTTTGTAGAATCTCAAATGAGATATTATTATTAGTTTACATTTTGTTTGACACAAATGCAACATTTCGGACGGTATTTACAACTGTGGATATAAGTAATGATTTACGACGAACTTTTGTAGGTTGTATATTAAAAGTAGGCACTTTTATGCAGTATTCGCTAGTGGCACGCCATATAAAACCAGTTAAAAGTCTGTTAAGTGGTTACAAAAAAAAAGAAACAAAAAACAAAAAAATAATATAAATTCATTTAAGCTGTTATTGAGAACAAACTCTTGAGTTGATTGTTTGTTTTCTGGCACTTGCTTTGTATACACTCCAAGTTCTCAGTTTGAGCAAGCTTTAGTAATTTTAAATATAATATTATATTTGTATTCTAGCTAAATGGTCTCTCTATCTCACACGCAAAACAAACAAACACACTCCAACATCAAGTGATATTTTTGAAATTCTTGCATAAAGTTTAACAATAAAATAACATAAATTGTAAAATGAAGCAATCATTGTATAATTATTTTTATATTATGCTGGCAAGTTCATTGCGCCAGGCAGGAGTGTCAAAAATAATTAAAAATAATAATTATTGTAAAAGTTATGGAGATCTAACTACCAGCTATTAAAGGCCCACCTTCAGTGCGGCACAAATAGTGGGTGAAGATTCTCAGCGAGCCGCTAGGCTAATCAGTTGACTGGAGACGCCGCTGAGCAAAGCATGGCAAACTCGGAGTATAAGCTGGAAGTTGAAGAAACCAAGGAAGATGCAACTACTGCACAGGACAATCAACTGGAGGCAATTATCGTCAGCATTGGAGATTTCGGACGCTTTCAGATTGGCAACTATGCGCTGCTTTGCCTGCCCATCATTTGCAGCACCTTCTATTCCATGTCCTTTGTATTTACAGCCAGTTCTGTGGATCACAGGTAAGCTGCTGTCTATTGAGTTTAAACTAACATTAAGACTATTACAGATGCGACATCAGCGGGTGCGACAGTGGAAATAGCAGCTTCATAGAGCCTTGGTTGAACTTTACGATACCCAAGAGCGACGGCGACTGGGATCAGTGCAATCAATATAAATCGAATGGAAATGATTGCGATGCAGATAATTTTAATAGCAGCCAAATAGTCAGCTGCGAATCGGGTTACAAATTGAAGGATGATGAAGAAACCATAGCCACAGAGGTGAGTGAGTCAGAGATTAAATAAATATCAAAGCAATTGAAAAAGTTTTACCATTTCCACACACAGTTTGGCATTTTCTGCTCCGACCAGTGGCAGCTTTCGATGGTGGGCACAGTCAGCTTCATTGGAGAAATTGTAGGCATGCCCATAGGTGGTTATTTTTCAGATCGGTGAGTTGCATCAAGCATTATCATAGATTTCTACATACTCTTAATGCATATGCCTTTGCTCGCAGCTATGGACGCAAGACGATGCTCGTTGTCTCAGGCGTTTTGAGCGCATTTACAGGACTGGCGCGTTCCCATGCCGTTGGCTATTATAGCTTTCTGTTCTTCGAGTTTCTGGCCATGTCTGTGGGTAGCTCACTATTTCCCATTGCCTTACTGCTGGCTGTCGAACTAGTGGGATCTAAGCAGCGCGTCATGGCTGCCATGGTCATCTCCTCGACCTACGGTCTAGCCGAGGCGGCACTAGGCTATTTGGCCAGTCTTATACGGAGCTGGCGTGTGCTGTTACGCGTCATCTACACACCGGCGCTGCTGCATCTGCTCTTCATCTGCTATATGTCAGAGAGTGTGCGCTGGCTGTTGAGCCAATCTAAGGAATTGGAGGCTGTTGAGATACTACGGCACGTGGCATTAGTAAATCAGCGGGAAGTGCACGAAACGGAGCTCAGTGATCTGGTGCGCCATAATCGCAAGGTGTTATCCCAAACACGTTTAGCTGGGGGTCACTACAGTGTTCGTCAGATCTACGATGCACTCGGCCAGCGTACTGCCACCTGCTGTTTGCTTTGGCTAACCAATATATTTATAGCCATGGGCTTGACTCTGAACTCTATTGAGTTGCATGGCAATAAGTTTAATAACTATAGCTTGACGGGCCTAATGAAGTTTCCGGGCATAGTGCTTCCCATGCTGCTAATGCAACGCGTTGGCCGGCGCTGGACAATGAGTCTCTGCCTGAGCACTTGCTCCATATTGCTATTATTAATGGTGGCACTGGCCAATGGTGAGCGTGAGAGTGAGAGTGCTCAGCTTGTTATTATAATATACTTCATCTATGATCTCTTTTTAGATTATCCAACTGTGTCGTGGTATCTGTTCTTTCTGGCTCAAATGGCCAGCACTGGCAGCTATATGGTACTCACTTTCTTTACCATCGAATTGTTTCCCACTAGCTGTCGCAGCAGTCTAATCTCCCTCTGCTTTCTAATGGGTGAAATTGGCGCCATGTTGGCGCCAAATACTCTGCTCTTGGTAGGTTGCTATCGTTGCTGGAATGTTGCATTATTAACTCGATCTGATTTAGATATCCTATTACAAATATACGCCACACTTGCTGTTCGCTGTGCTTGGTATTCCCTGCTCAGTTTTAAACATGCTTTTGCCTGAAACTGCGAACAAAACGCTGCCGACGACCATGGAGCAGGCCTGCGCCCTGGACAGCAATCAGGCGATGAGACACTCAGTTTCAAATTCAGCTGTCTAATCAGTTAGAGAGGCAATGTCTGGTCATGTTTGGGTTCAATTGCCTGTTGTAAATATCAGATTGCCTATCAATGAATGACATGCAAAAATATGAAATTGAATATATATATTAGAAAGTCGAGTACTATTCGATTCATATTTGTTGTAACAAGATAATTGCCCGCAAATGACGCCATGTGAAAAGTGCTCACTGTGCTGAATTAGCTGGTGCATTCCTCTTTCAACTAGTTGGCAAATTATCATATTGTCAATACAGATAGATTTATTGATATTTAATGCTGGGAACACAAAGTCCGTTCAGAGATGCCTAATTTGTAGTCTAGAAGTTTGTTTATAGTTATGTGTGTGTCTAGCAGCCTCTCCAAAAACAGAAATGCGATATCATCGAACATTACTTATAATAATGGGGCACAGAAACGATTTACGTCCAACTTGTCTTGCTTGTATATTAAAAGTAGTTAGTTTTTTGCACTATTCACTAATTGCAGGCCATATAAAACCAGTTAAAAACTTGTTAAGTAGCTGAAAAACGAGAAAATCGTTTGAGAACAAATTCTTTATTTCAATTTGGTTTCGTTGTGGTTATATGATATTCCATTTGTATTTTTAGCTAAACAATCTCACTATCTAGTATATAATACATTTTCAATTACTAGCTAATCTTATCATTTCATATTCGTATATCAAGAATCATTTATTATACAAGCTGGAAGTGAAATGTACTATTTCCTTAATCAAACCAGATTTATATTGCAATAAATTAATACAGTGATTTATCATACATGCATATATCATTTAATATTGCCAAAAAAACTAAACAATCTGTTCATAATCTATACATATGTAATGTAGCCAAAACAATATGAGAATTGCAAATTATTGATGTTTCAATAATTGCGTGGCCTTAGTTCATATCTAGATTAATGGAAACTGGTCAAAAGCTGTTAAAGAATCTTTAGAATCTTATTTGTAATTATTGATAATAACCCACAAAAAAATAAATAAATATACATATGTATACAATAAAACAATTCATTTATCGCATCAACAGCAGCTATGCGTAGCAGACATTTTGGCGGGGGCGACAAAACATTGCCAACAATTGTAATTTGTCAATATATAGTCGATATTAATCAATTGGTATTGAAGCCATTTATTGGTCTTCGGTGCAGACAGGCAACAAAAAAAAAAAAATGAACTACGAAATCGGCCAGACTACGCGATAAGGTCAAGCGAGATAAGAGCAGCCCATTGAAGCCATGTGTGTAGTAAAAATGCCGGAGAGCGGATCTCGTACGTGTCGTAATCATGCAGAAGCGAATCAAAACAGAGCACAAAACTAACGAAAGAGAGAGGAGACGAAAAAAGAAAACACAAGACCGAAAGTAAAATAGTCTTTCAAAATATTTTAGGTATGTTTCAGAGAAAACAGAAATAAAATACATTTTTTTTAAATATATTTGAGATAAAATTTAACATATAAATATAAATGTTTAAGTAATTTTTACGTTTCGAAATATAAATGTTTTCTTTATTATTATTATTAAAAAAATTAAATATTTTAAATTTTATTAATATTATATATTGTAGTCTTCCGATAATAATATTTAAAAATTAAATGATAATATTTTTAAATTTTATTGAAATATTTATAATAATTATTTTATAATCCGTAATTTTGATCATTAATTAAAAGTTAAAGAATAAAGATTAGTTGTGTAATAATACGTACAAATAAATGAAATGTTTCATATTGCGTTACATATACTCTTAGGGTAGTGTATATAGTTTAACCTCAAAGACAACTGGTTGATGTGATGGTCGCACCATAGTGAATCAGTCAATGATCGGCAATGCTCAGCGTCGGACGCTCCAGCGTGGCGGAGAGACGCGTGTGTATATAAATATATACGAATTCATATACGTATTTTGGGCTATAAAAAGCTCCTCTTCGAGGCATATTAATAAAACGCTCGTAATCGGCAAACAGATAGAAAGTGCATTCAAACACGTGGATAGCAAGCAGTTTTTATTGAAATAAGGGAATTGAAACCCATTTAGCATAATCGCGCGCACATGTTGGACGAAAAGCGAAGTGTAAATGGCACAGCCTCAGCTGTCGTTGATAGTGAGTGTGCGACTACGTCCAATGGCCATCTCGTTGGACCGGATACTGGGGCTGGGAGAGTGGAGGCAGCCGCCGATGAAGATAACTCACTGGATGCCATTCTGGTGCGAATTGGGCAATTTGGACGCTTTCAGTTGATCAACTATGCTTTATTGTGTGTGCCCATGGTGTTCAATGCGTTCTTTTCGATCTCATACGTGTTTACTGCCAGCACAGTGGTGCACAGGTAAAGTGCTCTCAGTGCTCTCTTAACTCACGCACTCTGTTGCTCACTCTCTCTTTATCTAAAATTGATATGCTCTTTAGATGTAATATCACACAGTGCGACAGCCCGGGCAGCTTGTACGAGGAGCCGTGGCTGAACTTTACAGTGCCTTTTAAGAACTCCGCTTGGGACTCCTGTAGTCGTTATGTGAGCATACCGGAGACCGAATCTTTGGCCTTTAGCGAGCCCTCAAGTGATTTTTGTTTAGCTGAATATTTTGACAATAGTACAGAGAACTGCGGCACAGATTTCAAATTTCGTGATGAAGAGAAAACCATATCCACAGAGGTAAGCACAATAAATTTCTATATTTTATTCAAATGGATATCAAATCAAATTGAAATATTTTCTATTAAAAATATATAAATAAAGTTTTCACGTTTTCTTATAAGGCATTCTACAAGGTGCAATTCAAAAGTTCCAGGAAAATTTCGCGCTTTCTAGTGACGCCATCTGTCTGAAAATTTTATCGTTTGATTGTCTATTTCTCTGTCATGTTGTGTCAAATTTTCATGACATTCGGACGTATAGAAGCCGAGATATCGCGCTAAAAGTGACAGTACTTTTGTTGTGTCCGTCGAACAAAGAGCGAACATCAAGTTTTGTTTTAAACTTGGTAAAACATTTACCGAAACTCATCAAATGATGAAAAAAGTTTATGGCGACGATTGTCTATCCCGTAGCCGCATTCACGAGTGGTTTAAACGTTTTCGCGACTTCTACTTGTTCGGAAAACTTCATTTGGCAATGAAAGGAAAACGGTATGCTGACATTGATGCTATTCAAAAGGCTTCGACCGCCATACTCAACGCCATACCGAAGGATGACCTAAAAAAGTCATTTGATAATCTTCTTGATCGTGCAAATCGTTGTATTCAGTCCGAAGGGGACTATTTCGAAGGCGACCAATAAAATTTTTGCCAAAGAAAATCTATTTTTTATTTTTTTTTTATAAAGTCCTGGAACTTTTGAATTGCACCTTGTATATTTATTTATTTTGCATTATTAATTTCATTTAATTGGAATTAGTAATATATACATATAAGTATGTGCTGCACTTCTAGGAATTTTCTTTGCGTATCTGACTTTATAAACAAATTCCTTAAATTGCACTTAAGTATATATTCACAATTTTTATATATATGCACATGTTTAAAAATTGGTTTTTCCTTTTAAAAAGAAGAATCGTGCTTTTTGCCCTGTTTGCTTGACTATATAAAGTCTAATGTAATTGAAAACAAATGATAAGCAATTTTTGTTCGTAATGTTGAAGTATCTATCTAATCTTATTTAGTTTTTTTTTTATTTTTTTTATATTTAGTTTTTTTTATAGAATAGATAGATTAATTATTTCGCTGCGACTTAAGCTAGTTTTAGAACTAATGCTAGATTAAAAATCATTTATTTGTAGTTTTTTAATAATCAAAAAAAAAAAAAAGTTCGTTTTTTAAATTGTATTTTCAAATTTGTATTTAAATAAATAAACAAAAATATTATTGTTTTAATTTTTATTTATTTATTTAATTATTCAGTTCAACATCTTTTGCGCTGACGAATGGATGCTCTCCATGGTGGGCACTATAAATAATGTGGGCCAATTTGTGGGCATACCTCTGGGTGGCTATTTTGCAGATCGGTAAGTTAATCATATAATCCAAATCTGTATAAATGAATAATAAACGAATATATTTTTCAGCTATGGTCGTCGCACTATGCTGGCCATTGCTGGAGGTCTGAGCGCTCTAATGGGCATCATACGCTCATTATCCACGAATTATGCTATGTTTCTGTGCTTTGAGTTCCTGGACATGGCTGTGGGCAGCACCTTGTTTCCCACCGCCTTTTTGCTGGCCATCGAGCTGGTCGGGCCGAAGCGTCGTGTCGCCGCTGCTACGATCATCACAATTTTCTATGCCATTGGCGAGGCATTGCTGGGCGTTTTAGCTTCACAAGTTCAGAATTGGCGCTGGTTCCTGAGAGTGCTCTATGCGCCAGCCATATTGCATGTGCTCTTCCTTTGGATTCTGCCAGAGAGCGTGCGCTGGCTGCTCTGTCAGGGCGAGGAGAAACGAGCGGCGGAAGTGTTGAAGAGAGCGGCTGAAATCAATAAACGACCTCTGCCCGAGGCCCAGGTCGATGAGCTGCTCGCCAACAATCGTCAAAAGCTGCAGCAGGCCAATGAGAGCCAATATCCCATCAAGCAGGCAGTTCGCTTCTTCGCCTGGCGCATTGCCAACTGCTGTTTCTGCTGGTTCACCCACACGCTGATTGCGCTCGGATTGAGCCTGAACTCGGTGAATCTGGGTGGCAGCAAGTACAATAATTTCATGTTCAATGGCTTCGTGCAGATTCCGGGTCTGATACTGCCACTGATCATCATGGATCGCATTGGCCGCAGGTATTCACTATGCATCTCCATGCTTATCTGTGCCATTTGCATGGGCGCCTCAACTGCAGTCGGATCGGGTGAGTTTAACGATGCCAAATATATACTTAGGTTTATCACAAATATTTACAAATATTCTCTATATCTCTTTTAGATGACTATGCCGGCTCGCTAACACTGTTCCTCATCGGAAAGCTAGCAATTACGTGCAGCTTTCAGATCTTATATTTCTTTACCTCGGAAATCTTTCCCACAAATGTGCGCAATAGCTTGCTCTCGTTTTGCTCTATGATTGGACGCATTGGCTCTATGCTGGCGCCGCAAACTCCTTTGCTGGTAAGTCTGCTGCTCTCTCTTTATATGTATATTGCTCTAACGCCTTCTTTGCTTTAGGCCAAATACTATAAGCATGCGCCGTCTATACTATTTGCCACCTTCGCCTTGGTCAGCGGCTTTCTGACGCTTGGTTTTCCCGAGACGGCAGACAAAGTGTTGCCTACCACCATGGAGGATGCTCGGGACTTGGATGTAGCGCATCAGCCACTCTCGGATGACAGCGAGGAGCAGGTGACGCCTAGGAAAATGTGTTGATCAAGCTCAGTTCAAGCTTCGACTGGTTGCCAAAGATTTTACAAAATGCATTTCTTGTTGAGTTTTTAATAAGTTTGTACTGTCCGTAGTATTAAGTAAAAGTGTCGACTCTTCTTGTATAGTATTTCTTTTTTATTTTATTTTAAATTATATATAAAACAAAAACTAAATCAAAATGTGCAAGTATATTAAGCAGATTAAGCATGAGTCAGATAAAGTTATTATTGTTTTTTTAATTTTTGTGAATTTCTATTGTAATTAGCATTTAAATAGATATTGTTAACTAGCGTGATTGTTATTTGTATTGCTATTGTATTTAAAATATGTTTATTTATATGCTAAAATTCTTTTTAAGTAATTAAATAAGCTGGCACTGATTGGGTTTTGGTTTCTATTTTAATGAAAGCCTAGATTTTTTGTTTATATGACAACTTCATTTTATTGGGTTTTATTTTAACTATAAAACTTAAAAACCTCTTTTGGACGAAAATTGGCAATAGTAAAAATGTATGTGTGAAAATGTTATAAAAAGTGTGTAAACTGGTGTGAGCTTGATGAATGAAGATCATATGAAGATGTAAATTGTGGGCGTGTGCGTGGCTTAGGTGAAAGAAGTGTACGGTCTGTTACACTCTTTTAAGTCTGTATGTGGAAGGAAGGTTGTAGAGTTTTGATAATCATTTAATGAAGTTGAACGAATTTGCTGCTAAAAATTAAAACATAGAGTGGCGCCATCTATTGTTATATGAGGTAGTTTGGTTTGTTTAGCTGGGTTTCAAACCATTTTGCTAATGCCAAAAGAATGCAATACTTTTTGACAAGATTATCTGTTACTTTTTGCTGTTTTCTCTTTTTGAGAGCATGAGATTTAACATAGTTAAAAACTATCCGGGTTGGCTGCAGCACGAAACAAACTGTGTTTGGACAAAAACGTTTACAATAGAGTGGCGCCATCTATTGTTATATGAGGTAGTTTGGTTTGTTTAGCTGGGTTTCAAACCATTTTGCTAATGCCAAAAGAATGCAATACTTTTTGACAAGATTATCTGTTACTTTTTACTGTTTTCTCTCATTGAGAGCATGAGATTTAACATAGTTAAAAAATATCCGGTTTGGCTGCAGCACGAAACAAACTGTCTTTGCACAAAAAGGTTTACAATAGTATTTAATTTCCTGGCCTCTTCTATGGAATTGCAGCCAAGATGCAGCTCAATAAACTTTATGTTGTTCAGGCGAAAACGTTGAGGCAAATCATGCTTGGTACATAAGAATCAGTGAACATGGAGTGAGACCTTCAGGTGCCAAAAATTGGAAACCAAATCCAAGAGTTGGCCAAAAACTGCCTGGAAAGACTAGATTCTCACTGAAGCCGCCTGGATAAGCGTCTAGGCATTGCACTCCCAAGATCTGATAGCCACTGCACTAGAGCTAGGAGAAAACTCAGACGTCACAGACCTCAAGACCTACAGGACTGGGTCTTGACCTAAAATCTATTAAATATGTCCTCGAATTTTACCTGTTATACCTGTGTTACCTGCGTTCGTTATCTAACTTAAATATTTATTTTATTTTATTTTATTTTTATTGTTATTTTTAGGTGTAGAATCTATACATTTACAGCCAAATGCCATAACGTAGTATGAGGATTTCAAATGGAGATAGTCTTACTGACGTCCAATCGTCTTGGTAAAACCTTGCTGTATAAGCCGCCTTAAAGGTCTGGCAGCGAGTAGACCTCTTGCGAGCAGGCTGCGGTGTCTCTGTAATCTTTCACTGTACCTGATTGTTTGCCTTCCAATCTGCTCTTCAACTGTATGCAGTTTTCCCTTAAATATATTTTTATTTAATTTATGTTTAGATTTAGTTGCCTAAAAGCTAGCGGAAGAATAATATGTAAATATTTTATCATATAAAAAAAGAAAAGAAGAATTTATAGCTGTATATTATTACAATTTGATAGCCAATTGTATTATATATTATGTATTTTATTAATTTATTTATTTTCTATTTATTTTATTTCATATTTAGATTTTTTTTAGGCTACATTTTATTTAATAAGTGTTAATTCGTATTTGAACTTTAAACCCAGGTAAATTGATATTAACATTGATAATTGTATGTAAGCATGATAAACGAACTTTGAATTCGAAAAATAGTTGCTATAGATTGCTAAAATTGTTGCTCTGCTGCAAACTGCGCCACAAAAAACAGGTCAATATTAATTTAGTCAATGAATTTTCAATGTTATTAATTAATTCCACTTTCAATCAAATCAATTGCTTATACTATATAGACACACTCTTAACCTAACCTAATCAAATGTAATGTCAAGCGCTGAACACATTAGACAATTGATTTCATTGATAACTCTGGTGTAGAGGCCAGCTACTTCCGCTGAGCACTGATATTGTTGATAGAGCTGGAGCCTTTACAAAATTTGCACAAGGTGCGACAATAGAATTATCGAAGGCAATAAACTAGTGCATTTACAAGAAATGAGAAATAATGAGTCTTGGCCGAACACACCTTGAATGTCGGCTAGAGCTTTAGAAGATTGCCAAGATATTTGTAGAGTTCATAAAATGGCATTTAATGGGTGAATTTGATGAGAGTGTGGCAGAGACAAGAGGTCTTCGTGCCAATGGGCCTTATCGGACGTGGCTTGTTGACATGCTGTCAACTTACGCACATCGATGATATCGACGATTCGTAACCTTAACTGCTTTTGCGAGTCAGTTTAGTTGGAGAACGCGAACAGTCGCTGACGGACATGAGTGCGGACTACGAGAGCAACTACTTTATGCGCAGTCGGTTCGTTGCAATTTGGCAAAAAGAAAAAGAAAAACACAACAACAACAAGCAGTTAATACGATAATTGCTCATAAAATCGACTTTTATTCACAGCAAAGTGCGCGATAAGCCACCGTTGTGGGACTCATTCCAAGACCCGCCAGCGAAGCGTACAAGCGGCTCCGATGCCTACTGGAAAAAGTTGCAGTTCTTTCTCAAGCTCTTCAAACTCTTCGTCTATCTACTGGTATTTGCCGTGATCTTGGCCTCCAGCGTGGCGGCCAATCTGATTTATCTCTATATGGCGGGCAATACAAATGGCGATACAGTGGTGCAAGTGTGCACCAAATACCGTAAGTAAAGGCCAGGCGAAGCTCCAAGTAATAAGCTGCTTATTCTGTCTGTCCCTTGCCCTTGTCTGTCTCTGCATGCAGTTCTGCTCGATGGTCAGGTGATGGCTGTGCGCAGCAAGCTGGAACAAATTGCTTGGGTCTGGGCGCTGATCTTTGCCTTTGCCGCCCCCGAGCTGTTCACCTTTTTGCGCGCTCTGCGCATCTCCATGTTTAAGCGCGAACAGCGACCCAGCGGCCTGGAAGTGGCGCTCGTGAGTAATCTATTGTAGTCAAAAGATTGACAAGCTTAAAGTAAGTGTTGTTGTGGTTGTTGCTAATCAGGTCACACTGTTTGAACTGCTGCACGTCATCGGCTTGGCCCTGCTCACCTTTACCGTGCTGCCGCACTTGGATGTGACGCGTGGAGCGATGCTCGGCTGCTGTGTATGCTTCATACCGGCACTGCTCAGTGAGTGCTAACACATCTAATGACTACCATCTTCCATCTCCCATCTAGCATCTTATCTGATTGCCTGACAGCAATTAAATTGATTGCCATTCGTTTTGCTTAACATTTTGTCTCAGACCTGTTGACTGGCACACGTTTGCAATGGAAATCTGGGGATATGCTTGTCTACGGCGTCTCCATATTGGCTATTGTGTCACAGAGCAGCGTCTTTCTCCTCTGGCCGGCCATGTCCGCTCAGCTGGAGGTCCAGCTGCTGGCCATTCCATTGCTATTGGTTTCGTTTCGCTGGTGGGAGAACTTTGCCAATACGCACGAGGCGATAGGTGAGTGAACTTGCTGATTGAGTCAGCGTACAGTGGGACAAGATATGAGAAAAGTGTGTGTGATTGACTTAATGTGAATTTATATAATTTTTTTATTATTTTATTATGCAGCGTTGTAAAAATTCGCTCGTTTTGGTTTTAAATATATGTATAAATAAATATATAAAAAATTAAATAAATATAAATATATTAAAAATTTATTTGTATTTATTTATTTTTGCTGTATATTTATTTATATACCTATTCTTTTCGTTACATATTTTAATATATATATATATTTAATAATTCATGCTTTATATATACATAAGTTTTATATATTTACATACTCATTTATAAAAATTATTATATTTATTTTTTTATACCCTGAACCCATTGAAAATGGGAAATCAGGGTATAATGGTTTTGTTAAATGTATGTAACAGGCAGAAGGAGGCGTGGCAGACCCCATAAAGTATATCTATTCTTGATCAGGGTGACGAACTGAGTCAATTTAGCCCTGTCCGTCTGTCTGTCTGTCCGTCCGTCTGTCCGTATGTATGAACGCGTCGATCTCAGAACCTATAAGAGCTAGAGATTTGAATTTTTTTTTGGAGGTCCTTGTATAGCAGGCCAGATCAAGTTTGTTTCAAAGAATCGATAACTTATACCGTTTTAATGTTATCGATTAAAAACCTTATCGAAATGCAGTTTTTTAATTCTATCTCTAACATATTTGGAGCTAGAGTCTCCAAATTTTGCAATTAGTTTCATTTATATTTTATACAATTTCGGTTTTTGTTATATTTTGGATATTGGTTCAAAATTTTTGAAAAATTTTCAAATTGAGTTTTAGTTGCAAATGTAGCTAATATGTGAATGATTTTGCGATTTTAGGCAATTGACAAATATTCAATATAATATGTAGATCATACGCTGAAAATTTCATTGAAATCCATTAAGTATCATAAAAGTAATTAAACAAAACGTTTTGTCAATTGCGACATGTGACCAGAAACCCACCCCCGTTTTCATTTTTTTCATACATGTGCACACATACATTCGAATGCAAGCATTCTTATCTGTTCTAAGAATCAAAACACTTACAGCTGACTGTTTGAATTTTGTTATAATTCTTAGCTGCCTTTAGTCTCAAATTTGCTACTGCTTGTCCAAGCAGTGCAGTGGCGGTGTTGTTAGAAGCGGTGGACGCCGTGCCGTGCGCGCAGATCTGGGATCGAGCGCAGATCGATATCGGCGTCATATATTTTTATGTCGTATTTTCTTATTTTTTTTATTTTTTTCTTTTATTAAATTATTATTACTCTTTAAAAATTATATTATATTCTTTAAAAAAAAAAAATGCTATTTGATTGTGAAAGTGCAAGATTAGCAATTTAATTAAATTTTGTATAAGTTTGTAATATATACAAGATACGGAATATATTTAAAAACGCAGATCGGACGGGGTTCAGGGGATCTCCTAGTCGGGTACCCCCGACTAGAGTTTTCTTACTTGTTTGATTGAAGGATTGTGAGAGAGGGAAATTTGTGTAATTTATAAATTTTGAGTAATGATTTTCTATAGAATGTTTTCGAAATATTGAGAATAATATTTATATATACAAATTATGCAGTTTATTTGATGTATTATTATTATTATTATTATTTTTATTTTTATTTTTATTTTTATGTTTATTTTTATTTTTATTTTTATGACAATATTATTTTTTTTTTTTTATTTGATGAAATATTTACAGCTTGTTAGATTTAGATTTAGATTTAGATTTAGACTACAGCACTCTTACTTGTTTATTATTTTTTCTAAGTTAAAAAAAAAAACCATTAAAACTGTGGGACAAAGTAACAGCTACATTATACAATACATATTTGCTTAGTTTCTTAGATGCTGAACTTTTGTTATTCGATATGTAAATGAAAGAAAAATAGTAGTGCGACTGAAATGTTGGACAGCAAAATGTTGAAGCAGCACCGCCTTTTTGCTTCTCCATATCAACTGACAAACCACATATATTTGATATATATATATATATATATAAGATTTGCCAATTGTTGCTGTATTGGCGGTGTTGCTGGATCTACATATGGAATTGACTCTGTTCATATGCAGCATTCGCACGCATGTTGCACTCCTCTCGCGGTCTCCATCCAACGGTTAATGCATATACGCCGATTTGCTTATATGAAACTAAACTATGTCAAACCCAAAGTTTTCCACAATTCCAGAAGTAAAGTCAGCACATGGATAATTTCGTTCTACTCCTGGATTAGAACCGGGGCTCTTCAACTGCCAGGTCGGATGCCTTGCTACTGAGCCACACCCGGCTCCAAATCACAGTAAACTTATATGCCATATAAACTACGTGGGAGCATCAACAAAATTTTTTTCTATATATATTTTTTTTTAAGTTTTTTAAATCCGAAACGGGATTTGAACCCAGGACCTTAAAACTGCTCTACGAAGGGGCAAAAAACTGGCCGGATCCCTTGCCACTGAGCCACACCCGGCTCCAAATCATAGTAATCTAATATTCCATATGAACTGAGTGAGGAGAACATAAAATATATATTTTTTTTATATGTACGAGATGGGGATTTGAGCCTAGGCTACATGTGATCTATGAGAATTGAGCGGGGTAAGAAATTAAAAATGGATTTTAGTTTTTTAAAATATTTCCAGTTTTTTTTTAATCCAAAACGGGATTCGAACCCAGGACCTTATAACAGGCTAACAGCCTACTGCTCTACGAAGGCAAAAACTTTATTCGTTTTGAAAAATCTTGTACTTTCTCAAGCAGATCAAAGTAGGCGTTCATTTGACTGTAATAAAATATAATTTTAATTGAATTTAAAATAAAATATATATATTTATCTTTATATCCTACTAATTTTGTCTGTTGTTAATTTTGTCTAGACCTATAAATGTTAAATTCTTTACGGTATTGCAATATACCCTACACTGTTAATAGGTATCAGCAACTCTCTCTCTCTTCCTCTGTCTCTGTCTCCTCTGCTGATCTTTTCAATTTATCAGCTGTCCTGAGCATATTTGTTGTTGTTGCTGCCTGTCGCAGCTGACAATTGATGGATGTCTTTTAATGACCTGAACCCATTGAAAATGGGAAATCAGAAAAGAATCAGGAAGAAAACTAATTGTTGTTATATGCACATATATATAAAAGAAGCGTAAAGTGATTTGAGTATCGCATCTTCGCAGGGTTCAGGGTATCTCTTAGTCGAGCAGTCTCGACTAGAGCACTCTTACTTGTTTTATTATTAAATAATTCTAAATGATATTTTTCTTCATTTTCAATTTATATGCTCAACTGCAAGAAAGTAATGCAAGACGTATTTTTGTTTTAGAAAGTTGTTTTAAGAAATGGTTAATAAGGTATATTACGTATAACATAGATGTAGTCATATTAACTGGATTAATGACATAGGTATTCAATTTATAATATAATTTTAAGAATATTTCTTTGTGTAGATTTTCGTTCAACTGCAGTTATTAATGCAATATTTCGATATTTTCTAGCGTACATCATCCGTAATATACGCTGCACACGCTCTCGCTATCACACCTACCTCTATTTGGCACCCATGAAAATTGTGGTTTTTGGTTTGATGGGTTTCCTGTTGCACGGCGAAAACTTCTTTGACTATTTTACGCTGTTCTTGAAGGCGTGGCAGTCGCATTCCATAACCGTAACGGTAGGTGCTGCTCATTAGGCAGCAGATACGCTAGCGTTCAGTTCAACTGTGACTTTGCCCAATTGTTGACATTCCAGTATACGGATGGCTTGCTGGATACGGTACATTTGGCCAACGGCAGCTCATCTATCACGCCCACGCGACTCGCTCAGTACACGCTGCAGTCGAATAGCAGAGCTGTGGTCTACGCATTGCTGCTGCAGGTGGCCGCCGCCTATCTGTGTCACATTTTTGGGAAGTTCGCCTGCAAGATTAAGATTCAGCACTTCAGCTATGCGCTGCCGCTGAACCTGGCTGCACCGGTGACTGTCTGTGTGGCCACCTTGCTGGCCCAGATGCGAGCCAGCGATTTGTGTTCGCTGCACAGCCTGATGCCGGGTTACTTGACGCTGCAGGCATTGGGCCAGGATCTACGTCAGCTGGGCGCACTGAGCCTGGAGTATGCACTGTGGCTATGGCCCCTCTGGTGGCTGGCACAAATCTGGACGTGCCTGCACATCTGGCAGCCCAGAAATGACAAGAACGCGCCCACCGAGAAGCTGTACGTATGTCCTTGGTATTGCGGCCTGCTGGTGGATCAGTGCTCCATGATGAATCGTCGCATACTCGACTGGAGCGACGAGTATTTGGCCATACGGGTAGGTAGCTGTCAACTGTCTCTCAAGTACATGGGTCGCCAGTTATATTTACTCTTTTCATATATAATAATATTCTGAATAATTGATGAGTTTTTGGGTAGTTAGTTCCACTGCCTGCTCTAATATATAATAATAATAATATTCCAACTAATTGAGCTTAACGAATCAAATGTGATTTGCATTTGTGTGTTAATGAATTATTTTAATCAGGCGCGAACATCAATCACTTAGTCAGGTCGTAGGCGTCGACAGCCTTGCTTGGCTTTTACTTCTGACTTTTCCATATTCCACATACATATAAATATATATATATATATATGTATATATATATATATATATATATATATTTATAAATTTATATATATATATGACGCAGGACTTTTTGACTGTGTCGTGTTTGCGCTTCAACTGTTAGGCAATGTAATTAAGTTAAATGACGGGGAAACTGTAAAGTTCTGTGAATGTCTGTGTGTGTCTACCCTTTTGCCACATACATATATTTATATACGTACACACATATGTAAACATATGCATTTGTAGTAAAATTTTTCGTAGTTGTAAACTTAATTAAATGTGCTACAAATTTTGGTGTGGCGTGCGGCGCCCTAAAAAGCATAACAGAAATACGCAAAACTAATTAAAAGCCAAAAACGTAGCTGTTGATTTTGAAGATTATAATTTCGACTGCCAGGCAGATTGAATTCAACTAAGTTAAATAAAGTTCTCTAAGGCAACCTTATAAATATTGTTAAATATATATATATATATATATATATATATATATTTTCATTGCAGAGCGATTTGACAACACCCAGAGATCCAGTTGTGGCATTGGCTGCCGACATCAATGCCAGCCGGGATATACAGGAGCAGGACAAAATACCGCAACTGATTGTCTGCGCAACAATGTGGCACGAGACCGAGGAGGAGATGATGGAATTTCTGAAATCAATTGTACGCTTGGATGAGGATCAATGCGCACGGCGAATGGCAAAAACGCATCTAAACGGTGGCAAAGCGGATGACGAATACTATGAATTGGAAAGTATGTAAATGTGTCAAGTGCAGTCTGCTGAACTCTTACCAAAAAAAGAAATAGAAGCAAGTTATATACAGCTGTGTTCATGAAAATAGTAGTGCGAGTAAATTGTTGGAATAACTTGAATACAATTTAAAGCGAGTATTCCGATTAACATATAGATATATTTTTGTATACATATTTAAATTGTTTTCAAAATCTTATGTTTAATTATGTTTAAATTTGGCTATCAGTCGCACTACTATTTTTATGAACTCCTACCAAAAAAGAAAGAGAAACAAGTTATATACAGCTGTGTTCATAAAAATAGTAAAGCGAGTGAAATGTTGGAATAACTTGAAAACAATTTGAAGCGAGTATTAAGATTAACATATAGATATATTTTTATATATATATTCAAATTGTTTTCAAAATCTTATGTTTATCACAAAACTTGGCTTGTCCCTCACATCAGTCGCACTACTATTTTTATGAACACAGCTGTATATTTATTTCGAATTTTGCATAAGCGAAACGAATCAGCGACCTGGGTGCCCCGACTGTCGCTGGCAGGCGACTGTCCTGCCATGCATTGATATGCATATGGCAAATGTATTTGCATTGGCTTTGCCCAGTGAAATTAGAATTTTCTGCAAGTCAAATACAGCTGCAGCGGCAGCTGTGCAGTTTTGTTAATATTTATAGCATTTGGCGTCTTCATTTCCGGCTTGGCCAGCCAAAATGGCGTCTAGCCAAGAGAGCGCACTCTAGTGTACATGCCAGCATATAAATTTAGTTGACTTACGACTATTAACACTCTCTAAATTGCGCGTGTAGCCAACATTTTCTTCGATGATGCCTTCGTGCTGGACGACAAGCAATGTCAGAATAAGAGAAATCCTCCATTAAATGAGTATGTTAAGACGCTGACACGCACCATAGACAAGGCGGCATTTGAGATCTATGGCGTCAACATCAAAATCAAGCCGCCACTGAAGATTGAGACGCCGTATGGAGGGCGTCTGGTGTGGACTCTGCCCGGACGCACCAAGATGGTGGCACATCTGAAGAACAAGGATAAGATTCGGCATAAGAAGCGCTGGTCGCAGGTCATGTATATGTACTATCTGTTGGGCTTTCGCATCATGGAAACGGACAAGCTGTCGGCGCGTCGCAAGGCTGTCATTGCGGAGAACACCTTTCTGCTGGCGCTCGACGGGGATATCGATTTTCAGCCGCGTGCCGTGCAGCTGCTCATTGACCGAATGAAGGCAATCGATGAGCTGGGCGCCGCCTGCGGACGCATACATCCGGTGGGCCGTGGTCCGATGGTCTGGTATCAAAAATTCGAGTACGCAATTGGACACTGGCTGCAGAAGGCCACAGAGCATGTAATTGGCTGTGTGCTGTGCAGCCCCGGTTGCTTTAGCCTTTTTCGCGCTAGTGCCCTAATGGAGAACAGCGTAATGAAACGCTATACGCTGGTCAGCTCGGAGCCCATGAAGATGGTGCAATACGATCAGGGCGAGGACCGTTGGCTATGCACTCTGCTGCTCAAGCAGGGCTCACGCGTGGAGTACTGCGCCGCCTCCGATGCATTCACCCACTCCCCGGAATACTTCAATGAGTTCTACAATCAGCGTCGACGCTGGGTACCCTCGACTATAGCCAACATCTTTGACATACTCGCCGATGCCAGCACGGTGGTCAAGAAGAATAACTCCATATCGACTCTGTATATTATGTATCAGGCCATGCTCATGATTGGCACTGTGCTCGGCCCGGGCACCATATTCCTGATGATGGTGGGCGCCTTGGTTGCCGTATTCACCATCAACATTTGGACGGCCTTTCTGTGGAACTTCTTTCCCATACTCATCTTTGTGCTGAGCTGTGTTTACTTGAAGCAGAAGTTCCAGCTGCTCATTGCATTTGTGATTAGCGCCATCTATTGTCTGGTCATGATGGCTGTGCTCATTGGCATCATCGTGCAAATGCTGGAGGATGGTCCATTGGCGCCAGCTTCGCTCTTCTTTCTTCTAGTCGCTGTACAAATTACCATTGCAGGTGAACTGTGTTCTTCTGCTTTTGTTTTACTTCTGCTAAGCTGCTCGCTTCTCTTCTCTCTGCAGGCCTCATGCATCCTCAGGAGTTTTGGGCTTTGCTGTGTGGCGTCATCTACTACATCACCATACCCTCGATGTACATGTTGCTCATGATCTACTCGGTGTTCAACATGAACGATGTTAGCTGGGGCACTCGAGAGGCGCCTGTGCTGCGGGATGATGGCGATAGCTCGCCCGATGATCCAGATAATTATCTGCCTGGTTGGCTCAATGATCCATTGCTCATTGACTCGGAGCTGGGTGAGGTGTCGCTGTTGGAGCAGCGCTTCTGGAAGGATGTCATCAAGCAATACCTGAAGCCGCTCGAGCTGAGCAAGGAGCAGAAGCAGACCATGGCTGATGATCTGAAGGAGCTGCGAAACATGATTGCCTTCGCTTTTGTCATGGTCAATGCCATTTTCGTGTTGATCGTGTTTCTGCTGCAGCTGAAGAAGGACTATTTGCACCTGAAGTGGCCCATAGATCCTACAGATTTCGTGTCCTTTGATCGGGACAACCACCAGGTGGGCATCTATCGACAGTACAAGGAACTGGATCCCATTGGCCTGTGCTTTGTCATATTCTTCGGCTTCATTTTGGTCATACAGTTCATAGCCATGTTCTTTCATCGCTTTGCCACCATGTCCCAGCTGCTGGCGGCGACACAGCTCGACTGGTTTCGCTCCAACGGACAGCTGAGCGACGAGGATGCTGCCCTCGAGCTGAATGGCAGCGCCGTGCACATCGCTCGTAGATTGCAACGCCCCAAGCGGCTGTTCGATGATGACGATGACATGGATGCTCATCACTATGATGAGCTGGAGCTGGGCCAGGACGACGGCCATCGCGAGAGCTTTGCACGTCGACAAACAATCTGCAGGCTGCACGAGACACGCAACAAGCAGCACAGCGACTACAGCGATCTGGTGAGAAACTTTGAGAAACGTTTCTTCAGCGAGGATGAGCTCAACATGAAGAATCTGCCACTGAGTCGCAAGTCCATTAAACTCTTCCAAGAGCGACGCTCGGTGGCCAAAGTGAATGCAGCTGCCACACCTGGCGGCACGCCCACGCCGAAAACAGGCAAACGACCGCCGCTGGTGGTAAATGCGAAAAAGGTCAGCTTCGGCAGTGCCAACATGCAAGTCTATGACAATGGAGCTCTCGAGCACACCGAATTCTGAATACCCCAAGTATTACTCAAAGTGAATCTGTAAACTATATCAACTATATACTATATCTATATCTACTATCTATATGTAGCTTAAACTATTTGAGTGTAAAACTGAAAGCCCTGCGGCAAAAAAATATAATTAATTGCATTTAATCCGAGTGGCAGTCAGCGAAGCTTACTTCCATGCTGCAAGTAGCACAACGTCTTGCGACTCATTAGCATAATTACAAGACTATGTAGGGTAGAGGGTGGGTGGGGTGGTGCTGGGCTGTGTTGGTGGGTGGCGTCATTCATCAATGTCGCGGCGACGCTTAGAGTTAAGTGCTCCTTGGCTGCGCTTTTTGTGCGCCGAGCGCATAGTTCAGTTCGCCCCTCTGGCTGTAAAATGCAAATCAAAGTGTGATTAGCTCGGATTTGATGAAGTTTCTGCTGCAATGCGCAACTTTTTACTACCTTCTGCATATGAGAGAGTGTGTGTGGGTGCGTGTGTGTGTGTGGACGTGGGTGTTGCATTTAGGTGTTGGCCTAAGTGTTTTATAAGTGAATATTCTTCCTTTTCTATGCTAGCAAAAGGAAAAGAAACTTACCTTCTACTTTGCCAAAGAGGCGCTGGCATTGTGTTAGAGGCGGAGAAGGTGTGTAGGTTATTTAAAAGTCGATGAGCGCTTGAAAAGGAAATGCTGCAGATAAAAGTGCATAACTTGACCGCATCAAGCAGTGGAAGAGACTCGGCTGAAGAGAGGAAAGAATATTTGAAGAGAGAACTGATCGAAGTTAAGATGCTCTTCTGACAGTATTGGATTGTTGCTCTAAAGAGATTTGACTATTAGAATTCAGTCAATAAACTTAAACTATATGAGTTTTTAAAATAGTATTTCTTTTATATAGAATTTGCTAAGTATTTGTATGAGGCTATGATCTAAATACAAAGAAGGTTGAAAGAGAAATTTATTTATTTCAAAATAAAAAAAATAAATAATAAATAAATAATAAACAAATAATAAATAAATAATAAATAAATAATAAATAAATAATAAATAATAAATAAATAATAAATATATAATAAAAAAATAGTAAATAAATAAATAATAAATAAAATTTAAAATTTATTTTTTTTTTTAAATAAAAATAAAAAATAAAAATGAAAATAACACAAAAAAATTAAAAATAAAAAAAATAAAAAAATATTAGTGCATAAATAAATATAAATATATGTAATATAATATAAATTATATATCTCCCTCAAAACACATCACTAACCTAAAAACTCTACAGACTCAATGCCCCAGTTCTCTGCGACATTTTGAATGCTCTCCGGCGGACTTGCGAAAGTCTTAAGCACTTTTTGCTAAAGTAATTAAAATGTAAAGTAAGTAACAATAACAAGAGAGATTCGAATGCAATTAAAAACAATCCCCAACAGTATAAATTAGTGTAATAAACTAAATGAATAAATAAATTTCAAGCTTAACAAAAGTTTTCAGCAAGAACAAAAAATATGAGAATCGAATCGAATTGAATCGCTGCGCTTTCGAACAGCTACAAATCTGGCAAAATATGTATGTAAAAAATACATGGAATATTGATTAGCCTATGGCTGAACCAATTACCTCGCCTGCACCCAAAGTCCACACAAAGTCCAGGCAGTAGCAGTTACCCTGCATTTCGCATTTTGCATTCATAAAATGCAAACAATTTCAAACTTCAATGAGTTTTTGCCTTTGTCGAACACACGAAATGAGCGCAATTGTTGTAAAGAATCGTCAAACGTGAATTTTTGGCTAGTTGCCAAAAAACGTTTCGACTTTTGGCTATTGTTTATTGGCAAGAAAACCCTAAAGAGCTGGCTTTGACTGTGGCTTGGACAGCACGGCGTATGCTTAATATTGTTTTCTATAGCCACAGGCATATAAATTCATGTTTTTCCGAAATTTATGTAGCCCACTTTCTGGTGTACCAGAAAAAAAAATAAAAACATAAAACAAAGTAGCACGGAAATGGCATCGGCCCGTAAAATATAAAATTCGATACAAAAAACTTTGCTTTCTGTTTTGTTGTTGGTACAGTAGAGCTAACAACTATGCAACCGGCAGGCGGCTACATAATTTTGCACTTATCTGACCTCAGGCATTCGCCCCGGCTCTGCTCTGGCTGAGTTCTTTTGGTTTTGTTATTGTATTTTATGGGTTTCCTATGCATTTGCAATTGCCAACAAGGAAACGACAACGACAACGACAGCAACAGCAACAGTAACAAGAACAAAACTATCCTTATATATTCTATATTTTAAATGTCATTTAATTATGAAAATAATAACTCTGAGTTGGCAATTGTTGCTGGCCAGCACAGCTTCTGTTCCAACTTTCGTTGTTTGAGAAAATAATTAAATGAAAGCTGCAGGATATTTGCTGACAATGTGCCCTGATTATGCACGGTGTCCTGTTGTCCTAGCAATTGCTCGCTTTTTGTTGCTGTTATCCTGTTGTGCTGCATTGCCTATCTGTCCGTTCACCCCCATCCTCCTCTTCACTGTAAATAAACAACTCTCGCATTTTTTGTGACTTAATTAAGCTTTTTTTTCCATGGCTGGAAAAGGTTGTATCTCTTGTTGGCGCCGCTTAAATGTCACAATTTATAATTTATATTATAGTAAAATTTTATATTTCATTTTGTAGTTAAAGTTGCTGTTGACTTTTTTTCATGTTTAGTTAAAATTGTGTTAAATGTTTGGCTTTAAATTTTTGTTTTTTTTGGGCAGATGCTTTAGTGTCGCATATAGCAGCTGAGAGGTTTAAAATATATGTATATGTTTTAGATAGATACTTCAGATGGCATTCTTTACTGTTTTATATTGGCATTTATTATTTTTTTAGACTTTTTCACGCAGTGAAGAGAGTACATAGGTTTTAAACAATGTGTGTCAGGCTGATTGGGCGTCTATATTTCTATATTTCTGTCTTATTGAAGCTTATACACTTTGCACTTTCGTCTGATAAAGTGTTAAAATGTCTTGGATATGCTTACAGAATGCAAACCAAATTGTGAATTTGCATATTAATTAGAACATAAATGCTCTAATTTATGGTGGATTTTGAACTAGACATTTAGAATTAGAAATATGTCAATTAAGCAGTTTCTGTTTTAAATGATTTTTATAATTAACATAATTTTAAAGTAGGCTTGTTTTAAATAAGACTGACTTTTTCAATCAATCAAACCTTTGTCCAATCAAACCATTTTTCCAATCATTTAACAAATGGAAATGTCTCTCTAAGCTAGTCTTAGCCGGAAGACTGCTTATTCCACGCCTTGTGAATGTTGTCCACAACGGAATAATCAAAGCCAGCAACGCAGTCAAGAGACCGTGAGATCTCGCCATTAACGAGACATTCGCTGGTTTGGCTTATAGCGAGATCGCAAGGCCTTTTGACTGGCTTCGGTTAGAGTTCTCTTTGGAAAATATTCACCTTAATGTTGAACTTTTATAATTGTTCAGCAAGTTATTAGCGACTGGCTCAATTTGTTAACTGGCATATACAATTCCAAAGCTAGATAAGACATTGCTGACTGTTGCTGCTATCTATGCACCAATTGAAGCTCGCGAAATAGCCAAAAACATTATGAGTCTTAAGATATGATCAGCAAATTAGGTAAGTAAATCGATGTTGACTTCCATCATTGATTGACTCATAAAATATGTGGCAGATTTTTTTGGAAATCCAGAAATACTCATATTCTAACGAATATTATGCAGTCGATTGCATCAGACTGCAACGTTTATACTTGTCTATCTAAGTATAAACCTTGCAGTCTGCTCTCATAGGGTCACATTGGGTTGATTGCGCACATTAATTTGTTAATATTCATATAATTAAAATTTATGAAGTGATTTAATTTTGAGTATTTATTATTGAGCTAAGCCAGCTTTTAATATACAAGCAAATTGTGCTGTAAAAGCATAAAATGTGTTTATAAATATTTTAGTTCTAAGCCATTTTAAGCCTTTAATACACTCAAATAATTTCAGCTAGTCCTTTACATATTATATCTCTGCTAATCTGTTTAAATATATTTTAAGTATTTTATAATATGTTTATCTAGAAAACAACAACACAAATTCCAGCACACAACTGTAAGCAACTGTTTGTCAGTGGCCCTTCTGCTGCTTGTATTTGCCGCTTAATTGAAACATAATTTGTTAACTTCAATTATTCAACATTATGTGGCGCACGCACATGCAATAATGCAGCAGCAGCAGCAACAACAGCAACTGCTCTAGGCAAACACTGAATAGACTGATAAGTGGCAAGTTCTCCCATGTACCATATGATAAGCTGACGACGAGCTGCTCCGTGTTCAAAGTGTAAATGTTTGCCATAATCTAAAACTGAGCTAATGTGAGTGTGTGTGTGTGTGTGCGCGTGTGTGTATCGATGTGTTGCTGTGCCTGTGATTGATAACATTTCTAATTGAATCACAACAAGAGCTACAAGAGGCTTAACACAGAGAGAGAGAGGGAGCGAGCCAGAGAGAGAGAGAGAGAGAGATAGAGATGGTGGGCGAGCTGGACAGTGGGGCTGGGGTTTGGCCCCAACCAATTTTAATCGCAATCGCAAAGAACACTTACAAATACATATGTTTGCGCTTCATTATCAGCAAAGCCTTCAGAGCCGGAGCCGGAGCAGTCCGTCACTTGGCCGGGGCGTGCACGGTTCCAAAACAATTCAAATTCAGTAGAACTCGTTGGGTTTTGCGGTACGGTTGGCTACGCTAGCTCCACGTTAGCAGCGCGTTCTTTCTTCATTTCTTTCAATTCTGTGATAGTTTGATCCTGTACAGGATCAAAAATTAATTAATATATATTATATATATATATATATATAAAAATATTGCTTTCTTAATTACGCTTAAAAATAAATATATATATTGACAAAATGCTGCGTAATAGCTGCAAAGCACTGCGCAACAGCTTTTCAAGCAATACCTGGAGAGCGGCCAGCAACCATGGACCCAGGCAGCCAGTGAGTGCATTAAATATAAATAAAAAACAAATTTATTTTCAATAATAAATAATCATTAACTGTGAAGTGTTTGGTCAACATATAAATTAAAGATATAATTATATATACACAGTCCACACAGTGAACTGCAGCTATCGGTAGATCACATATTTTATATATATATATATATATATATATTTATTTATGAGCTGATGTTTTTATGACTGTTTACATGAATTGAGGCTGCTTTTGTTTTGATTTTCTTATAATCTGATTGTGTCATGACCTGATTTTCATTTGAGTTTCTGTTTTAATGAACTGATGAGCTAGTTATGAAGTCACTGAGTCTATGAGACTGCGAACTGAGTAACTACAAAGCTCTTTTGTTTTATATATTGGGTTTATGAATTCGCTGTGTGGCTCACAGCAGTCTAGAGCATGTACAGGGTGTTCAAGTATACAAAATAAACAGATAGTCATTTTTGACAAGCAAAAGAACATTTATAATTAAAAGGCAATTCCTATTGAATATTCTAAAATATAGTCGCTATCGATAACTTAAACAAATACTTTCAATAGAGCTAGCGTAAAACATATCACTCTTGTTTAGTCACCCCATAGACAATCAACTCATCTGCCACCAACAGCCTCTACACAGTTGTCTTTCGTAGCTCTTATCAATTGCAGCTTAATAGTATTTTGGACTTTGATTTCAAGTGGCAAGCCCAATGCAGAGGCTTAACAAATAGCTCAGAGCAACGACGCAACGTAGGTCAGTGGCTTACTGCCTCAGACATTTGCAATATCTACAAACACAAAAAAAAAGAAGCACTTTAAACAGTTATACGATGTCATATATAATTATGATTAAAATTAATTGCTGATAAGCCATATACATTAGCGAAAATAAAAAGTAGAAATTGATTTAAATACGAGGGAAAATTACTGGGATCATTGAAGCTGCTGACAGAGCCTGCGTGAATGATCAATTGAGCGCTGATTGCTGGCCTGGTTGGCCTTTTTCCCCCACCTTGAAGTATTGTGTTATGCAATGGACTGATTCAGGAATATACCGCACACACTCTCAGATTAGGCATAAAATTTTCCTTGGCACTTAAATTTAATCAGCACTCAATCAGCGCCATAAAAGCGTCAGCAACAATAACAGTCGGAGTGAAAATGTAGTTGAAGATTTCAGTTTGATTTCCTTTCTTTTTTTATGACTAATCGGAGAGGCAACAGCTTGGCATAGGCAATAAGGATGCCTGGGTTGCTTGGGTTGAGCTAATTGAATGGACAGCTAAAATCGATTTATGTTTTTGGGTTAGTGGCGAATGCTGTAAATCATTTGCAGTTTGGGTACGGATTGAAGGACATGCAAAACATACAAATACCAAAAATGGTTGAGGGAGTCCAAACACAACAACATACATATATTGTGTGCATGACAAACTGATAAAATGTCACAAAAAGCATTGTCACAGCACGACAGCTGGCGGTACAGTGCGGCGTATACGTGTTAAAATAAATTGTAAAGTGTAAATATTGTATTTCAAGACTGACGCACGTACTGTCAGAAAAATCAGCTAAAAGAGAGTGAGTGGGCACTGTTGTTGTAGAAATGGCAAGCGGCTTTGTTTGGCCTGTGTGAAATTCAATGCCGTTCGCCCGTTCGTCTTTTACAATAAACTTAAAACCCTTTTAAATATGCATCGACCAGCCCTGGGCAACGGGCAAGGGTCGACAGCTGCATTTGCATATGTCTAAAGTCCGCAGTCCGTCGCAGTCCTCAGTCCGCTGTCCACAGAGTCCAGCGTTGCCTTTGACACTCAAAACGATTTGGCTAGGTCAGGGTCGTCGCTTCGTCACCTCCCCTGGTGCCTAGCCTCGCACTAGAGTATGCCGGCGTCATAGTCGCCCCACTTTGACACGTGTTGGCAGTTATGGGGCAGCTAGTCGGCAGTGTGTGCGTGTGTGCGGTACATCATAAAAAGGCGACACAGTGGGGTGAATGAAAAACATGGCGTAGCGTAACAAGCGTAAAACATGACAAAAAAAAAAGAAAGGAAAAATATAACAAGCGTCCAAACAGCGTAGAATATTGTGTAGAGAGAATCAAACAGCTGTTGTTATTTATTTTTCTTTTCGCTCTGCGTACTGTAGCTGCTGGGAAACGTTTTCTAATAGAACTTTAGCATTTCATAATAGCTGCCGCATGAGTTGGCTAAACGATGACCCTTCAAATAAATATGTGATATCTCCATGGATTTTTGATAGGTTTTTCAATGATATTTAATGGAGCTTGGATAGAAACATATTAGAGATTGGAGCTGGCTTCTATATTTAATTGTATGATCAATAATCTCTTAAATTTTTTTGATATTATATAATATTAATATATATATTTATAGATAAGTGTTCTACCTTTAAGGCAACATAATCTAAACAGAAATTAATTAAATATATTTTTTTTAAGATAACGAACAAAAAATAATTAAATATATAAAACTCTCACAGATAAAGTTCAACAAGTTTTCTTGATATATTTTAAGTGAAGATCCGGTTTAGTAGGCTTTGAGCATGGTAGCACCTAAGTTTTCTCTTAGTTCTAGCAAATCTTTGGGTTTCAGTACCTAAACGCCTAGCCAGCATCTAGTCTTGGTATTTTTTAGCCTCCTCTTGGATATTGTCTTCCATTTTGTACACCAAGAGGTTAATGAATTTCTTTAATAACTTTATTAATTTTAATTTTATCTATTAAAATATTTACCTCTTTCACAATTTATTCACTATTCCTTCAACTATTCCACAGTAAATTTGTATATTTATATATATTGCTCGGTAAACTATGCCACACACTTTTCCCATTCGCATGCATTGGCCATAACCGTGTTTTTTGTTGTTCTTTCTACCATTTTATTGCCCGTTTTATGGGTTTCGTCTACGCAGGGTCATAAATTATGCGAGCAAAGCCAACTTTTTGGGCAGTCAACAATTTAATTGCTTGATAATTAGATTTGTGAGAGTGGCAAGTGTTAGACTCTCTTTGCACAGCCGACAGTCTGGAGCAGCTAGAACAACTGTTATCAAATATGAAAGCAAAACATGCCATGCTCAACATTTTGATAATAAACAATTAACAAATTGCTGACCAAACAATGGCTCAAGGTTAGCTCTGTTTAGATATGGCAGCGTGTTGTATTCAACAAATATTTTTTGGGTGTTATCAAATAGAAAGAGGCGAGACGTTAGTACTTGTAAAGTGTGAAATATTATTTGTATAATAACAATTTAATTTCCATGAATATAAGACAAATCGATACTAGACAGACAATTGTCTGAACTTTTATTGCTGATATTTATCGGTTGACAGGCTAAATATAATCATAAGAAAATAAACTGAGCAAATGATTATAAGCAGAGAAAATGGCAAAAGTAAATGTCCAAAGTAAAATACATAAATAGGCAAAAAATAAAATCACCTTGTGAGCGCTTGAACATTTTTATGAACTGTATTTACAGCTGCGTCAGCTGTCAGCTTTATAATGTTGACAGTTTCATGTAAGAAAATAAAAATATTTACGCCTCAATTTAATTTACAGTTCAATTGTACAGTAATTGGCATTGAATGTGCCTTTGCCTTTGCCTTTGCCTTTGCCATTTGCCTTTGAATGTGCCGTTGCCATTGCCAATGCCATTGCCTTTGATTTCGTTATAAAATATGTGAACATAAATAATTTGCGGCGCGTTTCGTTCCTTTATTGCGCCTGAGCCATAGCCAAAGCCAATCAATATGAAGACCAAACAAAATATTGAACAGTCACTGAAGTGTGCACAGGCCAATGGGGCGGATGATTGATGTGTTGAAAACCTGAAAATCGACTGCATAATGGCCGTGCTAAGCTTAAGTAAATAGCAAGCACTTAGGACTAGATGAGTCAAGATTCTGTTTACTTTCAATTGCCTCAGGATGTGGAGTAAAGCTACAAACGATTTGGTTGAAAATAAATCAGGAAGTATTATTAAATTTTGAAGCTGCTTATAGAATCGATTCTCAAGTGAATGTTAGTATATATAGTAAATAAATTATTACTGAAAATTTAAAAATGTGTGCAGTAAAGAGCAAAGGTATATGGGAAGCTAACTATTGGGCATTGCACAATATTTTGTTGTTTATTATTACTATTATTTTGGAGGAATTTAAATAATTCACTTGTGTGGGTGACTTACATGTAAATTTAAGAGGTTTTTGACCTTTTAGTTTATTATTATTTATGTATCAATAATACTGACAATGCCGCAAGAACAATAACTGCCTGTCCAGCAGTTGGGGAATGCGGCGCTAGATCAGCGTTCTTCACCAACGGCTCTTGGCATAGCGACGCAGCTTAGGGTATATATTAAAGGAAAAATTATATTTGGTTTTTATTTATTGCTTTTGATACATGACATGAAGAGCATCTATCTGATTTGGTTCTCTTTATGATCATACAAGAATCTGGAATTATCTTTATATATATACATCTTGGTTGAGATACAATACACTATGCTCAACTCAAATGAGTGAGCTAAAGGGATCTATGCTGACATTAAATTTATGTGCATTACAACACTTTATGCTGAACTGCCGTATTTCTTTGAGTATTTTAAAAGTGATGAAGGATACTCAGAGTGACTCAGAGCATAGGGCACAAGTGTTACTCGATCGCTTTGAAGTTGGGGATTTTCGTGAATTGTTCATGCTTGAACTCATATACTGCTGAGTACTTGCTGAACACATATATTCTGGAAATCAATTTAAATACGTTCATCTGTTTGTTTGTCTATCTATATGTCTATCTAATATATCTTCGTTTCATAAATCAATAGAATTTATTACTCTTTACTCTATAGCATTAAGACTAACTCAGACATAAGGCTCAAAAACTGAGTTTTAATTTGATATATTGTTACTATATATATATATATACATACAGACAACGTAGCTACCACTTCATACCTGTATTCACGACATTCCACAGCTTTATACCTCCAACTAGCTTACTCCATTATTTGTTTTGAGTAATTCTTAAACAATTTAGCCAAGGTTTAAATTATATGCGATTGCCAAACCATTTCCGGCTATACGTTTATTTTCCATCCATACATATATATATGCATGTTTGTCTGCGTTTTGTTTTTGATCTGAAGTGTCTATGTGATTGTTGACGGAAGCATTTGCTCGGCTGAAATTTCCGTCTGCCAGGCATCAGTCAGTCGGCTGGCTTTTATTACCCGGAAGGCAGCACATCAAATTGTATATATTTCAAATGCGTGTGTCTATCATATTTTATTGGCATAGGAATTTTAGGTGTTGTTCAAGCATTGCATAGCAAGTGAATAAAATTGCGTTTGGGCATAATTTATTAATGCAATTTGCAGCTGAGAGAGTTCATTGTTTTGCCATCGCAGATGGTACCTAATTATTAGCTGTTTTAGTTGTTGCCAACTGTTTGCATATAGCCGTATTTAGAGTTAGGACTTAACGGCAGGCAATTGGTAATTATGATTAGGGCCACACGCACACAAAACTGATTAAGTTCGATGATTAGTGATTAGAGTGTGGAACTGGGCGGTCTAATTAATTGGATTGCCATTTGGACTACGCTTAGTTGATTTTATTTTCAAGCTCTTTGCTCTCGTAATTTACGACCTCATTATGTGTTTGCCGATTGTAACTGATAACGCACACACTCACACTCGACTCTGTGTGTTTTCATTGGCATTGCATTGGGACTGTCTCCCTCTCTCTGTCTCTCTCTCTCTCTTTATCTCTGTCTGTTTATGACTTGTGCTAATATTTGTTTAATGTCTTGATTTGCTGTAGCTGCTATCCATAGAGAAGCGTTTGGAGAAGGCCCATCCACAGTTTACGGAACGAAGTCAGCTCAAGTATGCCCGTCGTCTGGTCGTTAAGTTGGGCAGTGCTGTCATCACACGCGAGGATAATCATGGCTTGGCTCTGGGTCGCTTGGCCTCCATTGTGGAGCAGGTGAGTAAAATAAAGGTATAAATCTATCTTAAATAAAGTTTCATTTCTTTAAACATTGCACAGGTCGCCGAGTGTCATTTGGAGGGACGAGAGGTCATCATGGTGACCAGCGGAGCTGTGGCATTTGGCAAGCAGAAACTGGCCCAGGAGCTGCTCATGTCGCTGTCGATGCGTGAAACGCTGAATCCGAAGGACACCAAAGAGGTGATACATACACACGATATCTGCAATTTACAGTTTACCACTAAGGTTGCGGCTATTCAATAGTTCGATGGCGCCACATTGGAGCCACGTGCAGCTGCTGCGGTGGGTCAGTCGGGTCTTATGTCACTCTACGATGCGATGTTTGCGCAGTATGGCGTCAAGATTGCACAGGTCGGTTAATTGAAGTGGAGAGCGTTCGACTGCTACTAAATGTGTGTCTGCTACATTGATTTAGGTGCTGGTTACCAAACCGGACTTCTACAATGAGGAAACACGCAACAATCTCTTCTCCACGCTCTCCGAATTAATTAGCCTAAATATCGTGCCAATCATCAACACGAACGATGCCGTCTCACCGCCAATGTTTATACGTGACGACGAGCCCGCCGGCGGTGCCAGAAAGGTGGGTACTCAAACGCACCACTAAGTCACGTGGCTTTCTCTCTCTCTCTGTCTTATTCTGGTTTGTCTTCTGCAGGGCATACCCATTAAGGACAACGACAGCTTGTCGGCCATGCTTGCCGCTGAAGTGCAGGCTGATCTGCTAATCCTTATGTCCGATGTCGATGGCATTTATAATAAGCCACCCTGGGAGGATGGTGCCAAGCTGATGCATACCTACACCAGCGACGACATGAACAGCATTGAGTTTGGCAAGAAGTCTAAGGTAAGTGTGAGGCAACAGGCTGTCAATTTCATTACAGGTAACTAACTAAAGTCTTATAGTTGCCTTATGAAAATGTGTCTAGCTTTGCCCTCTATAAAATATTCATTTATTTAAGTTTTAAAAGAAATTCTTGAAAAATTCTTACAAGATTTCATGTTTAATCAACAACATATTTTGTCAGCTCTGTTAGATATTCATAATTTCTGTTATTTTGCCTGCAAGTTTTAAATGAAATTCTTTAAAAATGAAGTAGACTATGGCACATGAATGGAAGTTATTTAATTAATATAGATTATATGACTAGTTACATAAATACTTTTTATTTTGTATACCTGACAAGACTAAATGAAATTCTAGACAAGAAATTTGATTCACAAACTTTTGCCATTGCATAAAATATTTATAATATTTGATAACTTATTAAATTACTATCAAATCAAATTTTGAAGAAATTCAAATTGTGGAAAACGTCCGAATTCTTAGTAATTTAAACAACACTAAATTAAAGCGAAATGCCATAAAATATATTTCCTTTCTTACGCTTTTCATGCGAAGTTGCACAAAATTCAAAGAATAAGCTTTTGAGTAAATTTTCTTCAAAATTAAACTTTATAATATTTAACATAGTAAAACTTTGTATTGTCTTTCAAATAAGTTTCAAGTATCAAAAGTTGACAATTCCTTTCAAAAGCTGGCATTGCTTTCTCCATCTGCGCTATGTTTTATATTTTTTTATGCCGTTTAAGTTCATTTGAATTTAAATGCATCTAGGAATTATTAGGAATATTTAGTAAGAAATATAAATATTTTTCCAAGCAGTTTGAGTTGAGAAATCCGAAGTCCGTTTAAGTTAATTTGAAGTAAAATTCATAAAAAAATTATATATTTTATTTATATTTATTTATTATATTTATTAAATAATATAAATATTATTTTGCGAAAAGTCCTAACTAGACTCTTTATGAATACCTTCTTTGGATATTTTTTGACACCTTGAAGAGAATGTAAAATAAATTCTTGTTAGATAAAAGGCTAAGAATATTGACTAAAAGCTTAGACTTATTTTTTAATCAAGTTTAAAGTATCTAAATTTGGCAATTCGTTTCAAAATGTTGCAAACTTGCGTATTACAAGCGATGCATAATTTATATTTTTTATGTTGTTTATATAAATTGGAATTGAAATTCATAAGAATAATTAGTAAACAAATTTTAATATTTTTTCCAAGCAGCTGAGGTAGTTGAGAACTTTTAACACATGTGTAAAATAGAAGAAGATATTCTATATTTATAGATAAATAGTTTTTGACGCCTTTCTATAAAAAAATAAAATCATTTTCTAATTCCTAAAAAATAAAAAATATTTAGTAAATAATCTAGATTTATTTTCCAAACATATATATATACATAAATATATATATATATGTCTTGGCCAGGCTAACAGTCATGAATATATGTGTATTTCTGTTGAAGTGGCCTTCCATTTGTTATTTATGCTCTCAGCTAAGTGACAGTTGTTGTCTGTTTTGCAAGGTGCTTGCATTAGTGCGAATCTCGTTAAATATTTAAAAGGCAAAACGCGTTGACACCGCTGAAACTTTTGCTGTTCCTGTGCTATAATTTCTTGGCTAGTTGACAAGGCGTTAGGGAAGGGGAAGGGGAAGTGGGAGTGGCAGATGAGGTGGAAGTGGCAAGCCATTACAGCTGCAGTTGTCCCGCATTGCAAGTTAATGGCGTTGATTATGGGAGTTTGTTTATTGCATGCTTCACACTTTGGCTAACTATTTATAATACTTGGTTGAATACTTCAAGGTGGGCACCGGCGGCATGGACTCTAAGGTGAAAGCAGCTACCTGGGCCTTAGATCGCGGCGTCAGCGTTGTTATATGCAACGGCATGCAGGAGAAGGCTATCAAGACAATTGTGGGCGGCAGAAAAGTTGGCACATTCTTTACGGAAGCCACTGAAAGCGCCAACACCGTGCCCGTCGAGGTGATGGCCGAGAATGGTAAGTGTTCTGCAACAGAGATTTACTTCAGCGGCATCAGTGAGAACAATGAAATGGCAATGTTCCTAGATAAGTGAACCAAGCATGTTCTTTATCTTTTAGGCATTCTTAAGCTTTTCGCTTAGACTTCGGCTGTATTGTCAATAGGCATGCTTAGAAGTTTGACAACTTGAGTAAACTCACTTATTTTAAGAGGCAAATTAGAATATATATAAATAGTTAATGCTGCTAAATAGTTGAATAAAGATTTTGGCAAGGTTTTCGAGTGAGGTTTTCTTTGGAAGTGCAACAGAGTTGGTTTGTTGACACTTGACGAGCTTTTGCTTGGCCAACTCTCAACTAGTCGGGTTAGCTAAGTGTTAAGTGGCTTACAATGAGCAAGAGAGGTAGAGATGCCGTGGGCAGCACTTGGAAAGTGCCTGACTGACACAGTGGCCATTTAGTTTACACCAATGCAGCTAGCTGGCAAGTGTAGACGCTGTTGAGAAACGAGGTCACAATGGCTGCCTGTTGAGGTTTACCTTCGTCGTTCTACTCCTCTTAGTTTCTCTAAGTGGCAGTCGTTGGCCCCACGGCGCCAAGATGGTCTTGGTTCGGGTCCTGGCCCTGCTGCCAGCTTGACTGGCATGTTGTGTTGCAATTTTTAGTTAGCAAGTTTAATTTAATTGTTATTAGGGACAGCTGAAATACGGCGTTGGCAAACAGCTTGAGAAGTGCTTGTTAATTAGCTAGTTGCAACTTGTTGAATCGTATTTTGGGACAGCTGTAAATGGTTATTGTGGCACAACTAGCTAATTGTATCACTCTTGATCTGTTTACTACAAAAAAAAAGAAGAAAAAAGTAGAGCGAAAACCGACCATAAAAGCTTTTAAAAGCTTTACAAACTACTTGCAGCTGAGAGTTGTCCAAATATTTTATTAAAAGCAGCTTTAGCTATATTTGTTTAAGTGGAAAGGAATTAGTTGCCAGCTTATCAACTCTAACTCTAACGCTAACTCCAACTGTAACTCTAATTGGAACTCTAACTTATTTGACAGCTCGCACTGGCAGTCGTCAGATGCAGGCGCTGTCCGCTGCTGAACGTGCCCTGGCCGTCAACAATTTGGCTGATCTGTTGGTGAGCCGCGAGAAATTCATTTTGGAGGCTAACGCCAAGGACTTGGCTGAGGCGCAGAAAAGTGGTCTGGCTAAGCCGTTGCTCTCTCGCCTATCACTCAACTCGGCCAAATTGAAGAATCTGTCGATTGGCCTCAAGCAAATTGCCGATGACAGTCACAAGGTGAGTGGAACAAAACTTCAATTAATTGGGCGAAAATTTAAAAAAGTCGCGTTCCCAAAGTGTAAGAAATTTGCGCGAAAAAGTTCACACAAATTGCATTAGTTTTGGCTGTTCAGAAATGTTGTTAAAAATGCTGTTGACTTTTCAAGAAATTGAGTTAGCCTCTGGCTCTGCACTGGGATTTGGTCACACACACACACTCTCGCATTCTCTGCAATCTCTTGGCAAAGTGGTCATTTTCTGACCTACAACAATGACACAGAGTAGCAAGAACAACGACTGCTGGCAACGGTTGGCCTTGTGCAGCGACAGTTTTCATGCTTTAACAATATTATGAAATCTCTAAGCAATTTTACACTTCAACAAAAATTGACACCCAAATGGAGCAGCAGGCGGGCGGCTGAGGACCTAAGCAAGTGGAAGATAAAAGACAGCTTAGCTCCTGCACTATATGTGTGGGTGCGGGTTAATGTCACAGCCAAGACAAACACACACACACACGCACACATACTCGTGTGTTGCGGCTACAGTTGATGGAGCATTGAGCGAGAGAGAGAGAGAGAGGTTTACTGCTATCCTTTCGCAGCCAGGCATTTTATTGGATGTGATTGTGCGGAAGCGCAGAACTTTTTCCCGCTTGCCGGCACAAACTTTTTCCGGCCACATACTTACGTTGTATTGCAAAACCAAATTCTGACACAGCGCAAAAATCATAAAATAAAAGGAAAAACCCATAACGCACTCCATAACCGAATGGGAAAAAGGTATTCGCATGCGACAAGCAAATGCCGCGCATTGCCTGAGGCAAGCAACAAAATGTTGTATATCAAGATCTGATGTTGATGGGTTTTTTCTTTTTTTGTGATGGGCAAAATAATGTTTCGCTTTGCAGAACTTTGAATTGCACTTAAGCAACTTGAGGAGCTGCTGCAACAAGTCATATAAACATTTAATGACTGCCAAAATTATAATATAAATTAGGGAATTGAATCAAGGCTAACAGTTTCACTAGACTCGAGGTTAAACTGAGGCCGAGTAGCAGAGAAAAAGTCAAACAAGCAACAAAGTTATTATACGCTTCATATGATGGGCGCATAATAAACATTTTGGAAATTGACTTCGTCGCCAGCTAGCCATGCCTTATCCAATTGTCCTTTGCAAATATAATTTAAAGTTTTTCGTCGGGCGCTACGATGCTAAAGTCAATAATAATGACCATATAACCAAATTTACTCAGCGCACAAGTTGAGTGTTTCAAGCTGAGGTTATTTTCAACAATGGAGGGCTGGCAGCTGCTGTCAGCATTGGCAGAGTCTGGGTCGCACCGCCCGCTCACAATATTTGCAGGCAATTTCCAGCAGCTTTTTGTATCGTAAAGCGGCATGGGGGACCAGCATCAGAGCATTAAAAATAAATAAAGATTACGATGAGATGAATGCCTTGATTTATGTAAAACTGAGCCAACGGGTAACGCCTCAAAATGGACGCCTGGGATTAGAATCGGCGCATAAATAGCTGGTTATTTGATATAGCTCCAGCTCCCGGTGGGGCTCGCATGGCGTATGTGTAATGTATTAGCTGCTGACTTGTCAAATGGCGTTTTATTTCTTGCAGAATGTGGGTCGTGTGCTGCGCCGCACCCGCTTGGCCGATGGCCTCGAACTGAAGCAGGTAACCGTGCCCATTGGCGTGCTGCTCGTTATCTTCGAGTCCCGCCCAGACTCGCTGCCCCAAGTGGCCGCCCTGGCCATGGCGTCCGCCAACGGACTGCTGCTCAAAGGCGGCAAAGAGGCGGCGCACAGCAACAAGGCACTCATGGAGCTAGTCAAGGAGGCACTCGCCAGCGTGGGCGCCGAGCATGCCGTCTCTCTGGTGAGTTACAGCCAGCTAGTTAGAGAGACTAGAGTTACTTTAAGTCTAACCTTTCGGTTCGTTTGATAGGTTTCGACACGCGAGGAGATCAGCGACTTGCTGGCCATGGAGAATCACATTGATTTGATCATACCACGCGGCTCCTCGGAGCTGGTGCGCAACATTCAGGAGCAATCGCTACATATTCCTGTGCTGGGTCATGCTGAAGGCGTTTGCCATGTCTATGTGGATAAGGATGCCGACTTGACCAAGGCCTTGCACATTGCACGCGATGCCAAGTGCGATTATCCAGCAGGTAAAGCAGACATGATAAGTTGACTGTATATTTGATAAGCTGGCAGTTGATCTATATATGCTAAAGCTAGAGAGGTATTTATATCTTTTATAAGACATACCCATATTCAAGCTGATTCATGTCCATCTATCAGTTCCTATCCTTATTAAGATCCTCTCATGTGTCGATCATGCTGATGGCCATCTCTAACCATAGCTAAGGTAAAGCCAGACAGGATATTTCTCAGTCGGACAGCCCTCATCTAATTTAGTATACTTATAAGTTATCATTGTTTTCATTACGTACACAGGCAGCCAGGCGCAAGAGCTCGCCTCAAAATATAATGCGTTGTTCATTTTAATTAGAAAATCTTCCACACCGTCGCGTTTTGTTTCAAAAATTAATTGCATTTTTGTTCTCATTTTTGTGCGGCTGGTGGCCCCTTTAGCCTGCAATGCAATGGAAACGCTGCTCATACACGAGGATCTAATGAGTGGAGAGATTTTCAACGATGTCTGCAACATGCTGAAACGTGAGGGAGTCAAAATCTATGCGGGACCGCGTCTAAATCAGCAACTGACATTTGGCCCGCCCGCGGCGAAGAGTCTGCGCCACGAATACGGGGCACTGGAGTGCTGCATTGAGATTGTGCCCAGTCTGGAGGAAGCCATTAATCACATACATACATACGGCAGCGGTCACACGGATGTCATTGTTACCGAAAATGGTATGAAAATTGAAAATTGAAAATTGAAAATTAATTTTCAATTGCTTGCAATCGAAGCTGAAAAATGATTTCAGCAGCAAACCGGATGGGGAGGAGTGGCTCCTAAATACCTATAGCTAATGACAATTCAATGTGCGGGCTATAAATTTGTTTTGCTAGAGCTTTGTGTTGCCCACTATGCAATATAGAGGACAGCAGAAACTTTGGTTAGATTTATAGTGGGCAAGCGCTTGGGCATGGGTCTGCCAAACAATCAATGAGAATGACAATAATGGATAGATATGGGCAGATGAAAGTATTTGAATATGTGTGGAGTGGCAGAGTAGAGATGAAAAGATGTATTTGAATATGTGAAGTGTGGTTTGAGTAGATAAAATTGATAGAAAGCTGAATAGAAACATAGATAGATTGTTGAATATAAAGATTTATTATCCATTAAGGCAGCAGTCTGTATATTTATCAATTTATCTATGAATCTATTCATATTTTTATAAATTTTACAGTACAATTCGTAATTTGCAAGAAAATAAATAAAAGTTTTTCTATGTCTGTCAGATTTTTTAGCCATTTTTGTTGTAGATAAGTAAGTAATCAAAGTAAGCTTCAATCTTTGATTTTTATTCCAAAGATAAAATTATTTATCTTTTTATAGTTTATTTTTTCATAAAGAAAGTCAATTTTGTGGCCTACACAAAATAATATATTTGCCAAATTGAGTGAGATATTCACAATTGAATTTTGCTGCGCTTTTTTGATGACCAGTTTTTAGCAACCTTTATGTCTAAGCTTTTTCCAAAATTTTGAGAAAACTATTTTGCCGAAATAATGCAGAACCCAATTTTATTTTTATTTCAAAAGAATAAAACAGAGCTCTATTGAAGTAAAATTTTAGGACTGTAGCTCGAATGGTATAGAAAATACATATTTAACATTTACGGATAACTTGAAGGGTGAGCTATCTTGACATGGCGCAGTGTATACACAATATATATATATAATATATTATTTATAGATACATCAAAAGTAGGCAGAATAAAGGCATAAGTGGGTTGATATATCCAAAGATCTATAGACAAATATATTGAATGGTTATTATATGGCAAGGATAGATGGGATAGCTTGGTAATACAAGCCTGCAAAACTTGATAAACTGAAGTAACAAAAAATCAGACTATGCTGAATCTGAGTCTGAAAGCAAAAAAGCCTCTGTCTAGGCAGGCTCTCAAGATATGTCCTCCTTAAAGCAAGCTATTTGAGTATATTTGTCCGTCAGGCTATCAATAAGTACTAAGCGTAAGATTGAAGGCTAGAGTAGATTAAATAAGTTGGGTAGATTGTATGGGTTGGTTAAACATGATAAAGTTAAGCTCCCAAGAATTAAACTCAACTTTTTCGCATTGAAGTATTGCATCTAAAGCTGAAAGTAAAAAAGGCTCTGCCAATGCATGCTCTCAAGATTTTTCAGCCTTAAAGCAAGTTTTTTGAGTATATTTGTCCGTCATGCTAACAGAAAGTACGAAATCTCAGTAGAATTAATTTTTGTGAATTTTTCTCTATTGATAAATTGTCTTGCCAAAGAAGTCATGCTGTTTTTTTAAACTATTCGAGCTTATTTCGACGTTCATAAATAATTTTTTTCTTTTTTATTATGTATTATTTGTTATTTGCCAAAGAAGTCTTTCTCTTATTTAAACTATTCGAGCTAAATTCGACAAGAGAATGACTTCTTTGGCAAAAATGAAATAATAATATATTTTTTTGGTATTATTTTATATTTATTTATTTGCTATTCAACGAATAGAATTTTGCTATAATTTGTTTCTCTGCTTTAATTCCCCTTGCTGCATTCAAGTTATTTGGTGCAATAGACTGACGATATATGCACTTGAGTACGTATCAACTTTCCGAGTTTCCGAGCTTAACTCAGTCATGTTGTCCGCTGAGCTGTGTGTTAATTGAATTAAAAGCAAAAATCCAATGTCAGGGCTAGTGCAGTGCAGTGCAGTGGCATTCGTCATGTGTCGAGTCGTTTGTTGCTTGCATTTGGCATATGTGACGTGACGTCATTGGCAGGGCTTTAGCAAAGGTTGGGATCAGGTTTTGGTTTTGGTTGTGGTTTTTTTGTTTTCTCGCTGCCAAAACAAATTTAAATCATTTGGGAAATTAATTTTATTCAGCATTCAGCATGTACTCTGCACGCTTGCATATTGCATATTAGAGCTCGCGTGTGTGTGTGTGTGTTTCTCTGTTTTGTATTTTGTTTTCCATTTAACATTTTCCATTTTGCATTTCGTGCAGATGCCGCGGCACAGCGTTTCCTTGGCAGCGTGGACAGCGCCTGTGTGTTCCACAATGCGAGCTCGCGTTTCGCGGACGGCTTCCGGTTCGGCCTTGGCGCCGAGGTGGGTATATCCACGGCCCGCATTCATGCACGTGGCCCGGTCGGTGTCGAGGGTCTGCTGACCACCAAATGGATACTCAACGGCAAGGATCATGCGGCTGCAGACTTTGCCGAGGGTGGACCACGCACGTGGCTGCACGAGCAGCTGCCCATCGATTAGTTCTCTAAAGTCTAAGTTCTTGATATGTAAATTCTCTGTAAATATGTGGATTTGATGTGTAATTGAAAGTAAATTTTTCAAGTGTGTTTTCTGGCAATCTACTGCAGCGTGCAACATCATAACGGATGGGTAATTAAGCCCAGCTTGGGTCGATGACAGCTGCCAGTCTCCGGCCACATGGGAGAAATTAATTTAAGTGGAAATTATTTGAGCGGGCAACTTGTTTAATTAATAAAATGTGTAGAGCTAAAGGGAAAACTGTCAGAGCGTGTGTCTTGGGTGCAAACTTTGTGCGCAAAGTTTAGCGCACGCCACGCCCACGCCCACGCCCACGCCCAAAGCTGCACGCAAACGCCGGCCGCTGAAGTTGAAGCATCAGAACTGTGGCTGCAACTGAAGTAGAAACTGCAACAGCAGCAGCAGCAGCAACATTGTTGACAGTGAAAATTAAATTAAAATGACTCGAGCAGCAAGCGCAAGCGCTGATTAAAGTTGCAATTTTTCATAAATACAGCGAACGCAAAAAATGCAGAAAACAAAATCATAAATTAGCCATAAAACGTGAACAATTTTCTGAGCCACACAGAGTGAGAGATGAAGAGAGGGGGAGTGGGGGTGAGCCGCTTGGTATGCACGCGTCGTCAAGTATTTTAATTTTTATGTGCATTGAAGCAAGTTTTCAGCGCTCAGTTTTCAGTTTTCTGTTTTCAGTTTCGCTCTGTCTGGAACTTGGGCTAAGTTTATTTTAGTGCCGCACGCCGCATTGCGTGCCAAAGAGCCAACGTGGTGGCACCATCAGAACGTGGCCCCAACAGCCGGAACGCGATTTAAGGTGCGCTCTGTGCTGCGCCCTGTCAACGCATCACGACTCTGGAGTTCCCGTAGCACTTTTGGCTAACATTTTAGAAGTTGGAGTTGGGTCAGATTGCGCCCATTGCAGCCATTTGTAATGCCAAACTCTCGGTTAGCGCCATTTTCATTTTCAGTTTCATTTTCAGTGGCGAATAATTGCTGGGGAAGGGCGAAGAGTTTGTGCCTGAAAAGTAGCTAAATAAATGTGAAATTGAGAGATATATAAGAAATACTGAGATCTCTTAGAAGTTGATTGAGCTAAAGATTAAATAAATATATTTGGGTTTTATTTAAATTTATATAAATGGGATCTACAGGGTGGAGCAGAAGGAATCTTTCAATTTTCTTTTGTTGTAATTTTGTTTTTTTTTAATGAAAAATTTTTGTTAAACAATTAAAATTAGTAAATCGATCCATGGCTTGTCGATTTGTATTCTGTGTTTGTTTACTGCAGAAATGTTAAAAACAACTGACATTTGGCTGAAAGTTACAGCGTTTTCCAATAGGGTGATTACTTTTGCCCTGTATATAAAGTTTTCTTCTGAGAAACCACATTGGTTTTTTTTATCTTCAAAATATAAAAGACCACATAATTATTATTACTAAATAAAATATTAAATATTATTATTATTATTAAATATTATTATAATATTAAAAGACTTCCTGTGATCTATTAGATCTAAGCACTTTAGTTTCTTCTGCTGTTAAAATGATATAAAATTCAGTCTCTCAACAATTCCAGCAGAGATTAGCTGAGAAAGTCTTTGACATCTTAGCCAACACTGACATTACCCTCAACTTTCATTATGCTAAGTTTTCAAGCCAGCTAAAAATACTTTTTAATTTAAAAATCTCTCCAGGCTTAGCGCTGTCAAAACTCAAATAACACAGAGAAGGAAGATTTGTATTAAAAAATGAAAACGTGCTGAAAACTTTTCAATTGACCCATAATCCATCTAGTTTCTAGGCACACTCGTGTCTAGATAACAGGCTAGATATTTCAACTGGTTTTTGGCATTCAACTCAAAGGCAACGGGCGTACAGACAATGATACGCATAAATATATACATATATACATAAGTATATATATAGTAGCAGTACCTGCCGCTGGCAACAGTCACGTAGTTTCCAGATAGTTTTGCCAAGCACTTGAGAAAGTTCCCAACTGTTTGTACTTGCGACTGTGTGTGTGTGTGTGAGTAGTGCGAACAGCAGTTATAACTACTGTAGTAGTTGAGTCTGCAGTTATCCAACTTAAAAAAATAATAAAAAAAAAAAACATAGAAACTCTAGCATACTATCTCTGGCATGTTTTGTCTAATAATTCACTGCCAGCTAGAATTTTACGCTACACTCAATTAAAATAATAAACAGCACGCATATAAATCTCGTAGCTAATATTACGTTAAGATCTAGCGATATGCACCTGCACTGCCAACCGAGAAATTGTCTACAAAGTGCACTCAAACACAAATGCAGAGAATAATTTTATTTAAATTGCATGTAATCTACACACAATGTTATAAAGTACAATTTATATATATTTAAAATTATTTAGTTTGTTTTTTTTTGGTTTTTTGTTTTTGTTTTAAATGCATTTCATTTTTCTTTTTCTGTCGTTTGGGCATCTTGGGCCGCACCATCTATGGACCGAGCGAGCAGGCAGTCAAATCATTTTGTCACATCATTGGCACAAATCTTCGTGATATACAGAGAAAGGCTGCTCGCCGCGCGCTGTGGTGGCCAAGTATGTGGTGCAAGCATGCATTGTTCAGAGCAACGCATTTATTTATATAAAAACTTAAAAATATAACAACAACGTATGCCTATACAAGTCCTGGCGCATCTGCGCCCTCATGCAACTTAGCTGGCAACCACTGCCAGCAGGCATAATTTGATGAACATGAAATGATACAAGCTGAAAATTGGCAATCGACTATTTCATAATGTGGGATACCCTAACTACAATAAATATATATTTTCATATGGCATATAGTTGGTGACTGGACAATTGTCAAAAGAAAATATGAGAGTAGTAGAAGATGAGATGAAGAGAAAATACGTTAAAGTATTATCAATGAAATAAATTAGATTTTTATTAAATATTTTGATAAAAAAATATATTAGAATATTAAATTATAATATGTATGGAATTTGTATTTCACTAATATTAATAAAATTTATTAAATGATAATAAATAAATGTTTATAAATGTTAAAAATATAACTATATTATACGTATATACCTAAATACATATCATTTAACACTTTTGATGCTTAAACATTGCAATATTATGGAAGAAAAATATTTAGTTCAGCTCAGGAAAGTCTTCTATTCCTTTTTCTTCAGCCACTGTTAACAATTTAAATTTTTTTTGCTATATATATATATATATATATATATTTAGTATATATATATATATATATTTTATTTAATATATATATATATGTATTTTATTTAATATATATTCAAGCATTTGCTTGGCCATCTTCTTCTATAAGTAGTAAAATTCTTCATAGACATTCTACAATAATTTAAAATTGTTGTAGCTACTGTAGTAAAAATACTTATTTTATATGAGAATATATTTTATTTCAATAAGAGCTGAAAACACTAATGTGGGCACTTGACTGTGCATTATATGTGTTATTTTTACAAAGTGTTATGTCCGAGTGCGTGTTTTACGTGTTGGTAGTGTACGGTTGGGTAAGTGCTCCAGAAAGAGTCTGTTCAGTCTTCTTGTGCGTAGGGCTTGGGATGTATGTATCTCATATTTAATACTCTGTTTGATTGAAGAGTTTTGTATTGCGTCAATCGGTTCAAGTTTCTCATATTTATGATTAAATAATAAAATTTATAAATATATTCGATGGATGTCTGAAACTTTTGAATAAGTTAACAATTTAGATTTTGTTGCAAAAAAATCTAATGGAGTTACATCTGCAAATTTCTGTTTCTTTTCTATGAAGAAAGTAATTGCAATGCTTGCTTTTGCTTCAGCCTCAAACTGATCTGTATTGTTTTATATTATAATTCTGTATTACAGTACAATATATTATAATTCTGTTAGGTTATTTAAGCTGACATAAAAGGAGAGCATAATGAGAGTGCACAAGTGAAGAGTACTAGAGTACAAGCTTGCTTGCTCTTATAAATTTAACATGCAATCAAATGTCTTAAGAGATCATATCAAAGTAATATGATAATACAGTAGAGTCTCGATAATTTGTACCCCGCTAAATCGAAAATCGCGATAAATCGAAAAAAATTCTATCCCCTTGATGTGGATATCTATATGAAGGAAATCTCGATAATTTGAATTTCTGTGTAAAAAACTGATCCCCTTGCCATTTCGAATTATCGGGACTCGACTGTACTTACTAATAACTAAATGATATTAGATTCAACGTCCTCTTGGTTGGAGACCTAATAAGCAAACAACGAACAACATATCACTACAAACTCTGTTCTCCCATTCAAATATACTTACCAGAAGATTCGGCCTCAGAAAAAGATGCAACAGAATCAAAATAAGCCCATCACACTTATCGGCTCAAAGAATCGCCTATACAAGCAAAGCAAGTCTAGCTTAACATCTAGTAAAAGTATTTACATAGCAACAGCAAACTAGAAAATCATTTACAATCGCAAATTTTAAATTAAGTTTAATTTTACTAAAAAAAAGAGTACAATTATATTAACTATTCATCAACTCATCAATATTTAGGGCCATTTTCAGTTGAATTTCATTCATTCAGCTTCCAATGAACTCATTTCCATTCATGATTTCAACACACACAGAATAGTTAATGTACCCCATTGCTACATATTATGCCAAAATAAATTCTGTGTTGTCACATTCCTCAGCACCTTGCCCGCTGCGCCCTTTGCCTATGTCCGCTCTAAGCATACAGAATTCATCAACATGTTACTAGGGTGCAAAAGATATCCATTGTTTTGAGACAGACCGACTTGACAGAACTTATTTAAATGCAGATGTCGGCCATATAGCGAATCACTCTGATTGCTGTCGCTGTGGTATATACACGTCGTATGTGGCGCCTGCCTCGGCCAATCTATTGCCAGGATCTAACGTCTGGGTTTTCTCTTTGCAGCTAAACTCAATCTTCTGCCAAAATGTGTGACGAGGAGGCATCAGCTCTGGTTGTGGACAATGGATCCGGCATGTGCAAGGCTGGCTTCGCCGGCGACGATGCGCCACGCGCTGTCTTCCCATCCATTGTGGGTCGTCCACGCCATCAGGGTGTGATGGTGGGCATGGGTCAGAAGGATTGCTATGTGGGTGATGAGGCGCAGAGCAAGCGTGGTATTCTCTCCCTGAAATATCCCATCGAGCATGGCATCATCACCAACTGGGACGATATGGAGAAGGTCTGGCATCACACCTTCTACAATGAGCTGCGCGTGGCTCCTGAGGAGCATCCAGTGCTGCTCACCGAGGCCCCACTGAACCCCAAGGCCAATCGTGAGAAGATGACACAGATCATGTTCGAGACCTTCAACTCACCCGCCATGTATGTGGCCATCCAGGCTGTGCTCTCGCTCTATGCCTCCGGCCGTACCACTGGCATTGTCCTGGACTCCGGCGATGGTGTCTCCCACACTGTGCCCATCTATGAAGGTTATGCCCTGCCACATGCCATTCTCCGTCTGGATTTGGCTGGTCGCGATTTGACCGACTATCTGATGAAGATCCTCACCGAGCGTGGCTACTCCTTCACCACCACCGCTGAGCGTGAAATTGTGCGCGACATCAAGGAGAAACTGTGCTATGTTGCTCTGGACTTTGAGCAGGAAATGGCCACAGCTGCTGCTTCCACCTCGCTGGAGAAGTCCTATGAATTGCCCGATGGCCAGGTCATCACCATTGGCAATGAGCGCTTCCGCACACCCGAGGCTCTGTTCCAGCCTTCATTCCTGGGCATGGAGTCGTGCGGTATTCACGAAACTGTCTACCAATCGATCATGAAGTGCGACGTGGATATCCGCAAGGACTTGTATGCCAACAATGTGCTGTCCGGCGGTACCACCATGTATCCTGGTAAGTGAACTAAATATATCTTATATACTACAATTCTTAATCTCTTTGATCATTGCAGGTATTGCTGATCGCATGCAAAAGGAAATCACCGCCCTTGCTCCGTCCACCATTAAGATCAAGATCATTGCACCACCTGAGCGTAAATACTCTGTATGGATCGGTGGCTCCATTCTGGCCTCTCTGTCCACCTTCCAGCAGATGTGGATCTCCAAGCAGGAGTACGACGAGTCTGGCCCCGGCATTGTGCATCGCAAGTGCTTCTAAGCATCGAATGCATGACGTCAACAGCAGCAACCAACAGCAACAACAACAACCAATAAGAAAATCAACAATAACAACAACAACAACAAGAGCAAAAGAACAACAACAACAACAACAAGTGGCGTTTATATATAGCCTATATGAGAAGATCTTATACGCATATCTTATATCTGACATTGGGTATATGTTTAGCTATGACCAGGCTAGCTGCATCTGGGCGCCCACCAGGCGCTGCATGCAAAATTATCTTTAAAATTACATTTAGTTGAAAGAGGCGGAGGAAGTAGAAGAAGTTGAAATAGAGGACAAGAGACACCCCCTCCCCTAGAAAAGCAAAAAAAAAAAAACGAGTAGGTAGAGCATATTTTATATTTAGTTACGATTTGGACTTTGATTTGTTTCCAAGTTACGGAGCTGACCAAAAGAGCAAAAACTCAATAAATAAAAGACAATCGGATGTACAATGAAACAATGTATGTATCTATATATATATTTATATATACACATATATAAATATGTATGTTCACAGCATCAACGAAACTTTGAAATGCCATCAAACAGTCCCTGTTCGTTGTCTGTTCGATGGGCTTGGCAAACTTTTTTAATTACGCTAACCAAGGGGAATCCATGCGATCCTATCCCAAAACGTCAATCAGCAATTTGCGAAACTTTTCAGCTACCCGTATCTGTATCTTTAGCTGTATCTGTATCTCTAGCTGTAGCTGTAGCTGTAGCTGTATCTGGAACTTTGTATCTGTAGCTGTGGAAGTTGTTCACGCAGTTTGCTTGGCTGTCAAAAATTTGCGGCCCAGCTTCGTCGCATCTCTCACGGAAGTTGCTCAACTTAGACGGATGTGTATACACACACGTGTGAGTGTGTGTGTGTGTGTGTTTGTGTCTTGTGTTAGTCTTGATTTATGCTCGAACTGAGTGACTATATGACCGTGTACATATGTCTTGTGTTGTGTCATGTGTACCAGCTGCACAGTGCAACTTAATGCTCGTTATGCTGCTGCTGCCTTATATCAATATACTGCATAGATATATATAAACTTATACATATATATAGTTAGTTGTTGTTAGTGCGCGTGTGATATATTTGCAAGTTGTCCAAAGTGCAAGCAAACTTTGCACTCACTTTGAAACAACAAGCTAAAGACAGTCGACCAAGCAACAGCAAGCTGGTCAAAAACGTGCTGTAGCTGTCACTCTTGGCCACTCATAAACTTTTATGACTGCCAACTGAACATTTGGCCAGGTGCAAAAATCACTTGCTCGACATCAAGCACAACTTTTTACTAGCGCAATTTTTAATAGCTACAACATTAGAGTGCTTTTACCAAAAAAAAAAATGAAAAGAAAAATGAAGAAAAGTGGAAAAACAGGAAACTAAGTTTATTAGCTAATTGCTGTGTTATGGCAACGTATCTCTGTGTGGCAGTTCGTGACTTGGAATTTGATGCTAAGAGTGGGCAGCTCTGATTATTTAAACATTATTCTAAACAATCATAATCTATATATAAATTATATAAATTAATGGATTTCCTAAAGATTATATGTGAAATAAATTAAATTTAATACAAATAAATTGTATTAAATACAAATAAATTGTATTAAAAACAATAAATTGTATTAAATAAATATAACAGAATTTAAAAATTGCATAAGAAAAATGTATGAATATTTCTAGTCAAGCGCATATTCTTATTCTTTAGCCATACCAAACTATTTCAATACAAATAATAAGAAACTTTCAACAAATAGAACGACAAACATTTCAAATTCCTGTTCGTTTGACGCTCACATATCTGTCTGACTTATTTGCCTGCTTAAGATTTGGCAGTCAAAAGCAGAGCAGAAAAACTCATAAATCCACATTTATTTTAGCCATGTCAAATTGACTTTTCCACAAATGATAATAAACTGCGAGCAAATATGTTGCCGTTATCCGACTGCAGCAGTTGGCAGATACAAAAACATTCCATTCAATCAAAACTGAATGTATATTCTAACAATTTTGCTTGCGGGACTCTATCATAAATGCCAGAGCAGCAGCAAAACAACTGAAATGTCAATTGCATGCACAATTTGTATAGATATCAAATGACGCATACGCAGCGTGCGTCCAAAAAGTTGGCATATGACTGTCTATCACTTGCTGTGCGTCAGATTGTGTGTGTGTGTGTGTGCGTGTTTGATTATTGTGATTCGTGTGTCATTTCGGTCAACTCGAATGGCCTCTCTGCTGGGGTATTTAGCCAAAATGGAATCACTGAAATTAGGGCCAACAATTGGGTCATGTTAAAAGGCTTTCGGTCTGTGCCGGTCACTGGCCTCACTCAATCAAACAGTGCAGCAGGCGGTGGGCGGCGGGCGTTAAGGGTAGGGAGGAGGCGTGGCACATTCAACATTTTAGACTATCAACAACATGTCAGGCGTTTGCATTTCAAATTTGTTTTGCATTGTGGCGCATTTAATAAAATCGCACACAGCTAGAGCAAAGCAGTTAGTTTGCGTTTGTCTGTTGTTGTCCGTTGGCTGTTTACTGGTCCTTCGCCCACACGCGGCTGGCAGTGTCCTTAATGTTGTATGTTATACCCTATGATGAGAAGTTAGTAAGTTGGGGGCATGCTCTAGCTAAAAGCAATGCAAGCTGTTGATTCTAGAGACTAAAGAGTAGTTTTTAGAGAGAGAGAGAGAGAGAGAGAGTGAGAAGGTGTGTGTTCAAGTAGAGCTATTGCTTGTAGTTGACTAACTAAAACTTGCGGCTTCTCTCTCTCTCTCTCTGGCAGCACAAGTAAAACACGATCGATCGACCTCTGGTTTCAATTTCAATTTGTTCTTATTCTGGAGTTCTTATAAATGGAGAGCATGATGAGAGTGGAGAGTACGCTAACATGCTCGCTCCTACAAATTCATAATTTACTCAAATACAAGGGCAGCTCTTATGGATGATATTGATAATTCACTCGAATGTCTTGAGAGGGTAAGAGACACGATGTTGGTTGGAGCTCGATTTGTCAACAGTTTTCTTTTTTAAAATATTTAATAGCTACAATAATAAAGTGCTCTTACCAAACAACAAATAAAAATAAAACAAGAAACTAAGTTTATTAGCTAATTACTGTGTTATGATAACTTATCTCTGTTCAGCAGTTGGTGACTTGGAATTTGATTTGATTTGGTAGACTAAGAGTTGGTCGCTCTGATTTAAAAAAAAAATTGTTTATGAAGGCACTTGAAGCAATTTCCTATCTAACAAGAAATATCAAATATTTACTAATTAAATAAATTTTTATTTATATATATTTAAATATATATTTATAATATATTTATTTATTGTCTACAATTTATGTTAGCGTATTTAGCTTTATGCCTTAACCAGTGAGTAGATCTGTTAGCCAGCAAATATTTACATCTTAAGTCCACACTTATTTATATCTTATTCTATTCTATTCTGCAGTATTTCAAGTTCTTTAGATACTCCAGCGGTAAAGAGGATGTAATTTTTTTCAGCCTTCGCCTGTTGTTGTTGATAGCCAGATTAGATGTGAGCTGCTTTAGATGCGCAGTAAGTTTGTCCGCTTAACAGGAGCTGTGTCTCTCGATGACTTCTGGTACTGTAGCAGTTGCCAGATGCCCTTCTTGCACTGAGCTTCTCATAAACTAATCAGTTCTAGTTCATCTTCACAGCGCTTATTTTATTTGCAAAATTTTATGTTTGTTGGTGTGTTTTTCTTTAGTCATTCATAAATATCCTAAAAAAACTTAGCTTTGTTTCCCTTTAAAACTCTGTCTACTAAACTTATATTCACTTACACAAAAATTTCCTTTTATTTTTCAAGGATATCTGTCTAGTCTGGTCAGTTTCTCTGCTCACACTCAAACGTGTTGTTGTTTAACACTTTTGTATGGACATTAAATTGAATTTAATTGCAGCTGTCCAGCGCCCGGCTCGAGACTCATAGCTAGCTGGCTTTGCCGTGCTGTGCTGTGCTGTTTGTTCTGCTTGTTTGCCATGCTCATTTTGTGAGAATTGTTTTGTATTTTGCAACTATTATAGAAACGGGTGGCAATTTAGTTTGTTGCCTTGTTGATTTTATGCTAATTTAATGCACTTGCTCAATTGAAGCAGCAAACCCTGCTGCTGCTGCCCGTGCTCGTGCCATTGATATCAATATAATTTGCTGCTAATGCGCAAAGCAAACGCATCGCAATATTTGCCATTTTCATTATGTAAATTTTGCATTCGCCAGGCGCACAAATATTGACATTGAAGCCAAGCTAACGAGTTGGGCGCACAGGAAGTGTCGAAACTGAAACGGAACTGGCCACTGACTTGAACACGGACCTGGACATAAATGTGGAACGTGGACACGGGTTGAACTCTGCTCAGCTGTCGTTGCTTTTGACAAGCTAACAAATTGTTTTTCCGGCTTGAGGTGCACCACATGCAAACAGGAAATTAATAAATAAAAGGGCCACAACTACGAACTACAGCGACTATAGAGACTACCCCGACTCTAGCTTCAACTCATCCACAAAATGACCCGAACAGACTTTCACTTTGACATCGTCTCGATGCCAGCAGCGTCGCCGTCATCAACATCATTTACGTACAACTTTAATTTAAATTTATGTAGCTAATGCCATAAACAGGCAACGTTAGCTAAATATCTATATACATATATAGATATGTATATGTACAGCTGTGTTCATTAAAATAGTAGTGCGACTTGAATGTTGAACAACAATATTTGGTGATAAATATAATATTTTGAAAACAATTTGAAACGATTGTAATGACAAACATATATATACATATTTTTTTCAAAATATTATATTTATCAGCCGCACTACTATTTTCATGAGCACAGCTGTATATTTAAATTTATGTCTGCCAAACTTAAGCAGCTCTTGCCTTTGGCAGACGTAGCTAAGCCCTGTAACTGAACTATAAACCATTTATTATGCAATTGTCAAATGAACTTAGCACATTATCATTATCATTATCATTATCAGCATCATACACATCACCATCATCATCATCATCATCATTGAATCAGCCTTATGAGCCGCATTAGCGTTAAGCCCTTTCCATCTGAGGCAACAACATATTCAGCTCGTTTGTCTGTTTTCAGTAGCAGTTGAATGTGTGTGTGTGTGAGTCGCTGAAGAGAATTTAGCTCAGCTTTTCAGGCACTTCAATTTATTGTAACGCTTGCTATGCATTTTTTCAATAATCACTGCACTCATTAATTGAATTAAAAATGCACACAGCAAAGAGAAAGCGAAAGAGAAAGAGAGAGAGAGAGCGAGATAGATAGAGAAAAAAGAGAAAGTTAACTAAACGTGAATGGCGAAATATCATCAATGTTGTCAACGTTCTGCACAGCTCGTCGAACGCATATTGCCTGGGATATGGATCAGGGACAACGTTTCAGTGGGCCGCTAAGGCGGCATTGCTGTAAACTTTATGAAGCCAACCACACGCACGCACACACACACACGCATCAGGCGTTGCCTTTTACCTTTATAAATAAGATAGTAGCAGGTGCAAGAGAGAGAGAGAAACAGACAGAGAGAGAGAGAGAGGCTGTATGGATGGGCAGCCAGTTGGGCTTGCCGTTCGGGGTTTTGTTTGGTTGTTGTTTGCCGTGGCTCGTTACACTTCACTGGCTGCGCCAACATTGACAGAGATGCGATAATCGCTTCATTCAAGCCATAAGCCTTAAAGCAGGCAATGCAGCCCGTGTGTACAGGCATCTCAGTTCGACGCTCGATGCGTGTTGAAAAATGTTGGCGAATTTTTTCACATTAGAGCTTATCCATGAGTGAAGTTGTAGAAACTGTTGCCCAAATATTCCCAGGTATTTCACTCTTCAGTCGTTCATTCGTTGATTCGTTCATCTATTATAGCCTTGCGCTGCCGCCACGCTTGACTGAAGCTCTGCCACACTTCATTCCGATTTGGTTTTGTTTTGAATTTTCCTGTTTCTTTTTTTGTACACCTGTTATCTTACTTAGCTTACTCTCTCTTTGATTAGGTTTTTATAAAGGTTTCAGCATATTACGGAAGCCCTATCCAAGTGTACTTGTTACCAAATGAAGTCGTGTTTAAGGCCAAAGCCTATTATGATTAGTAATCTATTCAGAAAGTATATTTAGATGTTGATATAATATATATGGAAATTATAGAGGCCGTCAGCTGAAGACCTATATTTCCATTAAATTTCATTTGCCTTTAATTACAATCAATAAATTCTATTGAAATTTATAATTGCTTCTATTCATACAACGCTGACGCAAGCCGATGCAACAGTTGTGCCATTTGACATTTTTCTTTTCTTAGACTTTTAATTAACATATTTAATTTTGAGCTTGTAGAAATTTATGCAAACACCGGCTGATGTATAAAAATAAAGTGTCGCATCAGTCAATGGGGCTCGGGCCTTAAGTGGACCCAAACACACGCAGGCAAGAGGCCGGATTAAATCGCTAGACAGGCTGTTGAATGTGCACAGCTGGCGCTTAAAGCCACCTCGATTTACATAAGACGTCGCGACGTGGCTGTGGCAACAGAAACGCAGCAAGGTAGAGGATGGATCCATTCTTTGCACATACGCACACACGCACACACACTCTGCAGCTTAAACTCTTCCGCATTTGCCCCACTCGCATATCGATGTGGATTTGCTTTAGGCAGACGCCATTTATGTGATTGCAATATTCGCAAGCTGAAGAGACAAAAACACAGAGACAGAGACAGAGAGAGAGAGAGACACGCGTAGATATCAACGCGGGTGCCGCTGCATCTAATACAATAAAAGCGTTGGCATTCAAAGAGGGTGTATTGAAAAGTATTCTAAGCATGAATAAATAAACCATAAAAGCATGAAGTAACTTTAGTCAAAGTAGCGATTCTTTTGAGTAGATGGATAAAGGTAGTCGTTGCATAATGTGAATCCTCAGTCAACTTTAGCCTTTTGGTGTTTAGAGTAGAAGAAACACAATGAATTATTGACTTGAGAAAATAAAGTAGGTAGCGCTTCCTTAAGATATATGTGCATAGTAATTTGAATCAGTCTATATATATTATGAGTTTATTTGATTTATGATTGTTATAGACAGAGCAATGTGTAGCTCTAGCTCCTACTCAGCTTTATGTTAGAGTTATTTTTATTTAACTGGGCAGTTCCGTTGTCGTTATTTCCTCATATAGCTAATAGCTCAAGCTAAGACATACTTAAATGCACTTCTAAGCCCACCTACCTTTACCATATAATATATATATACATTATCTTTCATTAAGTCTACTTGCCTGAAAGCCTTCATTAGACAATCAATTCATGCCTTTCATTCCAAGCTTCTCTGTTTATTTCTTTTCCCATTTAGTTAAGTTTTCGTATCACACTTAAAGCTCTGCTCATTGCTGCTGCTCTAAAACTCATTCCGTTTATTTCTTTTGCGTTGAAGCTTAGTTTTTGAATTGCATTTAAAGCTGTTCTGTTTGGCATCCATCTTAAGTCAGCTCTTACACAAATGTTGCAATTAAACTATTCTTACCCGACTCGTGCAGCAGGACTGTCAGCTGGCTTTGCTGGCTACTTGAAAATTGACTGGCATTGCCTGGCTCCTGGCCAGGCTGACTGTGGGCGTGTGCCCACTCTACGGCCCGTTTATGTTGCTCAATTTGGCTTTGCAGCTCTTCGTCGTCGTCGTCATTGGTCGTGGGGCACACCCACAGTTGTTGCATATATAATTTGGTGTGTTTGTTGTGCTCTTCTGGGGCTGGGGGTGTCCCTTTTTCTTCATTCATGCATTTCTTTCAGCACTGTCATATTGTTATATGAAGTGGAAAAATGGCAAAGTTTTGCCGACAGTGGGACTTGACTGCACAGGCTGGCTGGCTTCTTCGACTGTCGAATGCCTTTAATTTGGCTTGCACACATTTTGAATTGCTATTGCGAAAATATTTGGCCCTGGCTGCTGCTCTGTTATGGATACGGCTGGCAAGGGCGAAACTATTTTCATTTGCAAGTCGAACAAAGCCACAGCAGCCGCAAACTAGTCGAGTTTTTTTTTTTTTGGGGGTCAAGTCAATGCGTGCAGCCCAATAAAAACTTTCGAGCTGTTGAGACTAAAACCGCAGAAAAGTTGAAAACTTTCTCGGTGATTCTCTGCATATTGACCAATCAAACTAAATTGAATTGAATTCAATTGAAGGCGCAAAGAGCTGCAAACTATTTAAAAACAATTTTCGGCAAAACTGTGTTGGACAAAAAAAAAAAACAAAAAACAAAAAACAGAAAACAGAAAACGCGAGTTGCATTTTGAAAGGGTCTCGCGTTGATTTCATTGCGGTTGCCTTTTCAAAATTTAATTGCGAAAACCTTCTTTTTTATTTATTTTTTTGAGTGGGCGGAAAGTGTTTACGCAACGTCTCTTCACAGCTTTCCTGGTAACATTTAATTGCGCAGCGTAAAGGAAAGGAAAGAAGCAAAGAATCTTTTTTATTGTTAGCAAATCCAATCAGGCAAACAACCAGAGAATGCGTGGGTTAAAAGCCTTTTGTTATATTTCCTTAACATTTCGTTTCTTATTCTGCTCTTGCCCTGGCTTCAACTCATTTTTAATATATTTGCATTAGGTTTTGTTTGCTTTTAATACAATTTTTGCAGCGCGGTTTTAATAATATTCCTAAATATAATATTCAATATATTCAAATTACGCAAATTCCACGCGATCTCTCATTCTCTGTCTCTTTGCCACTCTCTCTCTCTCTTTCTCTTTGTTCACTCTGCTTTGACTTGTGGTTTGAATTTTCAGTGTTGTGCCTTTGGCTTTCTCATAATTTTCAACAATATGCACAAGGTGGGCACGTGGCAAGCCAGCGCACTGCAAGGGGTCGATGGGGGCATGCGGCAACAGTTATTGTGCTTTAGCCATAGCTTAGCTTGGCTAAGCGAGTTGGTAATGCGCGAGCTGCGGTCGTGATTTATGTTCACCAAAGCAAATTACGAATGAGCAATGAAAGGTTGCAATGAAAAAAGAAAGAGCCAAACAGCTGGGTAAACTCATCAAGGAGTCGAATAAAAAGCGGTTAAGGCAAACGCAATAAACAAACCCACAAAGAATTAATGCGAATTTAAAATATCAGCAAAGACTGAGAATCTTTGAGAATTCTTGAGTATGCTTAGGCAACCTGGAGTAGATATTGAGAATCAAACTCATTTAATTTTTAATCGAGTTGTAATTCAATATTTAAGTGCAGGATAATTGCAAGTAAAAGAAAGATCCAACATTGAGCAATGTAGAAGAGATTAAAGTGTGAGAGAGTTCGAAAGTTAAATGAATGACATTAATCAGTTTTTAAGTCTTTCTTTGTATTTTTTTTTGCGATTTGCAAAGAGTTCTACATGTTTCTCTCTTCTCGCTTCTCTCTTGAACATCACGCCTTTCTGTGTGATTAAAATTAATTTAAATTTGCTTCACTCATGCTTGTCACCTAAAGCCATTTTTTAATGCCTTCATTGACATTTATGCTAGAAGCAGCATTGTGCGTGGGCGAGCCTTTGAAGTATATATATCTTTGATTATCTGAGTTTCTCTCTTTTCATTTCTCTCTTGACCATTACGCATTTTTGTGTGACACAATATGAATTTGAGTTTTAATTACTGTTGTGTTCTTTTTGATGTTGTAAAGGGGTTTGTTTAGTTAACAATTGTAAGCTGAACTTATTTAATTTTTGTCAAATGTTTTTATCAACATTATTAGGTATGCCCAAAGTCTTAAAGCAGATATATTTTTGATCGAAAGCAACAGCTGATTCGATCTGGTTTTATTTCTTCGTTTAGATTATTTATATCTTTATATTTGTTTGAATTTATATCATATATCAAATCATATTCCATACCTATATCAATTGTTTTAACATAATCTATAATTTGTTCCGCTTCTTTGAAATCGATTTAAAATGAAAGCAAACTTCAGTTGCCTGAGCTTGTCTAAAGAATACCAAAATTGTGCATTTAGCTGCAAGTTTTGTATGAACATTAATCATATTTCAGTTTGTGTACAATAAAAAAATAAACAAAATAAATTTAGCTGGAATTGAAGTCAAGAATCAGTTTTCTATAAAAAAAAACCTTATATATAAAAGAAAAAATCAAATTAAAATTGTTAAATTGTTAACGCAATCACATATATTCGGAATAAAATATAAGAAATAATTGTTGAAAATTTTAAATGGGTTTATTTATTATAATTTCTTAAATGCTGAAACAGTAGCTCGAAACAGAATGTATTCCAAGCGCCTACTTTTTACTAGAGATATCTAATTTCTTTTTTATTTTTACTATAACTATAGGATTTCTTATATTGGCAACTAAATATTAGGATTAATTGTAGAACATTTCAAATACAGTTATAATAAGCTAAAATGCTGAAACAGTAGTTGGGCATGGAGTATCAAAGCATTTTCTAAGCCTCCACTTTCTACTAGAAAACTATTGCTACTATAACAATTTAGTTTCTTATATTTAATAAACTTTTTCATCATAACGATAACAAGTTAATCAAGTCAAGAGCATCCATTTTCTAATTTGATACTCTCTGAAAGAGCATAAGTCAAGAGCATCTTCTAATCTGCTCATTTCCAGTAATGATCTTCTTATTCTTTATATTCATTCGTACTATAACAATTCGATTTCTTATAATTTATAAACTTTTCAAGTCAAGAGAATCTTCTAATCTAGTTATATCCAGTAAAGATCTTCTTATTCTTTATATACCTACTATAACAATTGTGTCTCTTATAGTTTAAAAAAATTGTTCCTCTTTTCAGTTCTCGAACCGCACCCTGGCGCCGACAAGTAAATCAAGCTTGAATACATTTATCAATGCTGTAATTAACCTGCCGTGACACAAATAGCATTAAATATTAATTAGTGACGCCCCTTTAAGCAGAACAGCCAATTAAATGTACAACAATTGCACAGTGGATTGCACAATTTCGAATGGCTCTCAAGAGTTGCGAGTTGATTAACCAACGAGTGGCATATAATATCGGAAATCCCTTTTATGCTGGCTATATTCTCTCTCTCTCTCTCTCTCTCTCTCTCTCCCTCTGACTTTCTCTTATTTTTTGTTGCAAACACTAATTGGAATGTCATGGAGTTTTAGCTGGTTACGTAGCGGAAATAAATGCACATGAAACGCAATTAATTTGTTGCGAAAAATTTGATTAATAATTTTTGGCGGACTGCGGGCCAAGCCCAAACACTGTTGGCCATAAATTGTGAAATTTGAAAATGCATTATCCGTGTGGCTGTGTATGAGGGTGTGTGTGTGTGGCCAGTGTAACAGACGTGAACACTGGCCGCACTTGTCGGAAACAGAAGTATTCCACACATCCACACAGCAGCGGGCAAAGCAAACCGAAAAACCAAAAAACCAAAAACCAATTTTTAGCGTTTCTGGCGCTTGTTTAATTCAATTGTGGTTTATTTTTTCTACTTCTTCCCCCATTTTTTTTTGTGTGTGGCCATCAAATCAGGTGAAATGTAATGGTCATCCATTTGATACTTGCTTTGAGCATTCGCATTCGCATTCGCATTCGTATGCTTTGCACGTTTTTAATATGGAACTGCAGTTGGGTTTTACAATATTATTTGATGGCAATCGAAGTGGCCGCAAATCGTGTCATTTGAGCTCAGCCCGACGATGGCAATTTGCAGCTTTGACTGGCCAAAAATGATGTATTTAATAATTAAATGCAAACACCATTTGTAAATGGAAACTGTTTAGAAATTTGACAGATTTTAATGCATTGCAAATTGCCAGCTCACAGATTTAATCGAAATTGATATTTTGTTAAGTGGCTGGGCAAATGAACCGCAAATATAAAACTAATTTTGAAATAAATTAGTTTATTGCCAAATAAATTTAAGCTCAAAATGCCAATTAGCCAATTGATGGGTTATTACTGATTGTGATACGATTAAAATAATAATTGCTCAATGAATTTTAATTGGAATTTGCTTTACAAAATTCAGTGCTTGAGATTTAACTTCATTTTACTTAGTTATAAATAAAGCAATAGAAATAACATGAAATTGTTATCAACTCAACATATTCTTCAGCTTATATTCTCAATTTTCCCTCTGCTATCTGCATTTACCTCATTAATGCTTTATTTACGTAAGCGTAAGCAGCTTTACTTTTGCCTCAGCCATATTTGCGGACAGTTTGAGCTGGGCACAATGCACGTGCTGTGGCAACGCGACATGCAAATGACATACCATTATCCTTAACAACAAATACTACGATAGCAGCAACAGCAGCCACAATAAAAGACATTAACAACAATATCCAGAATGGCAGCAACTGCAACAAAAGGGGGGAAACTGCGAAGATGATGCTGAGATGCGAACGCTTGCCACGACTTTTTGTTAGCCCTAATGGCTTTTAATTGTTTTATGAAATTGCGAAAAATGTCGCACCCCCAATAACAACAGGACGGAAAGGAAAATAAATTCATAAAAAAAAAGAAGAAAAACGGAGCAAATTGCGACAGCAGCCAGCGTGGCGTGTGCGCAATATAACGCATACGCCCAGTTGCACGGCGAGTGCAATGCACCCAGCCCGGAGGGGTGTCCAGCAGCGGCGGCTGCACACATTTTATAAACCAGCTGCGTTGACATTTATTGCCACATTTGCACAGGCCGGCCCAAAAAAAAAAAAAAAAGCTAACAAATTTACCTTTTGCCCCCGTCAGCGATGCCTCGCGCGCACTTTGCAAGCGAAGCAATTAATTCGAGGTGTTTATGGGAGGCCAGCCAAGCGGATTATTGTGTTTTGAAAACAAACTTGCAGCAGTAGGTCAAGTGGCAGCAGCAGCAGCAGCAGCACCAGCAGCAGCTAAGTAGCCGTCAAGTTTACCGCATAGCGCAAGTTTAATTGGTGTTTTTGTGCTTTTGCGACTTTTTGTGCACTCAAACTAAGTATTTTTTGTGTTGTTTTGCTGTTGACTGTGTTTTTTTTTCTTAGTTTTTGAGACTTCTTAGAAAGAATAATTATAATCAGCATTCAAAAGCAAATCAAACTTTGTAACTGCCAGAAAGTTTCTCTTAATTCTCTCGTCTGCACTGCTTTATCGACTCGACTCAATTTTGCTTAGCCAAACGAATGCTCTTCAGCTAAATTGTGCGTCTCTCTCATACACACACACACACTCTCTCTCTCTCTCTCTCTCTCTCACTCACTCTTGCTATCCCTTACTATAAAAAAACAAAGAAGCGCTATCATTCGTTGAGTAGGTCAAGATACTAATTCAATTTAGTTCGTGGAAAATCTTAGCCGAAATTTTCTAGTTTATCGCTGAGCTAATGACTCTAGTCAATTGTAAATCAGATATTTCAGATGCTGAAGTGAATATAAATAGATGGAAATTGTTTAAAAATAAATTGTAATTAAATTTGTATTGTAGTTTTGAGTTGTATGTATGTGAGAGAGAGAGAGAGAGAGAGTAAGAGAGATAGGCAGGGAGAGAGATAGGCAGACAGATGCTTTGTCGGACAAATGTAAGCCAGAAAGACTAGCGCTGTTAAAACCATCGATGACACCATCGATAGTATCGATGGAAATTAATTTTTGGCATAGATCAATGGATTTTGTTCGTTATTGACATTTTGTCTTATAGATCTGCTAGTGTACTGGATTATACATTTCTTACAGATTAATAAAATTGAATTTAATTGTTTCGCTCATGCTGCAAATAAATATTTGTGCTTCAAAGCAAGCTCTATAAAATTGAAAATAATGCTTAGCACGACAGACATATTAATTCTCATAACAAAAAATCAATGGAACCCAAACCTTAACTTTAAGATTAAAACTAAAGATATTATATTTTCGTGACTAAACCATCGGGAAACCATCGACTGGCACCACTAACGATGGCTTCGCAGCTCTAAGACACACACTTTAGCTTTTATTTACTTTATATGAAGAGTTGCTGCTGCAAGCCCATTCAATTCCCTAAAACCAAACTGCGTACAGCGTATAAAAAGAATGTTTATTCAAATTAGGACTATTCGCCCATTAATTCTGTTATCTGTTATCCCTAAATATTTGCTAAATGTATTTTCATTTGCAGTCAGTCGACGCTGTCCTGCTGTAATTACAAATTGATGGGCAACTACTCAATGTTAATTGCAGTATTTTTGGTGTCTATCGGGCACAATGCGGGCATGTTTGTCACTTAATGAAGCGCATTTGGCTATCGATAGCGGAACAACTTAACGCAATGGCGCAGCGTCGAGTTTAGCTGGCTCTAATTGCAGACATTAAGCTTTAATATATGCGAGCTGCATTTGTTGTTGTTACAATACATTTGACAGACAGTTGGACAGTTGGACAGTCAGACAAGCAGCTGCCTGACTGGTTGACTGACATTTAGAGCTTCCTTTTCTTTATTTTTTGTTTTGTTTTGTTTTGTTTTGCTGTTGGCTCGCTGACAAACGGGCGAGAAACAAGGAAACGGACAGATAGCAAAGCGTCGTAGAAAAAGTATCTGTTATTATGATTGTTTAGTGCTGTCGCCGGAAATTTCATTCAAGTGGAATGTAGTCAAGACAGGGGGAGAGCACAATGCAGCAGGGATAGCGAGAAGAAAAACAACGAAAAGCTGCAACAGCAACTGCAGGCGACAAAACTGAAGCGTTTTCCCAAGCAAAGCGAGGCCCTGACAATAATAACTTATGCTTGAATCCAAAAAGGAACCCAAATAGAATGGGGCACAAAAAAAGGAGCCAACAAAAATATGAAATCTTCTGACAATTCTCAAAACAAATGCACTGCACAGCCAGATGAACGAAGCTATGCATCAGAATATCTGAATAACTGAACAACTGAATGTGAATGGGTAGCTGTTGCTGTTGTTGCTGTTGCTGCTGCTGCTGCTGCTGCTGCTGGTTCATCGTCAAGCAGCTGCCATGAAATGTTGCTTTGCATATTTCATGGCCCTCGTTTTTGTGCAATTGCCTGAAATACAACATTAACTCATACAACATGCAGCGAATCTGAGAAGGGAATTGCAGCAGCAGCTCGACAACTTACTCTTCAGCCACATGCTCATATGAGAGTCCTGCTCACTCAGCACTGCGCGCACTTCGTCAGTGTCTTTTGGCGTAATTTTGTTTGCTGTAACAGCTTAATCATTGGCATTATACGCACAAGCATCAATCAGCGTTCCATTTGTTTTTTTCTTTTCTGTTCTGTTTGCCAAGGGATGAAAAGGCAAAAGAATGCAGTGGCATCGCCCTCTCAACTTAAGTACCGCGTAGAGTTATATTCATGTTTACATGCATACAGCTGCTAGGGGCAAATTGTAAATTGTCAAAACAAAGAGAAAATCAAAATGACTGTTTGCATACCAAATTTATATGAGAAATAAGTGGAAGTCCTTTCTTGATAACTGATAGATAGATTTATTAAGACATAAATTCTAAGTAAAAGAGTTTTATTATATTAAAATATGTTTCTTTCATGCTTTATGCATAAAAAAATAATATAAATAATAATAAAAATAATTTTAAATAATAATAAAAGTCATTTCCTTGATCTTGTTTATCATAGATAAACCATCTGAAAGCCAGAGTCAAGGCGAAAAGTGTTCACACGGAGCCAAAGTGTATTTATACTGAGTTTTTCAGTATTTTCATATATGTGCTTTGTGTGTGTGCTTTGAAAGAAATTAAAATCAGTTGCCAAACCGAATTAATGAACTTTTGAATAGGTTAAACTTCGAGTGCCGAACTCTGTGTCTCAGAGATATATGTTAATCATTATATATGAATATATCTTTATATATATTTTTTTAATTCTTCATATACATATTACACCCTTCTCCATGTGAATACCAACATTAATTATAATTACAAAATATTCTCCATAATTTCCTTTAACCAAGCTCTTAACCACTTAAAAACTTCCCTCATTTGTTGCACTTCACAGAACTTTTTGCCAGTCCTCAGCACAAACTTCTGTGGCAACTCTCGCCAATTGCGCAGCAAGTGAAACAATGTATGAATAAAAGTATTAATTATGTATACCGTTAAAATACGTGCAAATTAATGTCTGTGTATATTTCATGCATATATGTTATGGCAAAAGGAAAATACGAATTTGCCACGGCTCAAGCAGGCAGGCAAATATATGCGAAGTATGCCAAGAGCTCTCTTCACTGAATTTATTATATTTAAGCAGGAGCAGAAGTGGCTCGAGTCGAAGACAAATATTTAATGCAGCTCAACTGGAATGTGACAGGGTATTAATTAAAGTGCTGCTCATTAACACAGCTAACATGAAGTGAGCGAGAAGGTGACTCTTCAGTGGCCTTTTGTCTGCTCTGCAGTTGATCAGAGCTCGACGCTCTGTCAAACTTGATTTATTCCGGAGTTTTACTTCCTCTCACTCTCTCTCTCTCTGTCTTATTTTTCAGTTCAGTTGATTTTACATAATATTATGCACTGCTGCTCACATGTGCATGCATGCTGTTCGGCTGCTCAGCTGCTGTGGCTTGTAATCACTTTTAATGAAATGCCAACGCGGCGTATGCGCAACGCAAAGATTAAAGGCACAGTGTCAACAAAGTCGGACAGCAGCAGCTGTAAGAGAACTTTAAATATCATGAGATTGAGTGTTATAGTAGTGAAATTCCTTGCTTAGTCTAGTTAAAAGAAATTCAAATTCAGTCAGGCATTTATGTTAGATGAATTATGTGAAACTTCGTTGCCAAGGCAAGCATAAGTATTTATATGCAACTCAATTTGAATTGAGACTTTATTTCCACATAATCATTTAAATACAAACATAAACTTATTTAACTTTACTTAAATATATTTTAAAAATATATTTGAAGTATCTATTTATAATATATATTTAAAATATATATTTATATTTATTATAATTTATAATATAATCTTCACATTTAAAATATATCCTCATCTAGCAATTAAATTGATTGCCAAAAGACTTCTTAAAATTTCGTATGTTCGCGCCTCATTGCGGTCACATTAAAAGCCACAAAGCTAACTTTTAGCTTAAACTCCAATAAAGCGAAACTTTTTAAAGTCATATGCTCGTAAAGCATCTCAAGCTGCAAATTTGAAATGCTAAAGCAGAAATAACAAACGCAGCCGAAAGTCAAGGAAACTTGTTCACAAAAAATTGTTGTTAGCCATCAGGCAAGGCCTCGTTGCCTGGTCTTCGTTATTGTTGTTGTTGCTGTTGAAGCCCATTTGGTTTGGTTGTTCTGGCCATGTTGACGAACATCGTATATTTTCACATCAGCCAGCGGGACGCCTGGCTCATTAATCGTGTCCTGTGCGTTGTCATTGTCATTACCATTTCGTTTTTGAAAAAGGCGCACGCCCTCGAGCACAAAGAAACATTTGTCTTGCCGGGCAGGCAACAACAATTTTTATATGGAAATAAAACAAATTGTGGAAATTTAAGTGTCTATCTCTCTTTCTCTCTCTCTCACTTATACTCTGCTATTCATTCTCTGTGCGTGTCTCTTCATTTTGTTTGCAAATGACTTCTTATCCATCTATGTATTTATTATGCGGCCCAATCGAATTGTCATTTGTTACTTAATGCGCAAAGTCGTTCAACTTTAAAGCATTAATGGCGCTCGTGTGACGGGGCCACGTCTTGGACAACGGCAACGCCCCTGGCCAGCAGCAGCACTTGATGTGCTTAATATAACTTAATTGGTGTCGCTTGCAACACATGTGGGCGCCATTAAAATCAAAGCCACGCTTAAGGCCCCTGTCGCTGCTCCTCTACCCAAGTGACTGCTGTTGATATTGCTGTGGCTGCTATGCCCACCAGCTCTCTCTCTCTCTCACTCTGTCTCTTTGACTCTCTGACAACACATTTGTCATATGCAAAATGTATGGCCACTCAGACGTCTGTGATGGCTATGTGACATATTTGTTGGCTATTGGATAGCCTGTTGTGGTCAGCTCTTTGACTTTGTCACCTGACACCTGACCGGGTGCAGCACAAAAAAAAGACATGAGCGGTGTTTACCAGCGGAAAATCACAGGTGTATACACTGGAAAAAATGAGAGATATATATAAATATACGAGTATCTGAGTAGCTGATGGCATTTTGAGGCTTTTAGAAGTTTTCAAGCTGTGAATCTGTTTTGAATTTATAGCAATTGAAATATAATAATATAATATAATTATAATAATAATAGCAGCAATAGATAACCTAGACTTAAGTGTTGATTTAATACGTGAGTTGGGGTATAAATATACGACTCTGAAGAATAAAGAATTAATACATAACTGAACACCATCGCAGTCAAGTGTATTCATGGTCCTTCGATCCATAATACAAAACTGAAAACCATCACAGTCCAGTGTATTCATTATATCATATTGAACATATTTCACTTAATTTTCTCATTGAGTTTACAAAGTCTATGTTAACTGTGCGCAAGCGACTCAGGTTGTTGCAGAGCTCTCTGCTCTCGATATTCCGACAGTAGTAGTTCTACAAAGTTTGTACTAAACGTGCTGCTCGCTACTCTATCTATGTATATAGTCTATTTGGACAATGCAGAGCTGTCGATGCACGAGCAGCTGCTTTGCTCGAACACTCCAACTATGAGCGTCGGCTTAGCACGATAAAGCCGAAGCATCATAGAGAGTAAAACACGACTGCCCGAAATCTCTTTACAATATTTAAGTCACTTACAACTAAAAATCTATTGGACCAACTGCTGCTCTTAAACTAAAATGCAAAGCATTGAGCTGGTTGTTGGACTCAACAATATTGTTTGAGTGAGAACAGCGATCTTTGCGATGAGCGAGCTTTGTATATCTATTGCCATGGTTTCCCACGACGCGTCGTGTAGCTTAAGCATCAGTCACAAGTGTTTTTCGCATGTACTCGATCGCGTTCACGCATGGTCGCAAATTCCTCAATGCTCTCCCGTAGTCCACTTGACAGCGTCAGGAAGTGGCCGTCAACACCAAGTTCATGCTTGAACAAATACATTCATAATAAAAATACGTTTTTAATATAATACAGAAATTCATGAGGCAATTTCTTGTTAAAGTTATTCTTTATGAATTTGTAATACAGAACTTTCCAGGACATTTCATATTGAAGTAGAAGTAACTTCCAAGTATTGTCTGTCCAGCTTTAACTTTCTATTAAACAGCATTTTGCTAACCAGCCTCTGCCTTAACTCTTATATATATATTTATATATATATATGTATATATATATATATATATACATACAAATGTGCATACATATATCACAACGTGACACGCAATTTGCTAACGAAATTGTCATAACATGGCTGTAACAGCTTAAGCCATATGGAAGCCGCAAAAACTTGGACGCGCCACATAACTTGCAAATTGTTGTCAGCCTCGCCAGCGAAGAGGGTGCAAAAAAGTTTTGTGTGTTCACTTTTTGGGCGTAATTTGGCCAATTGAATTTGTATTGGCCCCGTTCAAGTTAATATGTTTGGGCCAAACGCCATTCCCGTTGCCTGCGCTTCACATTTCCTATCACTTTGTCTGTCTGCGTGCGTGTGTGTGTGTGTGTGTGTGTGTGTGTGTGTGTGCCGCGTGCGTGTTTGTGGTTTAACACCAGAGCTATTCAATAGCTACCCACAAGCCTTGGGGGCCGCCGCGCTTTGAGGCAACTCTGGCCGCGGCATGCCTCAACATGTCAAAGCAAAGCAGGAGGCGGGCCAACTGCCCTAACTACTTTTATTGGTTGCGGCTGTTGGTTTGGCTACTGGCGACTGTCAGTTATTTACTCAAAGCATTTCATTTACCAATTTTCTCCCAGCTTAAATCAGCGTTGCATGAAAATGACAACAACAGGCGGCAGGCGGCAGGCGGCAGGTTCCGGGTAGCAGGCATCAGGCAGCTGGCAGCAAACGCCAAGCAGCGAATTCGTTGTAAAATGGCAGCAGCAAGATAAAATCCAATTAAAATAGCGTAGAACTTATAAAAAAGAAGAGGTGAAGTTGATTTCTAAATATGAGACTAGCGAATGCTCTGCAAAGGTATTTAGAATTAGATAGGCTTGAAGGGTAGCATGGGATGAGATATGATTTGTATAGGTACACTTTGAATATATTTGGATTCAAAATATATGCTTTAATAAGGGTATTAGGAAATAAATTAAATTTGAAATAAAATTATCTTAAAGGCTTGAAAAGTATTTCATAGAGTTAGCAAACTATGCAGCATTGATGAGCTGGATGTTCGTTCCTCTCTTACTCTTGTTCAGCAATGTTTAATCTATACCTTCTCAATTCTCTCACCTAAGTCAATATACCCACTTGCATACCCTATTGCTACTCTGTTAAGAACATAAAAAAAAGGTGCAGGACCAGAGCAATTGCAATGCGGTCGAAAGTAAAACAAAGCATAAAATCTATTTGCAGCTGGCGGCTGGCAAAGGTAGACAACAAAAGTTTATGCCATGTAAATAACGACATCATAAATTTGGTTACGTTGGTATATATACTATATAACTCGCGCATATCTCACCTCCCACACACACACACACTCACGCATATGGAGCTGCAGCTAGTTCCGTTTTTAGTAAACAATTTTTTCGTGCTTATTCTGTTGGGTAGGCGGTGCCCCCTCGAGTTGTTACCATTTTCATGGCCCTCGATTCGCGTTGTGCTTTTTTCTATTTGAATTTTGGTTTTATTTTTTTGCCTGCCTTTTGTCATAAAAAACCCGACAACAATGGCATCAGCCGCAGCAGCAGCAGCAGCAGGAGGAGGCTTCGTTTTTTTTTTCTTTCTAGCCACTCGTCAGGGGAAATAAAAGTTACGTTGACACGGACACGGACACGGACACGGACACGGACACTGCCACCAAGTGCCAAGCACTTTGCCCCCTTCCCTCATTGAAACACCCACCTGCAGCCAAAGCCTGCCCGAAAGCCAACACAATCTCAGCACCCGCACAGTTGTTGTTGCTTTGTTGTTATCTGATTTTGTTGTGTGTTTTTAAAGGATGCTGCAGCACTTCAACTTTGCTCCTGCAATGCTCCTCAACTCAACTCGTTTTTGCTCTGCTCTGTAAAATGAGTTGCGTGTAAAATGTGTAAGAAATTAAAACGATTTGCAGCAGAGTCAAGTCAAGTCCCGAGGCTAAAAAACTGGCACGAAATGCTGAGTGGAGGGCAAAGCTGGAAATGTAATGCGAGCTACAACAATTGCAGCCGAAAGTTGTTTTCAAAGAATACTTCTTGAGAGTTGTTTAAAAAGCAGTTGAAATGTACAAATTTATGCAATTGTTGATATTCAGGTGCTTAGAGTGTCAAAGAATTTTCTTTCAAATGACAGTTTACAGAGATTTTGCAACTCGAGTGATAGCATCTTCAGATAAATCTTTTCTGGTTTTCTTAAATTTGATTAATATAATTATTATTGCTTATAAAATTATACTTAAGATTCATTAAACTAAAATTCTCTTTAGCTTCCATAAATTCGCTTAAATTTTTACATAGTGCCAATAATATTTCTAACTGCATTTCGCTGTATTTTAGATAAATAAATATGTTTGTAAAACGGATTTGTATACCTCGGACGCATTGAATTTCAAAATCATTTATGTCATCGAATCTTTAATTTTTAAAAATAGGCCCAGTATCAAAATAACATTTAAAGCTCCTTTGAAATAAACATCAATAATTTCCAATACAGCTTAACTTTAAGCTTGCAGCTTGAGTTCTATAATTTATATATAATAGACAAATAAGTGGCAGCAGCTTAAAGTCATAAAAGTTTGTTTTTTTTTAGCTCATCAAAAATATTTATTCGATTTGCAGCTTCTCAATCAACACAAAAAGCTCTTGCCGATCTATATTATTTTTTATAGCCTTAGGCCAAGGCCTACTTTTATCGAAAAATATTATTACACTGAAGAGTTTTATTGCTGCAGACATGTCGAAGTGTTGAGTTGTTCTGGGCATCGAGAATGCTATGTGAACGAACGTATCAAATAGAGCGAGAACTCAGAAAGAACTCTGTGACTCTCATCATACATGTATCAAGTTGCGTGCGCTATGCTGCTGAAGTCTGTTCGACTGCTGAGAGAGTTTTCAGTGCAGCACTAACAATGAGCAAGAGTGAGTGAGTGACAAGGAAAGGTGAGTCAATTTTAGTGCAGTCATAATTGAACGAAGCGTTTTAGGCTCGTGCTGAAGTGCTATGTGTGTATTGGTATAGGCACGATCAGTGCAGCTGTGGTATGGCAGAGTCAGTCTGAAAGTAGATCTCGTGCAGAGTAGTCGTGCAGGTGAGGAGCAAGCATGGCAGAAATCAAATCGTGTGAGGATAATTTACACAATTCTGTGACAGATAATTATTTGTCTTAGAGATATATATAGACATAAAAAAACTATAAATATTGTTACAAAATAGAGTATATACAAAATATATATAAAATTTATGTATATAAAATAAATATAAACTAAAAAAATATTTATAAAATATATGGAAATATTTGTTCAAAAAGAATGACGTATTTATATCAAGCATAGATCAGTGTTATTTTGTTCAGTTCAGCTTAAATAGAAAAATAATAGAAAAATTAAAACAAAATAATTATTTAAATAAATTTTTTAGTCACATACAAGGTGCAATTCAAAAGTTCCAGGACTTTTTAAATTTCGCGCTTTCTAGTGGCGCCATCTGTTTGAAAATTTTATCGTTTGATTGTCTATTTCTCTGTCATGTTGTGTCAAATTTTCATGTTCAAATTTTCATTCGGACGTATAGAAGCCGAGATATCGCGCTAAAAGTGACAGTACTTTTGTTGTGTCCGTCGAACAAAGAGCGAACATCAAGTTTTGTTTTAAACTTGGTAAAACATTGTATATTGTATATTTATGCAAACAAAATCAGTCCAAACCTTTACTACAAATGAAAAAAGCTTGTTATGAAGAATCACTATTTCTTTAAATTTTAAATAATTTTAAAAAAACTTCTTCCCACTTCTACTCAAGCAGCACACTTTGACGACTGCAAGCAAAGTTGTCTAATATTTTATTTATTTAAAGATAAAAATAGTAAATAAAGCAAATGTGCCAAATTCTGCTACAAATATATATTTATCATATAGAAACATATAGATACAAACAAACTGAAAATAATGTTAACAAATAGAGTAGAGTAGAAAATGTATTTGCTAGAAATATTTGTTCAGAGAAAATAACGTCAAGAATGACTTCGTCAATTCAAATATAGCTCAGTGCCAGTTTCTTAAGCTTCAGTAGACAAATAGCAGAAAAATAGAAAAAATATAATTTAATCAATTCAGCTTTTTATATACATTTCTACAGACAAAGATATGCACACAGCTTATTACCAATAAGCAAAATTGTCTGTTAAAAATCAATATTTATTTATATATTAAATTATTTAAAATAGACATTTTTTCAATTCCTATTCAAGCAGCAAATTTTGACGATGCAAGCAAATTTGTCAAATATTTAATCTAGCTATATGGTAAATAGAAGAGCCTTTTATTTATTGACTAACTGTTTGTTAGGTGCAACACTTTCAGTATATCGAAATGTTTTGTTTATTATCAGTTGAGGACTTATCTTGGCTCGTTTACATTTCAGCTCGGGCAGTGCATGCCAGGGCAAATTCCAAAGGCAATACAAACCACTTGAAAAATGGATTTAATTGAGATTTACAATGCAAGTTAAAATGCCAGCCACAGTCCGGAAATTTACTTAGAGCTTGAGCATTAGACCGCCCTGCCCAGAGGCTAAGCTCATAAATTTCAGCTGGTAAATCTTTTTTCAGCTCGACATGGGCGTGCCGAATGACCCAGAGCAAATCTGTTTTGGGCCGTATACAATGTTTATTTGTTTTGCTTACTCGCCCTTGTATTAAAGTTAAATTGCGTTTAAGTAGCTGACTTTTATGACTCTGACTGTATAGTAAGTATATACAATGTATATATATATTTATATATATGTATATATATAATCGCATAAAATCGTATTCAACAGTTGTTGTCTGCCCTCATGAGTATTTGCAAATTCAGCGCATGTTGGCAAGGCCAAAAAGTGAATTGGATGGCAAAAATAGCCAGGCAACAATGTTGGCCCCAACCGCTTTACTCACAGCTAACGAGCTGAAGAGCGGCAAATGGCTGCAGACTCAAGAGTGCGTGTGTGTCTGTCTGTGTGTGCTGTTGGGGCTGTTGTTGAAATGATAAGCATGTGTGCAATTAAAATGAAAGCGTGCCTCCAGTGTTGGTCTCTCTCTCTCTCTCTCTCTATCTCTGACTGTGACTGTGACTGTGACGGGGGCAGCCAGAGGCACAGAGACATTGTCCGGGGCACAAGTGAAACAACAGCAACAGCAGCAGCAACAGCAACAGCAACAGCCATGCCGCAACCCATGACAATAAAACAAATGTCGCCTATTTTACATAAACGCTGTCCTTGTTATTGTTGTTGCGCTTTTATGTGACCAAAAAAAATGTACAACAAAATGTGCAGGAAACGCGAGGGCAGCCCTCAGCGGGCGCCGAGAACAGAGGCGTTGATTAAAAGGAGATTAAACAAATGAAATATGGCAACGAATATATATCGCAAAAGCCAAATAGAGCAAAAGTCAAACCATTTAACAACTGAACAGATCGATATATATATATCTATATATATTTTATTTATATTTATATTGCAGTCAGATCTCTCTTATGTTTCATAGATTGATCTGTCGTTTGCTTAGTTATTAACATTCTGATCTGTTAATTTTCTTACATTTCTATTCAACTATTACCATTGCGATCCCTTTCGCTAGACTTCCCTGAGCCCAAGCCGACCACAGCGCGTTTAATATTTGCGACCTGAACATTAAGTGCTTTATAGCAGCATCACAGAGTCAGCGATTTAATTCCTTTTTTTTCGCCTTTCGAGCCATAAAAGCATAAAAAGAAGCTGCAAATTAAAAACGCATTAAACTTTGTTGCTGGCAACTCAAAGAGGCGCTCACGTGTGGCCACTTGATAGCGTCCGAGCAGCAGCATAAATTTGCAATTCTTGATGCCAATAATTAGTGCAGAGCTAGGAGTTCAGGCTTTAAGCCGCTTTGATTTGAGAGGGGCCAGTCACTCGAAAAGTAAACAGTGCCCAACGAAACTGGGTCCGAGTGTGTGGCCAGGCAGCCGGAGCTGGAACTGGAGCTGGAGCTGTAAATGAGCAATTAGTCGTAATAAAAACATCAGAGCGCCGGCAGCAACTAACACTCAATGCCCCGGCACATGGTTGAGGACTAAGCGGACGGCCTGCCCCTATCCCTACCCACAATGAAACGACGTGCACTTAATTCAAATTGCAAAAACTTAACCTCAACATGTGCGCAACCCAAACACACGCAGCCACACACACATGGACAGCTCTTCTAGGGGCTTGCTCTTTCTCTCTCTCTCTCTCCCTCTCTCAGTTGGTAACACATAACACTTCCTCTTGTAGAGGCGCAAAATTAACACACAGTTATCCGAGGCAGGCCCAGTAGCTGACAGCAGCAACAGCAGCAAAAGCTTAGCTATGCAGCAAATGGCCGAGAAATGAATGAAAACAAACATGAAAATGTTCCGAAAATAATTTTGTAAAAATTTATACTCAAATAAAAATGAATTATTAATGAAATAAATATTAATTAAATATTTTTTACTAATGAAATTTAAGCTTATAACTGATATTATAATTTTTAAATATGAAGTTTATTCTATTATTTTTTTTAGTTTTTTTATTAACTAATTTCCTGTCTTCAACTGCTAAATAAAATTCATATTTATTACAGAAATATTTAAAAAAAATTGAAACAATTTTTTTAAAATTTTTCTTTTATGCAAAAAGTATTTCAATTATATGAACTGGCTGCAACTTTAGCGAAATAGCCAAGAATTTGTTTATTGGAATGCGAAAGCATACAAAAAAGAGGCAGTTGGAAAATGCAGCCTACGACGAACGCGTTGCCTTCACTGTCAGCGGTCGGGCTGATGTACTGCCAACAGAGCGACTGGCTGACAGACTGCCTGACAGACTCTACAAACCAACAAACCAACTAAAGGACTAACAGACAACAGCAACAACAACAAACAGTAACAACAACATCTAACAGACTGTATGCAACTTCGTTTAGGCAGACAGATTGCAAACTTTTTGCCGTTGCCTACTTTTGGGCTGCGCTGGCTTTAAGCTCGATTTATGTTATTCTTTGTTGTTGTTGTTTAACGTGGATTTCCGCTACGTTTTTTAGACGCCACCTGCTGCCATTTGTCAGTCTTTTGCCACACAGCTGGGGCTTGTTATTATTTTGGCTGCATATATATATAAAAAAAAAAAGAAATGGGGGAGCGCAGCAGGTTTATGAACTGTTTTTCATAGCTCGACTGCCTGGTTAGCCTGCGTGTGTGAGTGTATTAGTAGATGAGGCAACGTTCCATTTCCGGTTACGCCCTGACACATTTGGCATTGTCACGTCGTGCTATTTACATAAATAAATAACACTGAGCGAGCAGTGGCAAAGCATATAAATTCCGGATAAATATAATATAAAGGAGAGCGCAAGAAGTTGACATTTGGCTGAAGACGCAGATACACTGCACAGCTCAAGACTTTAGCTAAACATATATAGGAAAGCGTGTTCAAAATAACTTTGTAATAATTGTTTGATTTGCTAAAATAAAAAAAATAAGAAAGAAAAAGAAAATCATTTTTATACACAAATATCGGTTGTTATTCTTACATAAAGCTCACTTTGACGCCGCCAACGGCATGCAAAAGTTGTCATTGTCGCCCGAAGGACTTCAAGCTGCGGCTGGCCGGGTGGCTTGTCATTTGTTTGTTTGCTTGAGCAGCGACAAAACGGAAGTCCCTTATTTGCCGGCGCTTTTACGTTTGCGGCCTTTAAGTGTTTACGTGGCGTATTAGTAATAAATGTAATGTGCATGAAAGTGTCGCACACGAGCCGAGATGGCCTGGCACGTGGACTCTCGCGCGTCGCATTCGCGTAAAAACAAATGTTTACAATGTGCTCCTTGGCGTAGGGCAAGCCAGGCCCGAGCGTAAAGTGTATATTTTTTACAACTTGATTAAGGGCCGAGCCAAGGTCCCCCAGCGCAGTAAACAAGCCACGTCAAGTGCGGCGTCAAATGCAGGCACTTAATCAATCAAAGCTGCGAACGAGCAGCGACCCAAGCAGAGAGCTCCATAGTGTCCTTATTAGACATCGGCTACTACTTGGGGTTAGTGCTCTAGCCTATGCTTTTGGCAGCACAAATTATGGCTCGCCTGTCCGCTCAAGCTACGCGCCGTTCAAGGACTTTGCCTTGATGGACTGATTGGGTCCCATGTTGGCCATACTTTTAATGTACAGACCGAACTGACGCACAGACGCCGATACGTTGTGTGTATTTATTTATTTGTGTTTGGCTTGCAGGCAACAATATGCCGTATGCCGCATGCCAAATCCTTGTTTAATGCAGTGCTAGCTTTTGCTCAGACCGCATTATAAGCTACACACAGAGAGTTGCCCCAGCTACTTAGTTGGTTTTATTGATAAATCCAAGGCTTAAGGCCTTGACAATATGCTGCATTTCAGCCTGTCAGGGGGGGCTTAAGTGGTGTAAGTAACCATTTAATACTCTATGATTAGAGAGAATAAACTCTTCATATATATATTTTGAACTTTAACATATTTTAATTAAATATAGAACTTGTGTTCAGCTCAGGCTGCGGCATCCTTTGCCCACTATTAATTCATTGTTATCAGCATCTAAATGTTATTTGAGTTTCACCTTTTTGGTTAATAACGATTATTAACAGCAGCCAATTAAAAAGCCACAAATTTTGGCCCTGTTAATATTCGAAGTGGCCAGACCAGCTGCCATTCATTCTATTATTACTATTTGCTTTAGCATTCCTTTTGCTCCTTTTGCCATTCTCTGGGGCATTATTTTCCCTTTCTCTCTTTTTTTGGTCTACCCGGCGCAGACACCTCTCACACAATTCACAATTTTCCTTTTTGGCCGTTCTTAAAGTTTTGCATAAATTCGGGAAAAATATTTTTCGCTTGGGTAAAAAAAGGGTTTCCCTCTTGGCTATTTTTAATTAATGAAAATATTTTCGGCTGCTAAAAATAATGTTAGACGCGCATAAATCATGTATTAAATTTGCGCACTGAAAATAAAATAAATGTGGCCTTAAACTGCCCGAGCATAAGCCCAACTTTAATGCCGGTTTGCCATTTACATTTTTTTTTTGTTTTTGCAGCTTGCTTTTGGCTTATTGGCGAGCCAATTAAGCCAAGTTGGGGGCTTGCGCTCAAGTGGGCGGTGCTATGGAAATAAGAGAATATGCAAAACCTGGCTGGATGAAGCTAAATGAACACAACTGCAACTGGACGGCGCTCAAGTGTCCGTAGATGCTGTTTAATTCAAGTGGATGTTGCTCGAATTAACTTCCTGCTTGAATTATGGCCTATACTGGCCATTTTGGCTGCTACAAATTTGTGTGGCTTATTTATAGGCAGCAGCATAAGCAGCCAAAGAGTCCACAACAAACTGAGCTGCTCATAAATTTTATAACATATACACACACATATACCATAGAGAGAGATGGCATTGACCACGCACGTACACAGGGCGTATGCGCAATGTTGTTGAGTTGCAAGCCGTCAGCTTAAGTGCTTGTTTTTGCCAAAGATTGTGTGGGTTTTCTTTCATCGCTTTGTTGTTGCGATCATAAAAGGGCCATAGGGAGTTCGGTTAGCATGGCAACACACATCGAGTGTAATGGTGCGTATGTGTGATATTTTTGCAATGTCTGCTTTATTTTGATCATTTTGGCGTAGAGCTCGTCAGCTCTGGCGGCAATTAATAAATGACACTCGCAGTTGTCGTCTGTGAGCCAGCGACAAAGTTCATTAACTTGTGCACACGTGGCTGGCACTGCGGCACGTGGCACGTGGCAGCAGCTTCATCAGCAGCGTGGCATCTTCAACATTTACTCGTAAATGGCACATAATTCATCGTCGGCACAATCAATCTTCAGCGTGTTTCACTTCGACTCTTTCATTCATTTGCATGCCACCGCCGCCGCCGCCGCCCATTTGTAATGGTCAAGGATGACAGTGGAAATGCGAATACAAAATCCGCAGCAATTTGTAAACAGTGCGTCAAAATTGTTTGCGCGCTGCATAAATATTTAGAATTATACAATATATATATGTGCATATATATAGTTTGTAATCATTTCTGGCCACGCTCTCCACAATTTATCGCTCATATATTTATAGACTTCAGCATTTTGTTTTGTTTTTCTTTTTTGTTCTTACAATTTGCATATATAGCACGAGTCGAGACAAATTGGTGCGGCACGTTCAGCAATTATACGAAACCAGCTGAATGGAAGCTCATCAGTGTAAACGTGACTTTTATTCATAGTTTTCTATGTGTGTGTCTAACACTAAGCAGCTACTGATTTATTATATTTATCTAAACTGCAAGTCCTTAAATATGTTGAAAAGTTCACTTGCAGCTCTGACTGCAACTCATAAATTGCAAACTGTGCTATTTGTTGTCGTTTTTTTAATCTCTTTTCCGTTGTTTTATACCCTGAATCCACTGAAAATGGGAGAACAGGGTATAATAATTCTACTAAATATATAAAAAATATATAAATAAATATATATTCCTCAGCTGGGTGACAAACTGAGTCGATTTAGCCCAGTCCACCTGCCAGCAGCGCATGTATGAATGCTATACTTGTACCTATACAGACAGAAGGAGGCGTGGCAGACTACTATATAATATATATTTTTGATGAGGGCGACAAGCTGAGTCGATTTAGAGCGGTCCACCTGCCTGTCCATCCGTGCATCCGTATGTATAAATGCGTCGGTCTCAGAACCTATGAGAGCTACAGACTCCAATTTACTATTATTATTATTATTATTATTTTTTTTTTGACAAACATTGGTTTATGAAAGTGTGAATTCAAATATTTTAATACGTTAATGCTAGATACACTCTATGGAGTATATATTTAGGGGTATCTCCTAGTCAGACACACTCCACTAGCACTTTTGTACGTGCCATCCACATTTGTTTAACATTTTTATATGTTTATTTATTTTTTTATTGAATGTCTCACCTTTTCATTTGTTTGAAATATGTTTTGAAGTGTTAGCACATTTTATTTGCATAGTTTTGTTTTTTGGTTCCACTTAAATAAACATTAAAAATATTGCAATTGCAAATCCATTTGCACTTTTCATAATTGTTTTTATCAATGCAATTCTCAGCCCAATGCACACTCGCTGTTTTGTATATACAAATATAAATTGTTGTTTTCTAATTGGTTAACTGCATTATTTATGAGCATTTCAAGAGTATGACTATATATCTCTCTCTCTCTCTATATATATATATATGTGTGTGTCTGTATAATTTATGCGACTCGCGTGTTAATTTTTGTTGCGTAGCCGCATTGTCGCGCGCGCGGTTATTTGTTTATTTATGATTGAATGGAATGGATGTTCCATGATTTCCATATGCAGTTAGATGAACGCGTCAGTGGGCCGATGGTTTGCTTTTGGCTTGGCTCGGTTTCGGTTTCGGTTTGATGTGGCTGTCTAAAAATATATGCTTTTAAGTGCCTGCCTGCTTGCCAAATGATTTGGCTTTCAGCGCCAAACGGTTTTTGTTGTTTTTCTTGCTGCCTTTTGTATTCAATATTTATTATGATTATTTCAGTTGTAATCAGCCTTGGGCCTTGCCAGGTCGCCTTCTCCTTCTCTCGCTATGTCTCGTGTCCGTAGAGGTGTGTCAGGTTTGATGAACATTCCTTAAGGTGTGCTGGCCGAACTGCCTCGAGCCACGTACCACGTGACGTATGTGTAATTTTCTTTGTGTTCAGGCTCTGTTGAAAGATATTCAAAGGCGCCCTTCCTCAAGGTTGTTGCGGTTGCATGTGTGCCAGCAATTAGGAAAGTGACAGCAAACTTAAAGCCTCGCCGACTACATCAAACAGTTGAGTTAAATATGGGAAAATGTTTATTTGACTATGAAAATGCAGAAAAATATATGAATAAATCTATAAAAAATTCCATAACAATTTATAAAAATTAGTAAACATTTAAAGTGTTAAAATGTATATAAAAAGTGTATTAAGAACTCTGTTTGAGTGTGAAAAAAATATAGTTTTATTGCCTGTAGGTATATAAATTTATACATTTTGCTGCAGCTGCAAACGTTTATTGTTTATTGGAAATATAAATAATTTGAATGAACAAAGTTAATTAAGAAGAAATACAATTTATTATTAATATATTTATATATGCACAGAATTCTTTTATGCAAATAGAAAAAATACCATATTAAATTTTGTATTTATATCTCAATTATGTTTCATTTATGGGCAGGTCAAACGTTGCTTGCCTTCATTGGTTTATTATTTATAATTATTTTTATTGGGCACTTCGTATTATATTTAGTATATAAATGTATCAGGCAATTCCGTGTGGGCACATTCAAATCATATTATATTATTATAATTCGTATTAAACAACTTTTCTTCAAGTTTACTTTTATAGATTTGGTTTTAGTATCGCTTGAAAGATTAATTTTCTATTGGCGGCCATCAAGAAGTGCTTTGTCAGCGATTCGTTTAATGCTCAGTAGGCAGCTCATTTCTAAAGACTTTCATATTGGGCAAGTACACAAAGCTGACCTTTAACTCGTGGCTACGTGGGTCATTAACTTTATTAGGCGCCCCCTGCAGTCACCTCTGTGCCCAAGAAACGAAGACGGCGATGACTGCGAGCAAAGTGCTTGCCCAATGAGCCGCACAATAAACAATTAATTAAGGTGCTAAGCACTCATAAACAAATAAGGCAACCAACACCAGCCAGCCAACCCCAATGCTCAATTGCTGGGACAAAAAATGAAAACCGAACACTGCGTTCGACAGTTCAGCTCACAATTCCGTTTATTGAACCGGGCAACAGCAAAATGCGAGGCAAAAAAGGAGTGAAAAGCAGTTTTTGGCCTGGGCTACTCTGAGTGTCATTGACTGAATAGAAATTAATTATAAAGCACCTTTTATCCATAATTTAGCAACTGTTTTTGTCCCCTCTCCTGCTTCTACTGCCGCTGTTGGCTGTCGAACGCGGCTGCCTTATTAATAAACATTTTCGTGGGCGCCACAAGGTGCCTTATTAACAGTACTTGCTGGAGTTGAAAGTCGCGCCAAACGCTTCGCTGGGCTGTCAACAATTGCCGTTTAGTGTTGCCAAGTCTCCAATTATGTGCGCCGTTAGTCAAGGCAGCTGCTCCACCCACAGTGTTACCAGGTTGCGGTAGGTGGCGGTTCCCACCGGCGGAAACATTTTGCAATTTTCAGTTTAACAATAGAAAGCAATTACAAAACAAACTCAGCGCTCAATGAGAGTGTGGCAACAAGCGGGCAAACAAAGTGTGATGATGAGGAGGTGGAGAAGGCGCAGGCGTTGGGGCGGTGCCGCAGAGGCGTTCATGTTGGGCGTGCCGGCGTGTGTCTGCGTGTGTGTGTGTAATGATGATAATACACACATGACTGGGCCGTTGTCAGGCGTGGGCGAAGTGTTGATTGGATACGTTCGAGCAGATTTTTTTTGGCTGTCGCTTTGGTTGACAGAAATGCAGTGACGAGAATATGTCGAAACCAACTTGGCTGAGCAAAGCATTGGCAAATAGAATTTATTTTATAAGCAATTGAGCTGCAGCTGCGATTAGATAAGCAGATTTGCTGCTGCTTAATAGAGTAACAAATAGGGAGAAGCGCACAGAATCATGAGTGATCTGCCTTCTCGTTTCTATCAGTAGAAACTCTTAAGCTGAACGCATTTCAGAATTATATGAGAACCAAAGTCAGTAAAAAATTAGATATCTGAAATTGCATTTGTCTTCTAAAGAACTACATACAGCTCTGTTCATAAAAATAATAGTGCGACTGAAATGTTGCTCACAAAAATTTGTGATAAACATAATATTAAAAATAAACATTCAAAACATTATGTTCATCAAAATTTTGAGGTCCATAATTTCATTTGCACTACTATTTTTATGAACACAGCTGTATACTATATAATATATATATATATATATATATATATATATATATATATATAATATATATATATATATATACCTCTAATATTTTCCTTTATATTAAATAAAGTAGAATATATATTGGAATTTATTTAATAAGCAATTGAGCTGAAGCTTAGAGTTGACAGCAGAACTCAATTGAAGCCAATTTTATAATAATTCAATGATAAGTGAAGCACATGTTGGCTCATAGTTGGTGCATCTAAGTATAAATACCTGGGAATATAAACAGCAGCAGTTGCTTATAGTAAATTCTAGTTTCTTTCGTTTCAAGCTTGCCTTTTCAGAATTATACAAGAGGCAGTCAGCGAAGCCATAAAATTCTCAACAATAATTGGAAATATGAAATTGCATTGTTTTCTAGAGAGCAATATATTGTACAAGTATTGTAGTATAATATATATACATCCTTTATATCTTCGTTCATATACACTCAATTTGCCAGCCTTAGCCTGCGACTGCTTTAAGCCTTAGCTAAATAAAAGGGGCATTCTGCCGTTGAGTTAGCTAATGCGGCCATTGCGCATACGGCGAGTGCTAATTGCAATAGCAGCCATGGCGCGACATTTAACTAACGCGGCAGTTGCACTAAATGCTGCCCAGGTGTGCTGAGCCACGGTGCAGTCAAATTAAAGTCACAAACTAACAAAATGCGCAATAAAATGCGCCGCCAACGGATGTGAGCGTCGTGAAAACTTTGCGCCGTTTATTGTCGACTCGACTCGACTCGGCCCCATTGCCGGCATCCGGACTGAGACTTGCTGCCTGTAGCTTGTAGCATGCAGCCTGCAGCCTGCAGCCTGCTGCCTGCTGCCTGCTGCCTGGCAACTTGCAACTTGCAACTTGTAGCTGCAACCTGCAGACATTGTTTGCTTTCCGCGACGCAGCGAATTCAACTAATTTGCGAGCATTTCGGCCATTAAATTGCGAACTCTATATATTTTTTGTGTTGACTAACTAGTTGATGAAGTTGCTGGCTTAGTTTCTTGCTGTTGTTTTCCCTCTTTGCATGCAATTAGCCAGCGATGCCAGTTAGTTAGCTCCAAGTTGTTTCCCTGCATTAGAGCAAGATGTAAACTAGTTTGCCAGCGCCATCAATCACTTAATTCAAAGCTCTAGATAAAACATTTCACAAGTTATTTGTTAAATTATTAGTTCTAATCAATCATTTAGCAAGACAAATCATTGACACGCACATCAAAATGAAAGAGAAATTTATAATATTCAGCTTATTCAGTATCATAAATACTCTAAGAAATCTTTATTGCTATACATTTTCTATACATATTTATTTTTAATCTAAATGTGAATTATGAAGCAAAAATAATTACATCAAAAACGCAGACGAATTGCGTTTTGTTAAAACTTTTTTAATATTCTCTTCGCTTTCTGTTGTCTGCCGACGCCAAAAAGGGAACTAAAATTAAATTTGTATAAATTCAGAAATGCCGAGCGTAAGACGTGAGACGTGAGACGTGAGACATGAATGCAATTCAATTAAGTATGCTTGCTTATTCGTAACCTCGACATTCATAATCATCCCCATTTACATTTCCACTGCTCGACCGCAAACGTCCTTCGTTCGTGGCAAACACACAAAAGGTACAACAAGAAACAAACAACAAACAACAACTGCAAATGACGTGCGCTGCTTGTTCGCAGACATCAAGGATAACAAGGATAACAACAGCAACGGGCAACAGCCACAACAAAATCAATATCAAAATAAAAAAAAAATCATAATAAAACAACATTTTCATTTAGATTGTTATGAATCCCAACAAGAAGCCAATACTATTTCATAAACTCCAGTCAAAAAGTTGTACTTTCAAGTGTGTATATATTTAGAGTGTATATGTCTTGGTATTTAAATGACATTTTTCTTACGCTTCACTGAGCATTAAATTAATATTAATAATAAATGCGTTGGAGCTCCCTGACGAGTGGATCTACAGAATATTCAAATGAATAGCGAAAGCCAAATATGTAAATGTGCCCAAAGAAAACTTTCTAGCTTAAATATTGCTTAAATACAGTTTTGCTTCCTCTACCAAAAAGTGGGCAATAAATTTAGATTGCGCATTTAAATAGAAATTTAAAGTTGCTAGTTTATAAAGCACACAACTTATGCCATGCATATATGCAGTTTGATATAGATCTTAATCAATATAATAAAGTGATGATGAAAGTGAATTGCAATAAACTTGATCTGCGCTTATTTTGGGAAAACTTCTTGTCAAGTTTTAAGTGCTTAACTAAGATACAACGCATTCAGATAGATTGGCAGCGCTAAATAGACTCGCCTGTTGCTTCTAATCAGGAAATAACAAACAATGAACTACATATGGACAATAAAGATGTAGACAATATAGAATATCTACATTATATTTAATAGGATAGCAAAATAATGAAAGTTATGTATAAAAAGAAAAATAAATATTACTAATAAATATAAACAAAACAAAAATATAAACATACAGCTGTGTTTGGATAGCAAAATTTTGTAATAAACATAATATTTAGAAAACACTTTGAAATGACTTTTAAGATATTCAAATTGTTTTCAAAACATTAAGTTTAGCACAAAATTGAGCTGTCCAACACTTATGCGACTCTACGATATACTTACATGTATAATTATTTTAGCTACACTATTCAAATGATGAATTATTCTAGCTCATCTCGAACTAAGAGCGTCGGCTTTGTGTGATCAAGCCGAAGCACTATGAGAGCGCAAGAAGTATGTAAAGTTTAGAGAGTACAATGAGCTGATTGATTGCAATTTCTTTACAATATAAAAGTCGCCTACAACTAGGTATAAGTCCATTGGACTAGCTACTGCTCTTAAATGAAAATGATAAACTTAGCGCTGGTTGCTGGGCTCAACATTTATTATTTATTTTATTTTTATTATTTATTTATATTTATATGGCTTTGATATAATGGGCTCAGCCCCTCCTCATACATACCAAAAAAATTATCCATCCATGTATTGTTAAGGTACTAAATTATGATGTACAGACTCTACACTTAATAATAATAATAAAGCTAAATAAATTAAAAAAATAAATGGGCCAAAAAAGTCAGCCACATCTGATTTCACCTGTTATATAAATATACACAGAACCAATATAGCCAAAATTCTATTTTTGTATGCCCTATAATATATCTAAATAGAGTCTCATGAAGCAAATTAAATTCTAATTATTTAACTAAATATTTTCTGCTTCTATTATGACATTCTTCTTGAAATTTCGAAATTTCTACTTCATGTTGAAGCTCGCAGTGTATTTCCTCACACTCTTTGCCTCTCCTTCTCTCACTCTCTCTCGCTCTCTCTCTCTCTCCCTCTCTATCTCTGCCTCTGCAAGCACTATATTCTTTCAGCAATTTATTTACCCGACGATTCATATAAACCAACAAATGTATTTCCGCGCGTATATCACAATTTTTTTCATTAACTAAATATTTACATGCATATTTATATATACAGAGCCATATATTATAGCATATATTTGATGTCAATTACGATGTAGGCTCGCTATTGCTTATATCTATGCAATAAAATGTAATGGCTTGATAAAGGCGTGCTAAAATAGTTTGCCATGCCAACACACACACACACGAGCTCAATTAAAACACTTCATTAACACGTACTGCTACACAATGGAAAGGAGTGAAAACTTTTGCTCCCCAGTGACTGTTAAGCACTATATTTGAGAGGTCTCTCATTTAATATATATTATTTTCGTTTTTTGTTTTTTGTGCTTTGTTATCAAACTTCCGGAATTTCAATGGGTTGTGCATGTTGTGCGCTGATGGCCTGGAAAGCTACAGCAGAAATCATGCACAACTGAGCTTTTATTAAGGCTTTCACATTTCAACAATTCTATTTTGCGGCTGCATAAACATTGGCAAACTCTTTTTTCTACCATTCGAGCAAAATGTTATTTAAGCATTTGTTTGCGTGCTGAATTCTGGTTCGGGCTGCTCGTAAATTATTGTGAACTCTCTCCATTAAAATAGTTCACAAAAACATGCAAACGCGCTCAGAGCAAACGGCAATTGCTAACCAAATAAACATATATAATACTAAATTAGTTACACACACATACACATACACACACACACACACACACAGAAACACACACTAATTTATTTTATAATTTACAAGTGCAAAGAGCCAATTGTTGCACTTTTAGTATTTGGCATTAATTAGCCAAAGTCGTTAATTAAATTGTCACCAATGTGGAAATATGTTTTTTCGGTGTTTGCTATTTGTTAATGAAATGTAAATAGCCCAAAGGTGTAATTAATATTTGTAAAACTCACTCAATAAATTAAAACTAAATATGTGTTTGGGTTGTCTGAGGCTTTTACATAGAGATGCTGCAAGGCCTTGCTGTAATAAATTGTTTTTGAATAATTAGATAAACTAGAGCTAAATGTAAGTCTTTGAAACTCATGGTAAAGTGTGAAGGGATGGGAAAAATGGGTGCATTGCAAAAATGTGTGTAGTAGGCAGAAGAAAGCATGGACAACTTCTTAAGTTATATAGATTTGTGTTAAAAACGAGGAGACAAGTGGATAAGCACATGTTTATCTGTCCATTCCTATGAGTGCAGCGTTTAAATATAATATAATGAATAAATTTAATAAGAATATATAAAATAAAATGTATAATAAATAAATAAATATAATAAAATAAATAAATATAATAGTAATATATAAATATAAGAAAATAAATAAATATAATAATAATATATCAAATAAAATGTATGTTAAATAAATAAATAGATATAATATAACAATCATCGAACAAAACCGCGCATATTTGACTTAAATCGCATTATTATAACCAATTTTATGAACAATTGAAAATTCAGTAAAAATACCGCAAGACTTTTTTGACAACCAACAAACCCATTATACCCTGATTTCGTATTTTCAATGTGTTCAGGGTATAATAATATATAAAATAAAATGTATAATAATATAAACATGATTGAATATAAACGAGAATACTTGCGCTTATGCCTCCCCAAAAATTGTAGAAAAACAAAACATTTCAAATAGTAGTGTTCGAGGGTAGTGTTACAGGAAAACATCTCTACATTTAATGATTTCAAAAATTGAAATGTTGTTTAACTTAAAATCGTAGTCTTATATGCTTAACATGAGAATCAAAAAACTATTTCTATTGATGTCATGCATATGCACACAAGTTTTATTCATTTGTGTACCTGTTTTACCTTCCCATCGGTCGCAGCCTTTTGCTTGCTGTAGCTAAGGAATGACATATGTTTATTACTAATACATATGTATATTAAATTATGCGCTGGTTATTAGATCTTACATGTTATTTTAGCTATTGACAAATAATCTTGCTTGAACATTCTGCCAGAATCCAAATTTTGCAAGTGTTTATAAAGTCTCCTGGTTTGTATTCAAGCACCCACATATATATCAAATGTACTTGGTGCACCTATGAAGTCTACAAAAATAGAAAAAGCAGCTCTCTGCGAGGTTCACTGCATTCAGATATACCAGACTCAAGCATTCTTCATTGTTCAAAATAAATACGTATGTAAATATCAATAAACTCTCATGCAGACATTGCTTTAGCGCTTAAACTAAAGAAACTTGTGCTATAAACACATTCAGTTCATACTATTTTTGACTTTGAAATAAATATTTTGAGAGTTTCAGTCAGAGCCAAACACACACAGCTACTATATATTCGATGCAATTATGAAAAATGTTTTTGCCAACTGCAACTGAATGGGAAATGCTTTCAGAACCGTTGCCAACTGACAACAACATGTGTAGCAATGTGCCACAATGTTGTTTGCCATGCACAGACACATTGTGTGCTTAAACTGCTTGGCAGCTGCAGCGCAATAAAGAAAACGTAGCATACAAATGAGCGCAGTTTGAATGAAATCTAGAGCTAAAGATCAACTGCAAACACAAACACAAAACTGAATAACAAGTTGAAAGTGTAGAGCTTTTCTCTATGATAATTCAAAGGAATTTTGAGCAGAGGAAATAAAAATATTATAAATATTGCAAATCGAATTGCAGCCAGAAACAATTTATGTGGCCACAAATCAGAAATCTTGAGCTCAGCTGCACGGCCTCAAGTGCCATAAAAGTCGGCAATTGACAATGTTTTAATTGCATAGCGATGATATATGGGCGTGGCAGAGAACACAATTCACTTTTCGATTTAAATATGTATATATATATATATATGTATATCGATATAGCATGGCCAAGGACAGCAGGCAAATCTTTTCATTTCTTTTTGTAAGGCCAAAGAGCAGCAGGGAAATCACATGCAATTCCTATGGAAATTGTGTTGTGGCTGCCATTTAAAGTGTCCAATAAAGGTTGCATCTCTAGTGGCCTGGCAGCAGCAGCAGATGCAGAAATGCCAAGGGAAATACGTACATATGTTGCAGCCACATATCAAACCAATGCATACATATTAAACTTTAGCCAACGACGACGTGCAAATGGCAAAAATGTGGGTAGAAATGTTAGGGAAATGAATGCATATGCAACACACTCAGGTGTGGGCAAAGCTCTTAGTTCATCTGGGTTTTAACTAAATCAAATATTTATATATATACATAACTCTCATAATAATGGACAGACACTTCAATTCCAGACAATAGCCATAATAACTCTTAAGCAACAACATAATTTGGCCTATTAAAACTCATCTGTGTTGTTACTACATGTTTGTCTTGTTAAAAACTTATGCTGTGTTGTAGCTCTACTCTCTACTCTCGGCTGCGTACAATGCAATTGTTGCATATGGCAACAATAAACATGAAAAGCATTTTCCCCACGCCAGTTTTTGAACATCCTGCGCCAGCCAACCTTCCACTCAGGCTAAGTCCTTCAACAAGCCAAACAACACTTACATGGCGAAAAACAATATGAAATAAAAACAGAAATGTATTCATGCAAGGAAGTTGACGTCGGAAATACCCTACAAAAAAATCTTGACTTGTCTTAAAAATTAACAAAAAATAGAAATATAGAAATATAAAGTTAATTTTAGACATTTTATAGATGATGGATAAAACAAATTTTGATATAAAGAGAGGACAGGAAGAGGAAAAAGAAGATAAGCAGCGATATAAAGATAAGGCAAAACAAGAAATGTAGAGAAGAGACATGCATGAGATATGAGATGAGAAGAGTCTAGAAGTGAAGACTAAAGGCAATTAAGAGATGAGGAAAGATGAAAAGAGAAGAAAAGGAAAGGTCATATATAAGAGGCAAAGAGTAGAGAAGGGAGACAAAGATCAGAGAAGAAAAGAATTGCAAAGAGATGAGTAAAATAAAAGAAGAGCAGTAAAGATAATATATGAGAAGAGAGGGTAGACAAAGAGCAGAGAAGAAGAAGACAAAAAGAGAAGAGAACATAAAGCAAAATGGATAACAAAAGTGAAATGCAGAGAAGAGAAGACAAAATTTGATAATAGTAAAAATGAGTTGAGAAAACAAAAAAAGGGAACAGAAAATTAAAAGAAGAATATTTTGAAGTATATTTACAACTCAAAGTATATACACCTTCTACCACAACATACTTCCACATGAACAGGGTATTCAAACACAAAACAACAACTGTGAGTGGACTTACAATGCGAAAAGGTGGCAAGTCTAGCAGAGCCACAAGTATAAAGTCCACGTAACCTTTAGCAGCCCGTTAATTGCAATGTTCATTTATCGTATTTAATTCCTCTAACCAATTCTAGTTGTCAGTTGCGTGCGCGCTGCGCCTTTAGGACTTTCGGCTGTAATTGAAAATCAATTTCCACTCGATTTCCATGTTCTCTTTGAGCTCTGCTCACGCACAGCAAACGGATGAGCGCTGACTGAAAAATCAATGTTCAATGCAATTAAGGGGCGGCTTTCGGTAAAGTTAAGTTAGTTTTGTTTGAGAAGTAGTCAAATGCTCACCTTAATACAGGCAACTCGAGCAGCAGCTGTGTCAAAGTGAAATAGCTAATTTAATGCCTTGACTTTTGGGCAGAGCAACATAAATTTCTTATTAATATGCACATAAAGGTAACATGCTAGATTTATGATGAAAAGTAAGAACAAGTCGAACTTGAAGTAAATAATAAAGTTAAAGTGATTGATAATATAAACAAAAAACTTGTGGTCGTTTGCATAAAACAATATGTAATCATAATATAGACTGAGATATTATATATATGATATTCTATATGGAATAGAATAATGATGGAATGCCGGTGGGGAGAAAAAGTCAGAGAGAAGAAGAAAGAGAAATAATGAGGATGGAAGTGAAGGAAAGAGAAGGAGAGAATGAGAGCAAGAAAAAGAAGGAATTACAAGCAGATAGAAGTAGAAGAGAGAGACAGATAGAAGCGAAAGGAGAGACAAAGATAACACTATGTTCAGAGATACAGACATTAAAAGAAAGATTCATATCAAGAGATGAAAAGAAAGTAGGAGGCAGAGAGAGGGAGTGACAAGGAAAGCAGGGACAAAGTGATACTAAGATATAGACAGATTAAGAGAGAGCGAGGAAAAGAGAAACAGAAACTGGTAGAGAAGAAGATAAAGAAAGAAAAGAAAGAAAAAGAAAAACAGAATGAAATACTCAGATACTTAGAAAGCGAGAGAGGAAAGCAGAGAGAGTAAGAGAATGAAGTTCAGTGAGAGAAAGCGAGGGAGAATCATATAGAGATAAAGAAAGAGAAAAAGAGAAAGAAATTCTGAGATACTGAACTATTCAAAAAGAAGGACAGATAGCGAAAGGGAGATAGAGAGAGAAGGAGAAGGCATGAGATACTCTGAAACAAACAGATAAAAACAGACGACTGCGAGAGAGATATCAAAAATCATGTCACCAATAATATTTCACTTTTATTGCATTTGGCTTTATTTAAACATGGCTTAAAGTCAATTTGTATTGCATTGTTTTTATTTATTTTATTTAACGCTTTTGCATGAAATGTCCTCTTAATGATTGTCAATTTAATTTGCGTAAATTCCATTCGGCATTCAGTACAAATTTACAAGCCCACATACTTATTGGGGGGGATTTACAGTAATGATGTGCTCTTTAGCCACGTTAATACCCAATGACTGAACGCATTCCGAGCTCATTTACTTATTGTAATCCCAACATAATCCCCAACGTTGCTCTTTGAATTCAGCATTGTGAGTGTTTTGTTTTGTTTTCTGTTGTTTTTTTTTATTTTGTGGCTGTTATCAAATGAAGATGGGAAGTCAACACAAACAAGTGCGGATCTAATTAAAGTATTCAAGTTTTTATCTAATTTGCTGCGCAGTTGCTGCTGCGATGCCACCTTGTTTGGCCCCTAATGATTTTATTAGCATTCAGCGCGGAAATAGCAATTAATTCCATTAGCATCGACCTCGTTGTGCTGGCTCCCATTGCCACTACACAAACTGCTTACAGCAGATGCATTAAAAATAAATAGCCAAGACGAGAGCAAACGTTAAGCGATGCAGTCTGTCTAAGATATATATATATAAAGTATCTCAATTAGCTTGATCAAATCAGAATCTGCACGAATCTCAACTTTTTAATAGTCACAATTATTTGTGCACTTCGCGCAACAGATAAAACGGCAAAGGCAAGCCGCAAGGTAATGGCAGCAATAAAATAGTTGGCATTAGGGCAGCTGACTCAGTAGCTAGAAGACCAAATAAAAAATCCAGTTTAGCTGGCCATAATTGAAATACCAAAATACTGAAGTTAACGTACATGGGCTAAGCAGAAGCTTATAGAAATTTGCTGGCTAAGAAAGCAGAAATTGATTTTGCTCAATCAAATTATATGAGATTGAATTATAATTTAACTAACTACAATGTTCTATAGAAATACAATGCTGCACAACTGTATAGGTTCGACTCTTCAACGAAAGCTTTGATTTGAATACAGTAAATTTTTGTTACATCAAAATATTTAGTCAGTTATAATAAAACTGAGTTTCTGGTTTGAAAATTTTTATTTGATATGATTTTATTCATTATTTTCAGAACGTATTAACAAATGCTTTTACTTTTGGGCGGAATAGTTTGAGCTGCTAAAACTATTTAAAAAGAAATTGCCGTGGGAAATTAAATAAAATTAAAATTATAATTAAAATTAAATTAAAATTAAATATATTTAAATTTCACTAAGTGAGATGTTCATGATATAAATATATATTAAATATTCTTCTTCGATTCATTATGTCATTTAACTAGTCTGTTGAATTCAGCTGGACAGTTGCATATTATTTAATTAGTTTCATTTAGTTATTCAACCGCAAATGTCAACTGCTGTCTGGCTGAATGCCATTCAAAATTACATGTGACAAGTTCTGGCTAAATAGTTGGAGTAGGTTTAGTTTGTTGACAAACATAAATTACATCAAATATGCATTGGGCTAAACAGCAACGCGAAAGTCACTTCACATTAAAAGCCAAAATAAATATGCCTCAATTATCCGGGGATAGTTGGTTGTAAAATGTATTTAGCCAAATTGTTTTCAGTTTCAGTTTTTACTGTTTGACCTGTTTGCATGCATTCAAAATTCATTTCATGATTTTCCATAGCGGTTTAATGTGCGCCACTCGTGACAAATGCCTGCCAAAGCTCTGCGAGATAAATGAGCACGGCCATTGCACAAACATGACAATAGACATAAATAGTCATTGACAATTAGCAGATACTGGAGAGGGAGGAGACAGAGATTATTGGCTCTATGCATATCGAGCCATGCGATTTATGGCATTTGTTGTTAATTTGTCTTTGGCCATGGAGCTGCAGCTTTATTGCTGCCGTTTGCAAACAAAAGCCAAAAGCTAAGCCAAATAGTTGCGCACACACAGTGCGTATGCTTGATGTATGGCATACAATGGTAATGGAGACCGAACAGCCAGAGCACTTGGTACGCATGGAACACAAACCTTTCGCTTATTTAAACCACCATTGAGTAATGGCCTTCAAGCGTTAGCCACAAACTAAACGGATTTTGTAGACAGACGGGCGGAGAATGGGAGTAGCAGTTCGAAAGACAAACTCAGCTTGAAGAGCAAAATGTCGTTGCTTTAATTTATGCAATTCGTTAGCTTAAAGAGAAATGTTAGAAAATTGAAAAAGAAAAATACTCAAAGGTATTTGCTTTAAAAGAAAAATAAATAGATAAAAGTATTTTATTTAAAAGAAAAATAGATAATGCTAAGTAAATAGAATGGACTTAGTTTTCATATTTATGCAATTTAATTTATTTAATTCAATCAAAAGGTAAGGTAAGGTATTTAAAGGCAAGTAAGTAAAATGATTTCTAGTAAATTTAAATAATTATAATATATTGTAATAATATCATTAAAATATATAAGTTTTAAAGACAAGGGAATATATTAAATGGCAAGCTGATTTTTGTTGATTTTGTTGACAATTGTACAGAATTTTGGAGTTGGTCAGAGCTGACGGCTTAGTTGGCAACAGCTATACGAGGTCTGGCTATTAAAAAACGAGACTGCTTATGAAAAAGAGTTTTATTTTAAAAATTATTCTACAATCGAATGCTCCCCTTCAATATACTCCCCTTCCCTCGTATTTACTAACTAATATTACGCCAATAGGCGGAAACTATAATTTATTTGGAGGAAGTAACCGTTGATATAACTGCGAGACTTTCAGATTACAGCTCTGTGTCTAGGAGTTATAGGTGTAGACTTTCTGTTTTGATACGCAACCCAAAGACATTTTTAGAAATTTTTTAGTCAACTTATAGAGTGATTCAAAATGAACGTAATTGCCAAATGCTAAGGCAGTAGCTGTAAAATAGAATAAGATAACGATATAGACGAGTATATGGGATATATTTCAAGTCTCTAGCGACTAAATGAATTCCCAGAATATAGACAGACAAAAACAGACACAAAGCAAATATTATCCTTATACTTCATGCTTCATGAGCTTAAAAAACATCATAAAACCTGGCTTGAATATCCCAATAACAATTGTCGGCGGCTCAGCTTACGATTCAAAGTAAGTTTCTGACTTAATTTTTGCTTTGCAAGTTAAAATATTAATTTGATATCATTTTTTTTATAATAATAATTTTATATATAAATGTAAATATTAAATGTATAAATAAAAAATAATTAAAAAAAAATGAATTTAAATATTAATTTAAGTATTAATCATTATTTAAATACGAATAAAACATACAAATATTAAACAAATTAATATTAATATCCATATTATTATATATAAGTTTTTAAATGTAAACATCAAATGTATAAATAAAATATAAAATATAAAAATATATATTTAAATATAAATTTAAGTATTAAAACCTTTTGAAATACAAATAAATTATAAAAAAATATACAAAAATTAATATTAATATATATGCCTATATTACTACTTATATATGAGTTTTTCGTTCAGCTAAAGCATCATCCTCATAAATTCCACTAAATATTGTACAATGACTTTTGGCAGATGTTTGCTTCATATTGATGCAATGGCATAAGACTCTATGCAAAAACAAATTATTCAGTACTGAACTTGACAATTTCGGAGCTGACAGAAACTATGCCAAAAGGCATACACTTCAGCGAAATGACAAATACTGAAAAAAGCCAAATAATGAGATTTCTAAATGAAGCACTTCCCAGCTGAAACAATAAAATATTAAATTGGCACCGACTTCTGCTGTCGGCACCTCACAAACCTTTTTATATATACTATTATTATTATTTAAAATACATACAAAATAAATATGAAGTCAATTTTGTTATGAATTAATACGACTAATTAATAAAAAATAATCTATATTGGATTATTCACCTGGGATAATTCACCTTAATCAGCTTAATTTGCCTCAATTCCTTCCACAGAATCAAGCTCAGCTTTTAGGCATTTCCATGCGACGATTCCTTTGTATGTTTGCTTTGAGTTAACTCAATTGCTTAGTGCAAGTCTCTAACAATGGCCACTCGTTGGCCGTGTCACGTGTTTGTTTGGTTTCTCAAGTTGCAGCGGCTGTATAGTTGTACCTGGTGCTTAGCTGTGAGTCGTGTGCTTTTGCACCTCTACCTGCCAGGTGTTCGTAATTGTATGTGAAACTTGTTGAAGGCTTCAATTATGATGTGTTTGCACAGGGCAGGCAGGCACACTGCCTGCCAGACACACTCTCTCGCACACACACAATGAAGCCGCAGCAATGTGCGCGACTTGCACTTTGCCATGGCTGGTTGGCCAAGTTGTTGTTGCGGCTATTGTTGGTGTGCCTTGACTTGCATTGGCTTTCATGTTGGCGCTGTTGCTGGCTGACTGCTGCTGCTGCTGCTGCCGTTGCTGTAAATGCAGGATAATTGGCGTAAATAGCAAAACAGCAAATTGCCATTAACTATTGGAAAAATGTGCACAGCTTTCAGCTGGCTGGCATCGGTTCGGGCACTGTTCCGTTCAGTTCCAGGCAGCTCCGAGCGTAGGTGTTGGGTGATTACGCAAAATGCAATTAAAAATATTTAAGCTGCAGCAACATGCACAGCAGCAGCAGCAAAGTCCTTTAAAGCTTTCGTTCAGCTTAAAGCGTTTTTTTTTGTTTGTATTCTTTTTTTGCCCTATGCACATCATCTTTGCTTATTTTTCATGCTTAACTTGTAACGCTTCGGGTTTTTTTTTCTGCTTGTGTACAGCGCTTATCATTGGCCATAAACTGAGGATTTTGTAGTGTTTTCACTCTCTACCTCAGGCTGCTGTCCTTGCTCTGGTTAATACGCTTCGCTTCTCCTTTTGTTTATGCCCTCGAATCCATTGAAAATGGATAAACAAGGTGTAATAGTTTTTCATTGCGGCTGGTGTTGACAACAAATGTGTGGCTAGGCAAGCATTGGCTTAACAGAGTGATAACTGCAGCTTAAAGTGGGAGATAAGAGCGAGACTTATAGACAGCATTGAAAACCCAATTGAAATTGATACTGGTTCAGTTTAAGATAAAAATTTAGTTTTGGCTTTAATATTTGCTTGGTGAATTCATTGCCTCACTGCCTTCATTCATTATTCTTTTCTTTATTATAATTGTGTCAAACTCAATTATATGTAAATGGCAAACTAAATTGTTATTCTAAAATAGATTTTGGAAATTTGTTGCTTAACTGGATTCATTGAATCTCTGGAGCACAACTTTTATCTAATAATCTATCTCTAATCTTTGACTGTCGTCAAGCGCCAGCTTTAACATATGCGCATAGTTTAGCATAATTTGAAAACATTATCTAAATTATTCAACAAAAAAAATGGCACACACACAGAGAGTGAAAAAACATTGCATATTTTGAGAAAGCTTAGCCGCCAGGCATAAGCGCATTTTGAGCAGCCTCAAAGAGAGGCTGTGAGAGTCTTAGCTAAAAGACGTTGCAAGCTGCGCCACTTGAAGTGCGACTCGTGCTGCTTATGTTAATTTACATGCTGCTTCACCTGCAGGCGTTGCCGTGGGCGTGTCCCCCGCCTGTTTACCTGCGACTAATGCATAAATTCCTAGGCATGTAATATATATATGTATATATATTTAGCCAGTGTATATTATATACATATGTCTATATGGGATATACTTGTATGTATGCATGGTCGACGTGTGCCTATGCATTTGCTTTGGCCACGCCCACATTCCTTTCGAAAAAATCATCGCATGAGCAGCCGCGCGTGTTTTATTGCACAAACAAAATGAGTTTCTCGCATGCCTGCCCAACCTCTGCCGCTGATGAAGCCAAATGCAACTGCATTAGGCGCAGTCCCCAGAGAGAGAGAGAGAGAGAGGAAGAGTGAGGCATGGGCTTTTACGTGCCTGCCAGCCAGCCAGGTGGGCCCCATAATTGAGCTCAAAATAGTTTTGCATAAAAATGCAAATTGTCACATATCCTGCACATTTCTATTTAGTTTTGAACATTTACCCACGACTCGGCTCACATTGCAAATTGTTTGCGGCTTATCCAGGCTCTGGCATCTCTCGCTCTCCCTCTCTCCCTCTCTCTCTCTCACTCCCTCTCTGTGTTGGCATTTGGGCCACTGTGTAAGTCCGTGTTGTGCCACATAAATAACGACATTGTTACGGAACCCCATCAGCCCCATTTCCCCCTCAAGCCATAATGGCTGGCAATTTGTTTTAGATGGCGTTTGTTTGAATTTATACTGCGTAATGCAACTTTAATTGAAATGCAATCAGGCGACAATTAATGCTCTAATTGCCCTTTGGTTGTGCAAGCGGATTCATTTCAGATAAGGCCTAAAGCCCCATTGAAAGAGTCTGTGATTTAATTGGAAATGCTGCGTAAAATACGAAAGAGAAAACGGCTCAACTTCAGATTCTATAAAAAAAACATTTTTAATTTCAATAAAAAACTTGAATCACATAATTTATGGCATATGCTATAATCCACATATGCATTAAGTTGCCCAAACTAGACAATAGTTGAGCAATGTTCAAACTGGCAAGAAAAACTTTGCCCTACTCGCTTGACTGGGCATAAATCACGCTCATTTTAAAGGAAAAAAATAGATGTTGCTTGGCATATTAACATGCCCAGCTCATAAATGTTAAAAAACATGCATAGAAAACTAAATAAGATGTTCAAATAGGAAGAAAAAAAAACACTAGACAACAACCAGGATACAAGTGGAGCAACAATAGGAGCAGAAGAAGCAACTGGCACAGATAATCGGGCCACGTGCCATGGCGTCAGTCTGTGGCCGCGAGGCTTTTACGGAAAGTCAAATAAAGCCCAAGAGAGGCCCAGACAGAGAGTCAGACAAAAGGTTTCACATATGTCTGCATACATACATATATGTGTATGTGTGTGCAAATAGAAAACACACACACACACACACAGTATAAGGCTTGGCTGTTGCCTACTCGCAGTACTTTGGCTTTGTTTGCTTGCAGGAGGCGGCGGCTGACGCCGTTTTGTCGCCGCTGGACATTGGCCCGTTTGCGTTAAGCGTTAACAAAACTCAACGCCAATGGGCAAAATGGTTGAAAATTGTTTAAATAAATTTATTTAGCTGTGTTTATTTATTTATTTTTTTTTTTTGTTCACTTTTCATTTACATGTGGGCGCTGAAAGCCTCAAGGAATTTATTTTCATCAACCACATGTGAAGCAAATACAATATTTCGTGGCGTAGAAAAATATGTAGAAAAACAAAATTTAAATTTCTGATCATTTATTATTATTAAAATTTAGTTTATATAAATTGCGTAGTCGAAGAAAAGAAACATGGAAAGAGTTTATTACTTTTGTGTATTTTTTGTTGACTTGAAATTTGATATAAATATATGTATTTCTCATGAATTTCGAATGACTGCTTTTCACCCTTGAACTGAATTTCACAGCAAACAATTACCAATTAAATAATACAATTATAAATATTCACAATTTTTTAAAGAATCCAAAACAAATTTATCTTAATTTTACGATTTTATTAAAATAAATAAAAATTTTAATAGCATTGGTTTGTATATCCAAGTTAAGTTTTATCCCTAAAGAAACTTTTCACTTATCCAAATTAAAATTCTTTTTATATTTTCTGTACCTCCTAGCATTAAAACAAAGACTCAGTTATATACCCAGCACATGATGCCAGTTCCATTAGGCTGGTTTAACTAGAGACACAGCTGAAAGCGCAGTCTAATTGGTATGCCCAGCATCTGCTCAGCTTTTCATTGCGAAAATGTCGCACAAATTAAAGTAATTCTTTTTATCTATTATCCTTAAGACGGTCAAGTTCTGCACCTTTAATATAACAGACTCACCTGACCATGCACACACACACACACACACACACACACACACACACACACACACACACACATACATACATATGTATGTATGTCTATATTGGATTGGAGCATGGTTTGAATGTGTTGCTCTCTGTATACAAAAGGCTACTTTGAGGGGCAGCAGCTCAATATATTGGCACATGTCTGCTGCGGATGTCACATAAATCTTCTTACAAGTTCTTTTCAGGTGTGGTTACAATTTAATTGCATTTGCCGCTGCATTTTTATTGTCCTGTATGTGACAGCAAACACACACAGAGAGAGAGAGAGAGAGAAAGAGAGAGAGTAGAAGAGCGAGAGCGAGTAAGGACAAAGGCAAAGAGTAGGTATTCCTTTTACGCATTATTATTTAACTAACAAGTAACTAGAAAAGTTTTAATACTTTGGTAACTTTCGCTTTAAATTGTTCGCAGCGCAAAGGACAAAATGGCGCAAAGATGTCGACGACAGTCGACTGCATGTGCAGGGGGTTTGGGCTGAGAGCGTCACTGCTTGGGGTGGCAAGAGAGACAAAACTATGCTTAAATTAAATAAGATAAAATCTTATAAAAATGAAAATAGTTTGCCAGCGTGTGGCTGGCGCAGTAATATGGCGGCTGTACTTTTTGGTTCGTGCGGCATCCGAGCTTAAAATATTTAAATCAAAAATTTATTCATTAAATTGTTTACGGCTGCTGTGGCAGCTCTTTAATATGCGGCATATTTGTGTCGAACTAAACAGCAACAAAATGTAGTAAAATTTACGAGAGAGAGAGAGAGAGAGAGAGAGAGGGCGCGTATTGCTGGATACTTGATACCACATAGAGAGGCACCGAGTGGTTCAAATATTTGTGAGAAAGTCTCCTGTTGGATACATTTGAGTCACCTCATCATACCCTGTTTTGCCTATTTGCAGCGCATAAAGCTGTCATGTTCTGTGAGTTGTTTGTGACATAGATTAAGACTGAGCATTTTTTCTGTTATTATGTTGTCTGGCCATAAGTCGCAAAACAAATCACGTTGACTAAGACCGCAAGTTACATTCCAAATGAAATTATATTGAAAGGAATAAGAGAAAAAAGAGACTCTCAGACAGACAGAGAGACAGAGAGAGAGAGAGAGAGAGAAAGAGAGAGAAAGAGAGAAAGAGAGAGAGAGAAAGAGAAAGAGAGACAGACAGACAGACACAGATAGAGCGAAAGTAAGGCAGAGCCAAAAGTCTTAAGCATAAAAATTCAAAATTCAATTTAGTTGTAAAATATTCTTATGCCTGAATGATTGATTGATAAATAAGTTGATTGAATGATGTCTAGCACCCGCTACAAGTTATAATAGAAAGAAAATTTAAATTAAATTTGCAGCTCATATGGGATTTTGTGGCACATTAAGAAGTTTTCAAAAATGAAATTATCAAATTTGAAAAATGTTGGCAAAATATTTCTATAAAAACATTTTTTTCTCCCATCAGCCGTAAATTCTTTATTAAAATATATATCATTGCAGAAAGCTTTTGCTTGTCACATACTGTAAAATATTTAAAATACCAAAGCTATATAAAACTATATAAAAAGGGGCCACAAGCTGCCCGCTAATTAAGCCAACAGAATGTATGAGGTAATTATCAACTTTTTGCTCTATGATGGGAAAACTTTTCCAAAGTGAAAAAAAAAATAAGCTGGTGATTTAGTTTTATGCGGCAGGCAAAGGTAAAGCGTAAAATGTAACGAAAATTGAGTAGCACCTTTACTGAAGATTGGCTCCACAGAAAATGCCATTGATATGCAAGCGAACTGTCACATGCAAATATGCCAAGGACGAGCGGTGTCCTTACAATGCCGTGCAATATGGCGCTGGCACATGACAATGACAAGTCAAAGGGGCCAGACAGGCGAAAGTGTACGCCGGGACATGCCACGGAAGTTCCTTTCACACACACACGCAAACACGCAGCTCACTGAGGGCTTGTCGCACTGGGAGCATCGCCTGGTCAACTTCCGTTTGTGCGTACGCGCACAGGTAGAGTCAAGGGGGGGCAAGTGGAGGGTCAGTCTTTGCAGCAAGCACTCAGCGGAAGTACGCACAAAAGTTGCATTTGGAGGCCGTCAAGCATTGCCGCAGTTCACACGCTGAATAGATAGTTTATGTAACAAAATGTTCTATGTGACGCCTAAGCGTTTTTTTAGTCTTATGTTGTTTGCGCGTTTCTGATTCGAAAAATTCAAAAAGAAATGAAGCACAAACTTGTTGAAAGAGTCTTTTGGTATACTGTAATGTGCTTTTGTAAAAACTGAGCTTCATTGCAATTCTCATTAAGTCAAGTAAGCATATAGCGGTCTTAATTACAATATTGTGATTGTGAGCAGGCGCTGTATTCACTTTGAGTAGTTCGTTCACATACCCAAATATTCAGGCATGCTATGTCCAACACGTTTCTTTGATATCTCTCGAGCCTCAGCTATCTCAATCAACTTTACTTTGAGCTCATTCAAATTTATTTTGGGAACTCTTTTGATGTTTTCGTCGGGAAGAGCCTGTTTTTGTTGTGGCTCTTTGGTCAAGGCGTGCATCGTCCTTGGTGCTCATTTCGTCTTCTTTAAACTCACTTCTCAATGGTTGAATAATGTTTATCAAGCCAAGCCTTGGCTTCAACAGAGTAAAGCAATTCTTTATTAGCACACGAAATTCCTTTTATACATTTTCTACAAAACTAACAAAAGTTGCCTCACTCAAAATACTCTAGCTCACAAAATTAATACTTCGTTGGCTATCAAAATTGTACATTTATCTACTGAAGTTTAGGGTAAACTTAAAATCATTTAATTTTCATACAGCCTGATCTTAAAGCCCAACTGTTTCATGTGAATTGCACAAATATATTATATATTTAGATCATTTTACATTCACACAATTCCCAGCTACCAAAAACCTTCGGCAATCGAGCTAAGCTCCCACTAGATTTGATTGAGTTAATTAATAGTTGAGCTCAACTTTGTATGACATGCTCACAAATTGTCCTTAAGCTGCGTTTTATCTGCGGAGCCATTCAGAAATTTGTGAAATTTCCTGGCCGTCGCACATAACTCAGGCAGCTCAGGTTATTAGCGTAATGCAGCCGCGATTGTCGCAGCAGGTTGAGCAGAGTCTCAAGGAGAAGCCACAGAGATTGCCATGTGCACACACACATATATATACATATATATAGATATGCATGTACCACAACGTGTGCAGCATATAACGCTGACAAATGTCTCAGTGGCTGCCCCAGCGAACCGGCAACTGGCAACGCAACTGGCAACTGGCTGGCTTAGCATTTGCATTCGAAATTTATAAGCAAAGCATAACTGCAGGGCGGCCACAGCCCAACCGCACCCAGTTGCACATTTGCAAACGAAAATTGCCATTATTCGCGGCTCTTAAGTAAAACGCGCGACGAACTGTGGCGACTCCTTTAAGTACGTATACGCAGCGTGGCACATAAAAAATGGCATAGAGCAGGGCAGCAGAATAAAAAGGCGAAGCTGATAAGAATAATAAGCAAGACAATCGTGCTGCTTGGATTATTCACTTTAAATCAGAATCATATATTCATAGACTGAATGAAAGAAACCCAATCAAGGCGGGAGAACCCTTTCACTCAGCAGATCTAAGGCAGCACAACAAACACTTCATCATAATAATACCTCTCAGCTTGTTGTTTCTCAAAAAGCGTGCAATAAATTTGATTTCAGTGTGCAAATAAAATGCAAACATAAATATCTTTACGAGCCAATGGCAAATTGGCGCATAATTTACATGCGCAGATGACACAACACAAGCAAACACACAAAATTAAAAGCATTTTCTTTTCTTTCTTCACGTCTCAGCTCAGATATGTATATATATATAGCTAGAGCCATGACGATGATAACGCTTAAAAGTTAAGTGTGCAAATTTCCAGTTGACTTTTGGGCAGAAGTTTGCACGACCAGACAATTGACATTCATTTCGGTGCAGAATGTCGCCATTTGGATGTCGACTAGATGTCAAAGCGTCGCTGAATTGGCATTAAAAACTCACAATAAAATGCACAAACGATAACGAGTCACTCAGCGGAAAAGCTGAATATCAAACGCTTTTAGAGCACATAAAAATTCACAGCTAACAAAATATATATAATTTTAATGTGTTGCTCGTTAACAAAGTTGCGCAGAATATTACCAAAAAAAAAAGAAAAGAAAAGAAAAGAAGTCAAACATATGTAGAAGCTTACTTAATTTAACTTAATAATTTTTTTAAAATTTTATTAAATTGCTAAACGGGTGACCGGGCAAGAGTGATACTTTTTATAATAATTATATTTAATTAATTGTTTTAATTATTTATAAATTATATATTTTATAATATGAAATGCGATTTTCCATTTATTTTAAAATTATTTGACATTTACAAAATGTGCAAAAGTTGGCTCATTTGCTGCGTCGATTGTCATCATGGCAGCATTGTGCAGGCAATTCTTCGCACAGTTGCAAATTTTAAGCATGGTTTAGGAATCATAACTGCTTTTAAGATAAGATTCTAGCAGAGATTGATATACGAGAGATTGATTACTTTACTCGTAAAGTAATGCAAACAGAGTCGCTGTAGCAACAACTATTGAAGACATAGAAAAGTCTTTGGTGACATGCGAGACGCTATAGCTGGAGTAACACTGCATATTGAACCGAGTCATAATCAGCTTGATCTGCTGCTTCTAGCTTTGTCAGAAATGTTGACGTAGTCATAGCCAAATCAAAGTGTTTCTTCTTCATAACCCAAAGCAAAAAGCAAATCTTATAATAATTTTTAAAAATTTGCCAAAAAGAGCAGAAAAAACCATATCATAAAAATAAACAATAAAATTGTTTACAATGCGGAAATTTGCCTTTATGTTAAATAGCAGCAAAACTCAGTTTAAGTGTTTAATATATTTATATTTATCTACATATATTGTATTTATATATTTTCTTTTATCACGATTGTATAAAAAATGGTAATGCGCGCATTTCATATACATATATAAATATTTATGCTTAATAAATGAATATAGACCGCAGCATTATTTGCATAGAAAATGCCAGCATCGGGCTGGAGTTGGAGTACATAAAAGCGGCACTAGGGAGCCAGCAGCTAGCTGATATTACGGCAGCTCAGCGTATCAAATGACACGTTTTAACACTTTCAGAGAGTGAGAGAGAGAGAGAAGGCAAACAGCGAACTGAAATTGAAGCTGCATTGTCGAAAGATAGAGAGAGAGAGAAAGAGCACGCAGACTGGGAGTAGCTTGTGCAGCCAAGCGGTTAAAGAGTCTGAGTCTGAGTCAGAGTCTGAGTCCAGGTCTGTGTCTGAGTGTGAGTGTGAGTGGGGGTCATGGAGAATATGGCTCGAGTGCATATGGACTATAAACCGCATTTTTACGTGCAGCGTGTGCCATGTCACAGTGAATAAAAGTGCAGCCAGTGCTGAGTTCAGTTTTGAGTTTAATTTTCTTAAAGCTGTTGCGACATCATTTCAAAGAGCCACGCAGATTACACAGAACTGTCAATTGGGTTGGCCAGGACAAACAAGCAATTATTTTGCAATATCTTCGAAATTAACAAACCTTTTCCTGTCCGAAGCCCGCTTCTAACTTGATTACCTCCTGGGGTGCCTGCTGCGACGAGGGTAGGAAAAAAAGGTGAGCAAAAATGAAAACAAAAAAGAAATGAAACGTTATCAATGTAACGAGTGTCAGTTTTGTGGCCAACGGTAACAGGAAAGCAAATGTAAACCAAAAAGGAAATGCTGAAAAATGCATGAGAAAAATCACACGATAGATGGCAAAAAAACAAAAACAAGAAAGTAGCACAAAACCCCGAGGTTAGCCCATAGGATTGGCATAACATACGAAAACTATGAATCAGTACAAATTGCAAAGACTGATTCGATTATTAATCAACTCAGGTATAGACATGGCATTGATAGGGATAGGGAGAGAGAGACAAAAAAAAGAGAAAGATGTTTTTAATTAAAGATTCAGTTAGGCTCAATTAGAAGTGAGAAGCAACAAACATGGTGTGAGCTGAGAAATATATACAAATTTTTGCTATTGAAAATCATTTTAAGAATATTTTATATATATATATTATAAGTAAACCTAATCATATTTTTATAAATCTTCATTCTTCATTTTTTATACAAAAATATATTTTTAATAGACAAATTTATAATATTTTCTACATACTCTTCTCTGCGCCCTTCTAATTGCTAGATTTTCTTTAGCATCGCCCCTCGTACTGGCCAACTCGAAGGGCAACTGGCTAGCGGTGAAAATCTGGCCAATTCGTTGCTTACCTTACGAGCTTTTTGTTGATGGCGACAACTCAGCCTCAGTCTCAGTCACAGTCTCAACCCTAAACAACAGTCGCATCCACAGCAACTACTGAAAGCTAGTCAACATTTTGCTAACTATTTTTTTTTTTTGTGTGTTTGCAACAAGCCGCCGCAATCGTGTTGGCTTTTGCTTTTGCAACTCGCTTGTAAATTAAGCAATTTGAAATGTTGGCCGCAGTTACCCAAAAACTCGCCTCTCTCTCTCGTCTCTGTTGAAGGAGAAACCACAAAGTGTTCGCCCACAACCTGTGTGCGGGAGTGTCACTGCTTTAATCGCTGTTGTAGCTGGTTGTAACTCGCACAGAAACAACAGCAATAACAGCAGCAAGCACTGCAGAGATAGCTAAGAGGTATGTTCAAGTCGATGGCCCCTAAACTGAGCCCTGCCCATTTATATACGTTTTTTTGTACCTTGTTTCTTGATTACCTGTGCTGCGCGCCAGCCATTTGCTTCAGTTGGTCAGTCCGCAAAGCTGCCGTAGCCAGCCATTTTAATTTCACTTTACGGTTTTCAAACACAAAATCCTTTTGCCACTACACAACACACAAACACACACACACACACTTCAGCAAGAGTAAGAATGAGAGAGAGGAAGAGCAATGGCTAACCAGGTGTAACCAGGTCTCCTTTTTTATCGCCTTTGTCTGTTTGTTAGAGGATGTGTATTGTTTGCGTTTCGGTTGGTGCTATTAAAACTGAAATGTGAAATTAAATAGTGAGACAGTTTAAGAGGAAAAGAGAGAGAGAGAGAGAGAGAGAGAGAGAGAGAGAGAGAGAGAGAGCTAGTAAATCAGCTTACGGCCTATGAGACCAAAGGCAATTGAGTGAAACGAAGAGAAATTAACTATAATATAATTAACTAAATACTACTTAATTAAATTAAATCTACAATAATTTAGAAGAGAAATTCTTAAATGTTCTTTCATAAGACATCGTTTAAAAATTTATTAAAGAATTTAATTTCTTTGATTAACTTTAGTCATTGGGCAATTCAATTCCAATTGAGCTTAAAAGCTGGCAGAAAAGGAAAGAAGCTATAAAAATAAATAAACAATTTGCGACGCCATCTCAATTGCGGGCGACAATATTGTTTTTAATGATTTCTCATGGAATTTATCAAAAAGCCAAAGAGTGGCAGAGTGAGAGAGCGAGAGAGAAGAAGGAGAGACCGCGAAAGGCACTGAAATCGTATTTCCTTTTTATTTTGTTGCGCCGAATAAAATGTAAGAAAAATAAAGCTAAAGGCAGCAGCAGCATGGCCAAAACTATAAAGCATATGCGTGTGCGTATTGCCAAGCGAAATAACAACAAAGGATATGAAAAGTGTGGCTGAACAAGGCAAAGGATATGCAGCAGCAGTGGCAGCAGACGACAGGGCGACACACAGACTGCTAAAAAGAAAAGCTGAAAAGCTACGTAGAAGCTTAAGTTAAGAGAGGGAAAAACGGCGAATGACCCATAAACTAAATGGCTGGCAACTTTACAATGCAATTTATAATCAGGCTAAGAGCTCATTGTATATGCTTAAAGCATTCGGATATCTTAATGCATCTACTAATTAAACTAAAATCTAACGAGCTAAAAATGGAATCTACAGCTTGCATTGTGCGAAAAGCTAATTAGCTGCGGATATAGCAGCCAGATTCAACTTATTTATATGCAGAGCGCTCGATAACTGAGCATCATCAACACGAAATGGCCACAAAAACTTAACGAGTAAATAAAGCCAACAAAATGAAAAAAACACACACTCACACGCATAAGATAAAAAACAAACCAAAGTGTGGCGTGTGAGCTATACGAGTTCAGCCAAAGTTGCTTTAAGAAATCAAAGTAACTTTCTTGGCTTGGCTATCCACACGCCTCTCTCTCTCTCTCCCTTTTCCTCTCTATAGTCTATGAGTCTCTGCTTTAGTTGCTTGTACTTTTTGCTTCATCAACTGCTTTTCACTTATTGCAAACTTTTGCCAGCTAGTGGACTAGCGCCAACTTTGCTGCCTGACCAGGATAAATTTATATTCAATACTCTGTAAAACAATAAATTTAATCAGAGGGTAGCCCAACCAACTAAGAACAGTTTTTCCAACACTACTCGGAGATTGTTTACTAAAGATAAAACTAGATTGTTTACTATCAAAGTCTATATTTAGCTAAAGTTGAGAGTGCACTGCAAATTTTATTAGTTTGAATCTTTTTTGTGGGTAATTTTTAAGGTGAGCTGAAATTGATATTTCTCAATTATTTAAAGATTAATAAACATAAATTTTATAAATTGAATTTTATTTATTAATAACAATAGTTAATTTTAGTTAAGTTTCTTTACACATTTTGTTCTGCAGCTAATATTTTTTGCTTTTCATTGGATTTTTTTTTTATATGATATTATAAATAAATATTTTTACGCTCTCTATATATATTTTCAACTATTTTTTATACAAACTGCGCACTTTTAATACATTGATTTATATTCAGGGTCCACTGTGATAAATATCTTAGTTTTAATAATTTATACAAGACAAAAAATAATAAATTTCCTCTTGACAATTTGCAATCTCTTGACAATTTATTTCTATATTTAAAGTTTTCATATCTTGGCGCAATCTCTAAGACTTTTAATTTCCAGAGCATCATAAATTTCTTGCACAACCCTTTTGGCACACAAACTATACTGTATATATAATTTATAAGCTAGCCAAAGGACAATGGCCAAATCATGCGTGTTATTTTTGCGAAATGAAGAAGCAGCGTTGATAAGTTCACAAGTTCGTAAGTCAAAAAAAAGTTGAAGGAGCAGCTCGCTGCATAGTTGAGGTGCAACTGCTGCTGCACTAGGTTAATTAAAAAACTTTTGCTGGCTATATTTTATTAAATTTGCGTTGGACCAATTTATGACATTGTAGATGCATCAACTACTTATATATATGTATGTATGTATATCAGAAGGTACTATAACGAAAACTGACTTTAAACAAAAACTTTGCTTCTCGCTACACTACGACATTGGATTCATCCAGGCAGGTGTCGCTAGAAGGGCTCGATTGAGATTTGATTTGCTGATATCGGCAGAGACTGGCGTATTTGTGTTGCCCTGGCCGGCGTGCCATTCGTCAGATTCATAAAACTTAAAACCATGCCTGGCTGCCATTTCGTATGCGGCTATTGGTCCACAAGAGCCAAATTCATAAAGAATCGGTTTCGGGCGCTCATACTCGATTTCAGCCAGAACTGGTGAAAATATGCGCCAGATTTCGCATTGCTCGTCGGTGCGCATGAACATCATCTGATTGCCAGCAAAGATGTCGAGCAGCAGACCCTGATAGTTGACAGGCAAAGCTCTATCACGCAGGATCAGGTCCAGCTCCGTTTCTCTGAGCGACATTTTCGGTCCAGGGCGCTTCAGCATCATGCGCATGAAGAGCTGTTCGCGTGGCGATAGACGCAAGACCAGCTCATTGGGTATGCTCGAACTGTTGCCACTGTGATTGCAATGCGTTGGCTTGTACTGCACTCGCACCTCCGTCTTGGTCTCGTTGAGCGCCTTGCCCACGCGCAGAATGAAGGGCACGCTGGTCCAGCGCTTGCTATTGATGCGCAGCACAACCATCGCAAAGGTGGGCGTCAGCGAGTCGTTGGGTATGTAGGAATGCTGGGTGTAGCCCACCTTGACGGGATCCAGCTCCCTGCCATTATTGCAATACTGACCCAGCAGCACATCGCTAAAGTCGACCGTCAGCACCTGCTTGAGCACCTTCAGCTTCTCGTCCCGCAAGTCCTCGACGTCATTGCTGTATGGCTGCTCCAGAGCGAGCATCGCCAGCAGCTGCATCATGTGATTGGTCATAACGTCGCGTATGATGCCAAATTGATTGAAATAATCGGCGCGTGCCTGCACCGGACTCTCACACTTCACACTTATCATAATTGCAGAGATGTACTTGTTGTTCCATGTCTCCGACCAGATCAGGTTGGTGAAGCGCAGCACAAACAAATTGTGTATGACCTGCCTGCTCAGATAGTGGTCGATCATATAGATCTGCGACTCCTTGAATGTCTGGCACAGCTGCGTCTGATACACTTTGTAGGCTATATCACTTCGGCCGAAGGGCTTCTCCACAATGACCCGATTCCAGCCGGTGACCGAGAGACATTTGCGAGCGATATTGAGGGTCACTTGATCGAAGACAACTGGCGGCAGCGCTAGATAGAATATTCGATTGGCCACAAGCATATCGTGTTTGGTCTCCTGCCGCACCATGGCAGCCGTGAGATCCGCATAGTCATCCGGATTGTCGTATTGGCCCATACAACAGTGCACATTGGTCCAAAAGCTATTGTACTTCTCTGGATCCCGGGTCTTATCCAAGCCCATATAAGGCACGCATTTGATGCGAAACGTGCGAAGCTCGAGTTTGCTGCGACAGAATGTAAAAATCTTAATGCTCTGTGGCAGGCGATTGTCGCGATAGAGTTGCCAGAGCGATGGAAAGATTCGACTCAGGGCTAAGCGTCCCGAAGCGCCGAAAACGACAAACGAATAGGCGACCTCATTGGTGGAGTCGATGGGAAGCATCTTTGATTTCTAATTTTGATTTAATTTAAAATTTTGAACGTCCAATAAAAGAAGCAAAACTTTATATAATTTTTTGGGGTTTTTTTAAATTTAGTTGGATTTATTGTTGATTCCATGAAAGCTAAGTCAAAGTGAGGAGAGATTGGAGTAAAGTTTCATTCGTTTTATTTTCATATTGTTATTAATATTAGTTGAATGATTAATATTCTTAATATTACTATTTTGATTATTTATATATTTTTATTATTATTATTATTATATTATATTATTATATATATATTATATCTCCGGCAAAGTGTATATTTTCAGCAAAGATCATGCGACAGCCTTCCTCATGAAAGTCGAAATGGTTAAGTGACAGGCACAGGAGATGGGCAATAAAACTTATCCCTGATCTGGATCAGTTTTTAAATAGAAAGCACGGGGAAACATATTTTTATCTGACAACGTCTTATTATCACACAAATCTCGCTGCTCATGGTTACTTTTGAGAAAACCTTAATAAGATGGGCAAAACTGCCGAATCCAGCTGCATTTACTGCGACTGCGACGCAATGGAAGACGCAAAGTACACTTTCTTTAACTGCGAAAGGTGGACAGAGCAAAGAATCAACCTGGCAGAAACTGTCTGTGAAGTCAAGGTAAAGACTATAATTGGATGAAGTACCCGACAGCATATCTATGCTATAGTAGCATCTGCTTGGTAAAGAGTCTGTGATTTCGCTGAAAAGGTATTTCGGTGGAAGAGCTGAAGCCTGGACGCAGGAAAACCGATGATAGTGCTCAGCTCGAGCACATAGAAGAACTTCGCTTTGAAGGCTATAGCGTTAGAAAGCCTGCTTCCAAGTTAAGTGGCAGTCCAAGAATAAAGAGATTTTTTAGTTGGCACATAGAAGAACTTCGCTTTGAAGGCTATAGCGTTAGAAAGCCTGCTTCCAAGTTAAGTGGCAGTCCAAGAATAAAGAGATTTTTTAGTTGGCATTTGAGTCTGTTATCAATGAGATCAATTAAAGCAGCATTTATATTTGAGTGAATTATGAATTTGTAAGAGCAAGCAGGCTAGCTCACTCACCACTCACAGCAAGCTCTCCATTTATGTCACACTTTGAAATTGAAACCAGAGATGATCAGTCGTGTTCTACTTGTGCGGCCAGAAAGAAGAAGTCGCAAGTTGGAAAAGGTTTGATTGGATAGTCTTTAAACAGCAATTGCAGTTCGATACAACGGTCTGAGTGACGACTTGACTGAAAAACAAAAAAGAAATTCTTATTTCAGGCGTAGTCTATAAGCCATTCAATATCAATTCGCAGCTACTTTAGCAAAAGTCTTCTACGAAAATATAACTGAGTATTTATATTATTATAACAAATGAAGTATAATATATTATGCCACACTTAAGACTTCATCTATTCCCAAACAGCAACACACAACTAACATCTATATTGCATTCGCTCCAAGCAATTTTCTTTTTGTCTTACAAAGCAAACGTTTCTTATGTCGTCGTTTTTCAAAGAACCATTTCGGGGAGTAGCTCAAGCAATGCGCTTCATTTACAGCTCCCACATTTAAAACGCATCAATTGTTCATTGTTGGCAATTCCTTAAAGCTTTTTGCAATGGGTCAACTTTAGCTTCCTCTTCGTTTTCTTTTCTTTTTTTGAGAGAGAGAGAGAAGTTTTTAGAGTAAAGCCAGCTGAGTAGCGTGGTGAGAGCCAAAGACATGGCCATTGCCTAAAGTCAGCTTTCAAAGAAAACGACGCTGCAGGCGGCAAGCAACTAAGCAGGCAAAGGCAAACGCAAACGCTTGGTCAGAATGCCAAGGAAAAGCTGTGCACAGTGCGCCGAAGATAACGGAAAGCAGGCAACGAACAGGAAGGGAAACAGAACATGCTAAAGGAAAAGCAAAAGCTGCCAGTCGCACATAAGCACATAGGAGATTTTCCAAATGCTGTTTGTTGTTGCAGTTGCTGTTGTTGTTGTTGTTGACTGCAATTCAAATTCAATCATTACAAATACCCTAAGCTTCCATTCAAGTACATTGGCAACCCGACGACGACGACGACGATGCTGTTGATAATAATGATGTCGATGATGATGCTGACTCTGCTTGCAATATCTTTTGTGTGTGCATGCTGCACGGACAGCTAATAGTCCAGTCACGCCCTGCTCATTTTCGTGCTTGTCCTCGACGTCGTCGTCATTTTTGCCCTGGCATCAAAATGCAAACGCCTCACATGATGGGCATCTGATCGGCACACGCTCTGCTCTATGGCAATTTGCCTTTTATGCACATTGTAGGCTGCCTGAGCAACACCTAAAGTGCATCCTGGCATTGTCCTGGCAGCCTCACTCTCTCTCTGATTGCTGGTGATAATTAAATTTTCCTTTGACTCTGCAACAGTCTACAAAATGCAATATGCTGAAAATAAAAAGAAAATATCTCCTCTCTGCACAGGGCGTTGTAATTGCTAGCTCAGTGTGTGGTCCACTCTAATCTAAGCAGACAAGGCAACTCTGAGAGCTGAATGTGTGGCAAATTGTTGCTCTTTGCAACGAGTTACTATCTAAATTAATGTATTTAGTTGCCTTGGGGATTTCGTGAAATGCTTTTAAGCAAAAATACTATAGAGAAAAGTTGTAGGAGATTAATATATTTAGCATTAAATTAAATATTTTATCTATCCCTTAAATTAAGGCTAATATGCTCAAGTTTATTAACTGTAATAATATTTTAAATTTTACTTTTTGATAAAAATTATTTAATTTTTTTAACAAATAATGAAATAAAAAATATTTTAAATATTTATTCTTATTTTTTAAAATTATATATTCATATATTCATATATTTATATATTTATATAATTTAAAAATTATATAATTTTCCAACAAAATTTTGTAACAATTTCACCTAAGAACTATTCATTAATTACTTGTATTTTTGTTGTAAAAATTACTAAATATATATCGAATATATAAACACATTCAGAGCAGTTCCATTCACCTACTCTACGCATAGCCAACATAGGCTTAACAGACTGTGGCAAGGCGGAAGGCATAGCATGAAGGCTTTAAAGGTTTTATTTTCTGTGCTTGGGCCAAAAATAAACAAAATACTGAAAATGAGCGGATTTGACAGCTTAGCAGACCTGGCGACCTTTTCTTTTATTAACTGGCGCTGCCTAGCAAATAAAAGTAGGCAACAGCAACAAACTCCAACACGTGCCACACGCAGCAAATCTCGTCTAATTCACTGGCGTCGACTCTACTCTGCGCTTTCTATCTGTGGCCTACAAGGAAAACAACAAAAAAAAAGAAAGAAAAGTTGGAACGTGCCTGTCAGCTCGAGTTGGGCAACAGACTCAACACGCCCCCCAGACACGCCCCAAATGCGAGTTGAACATTGATTGTTGCGCTCGCTAATTGCCTTGTCTCATTTGCCGCTTCCATTTGCCTCAAATCACATTACTTGGCATTTAACAAATGCGTTGACATTTCATACATTGCCACTGGGGACACATGGCGTATGCGTAATATTTCCGTATGTCTAAAGCTTAAATATGACACAACGAACTCAACAAAGGTAATTAGAGCGGCTAATTGAGGCTTAAACAATGACATCAAGATTAATTGCCAATGTGTTTATGCCTTATTGAACAAACTAATAATAATCTATGGAGCTAACGAATATTAAATTGTCGCACTTCAGCCATAATAAATGCAAATGTAAATATCGATCAAGTCGACCAAGTTGGCCAAGTTGCGCTGCCAAGTCATTTAAGGCAGCAAATAAATGCGAAAATATCTATGCCAAGACACGCACAAGACAAATGGACCATTGACCAAAACGACCTGACCTTAGCCCAAAAGTAACTCAAGAAAAAACTTTAAAGTGAGAAACACGCACATATAAATCACAGCAGTGTGTCTATGTGTGTGTGTGTGTCTTGCCGGAAATGTCTGTGTGAAAAATGTGCATAAATACATGGGAGAAACGGAAGCGTTTAAAGTCAAGTTTCGAATGAGTTGGCATTTAGTTAGGAGTTGCTTATGATGTGTGACAGTTTGCCAAATTGAAAATCCAAGGAGCACACACATTGTGTGTGGCTCATAATTGCCACACAGAGAGAGGGAGAAAAGGAGAGACACTGACAGTCAGTGTATAATAGACGGGCACGACATTAAGATCATAATTGCCAAAAGACATGAACATAATGTTGGACAAGCCGAGACAGAGACACAGACAGCGGCTATATATGTGAGGCAGAGATTGAATTACGAGGCAGGATACACACACACGCACACGCTATAGGCAACGGCCAGCTGTTTCGCTTCCTTGCACTTTATTGTGGTTTATTTGTTTTCATTTACTCGGCTCGCTGGCTCACATAAAATTTAATTAAATTGTTTTATTGCATGCAAGTAAATGGAATTCCTGGCCGTCTGCCATACAGTCCCAAGTGCCACTCCATGCCGGCCAGCAAAGCTGTAGCTAAACAAACGTTGACAACGGAATGCTCAACCACAAGCCTGGCCAACATCAAGACAAGCAGGCGCGTCAAATTTTAACGCACTTTTGTGGCTAATCTTTTATTAGCTTTCGGCATTGCCGCATGCCGAAGAAGCAGAAAAAGAAGAACAATAAGATTGGTATTTTTTATTATTGTGGGAGAGACAAGCTGTAGATAAATGAAAAATGTCTTTTTCGCGATGTTAACAAATTGATCGTCTGCCATTCTCATTTAGGATAAAGTATTCCCAGTTTGCTCTTCCTTGAGCCAAGTTCTATGTCTTGCCCTAGTGCCTCCTAGGCCCAGTGATTTTTTCATACACCTATCAGACTCTACTACTATTTTTATGAACAAGGTGCAATTCAAAAGTTCCAGGACTTTATAAAAAAAATAAAAAATAGATTTTCTTTGGCAAAAATTTTATTGGTCGCCTTCGAAATAGTCCCCTTCGGACTGAATACAACGATTTGCACGATCAAGAAGATTATCAAATGACTTTTTTAGGTCATCCTTCGGTATGGCGTTGAGTATGGCGGTCGAAGCCTTTTGAATAGCATCAATGTCAGCATACCGTTTTCCTTTCATTGCCAAATGAAGTTTTCCGAACAAGTAGAAGTCGCGAAAACGTTTAAACCACTCGTGAATGCGGCTACGGGATAGACAATCGTCGCCATAAACTTTTTTCATCATTTGATGAGTTTCGGTAAATGTTTTACCAAGTTTAAAACAAAACTTGATGTTCGCTCTTTGTTCGACGGACACAACAAAAGTACTGTCACTTTTAGCGCGATATCTCGGCTTCTATACGTCCGAATGTCATGAAAATTTGACACGACAGAGAATAAGACAGCGCGAAATTTAAAAAGTCCTGGAACTTTTGAATTGCACCTTGTATATTTTTACTTTTCTTACTTTCTAATAAGTTTCAATTAAATTCCGTAATTAAAGCCCCATTCAATTTGTATTACTTTTCCAACCTACACCTGCATCATTAGCTAATGGATGGTGCTTATATTTCAACTCAAACTTTGCCAAAGAAAAATCAAAAACAATTTTGTACAGATGTCATTTTAGAGCGCTTTAAGACATTCCCTTTTAAAAATAAATTTCACAAAAAATAAAAGCAGAAATATCTCTGCAAGGCTTTGAATTGAATGGTCTTAAGGATGGGTTCTACTTAAGTTGCCTGAATAGTGGAAATAATCGTCCTCAAGTTTACAGTTCACAGAATCTTCAACACACACACACACACACACACACACACACACACACACACACACACACACACACACACACACACACACACACACACACACACACACACACACACACACACACACACACACACACACACACACACACACACACACACACACACACACGCACACACACGCATGTGTAATCAAAATAGCTGTGCAGAAGAAAAAAATGATATTAAGGGCAGCTGAAGGCTGCTGGGGCTAGTGCCTCCTTTTGTCCTGCCTGCCAGTTATATATATATATATTCCCTCAAATTGATTGAGTGGGGTATTTAAGAGTCACTCACCATTGAAAAGCAATTTCATACTTGTCTCACTGTGTATACGCAACAACAGCAACAAAAAGAAAGGGGCTAAGGCCAATATGAATGCCAACAATATTGCGCATACGCCACTTTAAGCAAAAACTCAACTCAACAGCCAACCAAAAAAAAAATATGGCTCTAAAAGCAAGTTGGCTTAAATATAAGTAAACAGAGCTTAAGCACAGCTCAAATTTGAACTTGAACAATGAAATTCATTATCATTATGATAAGCTAAAGTGCGCGTTATGTTTGCCAAGCAGGTAAAGATAACTCTCTCCCTCTCTCTCTCTCTATCTCGTCTCTTTATGAACTTGTTAGTTAATTAATTTCTTAAATAATTCATGAGCAAACTGAAGCTGTAAGACATTGTGGCAGCACCCGCTACTTGTTACCATAAGCAATTGACAGCAGTCCGAAGCCCTTTGGTGCCTTGAGTTGGGTCTTTAGAGTCAGCAGAGAAATTTAATATTTTAAACTATGTAGTAAGCTGGCCTTAGCATAAGGTGTTCAAGTCAAACTAGCCAGCTTTCAGCAGAAACAATGTGGATTAAGCAGCAAAGTGACAGCAAGTCAAGAATTGACAACTGCCAAGCTGAGACAATTGAGATGTTAAGCAAGCAAGATGATTTTCAACAGACTTAATAATTAGCAACAGATAAATTAGTATGGGCTGAGCACGAGACATAAAGCAAGAATAAATTCTATACTTTAAAGTCAGAATGATTTTCAAGCACATTTGCTGAAATCACAAACAAACAACGAAATTCAAATACAAACAGAGAAAAGCACACAGAAAATGAGAGAGGGGCAGAGGGGGAGAATGAGACAATGAGCGCTCTTATTGGCATATCTACATATTTCTGGTTCAATGCATTCACAGAGCACAAATACACACACACACTGACACAGAGAGACAATCCATGGGGCAAAGCAAACAGATTATGCACTGAAAAACAGGAGCTGCGCTGATGGCAAAGGAGACGCTGCCAGCCATTGCCAGCGGCTCGCTGCGAGCAAAGTATGCCAAAGATGCCGATTCATTTGTGCCATAAAGCACAGGCACAGCAGCAAAAACAACAACAACAACAATATATCGCTTTCACACATACACATGCAAATTAGCTCATGTGTGTGTTTCCTATAGGTTTGCGTGTTTGTGTTTCCATATTCATCTATCGATCTATGTGTGTGGCAACATTTTAATTTGGATATTTTGTATAGAAAACTAACAAATTACATACAAAATATTTTGATATATAAAAATGATCAAGATGTATGATGATGATGAGTAATAGAGAAAGGAAATAAATGAGAAATGAAAAAAGCAGGGAGAGAGAGAGAGAGAGAGAGAAGGAGAGATGTGATTCAGCTATGTCAAAGAGGCAATGAAAGTGTTGGCAATACCTAAGACTATTATTTTTTGCCTTCTTTATATTTTTAATATTTTTATTTGCTGCCACACACTTTGGACATTCGCAAATCTTGTTGAGCAGAAAATGAGAAAATTGTAGAAAAAAAACTCAAAAATAATATAACAAAAATATTTAGATATATGAAAAAACATGCAGAAAGATGGTTAATATCTGCATGATGAATAATAGAGAAAACAAATAATACGGAAAATATAGAAAATGAAAGAGAGCAAGAAAAAATAGAAGCTGCGACTCAGATATGCCAAGCGGACTGCATTCTCTAATAGCAATGAGGTTTAGGTAATAAGCGAGGCTCTATTTGGTTGCCTTCTATGAGTGTGTGCCAGGTGGGTGCCACGGCTGCTCACCGATGAACACAAATAGAAACGCATCCAAAGTGCTCGCGAGCTTCTGCGCCGTTATCGGAAGGTGAAGGTGAAGAATTTTTAGATTCGATTGTAACCGGGGACGAGACTTGGGTCTACTACTTCACTTCAATTTGAAGCTACATTTAGGAGGCGAGAAATGCGCGAGTGACGAAGAGCTGAAGGCAACTGTAGATTCCCTCTTGAGGAAGTCGGCGGAAGAATGGTACGACGCGGGCATGAAAAAGCTGCCGGAGCGACTCCAAAAATGCAGCGATCGTAGAAAAATAGCTAATAGTTCAAGCTTTTAGATTCTGTAATTGTTTTAAAAGTAAAATAATGTTTACTATGTAAAAAAGCATTGGAGACCTTAATTTACGGACAACCCTCGTATATATAATATTTTTTCTACTTTATGTAAGTATTTTTTATTGTTTTATTTCAATAATATTCAATAAAACTACAAAAAATGGAAATCATTTGATTTTAGTCTTATGAAATTGCATAATAACTGACTGAAGAGCAGCAGGAATAGCTGAATCAGTCAAATGAATAGCTGGACGAACGGACAGAATGACAGCCAAACACTTAATGGCTATCATACTGTGCATTTTATCTGTTCGTTCCTCAAGATTCTGAGAATGAAGCTCTTCTATATGTAAACCAGAATTTTGAAGAATTAAATACTTTAAGTCTTACATGTAGATTAACTTGCAGTCGAATGAAGCAAATTACATATGATCATAACTTTTTCTATTTCCAATTAAATTTATTATGAAACTGTTTGTTTCTCGTATAAATAGCTGCACTCAGCACACTTGCTACAAAGTTGCACTTACAAATAATGAAAGCTTTCACCTTTTTGGATAACTACTCTTAACCATGCACAGCTATAGAATACTTGCGCCTCTTTAGTAATTTGCACCATAGCTCCTAGTCGGATACTACTTACTGGAGGCAGTCTTTTGCGTGATTATTAGCATTTATATTATTTTTATTATTGTTAAGATATAATAAAATCTATAAAAAAAAGTAAACAAAGCATTTGCATTATTTACTTTTATGTAAGACTAAGTAAGTCCGGCATTCAATACATACAATCTGCCACAATGGCTAATATATGTTGGAACCTGCACAAGTTTTGCCAATTTCCATGTGTATGTAAATGTCTTCCTTTTTTTGGCGCCATTGAAGTGTTCATAATAAATGGATAGATTGAAAATTGTAACCCAAATGTATTACGCCCCGTCAGTTGTTCTCTATTCATATCATCCATTCTGCCATCCTGCCATTCCATTTGTCGACTATTTTCTTTTATATTTATTTCTTTTTCTCTTTTTCTGTTTGCTTTTTTGTTTGTAGTTAGCAATTTTTGCTTATTTTGTGGCTTGTGGGCATTTTAATTTCGTGTTTCATTTGGCTTTTGTGGCAAGGACAACGGCCATGTTGTCTCTGTTGCAAATGGAGAAATATATGTAAATGTTTATTAGCCATTGTATATGTATTTATTTTAATACCTTTTGTGTTCATGACGGCAGTGGTGCGAAAAATGTTGAGCGACAAGCCAAAGCCTGCTGCGAGCAGTATTTGCTGGCCAGGCCAAGTCCTTGGCCATTAGGCCAAAATAACGACACAACATATGAATCACACTTAGGGGCTGGCAAGTTATGAGTCCAACTGTCAGTTGGGGAAAACTAAAACGTGTGTTTATGAAGAAAAACTGTCGCCAGCCAGTTGAGAATCGAGCTACATGCTACATGCTACATGCTCCATGCCCACATTCGGCTGCAGCTATGCAGCTCTGCTCCCAGCTGACTGTCTGGCTTTTTATTTCCGTGTCGTGTAAAGTGCAAGTACACTCGAGTTTATCTTGGCCAGCTCCCAGGCGGACAGACGGACGGACAGTTGGACAGAGCTCACCACAAATGCAGTCCATCATGTGGCTGGGCATTGTCTGGCCAAGAGTATTGGCATTATGTAGGAAAACATGTGTGTTCTGCAGTTAGTATAATTTGCTCCAGCTTAAGCTTTAATTGGCGCAAGCTCGAAACAGTGCTACAGGAATTCATGTTGACAGCCAGACAAAAGCTTTGTTTCCATTTCTATGCACTGCTGACACAAAGTTCTCATTATGTTGAAACAAAAAGAAAAACATTTTCTCTGGCATGTGGTTAAATGAGTGTAGTTCTCCAGGCATAAGAGAAAACTAGAATTTCTAAAAGTTTAACATTTAAAAACTAAATTTAAGTTTGTTGGGAATTTTTTAATCTATGGGGGAATTTAAGTTAATATTTATACAAAATATCAAAGTTATTTAAGCTCTCAGTGGGCAGTGTCAAAAGTACTTACTTAAGCTTAATCATGCGCCGTCTGCTTGTTCACATGATTATGGCCAAGATCAGATTACAATATCATGCAGCAAGCATTACAGTAATTGTATTATGTTTCTGCCTGCCTTTCAATTAACCAAACATAACTCATTATATTTCGAAAAGGAAAGGTTACACCTTTCATTTACTCGTATGCGCTATTCCCACACACATTTAATATATACATACAGCTGTGTTCATAAAAATAGTAATTTAAATATATGAAACTTGATACTCCTTTTAAAGTATTATATTATATCACAAAATGTTACTGTGTAACATTTCAGTCACACCATTATTCTTATGAACACAGCTGTATATGCCTGCATTATTCAGAATACTTTTACTTAACTAAATTTATCGACCCATTGTTGTACACCGTTCGTTCGGGCAGGCAAAGAGATAATTGTGTTGCACCATCACGAAAAAGTATCAACTCACTTCTTCACAACTCACACTGAGAGCTCTAAGCTCTGCCTGCCCTTTCAGTCGACTGTTTGCCTTAATGTGTTTATGAATTGTCATTTTCATGGCCGAGCCGTTCTCAGTTTTGATGACATGCAAAGCAATTTGTTAGCCCGGCCCGCCGCTTGGTTCGACTTCTATCAAGAATTTGTCACATTACAACAATTATACATACATACATATATATACACTTACACACACATATACTCGCATAGTTCGCAGACAAATGGAAATGTTCAACAAAAAGAATCAACAGTTTGGCACGGCCGGAGAGAGAGCGTGAAGCAACGAAGAGAGCGCGGAAGAGAGCGAACGTGCACTGCTTAGCCGACACCGAAAGAGTGGTTGCTGCTGTTGCTATCGTTCGCGTCGTGTCGTTCACTTCGTGTCGCGCTGCTTCGGCTCGCTGTCGGTTAGTTGAAGTTTAAGGACGGTCGCAGCAGCAGCTGCTGCTGCGTTGTTCAGTTCTGCTTTCAACGTCGACAGGTCTGCACGCGAGCTCTACAGCTGCTCGACTCTCTACTTCTGCGAGTGTGTGCATGTGTGTGTGTGTGCGTGTGTGTGACGCGTGTGTCGCAACAAACTTCAAGTTGAGGCAATAGACAAAGACAAGATGCCAGATACCCTAACTAACAGCTGCCAACCGGGAATTGATACGCAAAGCAAATAAGACAAAACTTCTATTTCCTTTACATGCTGCCGCGGCATTCCAGTGCTCTGTGCCCCTAGGTGATCTCAGCATCTCAGCATGATACCAAAACTCTAGACTGCACTTTCAATTTGTTTCTGATCGAATTAGGCGTTTGTGTTGGGTTTTCGTCTCTTTAAACGTTTGACATTTGTGAGCTAATTCAATTACTTCAATTATTCTCGTGCGAACAAAAATAAATTTGAAAAACACTTAACAACAGCAACAACAACGATTTAATATTCAACCAAAATGTTTGTCTAAAAGTTCATGCCAAAGCCAAATTACAAAGCGGCCGCGGGCGCATTTAGATGTGTTTAATTGAAAATCAGGTAAGCAATCAAACGTGGCATTTCCAAATTGAAATCTTGTTCATGTTTATTTTAAGAAAAGCATTTTATTGAATAGACTTTTTGAACTTCAATGAGATGTAAACCATTTGATAAGATATATTTGGAAATATTTCTTTTGAGAGCTGATAAGTGGCTTGTTAATAGACATGTTTGATGTCATATTAGATATTATTATGGACTATGGGTTGATGTGTTGAAAAATGTTTAAGTATATTATTGATGAAGTGTTTAGAAATTATTATAAAAATTTATTTATTTTTATTAATTTGGCTTAGTGAGTCAGAAAATCTGTTGAAAATCTATATTTTCTACATTATTAAAAAACCGTCTTTGGCATAAGAATTGGCTTTTAAAATACCTATTTTAAGTTGTTATAAAACATTTTTAATTTTATTAAAATATATATTATAAGAATTTGATTTTGGCATAAGACTTGGCTTTTATAAAACATATTTTGAGTTATTATAAAATCTTTTAATTTTTTTAAAAAATATATTAGAATTTAACTTCATTCTAATGCTTGAAGCTAAGAAAAATGTATTTATAAATATTATAAAATTATATTGTATAAAAGTGAACTCGATCAAAGAAAACCAAATTCTTAGTCAGACGTGGCAGAAGTTAACAACGAACAAAGAAGCTCAAATGGGTCATTCCACATACCCCAGAAAAGCGAGGCAGATTTAACACTTAAATTTTAATCAAATATCGAATATTGTATAAATTTATAAATTTAGTTGCATATTTGTCTTCATGAGCATAGAACTGCTAAGATAGTAGCAAGGAGGCGCCTAACTTACATATACAAATTAATAAATGTAATTATTTCTTCCTCAACAGTTGGCTATGTCAAATCTAAATATATAAATATTATATGAAATATATATATAATATATTCAATTATATATATATCAAATTTTTATATACATGTTCTTTAAAAAAATGATTAAAAATCATAGACAATCAAAACTGACAGACTAGAAGCTTTTCTTCATCATTAGCGACTAATTTGCTGATATAACAAAACTTGTTTCATTCAAACTGGATGGAGTATTGATAGAAGAAATATAACTTAAACTATATATATATATATAATATAATCAAATTAATATATACATATAATCAGAGCTGTTAAGAATTCCATTTGAATGGACATTCAAAATGGGTTTTTGTTCTGAAAACCCATTTTTAATTTCCATTCAAATGGAATTTTTAACAGCTCTGCATATAATATAATCAGAATGACATACTTCGGCTCAAGTTTATCTGATCAAGTCTTTAATTTGGTATTTGCCATTCAGAATTGGCAGCTCTAATTATTAACACACCATAATTTTCGTTGAGTACGCTCACATAGTTCATTAAATAGTATATTATTATCATTTGCATATATTATGCCAGGCTCAAATTGGGATTAACAATGTCAGCGCTAATAGCCAACAAAACACAGCCACAAGACACGATCTTAAGGGCACACACACACTCACACACACTCATCTAGAGCCAGTGGCACAAAATCCACACAGGAAGCAACAAAAACTGTTGCCGCTCCCCCAAGTGCGAGTCTTTATTTTGGCTTAACGCCTTTAATTAATTAAACCGCACAGCTCCCGGAAGTACGGGCTGCACCGCCTTCAACTCGCTGCTCAAGGCCTCAAGGACAAATGCCAGCTGCGAGCGGCTTTGGGGACAACTGTAACAGAATTTGTGTCGTCTTTAAGCAATTTTATTTGGCTCACCTTGGCGCACAAGTACGCAGTAAAGACACAGTGCGTAATCAGTCAGTGCCACAGCCTTAACCTCAACCTCAACCTTAACCTCAGCCACAATTTGTACCTAAAAAGGCCGCCCCGACTGAGCGCGTGCCACATTTATAACAATTTTAAAAAGCGCGGCATACTTTTGCGGCAGTTGGTTGATTATATATTTATTTGATTTGTGGCTAGCTGTTTTACGATGCAACTTAGTCTTAGTCTTTGGCATTGGCGCAAGTCGGGCGTCGTCTGTCTTTGGTCTGCTTATTGCCTGCTGCTTTATATGCGCCGTTTGTCTGCCCACAGCATTTACATAAAATCTAATCAAAAGACATGCACATTAACTGCCGGCGGGCTCATCAAAATTTCAGCATGTGTGTGATGTCGGCTGCACTTATCCCTCAGATCCACTTTCTGCTTTGCCTACCCTAAAAGCGTATTTAATAATTCAGCAAATTGCCTGTCGCATCAACTTGCCAACTCTTTATGTTTTTCTTTTTTACTTTATTCGATTTTGGGTTTGGTGTTTCCTTCGTTTGTTTTCTTTTCTTCTTTTCCGGGGGTAAACAAAGCACAAGAGTTTAAGCTGAAAGAATCATATATATATATATATATATATATATACTTATGCAAATATTTATCGATGCCTAACGAAGTGTGTGTACCCAATTATATATATATATTTCTAATACATTTTGGTTAAGTTTACGTTTGCGGCACTGAAGGAGTCCCAGCGGAATGTGTATGCTCTAAGCATATTCGTTCGTTAAATATTTAAAGCGTCCACAACAAGTTAAGCAGCTAACAAGAAAATTATATTTGAATGTTTATCGAAGCGTTGCGGTAGTGTGTTTACCTTAAATACAAATTTATTGATTTCATTTATATTATTAGATGATTGAGATATTTTGTATAAAAATAATGAAAATCACTTCATTATTTATTCTAAATTTAAATTATTCATATTTTTAAAAATATTTTTTTAGAGATTTATGAAAAGTTAAGCTCACATATATATATATAAAAAAAGACTTCAATTAATTATTGTTATTATTTAAAATATTAATATAGAATTTTATGAAAAGTTAAACTCAAATATACATAAATAAAAGCTTAAATTTATTATTATTATTTAAAATATTTAATACAAATTTCATGAAAATCAAAAATCTTAATAAATTATTGTTATTATTTAAAAAATCTATTTAGAGTTTTGTAAAAGCTTACCCTCTCTATAACTCTCATATAACTATTTGAATAAAAATTTAAATTTATTAATAATATTATTTAATATACATGCTGTCAAATAAGTTCCCGGAAATTCTCATTTTAAATTTTCCCTTTGAGAATATTTCTAAACAATTTTTTTCTTAGGATGGCACAACTGTCAGCCACTATTCTGTGAATTTTTATTGCTATGTGTCATTTAGTTTGGTTACGGCGTCATTAGGAGCAAGTCAACCTTTTGTGTGCGTTGCGATTTTTACTATGGCACAACAGTTTGCACCACGATAATTCAATTCAATTCAATATATGCTTTATTTCCAAATTATTACCTTTAGCTTAAAGCTAGCTTATTTTTCTTTATACAGAGTTTAGACTTATTTTATGCCTGTGCAGCTGAGATATCATATTTACATAGAATTTACTTTGAACATTGTTTAATATACTTAGATGGTAAAGGAAAATGGATGAAGAACCTTTAGTTGTGACTTAAATAATAACTTAAAACTAGAAAAGAAGCCACTTTTGGCATTACTATATAGAAATAGTAGGACAAGGGCCCTATTAACCCTATGAACTTATCTTTTGAGTGAGTGATGAGCTCATCAATCGTTTTAATATTCGCTAATTTATGCAGAGATATGGTTCTGTGATATCACCACGATAATGCACCAGCGCACAAAGCGATCATTGTGAGCGAGTTTTAGAACAAAAATTCAACAAATATCATCGAACAACCACCGTACTCTCCAGATATGGCCCCGTGTGACTTTTTCCTGTTTCCAAAACTCAAATTACCACTTCGTGGAGCCCGTTTTGAGAGCATTGAAGACATCAAAACTAATTCGCAACGAGAACTGAAAGCCATCCCGGAATATAGCTTTAAAAAGTGTTTCGATGATTGGATTGTTCGTTGGAAGAAGTGTATTGCCTCAGAAGGCGTCTATTTTGAAGGGGATATAATAAATTTAGATGATTGACAAGTTGTTTGTGTTTTATTTCAAATTTCCGGGTACTTATTTGAAATGTTATGAAAAGTTAAACTCACATATAAAACAATGTAAACTCATATATAAAACAAAACTTTTATTAATTATTATCATTGCTAAAATATTTAATTTGAATTTCATGAAAAACAAAAATTCTAATTAATTATTGTTTATATTTAAAATATTTCTTTTATGAAAAGTTAAACTCATACATATATTTCTAGCAAATAATCTTAAATTATTTAATTTTGTTATTTAAAATATTCATTTAGAGCTTTATGAATAGTTTAACTTACTTATATATGAAAAACAAATTTTAATTCATTTTTGTTATTATTTAAAAAACATATTAATAGTTTTATGAAAAGTTAATTTCACATATTCATAGAAGACCCCATAAAGTATATATATTATTGATCAGCTCGACAAACTGAGTCGATATAGACATGTCCGTCTGTCCGTCCGTCCGTCCGTCCGTCCGTCCTTCCGTGTGAACGCAGTGATCTCGCAAACCACAAAAGCTAGAGATCTGAAATTTAAAATGTATACTCGTGTATATCCTACGCAGTACGAGTTTATCATTTTTTTTCGATAACTCATCCCATTTCCTTATTATCGATAAAAATCGATAACTTTTCTTCGTTTTTGAATACCGTTATAGCTATAGATTTCAGATTTACTGTGTGTATCCGTGTAATGAATACAAACATTTTGCAATTTTTGGATTTTGGATACCACGCCCCCTTCCCCTTCCCCCTAAATTTGAAAAAAACGTATTTCAAATACTAGAGACTTGGCAAATACATACATATGAATGTCATTATTACGCTGTAAAAGTTTGATTACGAAAGTCCATCTAGAAGCAAACCTATTCAACAAATAAGTTTCCAAAATACAGCCCATACTGCAGCCCAAGCGCTGCCCGCGCGCAGTCGCTGCGTAAACTGCGCAGTAGCAGAGAAAGTGCTTGTGCGTGCGTGTGCATGTGTGTGTGTGTGTATGTGTTGTTTGTGTATATGTATATATAAAAGAAGCGTAAAATGATTTCAATATCGCATCTTCGCAGGGTTCAGGGTATCTCTTAGTCGAGCAGTCTCGACTAGAGCACTCTTACTTGTTTAAATATTTATCTTAAGCCTTATAAAAAACTAAAATCAACTATTTATAGAAAAAAATATATATATCTTCATTAATTATTGTTATCATTAGCTTAAGCGATTTAGTAAATCAGAAAGCAACGTCACAAAATTCATTTTTCACCTTTTTATATATTATATTTTTCTTTATAATTAATTTTATAATAGTCATTTAAGTAGGACAAATGTGCAACGCCTTTTCATTAAACTGGCAAACAAAAATAAATAAAAAAAATTGAAGTAAACATGCAATGGACATCAAATTAATACAGTTAAGCTGACGTCTGTGCTGATGTCGCTGTCTGGGGAATTGTGAGTGGGCAGTGGCGGGACTGACTGGGTGACAGCGACTGTGCTGTAATCAATTAAATATTGATATTTTTAATATTTAATCTTTTCAATTAAATTGCCAATGATTTACATGACAGGCCCAGCGCGCTGTTTATGGCAAAAGCAGAAAGCTGCGACAACCAATCCCATTTGGTAAACCGTAAATGATGTTGTTGTATAAATCAATTAAACTGTTAATTTAAAAATAAATTTAATTTATACAAATGAAGTTTGCAAGTGCCGGCTGAACTTTATTGTCTTGCTCGCCATCAACTGATTGCGCTGCCAAACTGACAGATTTATTTCCATTCAAAGGAGTTCTTTGATATAGTATAGTAGTAGTATTATACTTTATTTATTATACTTTATATATATTATACTTTATTCTTTGCATACTTGAAATTGCAGTTTCTATGCCACATTAAGTATATGCCAAGTATCCAGATCTTTTCATATGAGCTCGCTCTTCAAGCCCAAACAATATTATGCTATCCAATTGTCTTAATTCACGCCCATTTAATACATAAGCACACATTATGTGTGCTCTTCAGCTAAATAAACCTTCATTAGTCACAGTTCTTTTGGTTTGCATATTGCGCATACGCCCGGTTGCAGCAGGCATTGTTGGAATTCTATGCAATTTGGTGCGCCCCTCGCTGGAATGCCATGGCGTGCCAGCCAGCTGAATTTCCTAATTATATTTTTGGCATTGTGTATACGCCCCATTGCACCGCTCATATGCAATTTCTTGCTGCAGCAATCAGAGCCACTTACGGCAAAAAAAAGCCACGTTGACGGCAGAAATCAATCATAATTATTGGGAATAAACTGAAATGGCAAACCAATTTCGTATTTGCAATAAAAATTCATTTAATTGTTAACATATGCAGTCACCATATAGACATACATGTGTAAAAAATTTTAAACGAAAATGTTTTAATTTAATTGAAGGCCTGACATTGGCGGCAATCAAGCTACCAATCAATCAATCAGCACGCGTGATGAGTGCCAAATAAAATGAATTATTTACAAGAGCAAAAGTAAAGTATCAGCCAGAGCCCACAGCCCGCATTGTGCCTCCATCTCTCTGTGGCTGTGGCTGTGACTGTGTGTTTTGCATAATAATGCCAGCCTTCGCTTACTCAACTTCAACTGGATTCAGTTGGCTGCTTGGTGGTACGTGCCACAGTAACTGATCCTGACAGGCTGGAGGTATCCATTTCGCAGTCAACCGCAGCACAGTTACAAATTAGCGAGTGTAGCGAACTTGGCACCAGCCGCAACGTGGCCTGTCGATTGCATGTGCAAACCCTCTTCCACTGCATGTCTGCCTCCCCCAGGAATGTCGGCATAAGCCGCAGCTCCATTTACCCAATGTTACATTCTCCCGGCTTTTTTTTGTGTGTTTTTTTTTTGCTCTTCCGGCTGTGTGCGCGCACATTGAAATTTGGCATTTTCATTCTATTCTGCAGGCGACGATTGCAGTTGTTATGGCCACAAAAAAAAAGAAAAAGAAGAGAAATGAATGAAAAAGAGAAATGGTATGAAAAAAATGTCTTTTAGTTAAACACAAACGTTTTGCGTTGGCTTTGGGGGTTCACACGCAGCTCTGCGGGGTCTTTTGGCTATTTGCTGAAAGCTGGCTCATCAATTTGCAAAAGACCAAAGTGAGTATCCACAGTGTCAACATTGACAAAAGTTTTAATTACGGCAAGACAATCGTTTAACATAATGCTTTAAGGCCTGCTTAGCTGCGCAGCTGTACAAACAGCAAAAGTATTGCATACTTATGAGGGCGAGGCACTTTCTGCCTATCAAGCAGCCGAAACGTCTTGGGTAAATGTAGCGTGACGCATGTTAATTGAATGGAAGAAAGCTTAAGCAGGCATATCAGCCAAAATCATAATCCTTTCACTTCCTGTGCTCGTGGCCCTTTTGTTGTCTTATCTGAGTGAAAGGCGTTAAGCCTGAGTCAAACAGTCTGGTCAGTGCTTTGTCTTGCGCCTTTAGAGATTGCGATAATTTGCATAATATGCTAATTACGCAACAAACGCACACCAAAATTCTTCTTTTTTTTGCCTGCAAAACTCATTAATTTATTTACTACTATATGCTATGGCAACGCTTCGAATCCTTTCCCCAATTAGTCCTGAACTTTTACAGCTTTTTCATTTGTTTTCTTCAGCTGCCTTGGCTCAGCGCAGACAATTTGCATCGCTAAGATTTTAATTTTGTGCTTTTTATGTGCAACCCCACACAGACAATGTTTATTAATTAATACTGAAAAACTACAGTGAAGCTAAGATAAGAGAAACTTCAAGTTTTATTATTATATTTTTAATAAATCAAAATAATTGAATTAAAAAAAATGTGAAAAGCTGTTTAAAAAATTAAGTTAAAAATCATTTTAAAATAATTTTACAATAATATAAGATAAAATAATTTATTATAATATTTATTAATGCTAAAAATCAAAGTTAGGCAACTGAAAGTTTTCTTAATTGAATGAAACTTAAATAAAAATTATTTCAAGAAACGAATAAAATAATTAGAATGTTTTATTTGCAATCTGTCTTATACTAAACAATAAGCAAATGTACTAAAATTAACAGTAACTAACACATAACCGGATGGATTGACCTCCAATGGGATTAGTCCATATATTTACATATTTACATTTCTAGTTAGCTCTATTCTCTATTTGGCAAGTCCGGAACGTGATATCTTTTTAAACGCCGTCGGCTATTATTTGTGTTGTCTAGAAGTCTAGAAGCTAGAGCATTGCAGTGGTCATGTAGCCTATTTAAATATCTTTCTGCGCTTTTTTGTATTTCCTCTTTGACAAGAGGAAGTTTGAGATCTTTATGGATGTCAAAGACTGGAAATGAACTAAAAAAGTTTATTAATGTCTAAATATATTTGCAAAAAATAAACATAAAACTAAATAATAATATAAAAAGAAGAATAATTGAAGAAATAATGCAATTTTAAAATTTTTTAAGCTTTGTTATCATTTACATTTTACGTTTACATCATTGCAAAAATTGTAATAGCAATAATTAATTTTTTTAAATGTAAAAACAACATAAAAAATATTTTCCTTTTTAAAATTAAATATTGCTATTGTAATTAAAAAAAATAAAGTATGTTTAACTGTTCAGGCTTGAACATACTATAATATACAAAGATTGTAAACATGCCTTCTTTGCACTCAACGACTAGCAGGTAGTGCAACAGCAATAGATAATGATCACATGTTGAGCCTTACAAACTCAGCAATAGATAAGCTAGATTTCAGGGTTGATTTTATGCATGAGCCAGGCTCAGAAGAATAAAGATTAATATAAAACTGAACACCACCGCAGTTAAACATATTCATTAAAAATTTTTAAAAGTTAATTATTGTTTTTTATAATCAAATATTAATTTTTTCATCAATTTATTTCACTTACATTCATTTTTTATTTGCAAATTATTTCCAGCTGATGATAATTTAAATTTTATTTATTTTTTGCTTTTTAATTTGTGTAAATAATACAAAAATATATAAGTTAAAAATTATAAAAATAAATTTAAAAAAAATCAAATCTTTAAAACTGTCATTATTATTATTACATATACATCATAATTTAAACTTTCGAGCACTTATCGCTTAGGTGCTGTGTGCTTTATCATAGCTGACTTGAAAATAAGTTTCTGCCTGCTATTCACTGTAGTTGCCGCAAACTGTGGCACATAAGAAATGTAGCGCCATCAATCGCCTTTGTTGTCGCTCGGCTACTGATGTTGATGTTGCTGTTGCTGTTGCTGTTGCTGTTGCTGTTGGCAGCTGCTGTTGCATTTTGGTATTAAAAATATGACCACACAGCCATGAAGGACACAGTCAAAGGCAGCTTATCAGCATGTGCCGTGCGGCTTACTTAAAAACAGATACACATTGAAATATTTATATATATGCATATTACTTTCGTATTGGTTAACGATTTTTGATTGCGTATAGTAAATGTACACAGGCTCGTTTTAATTGCAGACTTCAAAACACATACACAGAGAGAGAGAGAGCGTAAATTTATGGAATACAATTTGCATACATTATTGAGTTCGAGTCGCACTTTGTGAGCCCCAACATGTGCGTTTTATTTGAAATTGAAGCATTGCTACATTTCGCGTTCTCTGCGCATTTCATATGTTAAGCACCCACTTTGAAGCAGCTCGTGCACTTTAATTTGTTGGCCCGCATCCGCACGTAAGTAGACATGGATTGCGGGCGGACACGTAGCGTATACGCAATTACACTTTTGTCCCACGTCTGTACTCTAGTTACAGTCTCTATTCATCGCTCATACTATGGCTGCGCTTTGCCTAAAGATCTCCTTCTCCTCTTTTTTTTGAAACATCAAAAAGTTTGCATATGTTAAGGGAATTTTGGAATACGTCTAAATGTTGTTTGGCTCCTAATTGCTTTTGCTAAGCAACTCAATGGCAAATTTAATTTGATATAAAGAAGACTTTTGTTAGTTAAAGTAAAAAAAAACAGAGATATATTAGAGGACAGATTACAGCAAACAAAATCAATTCCAATGTAAAGACAGCTTAAGAAAATTGCATTGAAGAGGTAATGTAGCCAAAAAGAATGTTTTCTTATTGCTATAACAAAGTTCTTCAAAAGCCGAAAACTGTGAGCTGTATTTGCAAAAGGAATCGAATAGGGAAATGGTTGTATCATCTGTGAATAAGTAAACTCTTTGTGGTCTGGGGCAATACAATAATACGATACATAGAGAGCACAATGTATGCAATGTTGAAAATGTGAAAAACAAAGCTTTAACTGAGATTAAAAATAAACATTTGCATGTTATACGCAGTTGGTATAATATTTAAGGTCAGGGCTCAAACTAAACACACCAATGCACACACTCGCTCAGGCATGCAGGAGGTGAGGTGCGGAACAAAAACAAAATGTTACTCTTTGCCATTATTTGCACGATGTGGTGACACTTTTAATAACCACAAAACCCATAAATAGCGTCACCTAACCGCAAACAACAACAGCAACAGCAGCAGCAGCAGCTGAGCAAGCAATTTCCATGCCATATCCATCAAATGAAAAGAAAACATGAGCCAGCGCCAGAGCCCGAGACGAAGCAGAAGCAGCAGCAGCAGCAGCAGCAGCTCGTCGTAGCTCGGTAAATCTCGAAGCCAGCTAATTTCCGCAATCAGAAAGTCACTTACGTACCAGGGCGTATAAACAATGAGCCAAACTACACAAGAGCAACAGGAACAGCAACAGCAGCAGCAGCAGCAACGAGTCGAGGGGAAACCGTGTTATGCCGGCATTATAAGCACCATAGTTATAACTATCATTGCTCTTGTGGCTGAGCAGGGTAGCTTCACACTCACCATGCTCTGTTCCCTGTGCTCGCTGCTCTGTCTACAGCTCCTGTTGTTGGGCCATGTGTCATTTAAAAACAACAACATACGACACTCAAGTGAAAAGAGCAGCACAAACAGGACACGGGCTGACTGCGGATTTATGTTCGCCCCTTTCATTTTTTTTTTTATTTTTATTTTTTTTATTTTTACAATGACGTTGCCAACTTACCGAACGAGTGACACCTAGCCGTTGTGCACACATACATAAGTATGTACACGTCGAATACAATGGGGTCAGGTAAGGTTCAGTCACTCAATGTCCTCCTGCTGCGCACAGAATAACCGCCAAAGCTGAAAATGGCATCTACTTCATTATTCTAGCACTGAAAATATATATTTTGTGGTAAATATTCTATAGATATTTGATGTATAATTGATCGGGTATTCAATTTTGGTTTCGATTCAATAAATAATTGTAATTAAATTATTTAATTGAATTTAAGCGTGTGATTGAGCTTTGATACAACTTACGAATACCCTGTATGCATTTTAAAGTGGGTTGAATGTGCTAAATGGCAATACTTTTTGAGACTTTAACTCTAACTTGTAGTGGGTGAAGAGCTGAGAGCTAAGTACAGGTGAACAGAGAGGCAGATGGAGAAGGCTAAATCGACTCAGCTACTGATGCTTATCAGGAATATATATACCCTATTTATACCTCGATCACACCTCTTTTTGCCTATTTTATATATTTGAATATATAACTATTTAACGCTCAAATTCCATTTAGTGTTTAGCTGAGTCTATATTGCCACAGCCTGTTGCTTCCTTTCTGCTTCATGTACCTCTAAAAGTATATCAAATAATATATATATCAATAATGCTGAATACAGAGCAACTTCAAGTCATGCACACCCCACTTAAAAACTCTCACTAGCTTTTAATTGGGCTTGCGTGTCTGTTGCCCCAAGTATCTATCTGTCTGTCTGTCTATCTGTCTCTCTCCCTCTGCCACTCCCTCTGCCAATCCCCCTGCCTGCCTGTCTGTCTGTCACATAACAATAATTATTTGCCATTGCTATTGGAAAACAATTTCCCTCTTCCTTTCGATTTCCTTGCATTTTTCTGTCTGCTTGCGCGCAAAACTTTCTACCGGAAATTGTTGCAATTTATGATTTAATTTATGTTCATTTTTTAATACTTGCGCTGCCGACTCGTTAGCCTCACTGGCTGCTTCATGTTGCATATAAATGCGCTGATTATCGCCACGCCCACGCGCCACTGGTTTAAGTGAGGGGAACAAACGGATGAGCCACAGATAAAGCGACAATCACAGCGTCTAGTAGCAGCAATCAGCTGTTAAGTGTAGGGCTGAACGAATGCTAAAAGACAAGCCATAAATTCTGGAAAGCAAAGAGAGAGAGACAGAGAGAGAATAAATAATGGAGAGAAAAGGGTAGATTGACTGACCCAGACATCTGGCTAGAGAGCTGCAATCTAGTGAATAGGTAAGTCTGAGTCAAAGTCAACAAATTGAATTTTAAAGCAAAGTCTAAGAGCTTTGCCTTTCTAACAACTACAACAAAATTTGAACTCTTTGGTTATTATTGAGCTGTGAATGAGTTTTTTTTTTATGTGAGCTAAGTGCACAGCTTTCACATGACTTACTTTGACAATAGCTTTTCGTTCAATTCTGTTAATTTAATCAGAAACCTTTCAGAGCGCGCATCGCAGCAATGTTTTGTAATCAGATTTAAGTGCACATGACTTTTAGCCCAAACGCACAATTTGCACTTGCCATTTGAGCGAAAATCATGCTCACAAAGCTTTGCGCTTTGGCAAATTTGACAAAATTAAAATCAAACGCTTGCAAAATGTCACGCACATTTTGGAGGGTTGCCAGGCGCTGCCCCTTTGGAGGTTGGCAATGACAGTGATAGACTCGTCCCAGAGCGTTCACTACTCACTTTGATTGCAGCCAACATGTGCGACTCCCAAACAGACAGACAGGAAGACAGAGAGAGTGAGAGAGAGGTTGGGAGAGTAAGAGAATGAGCGAAAATGGAGTATTCATCGTATGTTGAGCAAATTTTTTTATGGCACGTTTACTCCACGTATTTTTTTTTTGTTACTGCTGTTGTCGTTATATTTTCGGTAAAGTGACATTACGTACGAAAAGTGAAAAGCATCATTTTTATGCGACACACTTGAAAAGGTTTTTCGGTCATGTTTTTATGAGTTCAAAAGACGCCAAACCAAAAATTTTTAGCAATCACACACATCGCACACAGACTCCGCTGCTCGGAAGTAACTCTCTGCTCTGTCTATCAGCATGCAGTCATGCGTGTCTACCTATACCCTGTACATATACTCCTGCCTATACCTTTGGCCATGCTGCGTCAGTGTCTGACACTTTAAATGCGCCGCGTGCCCAAGCAATTTCCAAACAGCGCGCATATTTTATGTCCACAGTGCTGGGCAGCGCCGCGAAGTATGCAACACTTTTTGTATGCCTTCAACTTAATTGCGTAAGCAAATACGAAATATAACAATTTCATTACGTTCATAAATATTCACTATATACAACATAGCTTAAAAAGCAACTAAATTCAAGCAAAGGCTGGGTTAAGAGCCAAGCACTCTTGGCAAGTGCTCGTGTAATTGCTAGGCAAACAAACACTCAGTTGACTATTTAGCTGGCACTCAAGCAGTCCGTTGGCTCTTTGATACGCTTGCTTTGAGCACATTTATGATATTCTAGCTGCAGATACAACGAGGTATATGTTGCCTTGTAGCTCAGTTAATTAGCCCAAAGTGCAGACCGTTTCACTCGTCAAGTAGGCTGCTAGGCAACTTTTTTAATTACCAACTTTGGGCCAAGTGAGTTGTGACAAAACTATGTGAATTGTTCACAAAAAATAAAAAAATAATAAGAAGCATCTATGCAATACCTTGATGACGTGCTGTGAATGTGGGTGTAAGCGATCTGTGCTGGAATTCATATCCACTTGAAACTTTGATAAAGTTTTCAGTTTGAGTTTTCAGTGGCTGCGACTAGGGAGTTATGAGCTGACGACACATGCACACTTATTTGGTTATTTGATTTGGCTTTAAGGCTTAGGCTTGGGTTAGGTTTTGGGCGTCTTGTAGGCAGTTAGTCAGTCATAATGCATGCTGTGGGTCTTATCTAAAAATAACAGCTCAGCCCAACGACCGCCAATTTGGAATTTGGTAAAAACTTTGCCCTGCTTCCAGCCGAAACTTTCTCTGGCCGCAAAGCGACTTTCGTAAGCCACGCTGACTAACTGCTTTCGGTAAGCCTATAACACACTCCCACACAAACAAATAAACATACCATACATACCCACTAACGTGCACAGCTTGCTGCCATTATGATCAAGTTCAGGCAATCAATTGCTTATATGCATCCAATTTTTCAAAAGCGAAAGCGAAAGCAAAACCAAACGACAGGTGAGACCAACTAATAAATCACTTGTGCCTCAGCGCCTGACAAGACGCCTTCAAAACGACAGACTCCACTTTTTACACAATAAAGCCTCAATCATCGGCTACGCTCTGCTGCGCTGCGCTGCGTCGTCACGTTCAGCGATTAATAAAGTGTAAAAAACATAAGAATAAAAAACCATTTTACAAAATGTTATAATTAAGCTACGGAGAGCTGTTGACAGCTCGACCCACAGCGTCTGCCGATGTTTTATTCTATATTCAGCCTGCAGCTCATGAGCTGTCAAGTGTCAGCAGCAAAATGAACGAAATTTGCTCAATTTTGAAATATCCTTCAAACACCAATTTATTATGGGCTATTAAACAATGCGAGCTAATGGCTTGTGTAATATTTGAGAGCTGAAAATAAACGATGAGAAATTTTCAATTTGTTATTTTTAAATTAAAAGATAATAGCTAAATATAATAAATGTAATTTTATTTTTTTTTTATATATATAAATATAAATATAAATATATTTCCCTTGCTATATATACCTCATGCTCGCTTTCCTTAATTGCTAATGCCTTTAAAAGGCTTTTTATACCGGAAACGCATTAACAATGTGAATTCAGGGCATAATGTTTTTGTGAAAATGTAAAGAATAGGCAAACAGCAACATACAGTGGTTCACAGCTTATTTCAACCAGCACCTCGATTGTTTCGCACGATGTATGGCATGTAGCACCATCCTGTTGAAACCATTTGCCTTGGAGATTATTAGCATTGGAGTGCGGAACCAAATATCACGAATTATAAGCCGATAACGCACCCCACTGACGGTGATGTTGGCTCCAGTGTCGGTTTTGAAGACAAGGATGACTCCAGCATGATGCCTCCAGCATGCAAACCACACCAAACAGTAATTTTTTGTGAATGCAATGGTGCCTCAAGAGTCTCATGTGAATGGCTCTCACTCCAAAACCGACAATTTTGTTTGTTTACATAGCCCTTCAACCAGAAATAAGCCTCATCGCTGAAGATGATTTCACGGTAAAATTCCGGTTCGACTTGGCTGTTTTTCTTCTGTCCATTCATCGAAATCACGACGCATACGATGGCCCCATGGCTTACATTCTTGCATTAGTTGGATCTTATATGACGGTTCAGGCTCGTGTTGGATGAATATGATACAAAACAGCAAATGTAGTCATAAATAGAGAAAGTATTGTAGTATTGTAGTATTGCGTATGAGCTGCTCAGATGGACCATTATGCGCACCGTAATATGGGCGAAGAGCTCTATAAGTTTGGCGAACAGAGCGCGAAATTTTGAAGTAAATTTCCACTATTTGTAAACGTTGCTTAGACGTAAGTCTATTCATGGTAATTTTCCAAAGTATACTGAACAGTTAAGGTTAAGACAGCTGCCTGACATAATAGTTGATTTCATAGTTATTTCTATCGAAAGTTTTATACCTCTAAAAAAACACCTGAAATATCATATGCATTAGAGCTGTTTAAACCATCAATTGCACCATTAATAATATCGATGATTATTTAATTTTGCGATAGATCAATGGACTTACTTAAATATTAATATATTGTGTCACTTAGCGGATAGCTGAGAAAATGCTTGTAAGTAAACTGGTTTGCTAGAGTTGGAAGGTAATATTAGATAAGTTTTTCATGGTACAGATTGCTTGCTTATTATGCAAACAAATATTTGCGCCTTCCAGCAAGCTCCGTTTGATCTGAAAGAATGTTTAGCAAGACAGAGAGCGTTTATAAAAATTCAAAAATATTGATTTTCTTAAACAAAAATCAATGACTGAGGGCTGTTGAATCGATCGATGGAACTATCAATGACAGCGATAGTGAAATCATCGAATGGAGACACTATCGTTGGTTTAGCAGCTCTAATCTTGTAGTGGCCGTAAATAAAATAAAACAACATATTTAAATAACATAAAAAAATAACATGAACGAATATAACAAATAATATAAATCATAATAAATAATGGGAATTCAATTAAAAATAAAATTTCTGTTTTCTTGTCTTGTCTTACCATATACATTTTGTCTTAGCTTCCGTATTAGCTGTAGATTTATAGCCGCAAGCGGTTAAACAGATCATACGAGGGTACAGCTATGCTTAGCGCCACTTAAGCTGGTGCAGTCACCAGCTTATCTTTCAGTGATCATTGCAATATAGTCAGTTGACAAATGCAGACGTTTTCGCTGCGCTTCTGTATCTAATAATCTATAAAAACGTGGTGTGAGTTAACACAACCAAAAATATAAACATATACTATATATAAAAGTGACCGCTATAATCTGCAGTGCAATTTAACCATTTTTTTTTAGCAATTACTCATCTCATAATGTACGCGATGGGCATGTTTCTACGTACGTGTGTGTTCGTTTATATGAATGTATAAAAAAAACCTACACTATTCGAAATAGCAGCTCTTTGCAGGTATCTTCTAGTCGTGCAGTACCAACTATAGTTATCTCTTGCTGGCTCTTTTATATTTCTGATTTCAGCTCAATTAGCTTAGCAGACTGATTTTTGTTAAAATCTTGCCGCAATTCCACTTACCTAATTGATTTTTCGTTTCTCTACATAATCAAAAGTGCTGTAAGTTAACTGGCTTTGAAATCTCTTTGGCAAGTGATTTTCATATTTTGATTGATAGCTTAAGCTAATTGTTCTGTTTGTTGCTGGCCGAGAAAGACCGAATTTATCATCATCAGGCAGTGAAATATTAAGATAAATACACATAAGAGCAAAATGTTTTGGCTAAAATGCTCTGAAGTCAATGACTCGGGCAGTGTTTCGTGCACATGATCTAATCAGGCCAAAAAGTAACTTTTCATAAATGCCAAACACACACACACATACCCATACACTCACACTACGTATACGCCATGTTGTACAGTTTGTGGTTTACACTCGAGTGCCGTTGCTCTGCTGAAGTAGTTCCCTCTCTCTTTCCCGCTCTCTCTCTGTCTATATATATAGTTTCTTTTTTTCGTGTGTGTTTGCCAGTGCATAAATTAAATTTGAACAGAACAGTTTTTGGCTTAGAAAGTTTGTTGAAGCAAAAACTACGTATACGTCATGTTGGCCATTGAGTCGAGCAGCTGGTTAGCCATCGAGTTATTGTTGTTGCTGCCGTTTACTTGTTTAGTCGCATAATTTTGCAGAAAAACTAATGAAAAGAAACAGCAAAACAGTAAGCTGCACACAGCGAATGCAGTCGACAGGCTGCTGCATAGATTTACACTGCTCAACCTGCAGCTGCAGCTGGAGCCAGCTGCGTCCAGGCGTATTGTGATTCAAATGGTCTTCGTGTGCTCACTGAATGGCGCACAGCTGACGATTAACTTTCGCAAACCGTCGAAATGTTTGCACAAAATGGACCAAAACAGCGCACCCGAAAAAAGAAACAGCGCCCAACCAAGTTGTTGCCATCTTTCAAACGATAAGAGATTTATGCAAAGTGCAACGGAAATTGAAATTGAAAGGCAGCGGCGGCGGCGGCGGCAGCGGAGCCAGACAGCTGTGCGGCTGCTTCATTTCCTTTGCGAGCAAGTTAAAGCCCATCCTGAGAGCACAACTCATTGACTCTGAAGTGCTCGGCTGGGGCCATGGCTGCCTTTAAGTGCTCAAGTTGTCCAACGCTTTTCAATTAAATTCAATTTATTAATTTCAATTATTTGCGCATCAAGTGACCGCGTTACAGGCTGGTATAGAAAAAATAAAATAAAAACCAAAAGCGAAAACTGTCAACTCAGCACAGTGAAGCAGTCAAGCAGAAGCCCAACCACAACACAACAACTGCGCCGTCCAGATGCTGCCCAGCAGTCGGCTCCTGTGGCTGCTAAGTGCTATGGAGTCATTTGATTGATGTACCGCAGTGAGAGAAGGGCTGGCCCAAAGAAGTGAGCAACAAGCCCAACACGCTGCTAAGTGAGCAAACGCATTTAGCCCATTAAACAAAGAACTCGAAATTCTAAATGAGAAAAAACTAAACACAAACCTTTAAGCACACTGTAGAAGCGAGTTTCTGATATGTCTGGGAATTTTTGATTATTTTTGTATATTATTTATGCGAAATACTAGATCAGAAATCAATCTAGCACACTCTTATTATATCTGAGAATTTGTTTATTATTTCTATATATTTAATATTTAATAATATTAACAAAATACTAGACCAAATAGCAATTTAGCAAGCCTAACTAAAATTATGTCTTATTACATCAGTCAAACACATAGCGCTGACTTTTATAGCCCAGCTTAGAGAGTATATCAAAAAGTCTGGCACAATTAATGCCAGCCAACATTATCATTCTCATATGTCAAAATCAACAAAGCAGCTGTTGTTTGGCCTTTTGCTCATTTTCGTTTGACTTCTAGTTAATGGCCTCTGCAAGCATGCTTCTTCTTTTTTTGATATTCTACTTTGAGGCTTGTGAGGTCGCCTGACTGCCTGCCTGCCTGCCTGCCTGCCTGCTGCCTGCCGCTTGCCTTCTTTTATGACTGACCATAAAAATACTATTAAAACACAAAAACGTCAGAGATAAATGGCTCAAAAGAACAAGAGCTGCAACGCCTATTGAACTATATCCATAAATCACAAGCACCATGATGTTAATAGTGTCGTAAAAGCCGTAACAAGTCACCTGAATGAATGTCAACATGCAGCAGCACTACATATTCATGTATATGAAGAAATAATGCTAAAAGTTAAATGCTTCATAAGACTAGGCCAACGAAAATTTGATGAAGTTCTGTAGAAATGAAGCAGGCTAAAGTTTTTGCCGTGCTGAAACTGAATCTTAAGCAAGAATAGTCATAGCATATCAGGTTTTTCATATTCTCTTCGATATCCTACAATAGTTGGGGTTCTGTAACAGCAAGCCACTTATTTTCTCAAAAAAAAAAACTTAATGGTTATTTTTTAATAAAAAAAAAGTTTTTACTTTTAATATTTTCAATATTTGAATATTTTTCAATATTTTTACATTTGTTTAAAAACAAGCAATTTATTCCAATTTTTTTTTATATTTTTTAACTTTATAGTATATAAAAATTCTCATTTTCGCCTTTAAAAATCTTGTTAACATTTTGTACAAAACTTTTTTTGTCAGTGAGATATTATCTGTTGAGTTTATTGATCAGCTGCCCCATAGCCTCTGCTACTCTTCTCACATGCTGCCTGTGTGAACGTTTTTTGCTGAACTCAGGCTCGAAAGACCAAATGCTTGAGCTTCAGCAATCTTGCTGCATTGATCGTCACACTGAAGATCGACGGATTTTATTAAAATGTTGTAGTAGGCCAATAAGAACTAAAGATGGAGCACTGTGTTAGTGCTGTCCTGTCGATCGTTCTTTTTTATATTTCCACCAACTATCTATTTCACTTTTGTTAACCATCGATGGTTAGTGAAACCATCGATGGTTAACAATAGTGAAATCGATAGTTGGCGGAAATATCAAAAATAACGATCGACAGGAAAGAAGCAGAGTCAGTCTTAGAAAAGAAGCGAAGACGAGCAGAAGACTATTAAGTGCATATCATTAGGAATAAATAGAAAGAAACAAGGTTAGAGTCTTCCACAGTGTGTTATCAACTGGAAACCATCTTCTTATAAACAAACATATCTTTTTCTCTATAAGTAACTTAATAAACTTAATAAAGCAAAAGAGACGCTTTATTCTCCCACAACATGCAATTGGAGCATATAACTCGCATAGATCTAATTTCTCATGTGCCTATACTCGATAGTTTTGTATGTTTTGAGATGTTCATAAATTACCCAATGCTCGTCCGCAAGTCGACTTCAAGATAAAGTCATCAAAATTGTATTGTAGATAGAGAGACCCGAATGATCTGGTCATTAATACCAAGTTCATTCTTGAGCACCATCCCATGCCTCTGTTTCGACAAATGTCTTTTAATAAATTACATCTCAGTTAAACATAAACATTTTTAGAACAATTTTAAAAGTATTTGGAGAGGCAGAAGAGGCTGTTTCAGAAACTTTAATTGTCTATTCTTAAAAGTAAAAATTGTCTTCATGCCAAATATACACAGAAGCCTCTCTTAATTTGTCTCTTCTGATTTCAAATTTGGATTTAACATATAAAACATATAAAACATATAGCTTATCTGCTTTTAGATTAGAATTCACTTTACTAAAGCCCCTCAGAAAAGTCTAGACTGCTTACTAAGACCAGCTGGCCAATGCCATTAAACACAGTCTTTTTACTTTAATTAAGCGCTAGTCAGATCAAGTTTACTTTGCGCCGCTTCATGCTACATCAAAGGCTCTTCGACCAGGAAATTCCATTGAGCTTTTCAGGTTGTCACATTTAAATTACATTAAATAAGAGCTTGTGGCTTTTTGCGAAGCTCAGATCATTATTTTACGCTCATTAAATTCTAAGCATTGCCTTTGCATCCCACACAGTCTTTGTTTATCTTAATAATCAAGTCCTCATTGTTCTATGCTTTCAGTGATGAGGTCTATTTCGCTGCAACTCTAACTCTTAGGGTGAGTACATAGTTATATATTAATATATTTACATATATCAATAATGAAGACTAAGGCAATTTTGATCTGGTCATGGCCTATATGCCACTATATAAATGTCCCCAAATGTCGTCTGCTGATTGACAGCAAGGCAAGAACATGACACACATTGGACTTCAACGCAAAACGTTCCAACCGTAATAAATCGACATTGTGGTTAGGGGCTGGCGAAGGCGAAACATTGCTCAAATTATAACATTTTAGCTGTCCTGTCTCTGTCTCTGTCCTGTCTCTGTCCTGTGCTGTGCTGTCCTGTTTGGTCTTGTCCTGCCATTCGCCTGATGTTGACATATTAGAGGCTTTTGAGGTGTAGAGCCACCTTCATGTTCTGTCCAGCACAATTCCCAGTCCTGGGGCCATTTGCGGTGCGAAATTTTACAGCCAAACGCTCCAGCAGATTATCGGTAAAATAAATAGACAAATTGATTTTAATGGAATTGGATATACCGGCACAACTTGGCATCTGTGTGCGGCGGGCCAGCGACAGTGGCAGCGACCCAACCCTGTTGTGCAAACATAATTTCATGTAATTGTGTCTTCGCTGGTTTCCTCTTCTTTGTTGTGACTGAGTGTGTGTGTGCGCTTTAAAGTAAATATTTATTGGAAACAGCCAGCTTTGGGTCAACTTGATGGACATTTTTTGGTTAATAGTATACGAAATAACAATCACTAAGGTTGCATGGATTTATTTTACAAAAAAAAAACTGTATTCAAACAAGCTTCACAGCACTGTAAATGGAAGCCTTTTCATTGAACGACCTTTGAGACTAAATAAGCTGATTAAAGCAGAATTTAAGATGAAATTTTGAATAGCAACTATTAAAGCCTTAAATGGCCAAGTTACCAGATTAGATACAACAATTTATTCAGCTTGATTTAAAGAAGATTTAGACATGTGGTTAAATTTAGAGCTTATACATGTATAAGAGATCGAAATGAAAATCTTATTGATTTAAAGAAGATTTAGGCATGTCTTTAAATTTAGAGCCTTTATCAGAGATCGAAATGAAAGTCTTGTATAGACTAGATATTGCATAAACTTGTTCAAGTAATTACCTGTAAGCCAATAACTTCTCCAGATTTGTGCTGTTTGCCTACCATTTGGCCATTTTGGGGGACAAAACGCTAACAGCAAACTAAAAAGTTATTGCTTAAGAATTAGTTGTTCGCAGCTTGTTCAAAATGTTGTGTGAGTGTGTGTGTATGGATGAGTTGAAGTGGTTGAGGGGGTGGAGAACTTTTAATGACATGCTTTGTATGCGAGCGCGTGTTACATGTTAGCCACATTATCTGAGCAGCAAGCGACAACTTTTCGAGTACGAACTGTAGATGGCGCCACACAGTGGCCCCCACATTGGCTTACATGCAGTGGCTGCCCTGCAACGTGTCCAAGTTTGTTTTTGTGCTATTGCCAGCGACGTCGTGTCGTCCTTTAGCTAATACTTTTCGCCGCACATGGCCCATGTTTCTCACCAGCTCTCGAGCATCTCACATCCTTTCACATTCTCAAACACAACTAATACGAATTTCACTTAATTGCACTCGAAAAACTATGCATGTGAATTGCACTCAGCTCGACTGGCAAGTGCGGCTTGGCTGGGACTTCGAGGTTCGGGATTGGGGTTGGATTCGCTGGTGTTTGGTGCTGAGTCCTAAGTTTGGATTTGGTTCTCGTTGGGTTTGCCATCAGTTTTCGCTTTCACTGATGCAGACACTTTTTGACAGAGCGTCGGACGCACACGAACCGCAAACGACATCTCGAGGGTCTGAGTGGGTGTGGGTTAGAAAAAGTTTTCCGTTGCTGACTGGCTGGCTGGCTGGCTGGCTTGGGTTTCCAGATTAAGCCAGCGCCCAACGTCTGCTGTCGCCTCTGCTGCTGTTGAGAGTAGCTCACGCATAAGCAGCACATGCAGCCAGAACAGACATCCTTTAGGCAGCCGCAAGCTAATGAGTACAACTTTTTTTCACCTTCACAGCTTTTTATTTCTTTTCGTTTGCTTGTTGTCTAGTGTTGAACTTTTCACTGCACTTGTTTGAAGCATTTCCATCCAGCCCAGTGGCCCCCTGGCCGCCCCCAGGTGAAATGGCTAAGTGGAAAAACTGGGCGGATCCAACTTAAATGAAAACTTCTTGAATAGAACAATGCGGCATGCAAAAGAGGAGTTAACGCCATAACAAAAAACTATGCTTCGTAGGATGGTGTAATGATATCCAAATTGATTAAGTTCCTTCCTCGCTTTCAATTGTTCGCCACTGGCAAGTTGAGAATTTAAGCTGAGCGATAAAAATCGTTTTTAATTAAATTTCTTCAATAAGAAAATCTATAATTTAATGAAAGAGTATAATCTGTAAAGCAATCGATGACTTTACACCTTCAGCAGACTTTATTTTATATTAAAGTTTTTTTTCTGTTCTCTGTCAGAAATTATCCTTAAGCGCAAATTCCTCGACTGGCCTTGAGCACCAAGACGAAGCTACAAAAGGTCTGTCATAAATTGTTGCACTACTTTGAGCGTCAGGCAGCAGCAAAAGAAAGGCAGGACCAGAAAGCCTTTTAAACTCTGTGCAACCTTCTTTTACGCTCGCCTTTTCTTGTGCCTCTCACACATACCATTAAGGTCACTTTGCCGCAGAAGGGCGGGGCGAACTAAAGTGTGCCTAGTGTGCAGAGGCGACCCAACCCCAGGCTAAATGTTACTTGTCAACATCTGCAAATAACTATGGTGCAGGGAAAGGGAGAGGCAGCTAAAGATAAATTGAAATTTATGAACCGGTCTGGGAAGTCAAATGCCAACACCAAACTAACCGACAAAACATTTCAGCACTTAAATGCTACTAAGTAATTTATAAGGCACAAAAGTATTGCATTAGCCGCACAAATGATATAGCTTCCGATATATGTGTATATAAGTTTACGTACTAGACGACCGGCCAACACTTTAGCTTCAATTTAAAACAGCACAAGTGAGAAATAAAATAAAATAAAATAAAAGAAAATTGCCATACGAATTATGTATACGCTAAGTAATTGCATTTGATTGTTACAATTTCTTTGCTATATTTAGAAATTTGTTTCCCTGTATTAGTTATGTTGGATGAAAATATATGCTGCATATAGCGCACCCTTCATGTTCTCCGCTAATATTAAATATTTTCTATATCTATTGAGCATTTGTCTATTAAACTCTGTCTTATTTTTCTTAAAATTAAACAAAATTGGGTTTCACATGATATCAGGAAATATTTTATTTTCATTTTAAAAAAAAATCTTCAAAAAAGGTTGCTAAAAATTGGACTTCAGCATAGCGCTCAAATTTAATTGTGCATCGCTCAAGTTGGCAGCCACAGTTACCAAATTTTTTGAGTAGTTCACAAAACTGATAAAAAATTACCCTAAGAAGAAATGTCTTATCTTTGAAAGAAAAATTGAGTAAAGCATATGTATACACCTTCAGACTGGAAAGTACCCGGAAATCCTCATTTAATAAGGCCGCGCTCAGTATTTTTGAAAATTTCTTTTTTTGTTATGTTAGTAAAACTATCCTCAGTTACTATGCCAAAAATAAGTATCACCTGTCAACCGGAGTACTAACAACAGCTATCCAAGCCAGTCGACCAGTTCAAGGCAATTTTTGATAGATTTTAAGTCAAGATTCGATCAGGCAGGTCTTAAGGCTGTTGGCGTCTTAGTCTTCTACTAATTCTAGCAGATCTTTGGGCTGATGTACCTTGACGCCTAGTTAGGCTGTTTGAGTGAGCATGTAGTCTCTCGAGGCTATTGCTGAAAATATAAAACGAAAACTTTGAGTTTTGCTAGAAAAAGGTATACAAAAGGTCTTTTTGAGCAAGAGTTATACTTTACTATTCAATATGAGTCAGATATATTAGAAATATCTGCTTAATGTTACACAACTTCAATAACCTTATTTGCGCTTAAAATATCGGCAAGCCCTGATATTCTCCTTTTGAAATCAGATAACATTAAAACTCTTTAAAAACCAATTATGTATATGTTAATACAGTCGAGTCTCGATAATTTGTACCCCGCTAAATCAAAAATCGCGATAAATCGAACAAAATTCTATCCCCTTGAAAAAAATTCGTTACAGTCGAGTCTCGATAATTTGAATTTCTGTGTAAATCGAAAAAAAAACTGATCCCCTTGCCATTTCGAATTATCGGTACTCGACTGTACTACATTAATTTTATTTATTCATACAATATTACAATATATATTTTAATACATAATTACAATTTAAATTTAGTTTTAATTTAATTTAAATTTAATTTAATTTAAATTTTATTTAATTACAATTTAAACTTATTTTATTACAATTTAAATTTTATTTAAATTTAACTTAATTACAATTTCAATTCAATTTCAATTTAATTTAAATTTAATTTTAATTCATTTAAATGTAGTTTCAATTTAATTTTAATTTAATTTAAATCTATAAAAAAAAACCCTTTAAAATTCATATTCCATAATTGCTAAGCTCTATTTCCACCTTGCCGTATAATCAAATTCAAATCCTACATCGTAGCTATTATACCCTTTGCCAGTGTATAATGAAATTATATGGCACAGCCCACCTGTCGAAAACTACAAAACGTGCAACAATAGCAGGCAGGCTGGCAGGCTGGCAGGCAGGCAGGTAACCAGCTTTCCTGTGTGTGTTTGCCCTGCTCTTGGCAATACATTTGCCAAACCTTATTAAATTATACAGGCAGCCCTTGTTGTTGTCTCGGTCTAGAGGGGGTGTGTGCTCTGCTCAAACAGCCCTTCCGGCTCCAACATAAAATGTTAAAGTGTAGCATATTTGAGCTAAATATTGCAACTATACCAATGAGAGTTGCAGTCAGTTGCCACAGCTACAAACGATACGCATAAGTTAGCTCGAGCTGGTTTCTAAGATCCTCTAGTCAGCCTCTCTGTCTCTCTGTGTGTCTGTGTGTCTGTATCGTGGGCCATGTTCCAGCAGGTGATAAGTTTTGTTGCCGTGAGTAAAATTAATTCAAGGCATATAAATTATAGCTCATTGTTCGCTTGTACTCTCGCTGGCTGCAGTCGACACTAAGGTTATATATTTAAAACGCAGCAATAAAGCTACCCAGAACATTTCATCCGGCCTTGCCCATTTCCTTTAGCAGCATATAATATTCCTACTCTACTTATAATGCGAATACTAAATGGCTTTGGCTTCTTTTCTCTTGGTATTTGCCTTATCCTTTTGCTCAGGCTTTGCCTTTTGTGTAGATTTCCCTGTCTCTGTCTGTATCTCTCTCTGTGTGTGTGTGTGTGTCGACATTTGTGTAGCGTCTTTAATTTAATTTCATCGCGTATACGGCCCATTATGCCGCAGTTGAAACGTCAAGTGCGCCCAGGCAATCAATTGGCAAAGCCGCCTGCCAACTGAGAGGAGAGAGAGAGCTCTGTCTCCACACATTATGCATATATAGGTATATATATATATATATCAAAATATTGGTTGGTATTTGAACTGTATCGACAGCATAAGCTCACAAAGTCACAAAGTCAATAAGCAGCTCGATTGTTGTCTACAATGCCTTGCAAATTAGGCGTAACTAATTTGCTTTGTGTGTACGTCCCACACACACACGATTCGCATGAATTTTGAGTTGCCTTTAGACTGAAAATTTTGGCAACATTCAAGGCTCATTGCTTGCAAGTGCGGCTTAGTGAGTGCGGCTTATGGCAATGCGAAAACTTATGCGTGCGCTATGTTAAAGAGTGCCTTTTGCACAACTTGTCAAAATTATTTGTGATGCTTACGGAAAGCCCCAAGTAACGACCGCATTGCCAATTTCGGCACTCACATGACTGATGTGTACACAAATGGGACCATAAGCTGAGCAAGGCTTCGCAAATGATGTCAGAACTTTTTATGCTGCGTCCTCATAATAAGGCAGCCAAATTATATAACTTTCCATGAGTTGAATTGCCGAGAAAGGAAACCCCAAAAGCGAGTTAACCAAATTAAAGAGCACTTGTGCTAGCCCAAAGGCTGGGGACTTTAAAATTAAGACAATCTCTCTTGACAACCATATCAAATAACCTGAATGTTCTGACTTCTTGTACGTAATTCTACAAAATGGAAAAGGTAGAGATATACGAAAGGAAATTGCAATAAAATAAAGGAGAAATTAAGTTATTTTTGGTTCTATTTAGAGACAGCAGCCATTTGATATAGAATATCATCGTTGAGTGTCTTTGTTGAAGTGCTTTAAGCTTAAGGTTCAATGTTGGACTCGAGCTGGATGGGCTGGAAAGCGTAAACTAAGAAATTTGCCATTGCACTGAAAACAGTGTCTAGGAGCATGAACGAGTTAGCAAATTGTTTGCCCTTAGAAAACTGAGTTGCTAAATTTGAGCTACACAGCTTCCTATATTGCCAAGCATCTATTGTCTACGCGAGCTCATACACTCAGATACAGTTTTGTTTATTTTTTCTTTGTATTATTTTCATACATTACTATCAAATAGCAAATCTTTTTAAATATTTTATTTATTAAATTTTATCAATAATTTTTAATGGCTGCTCAAATATAGCTATCAGAAATGTAATCACTTCTATTTGGTCAGCTAATATTTGAAATTAGAACAAAATAATAATATTTTTGGAAGTACCCAACTATAAGATGCCTTTCACTATTGTTTCTAATATTCTATGAAATATTTGATTTATATCTAAATTATTTTACAATACCTATTTAAATATTCATCAAGGTAGATAAGTCACACCACAGATTAGGCCTAGCAGCTGACTTGCCTTTGTATAGAAGATGCAGCTAAGGTAATGGCCTTTAGTTCAGAGCTTTTCTTTTTTTTTTTATAAAATTAAACTTTATTTATTAATTTGCCTTTTTTTATTTTTTTCTAATTATTTTTATATACTTTTTATATTTTTTTTATTTTTTAAATATTTTTTTTAAGGTAAAATGTTTTTTTCGACATATTCTGAATTGTATTTGTGACCTCTCCCAAGTTTATTCATAAGATTATCTACTTCTGATTTGCTTTTCTTGCTCGCTCAGCTTACAACTGAGTAATTTGTTTTGTTTGTTAAAATCTAAAAAGAGAATTAGAAAGAAAATTCATTTCTGTAGCTATCAGAGCAGACTAAGACTAACTCAAGCCAACAACCGCACACAGATTAACAGACCAAAGAAAATTTCAAGCAGGGAGCAAAATGATTGAATGGAGAGCACAAATTGTTGCTATGCCAAAACCCCAAATTCATTTCAATATTCATATTAGAATAACAAGTAGTCGAGCAGCCAAGTAGAACTCAATACACCAAAAACACGCCCACACAACGAAAAAGTGAAAAGAAAACAAAACGAGCTGTAGATGACGTTCATCGATGTTGGGTGCGTTGCCAATGGGTAGACACGCACAGCAATTGTTGCCCGTGGTTGTTGTTGTTGTTGTTGTTATTGTTGTTGTTGTTGTTGTTGTTGTTGTTATTGTTGTTGTTTGGTGTTCTTCCGGCATGTAAATAAATACTGAAGAAAAGCGAAAACGGCTATGATTTATTTTGTATTTGGCACGCACATTGTCAATATTTATGGAATTTATCAAAAACTTAGCTGCTCTCGGCCTAAAACTCGATGATTGCCTTGAGACACTTGAAGCAAAAGCATCAGCCGCAATTCCCCCTGCAATAATAAGAACACGAACAACAACAACAGCAGCAGCAGCAGCAACAGCATAGCTCATAAAGTTGTCGACACTACTTCGCGCTGGCCCAATGCCGAAAACATATAGCCAAAAATCGAAGCAGTTATTTATGGACTTTTCTATTTTGCTTCTTTTTTTCTCTCAACTGTCGGAGCAGCGAAAGAAAACAGAAAAAAAAAAACAAAGACAGCCGGCCCATTTAAACAAATGAAAAGCAGCGAAAACATTACGCTAAATATACAGACAGTTGTTTGGGCCACACAGATGTACTAAATAAGCGGAGGCTGCCTTCTCTGCCCTCGCCTCATAATCGACAAATAAAACACAAAAAACTACTGAAAATCATACGAAAATATTTTTGAATATATGTATATATAAATTTACATATATATATTAATGCCTCTGCTGAGTTTTGGGAATCGCGCGTGTACCAAAAATGCTATGAATGACTTGTGTACGAGTATCACCTGAATGAGTCTATTGAACTGGCTGATAGCAGCATTTCCCCAATGCAACTTATCAACGGCAAATTATATATTTTTGTATATTTACGAAACGTATCACAGATGAAGAAAGATTTTACTATGAATTTCTTTTGCTGTTGTGTTTTAAATAAACAGGATTGTGTAAAAGTGGTTAATTAAGATGAGTTCGTATTTCACTTTTAATTACATGAATTCCCAAGGTGAGTTCCATATTTTGAGCATTTTGTTGAATTTGTAGATCGTTTGAAGTCAGCATGAGACACTTTGACCTACATTTGAGAAGCCCTCAGCATTTTGATTAAATTGTGATTTGTCATGACTGCAAACTGGTGCGAGCTTATTGCATGCGCTTAGTTGAATGGAGATCTAATCTATGTCAAGCGTTTCTTTCTTACTAAGCAGTTTGCAGTTGACACTTGGCAGGACAATAAACAGCAATTGGTGCTGCAATGATTGTGTAATATGATATCACATTTGCATTTGTCGCAGAGAAATTGTTTGGTTTTTAGGGAGTTACTCTCAGCTGCAGTGATTTGTGAGCTGCGGATATATGCTAATTCAGACAGCACAGCACAGCACAGCTGTGTAAATTTTCGAAAGAGAGAACAATATTCAGCTAGCTGTGCGAAAACTAAACCAAAACCAAATCAACAAGCAGAGAGCAGAGCCGAAACCTCAACCGCAGCCCTTGTATCCGGTGCCTGGCTGCGCATTTCTCACGCGTCAAGTGGCTGCCAAATATGATTTATATACGTTGGCAAAGTAGAAAATATGGCTGTTAAAATACTATAGATAAATCAGTATCGAGTACACATTTGGGGCTCTATCACATGCAAATAGACGCTCAGCGAAACTCAAAACAAATATTCAGCTGAAAGGAGCAACGAACTAGAGCGCATATCAGCCATAATCTAATGAATTGTTAGATATGTGACAACTATGTATATCTATTGAGAGATTTCTACGAATTCGTTGTCGTTGGTACTGCGATAGACTGCGATTGCTGTATGCTAATTCCCGATTCGGCTTTAGCACTTAATCAATTGTCAGATAGCTGTGACAGCGGCCAGCGCAATAACATAAAACTAATCACGTGTGACAGCTGTCAGATCGTAAGATATATTGGCTTTCCCGCAGTCCACGACGAGGTCAGCGAGACAAATTTTGATGTGTTAGCTAAAAAAGAACATAAACATTATATGAATTCATACATATATATTACTGAATGTACTCGATTAAAAGTGAATGCGAACCAACTGACAAATTCAAGCTATGTATGAGGCATACCTAGAGGGAAGTAGGCAATTGCAAACACTTATACGTTTACAATTATTTACCTTAAATCTTAATGGCAAATCTGACATGATGACACTGACTTAGTGTATACAAATATATTATTCGATATTTGTATGTATATATTAAGAATGAAACACTTAATATCCAAGTTGATGTCCTATCAAACAAACAAAAACTGACAAAATTAGGTGTTCTCTTAGTGCCTACCTAAGACGACATGTCATAAAATTCATCAGTGAAAATCGTACAATTTAATCTCGGCACTCATATGACAGGAATTCAAACTGGATTCTGCTTTGTATTCCATATGCAATGTAACCGCAAAAGAAAATATTTTAACAATAATTTACAAAAATATTATACAAAAATATTTAACAAATATTTTACAAAAATATGCAAAATATTTTATTTTTCACTATTAAAAATAAACAAATTTAAAATAAATTTCATTTGGAAATTGCCCAAGTTCATAGCACGTGTAGAAATAGAAATACAAGAAAACAAAATATTATTTTACTTGTTACTTGTTACATACTCTATTCTGCATTCCCATTTGCAATCCTCGTCATCTGATGATTAGATCAAATACACACGCTAAAATAAGAAAAGTATATTATATTTTATTCCAAATTTCAAGCCTCTAGCTACAATTTTAATGCAAATTCTCTACCTTCACACAAACGACCATCAAAAGGTCCCATTACAGCCAACTAATATACTCTCTTCATTTCACGAATGAGTATTAAAAGCATACCTTTATGTTGTTGCTCCTTCTTGCTGCCATTCAAAAAGTAGTTGAATTTTTATATAGAAGCAACATTTCTCAGTGGCACAGCACAGCACAGCACAGCACGTTTACTTTGGCTTGCTGAAAGGTGGCAGAAGCTGGCAGCAAATTGCATGTAATAAATGCGAACAAGTAACTTTTGGCAAAGCAAGAGCAATGACGGCCACGCCCAGCACGTAGCAGGACTTCTTAGTCAGCTGCTGCTGCTCCTGCTGCAGCTCGTCTTCAGATACAGCTCCATTTTCCATTTTCAGTTGGCAACAGCTCGACCATCATTTGGGGAATTGTGGAGCTGTGACAAATATGTCGAGTGTCGTAGCTGCCTGTGCCTGTGCCTGGCAGCTGCTGTTTTGGTCCTCATATTGATGAGGCACATCACGCCAAGAATGAGAAGGCGAAAAGAGCACTTGAGGACACAGTCAATGAATTCGTAGCAAGATTTGCGCCTCTCTGCACGAACTGCATTTGATTTCGCTGCATTTATTCATGGAACAAAAAGAAAATGGAAAATAAAACGAGAAAATGAGCGCTTGAACCTTAATTTAGCTGATTTTTATGCTAGACTTGCAACAATCTAAATGAACATATAATCGACTGCCCACAATCAGTGACAGCTCCATAAACAATTGCGAGTTTATTGTGATGCCATTGATGGCCAACGTCTGTTACGCAATTGCAATTGCTGGGCGCCAGACTGGCCAGCAAGTTGGTCATAAGCAAACGCTGCGTCTGGATTAGATTCGAACTGTATTGTCATTTTAGTTTTTATGACCCTGGTCCAGTGCTTAGTCTCAGTTGTGTATGCCAAGAGCAATGCCATTTCAATCAAACTTTCAACACGTACACAGCAGAGACTCAATTGCTCAGTCCCATTCAGGTCATCAATTCGTCGAACTTTGGCCATAACAATGCGTAATACGTTTGCCATTCAAGTGAATTAAACATAAAAGGTTTCATTGCTAATATACAAAGGCGTATAACAATTTAATAGAGCCGAGATGTTGAGAATTGACCAATTCCTTGAATAGATTGAGCTCGCCAGTGGAGCAATTCAGCAGGAATTGTGAAGGTCCATTGGGAATTCTGTGCAAGAGTTTAGTTTATTGAGTAATGAAATGTTAGAAAAACCTTTACTTAGCATTAACTCTACATAACTTACAGAAATCATTGTTTTATATTTTTATATATGCATAACTGAAAATAATAAAGTCTTGTTTATTGAATAAATGTAAAAGTAGCCACTACTATTTTCATGAACAATTAGGTTTTGTTCATTTTTCTTTCTCAAGCGCTAAAGTGCACATGTTCTTAAATTTGTAACAAATGTTAATATTCATTGCAACGTATTTTCAAATTATTATGATTATCACTAAATTTTTTTCTAACACTTAGTGCTCAGTCGCACTACTATTTTCATGAACACAGCTGCATGTGCAAAAACCTTATAATATCAAGTAACTGCATTGAAAAAGTGTCTTAAAAACCAACTATTCGAACAGAAGCGAACAACTTTTTGCCTATAAAAATCATGATTTAAATAGTTTCGCTTTGCTAAGAAGCAAAAGAAGCCTCTTATTGGAAGAAATATATCTAACACTTAGTGCTCAGTCGTACTACTATTTTCATGAACACAGCAGCATGTGCAAAAACCTTATAATATTAAGCAATTGCATTGAAAAGGTGTCTTGAAAACCAACTATTCGAACAGAAGCGAACAACTTTTTGCCTATAAAAATCATGATTTAAATAGTTTTGCTTTGCTAAGAAGCAAAAGAAGCCTTATATTGGAAGATATATATCTTTGAAGTATAACTTTATATAGTATTAATTCATGTTTATATTTTATATTTTACATGTTAATATTTAAACTATTTCCGCAGAAGAAACTTATTTATGCTATCTTTAAAGCTCTGCTCTCTCGCTATTTAAAGTCATGAATTGGCTTGTTATACAAAAAGTCCAGCCAATTTGTAGTTTAAATAGGCAAAAGAAAATGTTCAATTAATTTAATATTGAATATATCTATAGCCAAATTACATTTATGCTCTCCACAAAAACCACATTTATTATACAATACATATTTCAAAATAGTTAGATACAGCTTATACAGCTCAGCTCACTGTCATTCTCATCAGTTTGCAATTAAGTTGAATTGTGTAAAAAAAAAAAGCAAAAACAACATGTTAAGCTCACATGCGAATACAAATAATCATTTTTGTTGCATTCGAACTTATCAAATTCAGTTTTAATTGGTAACCACAGATTCATTTGCATTGCGGAATACGCACTGGTCTATATGAAAACGGTTCTATTTATTATTCAGTTCGTAGTTGAACAAAGCCACACAAAAACTTTACACGCAATGCCACAAAGCAATTGAAAATTCGATGACCATTCGCCAAAAACAATTGCGAACAGAACAAACAAAAAGAGTTGCATTGCAATTTAAAAAACTTTTCACATATACTATATATAAAGTAAAAGGCTAAAAAAAACACACACACAGAGAGAGAAAGAGACACCCTTCACCTTCACTGATTTGTTGCGCACGCTTTTTGTTTGCGTGTGTGAAATAAAAACAGGGAAAAAAGTCAAAGTACCAAATGGCAGAGCGCTAGAGACAGAACTGGACGAAACTATTGTGCGGGAGCAGCGCAAGAGCAAATCAATCAAATCAAATCAATCAATTCAAAACATGTATAAAAGACAAACAAACAAACAAACAAACACACAGTTGGAGGCAGTTAAGCTTTGGCTAAGAGTTCAATTGCCAATAGAAAAACGAAAACAATCAAAAGACGGAGAAATATAATTGTGCATATTGACCTATTGACGTCGCCCAGATATGCTAGTATCTGGTATTAAGTTGTTGAATTGCCAGCTTGGCTTTTAGCAAATTGATTGCAGTCCACGCACACACACACGCACACACACGCCTTCACACAACCCCTTAATTAGTTTCTGGCAAATTGATTTTGTTGTAGCCAAGCCCCGACCAGCAAACACCTAAACACCCAGCCCCAACCACTCACTGAGCTGTGAGCAGCCCCGCTGGCAGTCAAAGTAAACAATAGACTCCCTGAAATGCATATGTAAACAGCCAAGATTCCATCACAATCTCTTTAAATATATCCTAACTTATGTATGGCAAATGGGTGTTTTAGTATAATATATATATTTTTTTATTGATGTGAAAGCTAAAAGAAATTTTAGTCATTAATTAAATTTTTTAATATTAAATATAATAAGGATAAATATTATTTTTTAATTATTTTCTTTTATCTAAAAGGAATGTAAGTGATGTTCATTTAAATGCTCATCTATACATGCAATATATATATATATACATACATACATATACATATAAGTATATATGTTTAGCTTAGTCTAAAAAGAGTTAAAGTTAATTTTAAGTGCAGCTAAAACACATTTTTAATAATTACTTTCTAAATAAGTCTTGAAACCTGTGAAAAGCTCACTTTAACACCAGTTCTTTCCTGGATATATAAAGAAAATTACTGAAAATTAGATGTGTAGATTACCTATCTGTCCTATATACAATATTATTGTCATTGAAGTTTATGAGCATAATTCGTAATTCAATTTTACGTAATTTAGAAATGAGTAATAGGTTTTCCTATGTCAATCAGCTTTTAAGGCCATTTTTGGTCCACATACTCGTAGTCGAGAAACAAAGTAAACATAAGTCTTTGATTTTTTCTCCAAAGATAAAACTACATAATTTCCAATAGTAATTTTTTTCTTAAAGAAGATACACTTTGTGGCCTTCACAAAAAATTTACTAGCTGTGTTTGCCAAATTGAGCAAGATATTCACAATTGAATTTGGGTGCGCAATGCTGATGACCAATTTTTAGCAACCTTTTTTTTGTAAAGTTTTTTTAAAAGTTTTTTTTCAAAATATTTACTGAAATAATGCCGAAACCAATTTAGTTTTATTTTAAGCTGAACAAAACAGAGTTCAATAGAAAATAATAGCCTGAGTATAGCTCAAATGATACAGAAAATATCCAACATTAAGGGCAACGTTAAGAGTGCGCTATACGCAGTGTATATATATCTTTCACATATATACATATCTATTATTCAACCATGAAAACTTAAAGTAGAATACTTATTGTCAGTTACACAGTATCTCCTAGAAGACTCTTACGCTTTCAGCAAATTGACAAAGACATGAGCCAGTCACTAAAACTCATTCAATTAGTAGAGGCAAATTACAAATTACGCATACGCCACATTAGCCGCGCTTCTATTAGAGAGCAGCTCATTTTTGCCACTTGCTTTGCCACAAGCTGCAGTCAAGGCAGCATTTAACAGCATTACATTAAACACAACGACCTTACAACAATAATTCTCAGTTCATAGTTGGTTGAGCAGAAAAAAAAATCACCATGTCGCTGACATGATATGCAATTACTTATGCATATACCACACACACTCACACACACGCACACATCGATAGGGGGCGACACTTTGTGTTGTGACATAGAAAATTTGCTTATGACGGCAGCTCGACAACAACAGCAGCATAAATTGATAAGAAATGTGCAAATGATACAGTCACCCAGGCAGCTGAACTGAGCAAAAAGCGAGCACAAGAAAAAAAAAACAAAAATGAAAGAGAAAATATCAAAAATAGAATATCAATAGAAAAATAATGTAATATAATATTTAATGGATTTTTGGCAAAAATGTTACTCAAAACGAAGCACCACCAAGCTCAATATATTTTACCAAAACTTATTTTTGCACTGGTTGCCTAGTTGAAAATGGGCATATTGAGTTGAAATACTGAGAAGAAAATATGTTAAGCTATAGATGGTAATAGATAGGTGTAGATATAATTAAATAGATAGATAGACTTAGAGAAAATTGGATATAGATAAAAATAGATAGACTAAGAGATATGGATTAGTTGGATTGAAAAGGGTATAGATAGATATGTAGACAAGATATTGATGGAAATTGATATATGTATTTAGATATGGGTAGCTATAGTTATCTATAAATATACATAAATAAAGACAAATGTAAATATATGTAAAGATATCGTAGATATAGATAGATATGGATGGATATACTTGTATATATACATAAAGAGATAGATATACAAACACATAAATAGATGCAGATAGAAAGATAGATAGATAGATTGATAGAGAGACAGATAGGTAGATAGATAGCTAGATAGATAGATAGATAGATAGATAGATAGATGGATAGATAGATAGAGAAATAGAGAGATGATAGAGAGATAGATAGGTAGATAGATAGATAGATAGATAGATAGATAGATAGATAGATAGATAGATAGATAGATAGATAGATAGATAGATGGATAGATAGATAGAGAAATAGAGAGATGATAGAGAGATAGATAGGTAGATAGATGGATAGATAGATAGATACTTAGATGGATAGATAGATAGATAGATAGATCGCTTTAGATAAATAGAGATAGAGATAAATATATATAGATAGAGATAGAGATACATAGACATAAATAGACACAGATAGATGGACAGTTAAATAGTAAAAGCGGGTTATAAATTGATAATATTTAAGCAACAAAATACAAGAAGGAAAACTCACATAATATTCCATAAAATTATTCCATATTATTATTGATAAGCCACACAGAAAGTACAACTGATTACGAAAAACGAAACAGTTTTAATAAAGCTTTTAATACTTATAGAATACATAAACCAAAATGCACTTAAATGTTTCAGTTCTGTCCAAGTTCAGGGTATCTGCTAGTCAAAGACTCCCCTTAACAACACTCGATGTTGCTTTGAAATGTTTGTGGCCACAGATTCCATATTGGATGCCTGCCAAGCGCATTTCTCGTTTGGAAAGCCAAACATTCTTGGCAAATGGGTTTCTACGGGATTCGATATGCTCAGATCAGATCTAAAATGCATATTACAATTGCAAAAATGTGCAGCAGAGTGCAATTTTTGACTGACAGTTGTGGGTGTAGCTCGACTGGGTCTCTTTCTCTCTCTCTCTTTCTCTCTGTGTGTGTTAAGTGCAGCACACATGTGCTTGGCTGTTAGCTAGTAGTTAACATGGTTGGCTTGCCAATGATTTCCATGTTTAGCCGTTGCTCGTAGTCGTCGTCAATGTGTCAGGTACGCACACACCCTTAGTCAGGCGGCTAACTGTCCATTCATATGTCTCTCTCGCCGTCTCTCTCTCCTGGTTCCTCTGCCCATCAGTTTATCTCTTTCTGCTACGCTTCTGGAACTGGTTGTCTGTCCGTCTGTCTGTCAGTGCTGCGATTGTGCACAAAGTGCATCAATTTTTAAAAAGCATGGCCCGCATTAATGGCCAGCGCTACGCCAGGGCTGCAAAATGCAAATTGCTGACACGTCGAACATGGGAAACGAACTGATTGACGTCAGCTGAAAGGGCGAATGTGTCAGCGATTAGATGGTATTTTTGCTAGCATTTGGAGCTCTTTTGTGGCAATTGCTTTAATTGGCATTGTTATTTTTTAAATAAAATCAATGCAAATATGAGAAACACAAATTATTGAAGGGATAAATGAGTGTTTGTTATTGTTAGTTTTATCACATATGTATGGAATAAAGCTTAGAGGTGATTAAACTAATTCTGTTAAATAGTATTCATAACAATGGACTTTAACTATGATAACATATGTCCTACTGCTGAGGGTTTTGAGTCATGAATAAGTCTGGGTATTAAGTAAGATTTTTTTTATTCATTTTAAAGCAAAAGAAAATGAAAGAAAGTGAAGTGAAAGAGAAAGAAAGAGAGAGTGACATTGAATGAAACTAATTGAGGGAAAGCGTAAGAGACCAAGAGTAAGAGCGAAAGTAAGATCAGTTGCGAGAGCAAGGACGAGAGCGAAAGCTAGAGGAATAGAAAGTGGTAGATTTAGAGAAACAAACTAAGAGAGAGATATAAAGAAATAGTAAGAGACAGAGAGAGAGAGAGAGAGAGAGAGCGGAGAACAACGTAAGAGACAGCCAAAATGAGGCAATACATTTGAGAGAAAAGAAACACTTAGAGAGAGAAGAGATTAAGAGATTAAGAAAGTCTAATTGAGAGAAAGAGAGAGAGAGCAAGACAGCAAAAGTTTTTAGAAGAATTACTAAAAGAAAACCTCATAGTTGCTCTCTCAATTAAGTATATTCCGACATACTATGAATCTATCCAATTTGTGATGTAATGCCCGTAATGCAAACCCAAATTTACATTGTTTCATTAGTTTCAGTTAAACGAATTGGCCGTTAAGACAACTCAACTAGCCCGAATAACAATATCGCTCCGTTCATCCGACTCGAACTGAACAGCAAAAACTATTCAACCCTGAATTGGGCCACACAATTTACATATGAAAAAGCTTTTTGGCAATCGCTGCGCTGCGCTGTGCTGTGCTGTGCTGCTGACACATCAATGCGTTTGCGTTTGCGTTGTGTCATTGGATAAACTTGCAGTCAGGAAAATTTTACACGTGGCCATGCAAGACAAGCGATGAAACACAGCAAACGGATTGAAGCCCGAGACGCATACGCAAACACACACACACAAGACTCAATGTGAACACACAAGCAGTGTAAACAAATTTGCAAGTGTGTGTGTGTGTGTGGGTGTATACTATATGTGTTGATCTATTGCTGTGCTTTATAATACATTAAGCTCGCATCAAGTCCCTCTGAAAAGTGCGAACAGCAAACTGCAAACTCGGCAAATAGATAAGAAGAGAAAAGTCAAGCCAGCTCGAATTTAGCATCTTGGAAATGTTGTGCGCTCTTGTGAAACTGAACTGAAACCAAAAACGCGCATTAAAGGCCTCAAAATTGAACGCAAATGAACGTGTTCGAAAGCCTCAGCGATATGGAAGTCTCGCATGCGAAATGTGAATGGCTCGAATTGAACACAGCCAGAAAATTGCGAAATGCGGATGCCAAACTGCGGCCATGTGGACGACTGTGTGTGTGTGTGTGTGTGAGTGCGTGTGTGGATAAGGTTCAAGCCATTCGCATTTTCATTTCGCTGGACTTTATTGAAACAGGTCGACTTCCATTTAGATGGCGGAATGGGTATAGGCATAGGCTATAGTAGAAATACGGCGGCGGCCACGTTCCGCCAAAGCGGACAATGCCATAGCCACAAAAGGAGACTTGAAGTGGACAGAAATTGTTAGAAATGGATACAGCTGGTTTCGGTATCGCACATGCCAGCCAGTTGTCAGCCATGCTGGCTAGTTGGTAGCTATCTGGGGCGTGGCATAAGCCTATGCGATTTGAATGAGACGCAGTAGAACAAACAGCGAAAGCAGAGAGAGTCACGATAGGCTTTTAATTGATCAAACTGGGTGTGGCACAGCAACCAGTTGAATACGATGAATGTGCCAGCAGCTGAATTATGTATATAACTTGGCAAACTTTTTGATTTAGATACATGAGTTTCTTTTGTGGTATATTGAAGTATGAGAAGTTGTGGTAACCAAGAGATGGACTAACTCAATTGAGATGTTGTAGTAAAATAAGGTTTGTCAAATACAAAGGACAAGTAGCTTAACATATTAAAACTTCTGACAAGTTAGTTCAGTTAACTTCCTAATTGACAATAGCATATTGGAAATATACCTCTTAAAGAACTATTGATTAGAAAGCTTTGTTGAGTGTGTTAAGACGTGGCACTTCAGATTGTGTTTTCCGCATATTTTATATAGAAATGTTGAATGTATTTTGTTGCATAAATTTGATCTTAAAGTGTAGTTCATTTCACAACACTAAGAATCTTTAGAGAGCTCTTTTCAGTCAGAGAATGTCGAACAACAAGAGATAGAATCGTTAGAGAACTTTCTTCAGTCAAAGAATATCTAACAACAAAAGTTATATATCAAATATAGAGAGAAGCTCTAGTAAATATATATGTCATGAAATATATATCATGAAATATATATACTCAGCTGATTCCGCACCAAGTGAGGCTATAGCAGTTGGCTATATAAATGACATGTTCTATTTCATAATATATATTTCATGATATATATATTTAATGATCTAATTAGCAAAAATGTATTTCAAAATGCTAAAATGGTATTTAATATAAGGATTTTATCTTTAAGCCATCTTCAGATCATATAATTTTGAATCATTAGAGAACTCTGTTCAATCAAAAAATATTTAAAGCTATATCATATCAGAAGAGGTAGCTCAATTAAATCATAAAAGACACATAGCCAGCTGCTCTTAGTAAAATTCAATAAAAAAAATTATAAAATATTGTTTAATACAAATATTTTGTCTTTAAGCATTTCATAATTTCATAATAGAATCTTTAGAGAACTGAGTTCCATTCAAAAATATCATATATATATAATATATATAACAAATAAAGATACATTCAAAAGACAGTTCTATCAGCTCATCAGCTCACATCAGCTGCTATGGCCTCTTAGCAAAACTCATATAAAAATATGAAAATATTTCCTAATATAAAGATTTTATCTTTAAGCCTTGTTCATTTCACAGCATTAAGCTAAACATACTTAAGCTTTAAAGCGCGTTAACAGCCACGAATCACGCATGTATTACTTCATCTAGCACACCGGCGACTCACCTGCCACAAGTCTATCAGTATTAAATATGTAGAGGCTCCTGTGTATCCTTACGATGCAGGCTACGCGCAAATGAGCCCTTATTTATAGCCCACTCCGGGCATCTAAAAATAAAACACTCGCAAACTTGTTGTTTTAGCCACTTGTTTATACCTGAATTCTTGCCTGTGTGTGTATCTATGCCATGTAAATAAAACAATAGCCAAATTCGACAAGAAGAGTCTTAACAAATTTCAGTAATTGGCATTGTTTGACCAAATTTTGTTGCTTTTCATTATTTCTTTCGCTGTGCGTTCATTAAGCGGAAGGGAGTATGTTGGTTTAATGCTATGTGAACTCACAGATACTAGAAATTTGCAATATATAATCGTGTGTGTACTCTTCCAAATTGCAATTTGGGTATTACTATATATTTAACTAAATAAACGCGTTTATTTATGAAACAAGAGGCTTTGAGCTCGAAATATAGTTTTTGCTATGCTATTCTCTGCGGAAAATGTAAAGAAAATATATACAAGGTGGCGCAAAAGAAGTCATCCGATGTTGTTTGGCTCTTATTTGATATATATACATATACAATTCTGAGGTTCTTAAAGCTTAGGTTCACAGTTAGAGCTTCTATAGCTATATATTAAAAATAAATTAGAATTAAAATTATATATTTATATGAATGTATATATGTATATACATGTAAGTATATAAATATACAAATATTCTCTGCGTGTCATCAGGATAGCTTATTCTTAACGTTGCTGTGTTGCTGTGTTGCTGTGTTCACGTTGCTCTGTTGATGTTGAATAATTTTCATATCATTCAAGCTAGAGTAGAGTCCTCAGATTTGTTTCTATTGAGCTCTGTTTTATTCTTCTAAAAAGAAAATAACATAGGTTTTTGTATCATTTCCACAAATATTTTTAAAACAATTTTTTAAAAATGTATTATTTATTTTTCATCAATATAACGGCATCAGCGATAATTTCACATTTTTTTTTTATTTTCTGTAGCAATAGTAGAAATAATATACATATATAGGTATGTTATATACACTTCATAGGAACGTGGCAGATCAGAAAAAATATATATGTATTAGAGCTAGAAGCACCACCAATTGGCACAGGCGAATGACTCTTGCCATCTTCTGCAGTTAGCCATGGCAAATGCAAAAATATCCATGTTTAATTGAGCGCATCACTTTTTGGACCATAAACAATTATAAAACAGTTGTTTATGCCCAACTATCAAGTTCCTAAGTGTTTTATTTTTGTATTTTTGCCTGCCGACTAAAAGTTTGTTCAATTTGGTTGCCCTATTTGGCTGCAGGCTTAATTTCATTTTGATGCCAAACAATTTTCGTTCCATAAATAAAAACGGCAACTAGTTTTCTAAAATATTACAAAAATGTTTATAAAATCTTTCAATTTTAAATGTATTATTTCACATATTTTTCTTCTTGTTATATACCAAAAAAATTCTGTTAAAAATAACACAATATTTTAGTAATTATTTTACATATTTTCATCAATTTTTCTACTTTTATAAATATTACAAAAATGTTGTTAGAAATATTTCAATATATTTTTTATATATACTATTTTAAATTTAAAATATTTTTATTAATTTTCTACTTTCTTAAATACTACATAAATATTTTTAAAATAATTCAATTCTTTATTTAATATTTCACAAATTTTCATAGGTTTTTATACTTTCTAAAATATAATATGACAAAAATTCTGTTAGAAATATTTCAATTTAATACTTATTACTTTACATATTTTGATAGATTTTTCTACTTTCTTAAATATTACACAAATGTTTTTAAACATAATTTTATATTTTTATTTATGGCTTCACATATTTTCACATATATCTCAACTCCAAACGCTTTATATTTCAAAAACCAAAATTTGTCACATTCAAACGAACGTTTCATTTAATTAAACAGCATTATAGAGTTTATAGAAATATGCGCATAACTTTTTCAAAGTCAAAAGTTGAAATTATAAAAGAGGGAGCAAACAGGCTTTCGACTTTTAATAGAGGAAAAACTTGGAAAGTTTTGCTAATGACAGCCGAGCTAGAAATACAGGCGACTGACTATCTGGGCGATAGCGTGTTTATCTGACTGTATGTGTGCGTTTATCTATATGTTTGTTTGTATGTATATATTATCATGGCATATCACACACACACAGCCAAGGTCATGTTCACAAAAACTTTTGCACATGCGAATGGGGTATGCAAAACGAGACTGAAAAGAAAAGTGCAAAGCGTTTTGGGTAGGCAACTTATCCAAAGCTTTTCATACTAAACACACACAGAGACACAGCCACACACACATACACATACACATACACAGATGTCTGGTTGTAATCAGCTTATCACTAAGCATTCAGTCCACAGCGGACCGTAGTGTTGAGCTCTGCATTTATGCAATTAAAGCGTTAAATCAGCTTAAATCAGATAACAGACGGTTTCTTTAATTTAGTAAAATCCGATCTCTGGCCACACTCATCAAGCTGGCCTGGCCCATTGCATAAATTAATGGCTAAAAAAAGAACACTTAAAGCTTACAGAAATCAAGGTGAGTTTCAGGTTCAGGCAGCAGCAAAGCCTCCAAAGCCGAGCGAGCAGTTCACGGAGCGCGCCATGAAATACGAGGCAAACAATTTTTTGGCCTGAATGAGAATGTTTTTTCCCTTCAAGTTTCCTCTACTCTTTCTTTTTTTTTTGTGAATCGCGTGCGCGCAGTTTATGAGCCGGTTATTTTGATTAATGCTTTTCCAGCGACTGCAACGGCAACGGCAACTGCTGCTGCCGGCGACGGCACACGGCACGCAGCAAGAGGCTGAGCGGATAAATGTGTCAGGCGCTGAAGCCGGCAAAAATACGGCGGAACAATTATGTGCAATTTATAGACTAGCCTAAGATTAGCTGAGATTTTGCTGGCAACGGGGCAAAGATGCTGAGCTAACTATTCCCAGATAAATCAAGTTGTTGTTGTTGATGCTGTTGCAACTGCTCTGTGAGGCAATAAGATGTCAGTAATTGAGACGAGCCTAAAGCTTGAAGTTGTTTAACTGAATTTAATCTAATTTGAATTCCTTTTTATAAGAGCGAAGATCTACTCCCAGTATGATCCTAAGTTAATAATTTTAATATTAATTTCATGTTTAACAGCTCCTACTGCTAAGGCCTTCAAGTCAGAGCTAGCCACATAGACATGTGACATGATCAGTTGTCCTGAATGAATTGTTTACTTATACAACACTTAACTTCTTCTAGTATATCATACTCATTGCTTTCACTCACTCTCATATCATGCAAGTTAGCCTTCAGTACGTTCAGTAGCTGTCGTAACATCTTTTATTACAAGACTATCGACCGTAGCTCAAGCTAAGTAGCTCACTGTATTATTTTACAGCTGCCATTTTACTTGAGCTGGCATTTTTAATTAGTTAGCTTCCTCTCGTTGAAGGAGTAAGGAGTAAGGAGTGTAAGGCTGCATATTGTCAGCTAAATTGTTAATGGCTTTCTGACAAGACCCTTTTCCGAAATCTTTGTTAACTTTTCTTTATCATACTGTTTCAATTAAAGTCAACTGATTAAATTCGTCTTTGAGAGTTTTTAACTCTTTTCATTTTGTTCAGTTTGCTATTTTAAAATGTTTTCTGACAACTTGTAAGTGACTTGTTCCTGAAGTGAGTTTGAATTGCTGCTCTTTAATAAATCAATAAATTGATAACATTTCAGAATTTAATTCTAATATGAAATACCAAATTATTTCAGCTTTATATACCGATTCGTGCTTGCTTCAACTTAATATTTGTTTATCGTTAAGCTCCAAAAAAAAAACAACAAAAATTGGCAACAAAATGAAATCAAATTTTTCACGCACAACTGAATTTCTCATGTCCTTGCAGCACACACAGAGCTCAGCGCAGAAGTGGGCGAGGCAGTCAGAGAGTGAGAGGTGAACAATATTACAAGGGAACAACCACATAGCAGGAAGAGAAGGACAACGACAACGCTGCGTGGCAGTGTTAGCAGGATGTCAAAATGCCATCGGCAGATCAAATCTTGTTCATAAATGTCACCACAACGGTGGCCGCGGCTGCGTTGACAGCTGCCGCAGCCGTCAACAGCACGCCCGAGGCATCAACAGCAGCAGCAGCAGCAGCAGCAGCAGCAGCAGGAGCACCTACAACAAGCAGCGGACGCAGCGCAGCCAACGTAGAGACAGCAGCAGCAACAGCAACAGCAACAGTGGCATCCACAACAACAGCAGCGCTGGCGGCCAATCTGTCCGGTTCGCTGGTGGACAGCTTAACAACGACGGCAACAGCCACTGCAACGGCGACAGCAGCAACAGCAATTGTCGAGTCAACGCATGATTGCGGCGCACTGGCCGTAGAGGAGCTGCATGGCAGCATCCTGGGCCTGCAGCTGGCGGTGCCGGAGTGGGAGGCGCTGCTTACAGCGCTCGTACTCTCCATTATCATAGTGCTGACGATCATTGGCAACATTCTGGTCATACTGAGCGTCTTCACCTACAAGCCGCTGCGCATAGTCCAGAACTTTTTCATTGTGTCGCTGGCCGTGGCCGACCTGACGGTCGCATTGCTCGTGCTGCCCTTTAATGTGGCCTATTCGATACTCGGGCGCTGGGAGTTTGGCATACACCTGTGCAAGCTATGGCTCACCTGTGATGTCCTCTGCTGCACCTCGTCCATACTGAATCTGTGTGCCATTGCCTTGGATCGCTATTGGGCCATCACAGATCCCATCAACTATGCCCAGAAGCGCACTGTGGGTCGTGTGCTGCTCCTCATCTCTGGCGTCTGGCTGTTGTCCCTGTTGATCAGCAGCCCACCCTTGATTGGCTGGAATGATTGGCCAGATGAGTTCACCAGCGCCACGCCCTGCGAGCTCACCTCGCAGCGTGGCTATGTCATCTACTCGTCGCTGGGCTCCTTCTTCATACCGCTGATCATCATGACCATTGTGTACATCGAGATCTTTGTGGCAACGCGACGGCGCCTGCGTGAACGGGCCAAGGCTAACAAATTGAATACGATTGCATTGAAGAGCACCGATCTGGAGGCCATCAATGCCAGCAACGTGGCTGTGGGTGGCAGCTCCACTAGCTCCAAGGCGCGTGCTCTGGGCAGCCTCTGCGGCAGTTGGCTGTGCTGTGGCCGTGATCGAGCCAACTTTGCCACGCCCATGATACACAACGATCAGGAGAGTCTGAGCAGCGAGACACACGCACAGCCAGAGGGCAACAATGAGCCACAGCAGCAACAGCAGCAGCAGCAACACGTTGTGGTGCTGGTCAAGAAGTCGCGACGTGCCAAGATCAAGGACTCCATCAAGCATGGCAAGGCGCGCAGCAATCGACGCTCGCAGTCCTCGTCCTCGGCCTGTGAGCCGCACGGCGAGCAACAGTTGCTGCCGCAAGCCAACAGCAACAATGCAGCAGGCAAGTCGGATCCGGAAATAAGCACTGAGAGTGGCAGTGATCCTAAAGGTTGCATACAGGTGGGTTATCCATAGAAATAAGTTTATAATCTAAAACATTTAGTATGTCAATTTGCACAACATTTCAGGTTTGCGTTACCCAAGCTGAGGAGCAAACCTCGCTGAAGCTCACTCCGCCACAGTCCTCGTCGACAGGTGCAGCTGCTGCCAGCGCATTGCAGAAGAAGCCGAGCACTGTGAATCAGTTCATTGAGGAGAAACAGAAGATTTCGCTGTCCAAGGAGCGTAGGGCTGCCCGCACGCTGGGCATCATCATGGGCGTCTTTGTCATCTGCTGGCTGCCCTTCTTTCTCATGTATGTGATTCTGCCCTTCTGCCAGAGCTGCTGTCCCACAAACAAGTTCAAGAACTTTATCACCTGGCTGGGCTACATCAATTCCGGCTTGAATCCGGTCATCTATACGATTTTCAACTTGGACTACAGGCGCGCATTCAAAAGACTCTTGGGCATTAAGTGATATGACAGTGCGGGCAGAGCGCGACAAGTGCGCGACAAGCGAGAGAGCGTCAGTCAAAGTTTGTGCCAAAAATTAATATGATTCGCGAATGTGTGGAAGCACCTGACAAACACTTAACTCAAATATGGTTTCACTCATTTGTAAAAAGATCTCGAAGTTTCATTTCAAGTAATTTATGCATCAAATAAGAAAGTTATAAATAAAATATGAATAAAGAAATATAAAGCAATTTCTAATAGCATAATAATAAAAAAAGTTCTTGTTATAACAGTTAAACAACTTTAACTAGTTTTTATTTAAAAACTTCAATTGTTAAAAATGTTTTTTTTTTCTTCTTCATTTGTCGGCTGACTTCAGCTTGAAATTAGTTTGCTTAGCTTTTGTCGGGTGTTTCGTGCTTTTAAAATTAAATGTAAACTGTTAAATATACTCATAAAACGTAAAGTAAAATATAATTAAATTTTATGTGTGCAGGCGCTACACTGAAAAAAATATATTTAAAAAAAAATAGCATTCAAATTAGACAAAAAAAATACTTAAAAATATAAAAATAAAAAAAAAACGAATTGAATTTAACTAAATGTTTAGGCACAAGTTTGTTGCAAAACTTTCATGTTTCACTAGTCGGCGCAAAAACCTAATATATATACAAACTATATATATATATATAAATACATAATATATATAAATTAAAATATTATAAAACTTAGTTAAATTGACGCGCGCTCAACATTGAGAAACTTCCAACAATTGTTTACTTAGGCATTAATTTAATATATATAATTATATTTCAATTTAGGTAAATGAATTTATAAAAAAAAAACAAAATAATAATATTTATAATATTAAATTTATTGTAAATGTATTTATACTTTACGCTTATTTGTTAAATAATTTAATTATACATGAATTGACTTTCATGACAAAGCATCAAATGTGTTGAGTGTGCAATAGCACAGCTATAAGCTTAAACTAATTTAAATTTAAATTTAAAAACAATATATAAAAATTGGAAATTAAATTAAATGTTGCATTATGCAATAGAGTTACCAAATATATATATAAATAAATTGATGTATAAAACCAAAGAAGCAAAAAACAAAAAAAAAACAAAAAAAGCAACTAAATCCATGGAAATTTTTCAATTTTGATGGTGTACGATAATTTCACTAATTAAATTGTTTAATTAGCAAATGCAAATGAACAAAAAGACAAATTCGAATAAAAGTTATAAAGTAATAAATAAAAAACTCTTTTTTATGTATTTTTTTTTCCTTTTTTTTAAGCAAACAAACTGCTGAACTTTGACATATTGATTTTGGCTTGTTTGGGCATAAAACTTTTTATGAGTCGAGCACTCGCGTGTAATAGCCTATAATTGAATTATCGATTGCTGAGCTACTTATACTAATTAAATGGGTTAAGTGCGCTTTATATGCTGATTATCGAAAGTTTGTCGAAGTTTAGTTAGTTAAACAGAGGCAAGGTCAAGGGGTAAGGCAGCATTTGTTTATTCATGATATTGCCTAAATGAATGCTTGGAATATTCAAAAATCAATTTAGTAAAACATTCAAATACTTTCGTAACGGCTTGCATTCAAACATTCAAATACTTTCGTAACGGCTTGCATTCAAATGCAATTAGTGCTGCATAATAGCTAAATAAACATACAGTATTTATTTAGTATTTTTATTTACCCTGCCCATATATAGCTAGAACCACATGTTGCGCATGTTGCCCGCTGAGCAGCAACAGTGCCATGTTGTTAACATAACTTTTTGTTAATATTAACATTTTCTGCTGCACCTTAATTGTCGAGCTGACACGAGCTGCTTGCTATGGTGATTGCGCCTTGGCAGCAGTTCGGCAAGCGAAAATGTAACAGACACAAGCGCTAACAGCGCTGTTAAATATCTTAGTATTTTATTTCATCAGCTAGTATTTTATAATATATGTATATTTTGGGATTTTTCACAGTGCCTTTTGAGTTTCAGTCTCTGTTTACCATATTTCGGTTAGTCATATTATATATTTAGTTAAAGTTGACTGAAAACTAAAGCAATATTTATTTATTTATACATATAGCTTTTAAGCAAGTAATAAAACAACAATGCAGGTAAGTTGGAAGCCAGCGCAACACCATTATCACTACTAATCATTACTTTCTGACATTTGGATATAAATATCTTTATGCATGTGCATTCGCTTATCTCCATATTTGGTAAAAAGCAAATCAAAACGCTACGCATGAGTGCTTCCTATACAATTGCTGAATGAAAACTAAAGAAAATTCTATTTGCTGTAGGACCCCAATGAAGATACCGAGTGGAATGATGTGCTGCGCGCAAAAGGCATCATTGGACCCCGACAAAAGGAGGCAGAGATCACAGAGGATCAAATCCAGGCAATGATGAATGATGTCATTCAGCGAAGGACGGATTTGCCGCCGCAAGAGGGTCAGCGCGACAAGATGATCGATGATATGTCACTGGATGAGCTCGACGAACTCGAGGACTCCGAAGACGAGGCTGTACTGGAACAATATCGACAACGTCGCATCGCCGAGATGCGGGCTTTGGCAGAGAAGGCGCGATTTGGCAGCGTGCGAGAAATCTCTGGGCAGGAGTACGTCAATGAGGTGACTAAGGCTGGTGAGGGCATCTGGGTGGTGCTGCATCTGTATGCCAATGGCGTACCACTCTGCGCCCTCATCCATCATCACATGCAACAGCTGGCTGTGCGCTTTCCGCAGACCAAATTCCTGCGCTCCATTGCCACGACCTGCATACCCAACTTCCCCGAGAAGAACCTGCCCACCATATTCATATACCATGAGGGTGCCATGCGCAAGCAGTTCATTGGACCGCTCGAGCTGCGCGGCGAGAAGCTGACGCTCGACGAGCTGGAGTTCATGCTGGGTCAAGTGGGCGCTGTACCCACTGAAATCAAGGAGGATCCCAAGCCACAAATCAGAGACAAGATGTTAGCCGATTTGGAAGACAAGAGCTCCGAGTTCTTTTAGATCTCACTCCTATGCTGAGAGGACAAAGAGGAATAAGATAAGCTCGGAATTCTCTTAAAATACTTCATTCTACTTTATAGTCATGTGTTCATATTAAGCCATTTCATGTTTGCAGTGAAATCCTGAAATCTTTAGCCGATCTTTGTGCATTTGTTAACATAATAAAGAGGAATCATTTTTTGCTACCAGAGCTTCACTTGTTGTGCGACTTCACAATGCTCGTCGAGGACTTGTTCATGCCCTTCGGCTTGCTGCGAAAGATGTTCGGATCGAGAATGTTGTAAGGATGCTCGCAGGCGGGATTGATAGTGCGTCCGCGGCGCTGCTCATTCTTCTCCAGCAGATGTGGAGCTAGCAGTAGGAACAGCTGCTCCGTCCACGAGGGCAAGCCGAAGCTGGAGAAGCACAGCTCCCAGTAGGGCAAACCCAAATGCGCAATGGCCATGCGCAAATACTCGCTGAACGTCTCGGCCAGGAATTGCCAGCTGAGCGTGCTCAGCTCCAGCAAATAGAACTTGGGATTGTTCGAGCTGGTGGAGTCATACAACATGCAAACCTAAAGAGAACCATTTTACATATACTTACTTCAGAAATCCATTATTTAGATCAGGACTCACCTTGGCCACTTCATTGATATTGTTGATTTCGAATATTTTGGTCTTGGCTGTTATGATGGGCGTGGGATTATCCCATTTATCCTTGGCAATTGGTGCAGTCACTGGCGCCGAGCTGCCCGCGCTTGCTGAGGAAACGGCACTGGTAGCCACTGGAGTGCTCTCGATATTCTCACGCAACAGCGTCACCTGCAGCAGGTGCGGAAAGTGTATATAGCCAACACGGCGCACATCGGTGGCTAATTGAGGGAACATTTTAATTTAATTGGGAAATTTGATATAATTTCTCGACTTACGCGCATATTGATAGCTCCAGTGGAGCACAAAGCCATCGGTGGATAAGTAAAACTTTTTCATATCCTCCGGCAGGTAGACACAGTGCCTTTGCTCCCAGTTGACCACCTGGCAGGGATTCAACGGCTGCCGCCGCTCCAAGCTCACATTGCAGACGCGCGGCACAGATGCTGCAATTGCTTGAATATAGTTCAGACTATGCCAAATGCCATTTATAACTACTCACATAGAGTTTTGATAAGACCTAGTGTTAGGTTTTCGTAGAACGCATCTTCCAGTGAGATTTTTTTATGCATTTTGCTTCTCTTACATAAATATTCAAAGTAGTAGTTTGGGGGCAGCAAACAATGCCTGCCTGGCCCTGGTTACGCTGGCAACGAAGTTGCGCCTGAGTGGTTTCTATGGCAGATTCTGATTACAGCTCTGCATAAATATCTTCAACAGTTAATGGAGAATGGCTTAAATTGAATTTGTATTAATCAAATATTAACTCTTAGTGTACAGCAAATTGACGCTATAGAATTTGGTGGAAATTTACCAATAAAGAGTAAACTACTTGATCATAAATTTTAATAAGAACAAACACATTTCTATGTTGTGTACACGATTATAATGCCGTAGGATGTTACGATATTCAATATTATAATATTTTAATGAGATGTAAAAGGCATAGCAGATTTTTTCACAGATTATATATAAATATATAATCGATTTATACATATATATAGGTTGGCAAAAAAGTCTTGCGGTATTTCCGCAAGCTTGTCTTTGCAAGCGCGTAGGTCTAGTTGTATTCGTCGCATCGGTTCACGCTAGAGCATTTTGGAAAGCTCTTTTCACGTGCTAACACGTGTTTGATTAATTGTTGTTTGTTTTTAGTCGTTCGTGAGTTATAGCGTCGCAAATATGGAGCAAAATAAAGAGAAAATACGGCATATTTTACAGTACTACTACGATAAAGGCAAAAATGCATCTCATGCTGCTAATAAAATTTGTGCAGTTTATGGACCCGATACAGTTTCCATTTCGTCGGAACTCGTCATCGAACAAAACGGCGCATATTTGACTTAAATCGCATTATTATAACCAATTTTATGAACAATTGAAAATTCAAAAATACCGCAAGACTTTTTTGCCAACCTATATATATATATATCAACTCAATTTACATACGAAGATTGGAAACAACTTTGGCAACAGTTCTATAATAGTATTTAATGAGGATTACTTTGATGTGAACAACATATATATAAATAAAGTAACGCAATTAAAAGAAAATAAAGAAAAAAACAGAAAAATATAAATTATTTTTTTATAATTTATATTTTTGTTCAAGTACGCGCTCTGTTCAAAGAGTAAGACTTACAAAAATATGTATATAAATTAACTTAAATAAATTTATTTAGATTTGCATTTTAATAAATCAGCTAAAATATATTTATTTATATTTTTATTTAAATAAATTAATATAAATATATTGTATTTATTTTTATTAATTAATTTAATGTAAATAATTTTTTGTATATTTTTATTTAAATAAATTTATTTATATTTATATTTAAATAAATTTATTTGTATTTTTACTTCAATAAAATAATTTAAATAAATTTAAAAATACTTTTATGAATATTTTTATTTAAATAAATAAATATAAATATATTTATTTAAAATAATTAATTGAATATAAATAATTTTATTTATATTTAAATAAATTTATTTATATTTTTACTTCAATTAAATAATTTAAATAAATTTAAAAATATTTTTATGAATATTTTTATTTAAATAAATTAATATAAATATATTTATTTAAATTAATTGAATATAAATAAATTTATTTATATTTATATTTAAATAAATTTTTTTATATTTTTGTTTTAAATATATTTATTAAAATGATTTTATTAACATGTTTGTTTAAATAAATTAATTTAAATACATTTATTTATAAAAATTAATTTTTTGTAAATAAATTTATTTATATTTATATTTAAATAAATTTATTTATTTTTATATTTAAATAAATTTATTTATATTTTTACTTAAATAAATAAATTAAAATGAATTTATTAATATCTTTGTTTAAATAAATTAGTTTAAATACATTTATTTATACTTTTTCGCCTGTTTCTCTGCTCAAAAAATATATTAATTAATTTAAATAAATTTATATTTATATTTATTTATTTTTTTATTTATTTAAATTTGGCAGTTTTTCAGTGTCAGCTCTGTCTGCCTCTATTGCTTGCTCTGACTTTAACTATATAGTAGTAGTACAGTATAGTAGTATATATTTTCTTTCTATATTCTATATTCATATGTCAATCTATCCATTTGTCTGCTTCTGCTGCTCACTAGAAAAAAAAAGAAAATTCATAAAATTGATCAAATATATCAAATAAGAAACAATCTCTTGCACATATAATAAATATAAAGGCTAGAAATTGTATAATGAATATGATTGCAATTTATTTATATATAATACATTTACAACAATTTATATACAGATAGAAAACCAAAACCAAATAAATACATCTAAATGAGGTTTGACTTTAGAAATGTGACGAAGTGAAGGAACATAGACATAATACATAGAGAGGGTATTGAGAAGAGCTAATGAGTTCTAGTCACATGTGACTTCTTTCATCTCTTAGCTTGCGTAGGGGTCTCGCACTCGGCCTCCTCTTCGTGTCAGGAAACCTCCCACACTGTGGACTCGACCGAACGACGCGGGCGTGCAGCAACCTCCACGTGAGCGTCCAGTCCGTCGCTCATGCGACTAAAGCGACGCGCCCAGCTGCCACGCGCAGTCGACTGACTGCCAGCGATAGAGGTACGTTGAGTGGTATCGCGGAACAGGCTCATGATGTCTTGATTGTCGCCCTGGGCACGCTTGATGCCGTGCTGGTATTTGGCCTCTTTGGCAAGCAGCTGCTCGCGCTGCATTTGGGTCTTCACCTCTGACGGCACATCGGGTATGATGAACTGCATGATGCCAGTTAGCACAAAAACCACATGCTATACCGGAATATGCTAATTTAATATGATGTAGATTTGGCTATAATTTGATTAATGTACCTCAAATACCACGACAAACGCCAGCCGAGCGGCAAACACGTGCCAGTAGTGGGGACTCAGTCCATAAGGTTCGTAGTCCTTGGGCCCGTTGCTATCACAGGATGTCAATCGCATATAGAATATATCTAAAAGCTTATTAATAGCTCACTCACCGATAGCCTCTGTATTGGCAGGTGTCTGGATCACGTTCGCTGCTCGAGGCGCCCCATTCCTCCTTGTAGTCGGACGTATTGAATATGGACAGCGAGTGCTCGATGTAGCCAGCTAGCGTATGGGACTCCGAGTAGACGAACTTGTAGACGACGCGCGGTATGAAATCACTCGTGTAGGCGATCACAAACGCATTCGATACGACAGCTGTGTAGGTGATGATGCGCAAAATGCCATACCAGGCACCAATGTCCTCCACACGCTCGGCCAAGGGTCGCCTGGCTTGGGTGACCATCTTGTAGGCATCCAAGCGTATCTCGGCCACATTGTTGAGCAGCGCAAAAAGTGGCGCCAAGGGAAATGCGGCCACGAACAGTGTGACAAAGCCATATTGAAGTACTACAAGAGTGTTAAGCCATTAAGGTTTGAGTAGTTAATGAATACTCTTAACTTACTCATTTCTAGATACTCATCGAAGAGTGCCAAACGACCGGGATCCTGCATATGATAATCCTGCTCCCAAGCCATATGCAAATGCGATTCGTCTTTTGTGGCCTGCAAACAGGTAATAATTGAGTTACTGAGTTCTCTATCTCTAAATTTTAACAAACAAGTAAGAAAACTCTATACTCAGTGATGTATTTATTAACGAAAAAAAAACTTTAGCTTGTAAAATTAAATTTAAAAAAAAAATTTTTTTTTATTTTGCCGGTATCCAAAATATAAAAAAAATCGAAATTATATAAAATATAAATTAATCTAAATACAAAATTTGAAGACTCTAGCTCGAAAGATGTACGAGATACATACAGTGACGAACAAAATTATTGGCACAGCAAGCTTTTTAAGCTTGATAGCAACTTTTTAAGTCTTTTTTAAAGATTTTTTGATACAACAAAAAATTACCCAAATAGAACAGGGTATTTATTAAATGAAACCAAAATTTTTTTTAAAAAAACTTTAACGTAGAATTAAATAAAATTGAATAACTAGAACAACTCGTCCATTTCACTGAACAAAATTATTGGTACACTTAGTATTTTATCGTTATATTTTAACAATTTGACCGATTGGGCAACAAAGTTTTGGCAAAATCCCCATCTGTTATATTCCGTTATTTAAAACTTAGCACATTTGCATTACATTTAAGAAAATTTTGTGAGAATTGACTTTTCTTAAAAATGACACCTAAACAAAAAGAAACTGCGGTAGCTCAGAGGAAAATTATCCTGCATTTGCACGATCAAGGCAAATCCTATGCAGAAATTGGAGAGTTAATGGATAGAAGCCGATTTACTATTCGCAGCATAGTACAGTCGAAAAGCTAAAACTACCAAGCTCGTTCACATTCCAACATGACAACGACCCCAAGCATTCTGCCGATATCGTCAAAATGTGGCTTGCATATCACACCGCCCATGTGCTAGCGCACGCACCACAATCTCCAGACCTTAATCCGTACGAGAACTTGTGGGAAGAATTGGATAGATGCATCATCAAACGGGCAATTTTAAGAAAATCCGACTTTAAGCAAGCTCTAACTGAGGAATGGCAACAAATTGGGGAAGAAGTTACCAAAAAATTAGTTAATTCGATGCTAAAGGCTTAAGCACAAAATATTAATAATAGTTTTTAGTTATTTTCTTAGATCATATTTTTATATTTTTGTAAGTTTTGTTTTGGCTGTGCCAATAATTTTGTTCAGTGAAATTGACGAGTTGTTTTAGTTATTCAATTTTAATTAATTCTATGTTTAAGTTTTTTTTAATAAAATTTTGGTTTCATTTAATAAATACCCTATTCTATTTGGGTAATTTTTTGTTTTATCAAAAAATCTTTTAAAAAGACTTAAAAAGTTGCTATCAAGTTTAAAAAGCATGCTGTGCCAATAATTTTGTTCGTTACTGTATATACTTTATGGGGTCTGCCACGCCCGCTTCTGCCTGTTACATACATTTGACAGTTTAACAAAACCATTATACCCAGAATTCCCATTTTCAATGGGTTCAGGGTATAAAACTACTTACTTGTTTGTGCTTACGCTGACGCCACCAATTCCAGAATTTGGGAAACAAATACTCCATAAAATTGTTCCAGCACTGTTTGCCCACCATAATAATAGCCTAAAGACAAATTAGATGAAATTGAAATAGGCATTCCCAAGACTTTCAGCCCATATACAGACATACCAATTGTATGCAAAGTTCGGAGAGGCAGCCCGCCGGATCGCAGATATCATTTTTGAGGCGAAAGAATTCACTGCGTCGCGCCTGATCATCGCCGGGATAGTCGAAGAAGCGTCCCTTGAAGAAGGCTATGTAGATGAGCGACGAGTAAAAGTTCATAAACTCAAAGAAGAATATCTTAAAGGTATATGAATCCTCATATTCGGTGTGAGTGCGTGGATTCTCCAGATTTGTTAACTTGATGGCCATGCGGTGGTAGATCTATAAAATATATAGAGTTAAATAAGTTGCAGAGTCTTGTAACTAGTACCTACTCGTGTTAGTATCATGATGACCACCAAATTGATTAGGGCAGCTGTCACAGTGGTAAACAGTTTCGCATGCTCCTTCACAAAGAAGCCGCCGCCACCATAGATGACCGAGACCAGCGATATGCGATAGATGATGGTGCCCAGCACGGCAGACAGCACCACAGAGATCTGTAGATGAGCCAATTGAATATGAACAGAATAAAACTTTATTCAATACCAATTACCATAAAGAGCACGGCACTTCCGGTTATGACAAAGCGTATGGCACGACTCCATGTGGACATGTAGGGCTCCTTTTCGCGTGTCACCGGATTCATGCGGAATGTGGTTGCATTGGTGTCAAACTCGGGTCGGTTCTCCTCATCCATTTCCACATTATGAAGATCCCATTCCCAGACCAACACGGACTGTTTGCGTTTCCAAAGCTCCAGGAAGGTGGTTGCTACAGGTAAAATTAAATGATTCTTTTTATGGGATATATTAAAATGCATTTCACCTACCCCAAAAGGACATAAAGATGGCAAAAAATACTGTCGAGGGATTGTCAAAGAGGTAAGTCAGACGCGAGAATAGGCACGATTCGGATAGTCTTTGATAGCTGCACGCTTTATCACAGAGCGGACAGAGCGTTATATTCCCTGTGCCGGACTCATTGCAGATCTCCTTGCTGGGCGTGTTGTCCTCCGATTCGAGTGTGGCTAGTCCATAGATAAAGCAAAGCGTGCCCACAACCGACGGGTAGACGAGCATTTCAGTATAGAAGCCTAGCCAACTGAAGTAGAGAGCGATTTTGTCGCCAAAGTATTTGCGCACCAGGCACAGCGGTTGCTTCTTGTACCACTGCGAAGGATGTGCCCAGGTCTGGTAGAGGACACGACGATCTAAAGACATACCACTCGAGTGCGGCCGATCATAGCGGCCTTCGTGCAATGGAAAGCAGCCCAAGTAGGTGCCATCGTTGAGCAGACGCCGAATGCCATTTCGATCGCCGTCGTCGTAAGGTGTGCGTATGAGCACCTGCATAACCATCAGCGAGCGTTGGGCACTCGTATAGGCCGTGGCACGATCCTTCACAATGAACCTTTCACAAAGAGAATACTTATGAATTGAATGAGCTTAACATATGAGGTTTGGTAGACCTACTGCTCCTCTGGATTGCCATTGGCCGTGGCTGCTTTGAACGTTGTCTCGCCTTCCAGCAGGCTATTATCAAGCTGAATCTTTTTGGTTAAGCGTTGCCAGACATCCTTCCAGTACTGCACATTACGCATGACCACATTCTCCTCATCCTAAGATAGAGATATACTAATAGGAATCTTCACAAATTGGAAGCCAACTGCCAACTTACCCAAGAGGGCTTTACGGATATGGTTATAAAGCGTTTGATGGGCAACTTCAGGTTCATGACCTCGGCCAGGCGCGTCTCCAATCGCCAGGGCAGATGAATTTTGAGGAAAAAGGTTTTCTCATTGAACGATTGCGATTTGTCCTCCAGCTCCACTTCGAGGCCCTCTTTCACTAGATTGTCCATAAAACTGCGCCTTATATCACGCCGTCGTGCTTCCGCTTCCGTCATGACGCCCAGATCCTCCTCCTCCCAGGCCAACACCATGTCCACTTTTCGTCGCCCATCGCGAAACATCAGGGATTCCGGATCGAGACCCTCTCGATCCTGCTTGCTCACACGTCGCTCGTCACTGCCATCGCCCGTGAGGCTGTTGCTCTTGCTGGCCTTGCGGCTGCTCAGGTAGCTGCCGGTGATGCTGCTCTCTCCGGTGGATGTCTTGCGCTCAGCTGGCATCAATTGCTTATAGCCGAACTGATCGGGCAGCACATTCGAATGCGAGGACTCGACAATTTCGTACGACTCCTTGACAGCGATGTCGGCTTGACTGGTCCTACGCCCACCCAGAGTCGGGCTGAGATTCAAGCCCAGAGTGCGACGCATTGCAGTACCAGGTATATCCTCGTCATGGCTACCCACAATGCGTGGCCCAAACGCCTGTGTGGGACTCGGCTCCGCTGACTCTGTCTCCAGATGTGTTGGCAGTGGCACTGCAATTGAATTAGCTTTCTGATAGAACGAGCCATTGCTGCCGCGCATCATGGACGAGTTCAGCCATTTCTCTGTGTACGCTGCAGAGCTGGTCTTATTGTTGGAGCTCAGCTCCAAGCTGGGTTTTGGCGTAATGGGATTGCCCACAGACATTGGACTTTGGCTCACCGCTTGCCGCTCAACTTCTAGAAAGTTGTAAATATTATCGGCAGAGATGTTGGGTTCGATGGGTGGCGACTGCAGATCTAATTCAATCAAAGGACTCTCCTATAGGTACAGAGACGATAAAGATATATATAGATATATAGATATGGCTTTGTATCTCAAAGACTTACAGCATAACCAACTAAACGGCCAGCCACAATGCCGCTGTCCTGGCTGAGTCTTCTAGGTCGCAGCTTTATCTGGTTGCTGCGTATCATGCGTTCGCTCTTCGCCGGACTCGAGACAACTTGACGCCGCGAAGTGCTCAAAGAACTGTGCTGCGAGTTGCGTAGCGTGGGCACCGAAAGGAATCCTATAAATTATCCAAACAAAACAGAAAATATTAAAATAAATAAAAAATAAATAAATAAAAAAAATAAATAAATGTTTGAATAGCCACCCACTTGGAAATTGAAATGCTGTCTGTTCAATAGCTGCTATCTCGCTCTCACGCGTCGCACTGTCAATCAGATCCTCACGTGAATTGGCCTCCGTTATGGGTGCAGTGCTCTCATCGTCCACACTGTCGATACGTATTTGAAATATATTCGATTTGCGGCCCACATTGCCCGTCAGCTTTGCATGATTGCTCATGTTTTCCTAAACTTGTCAATCGCAACGTCACTAGACTCTGGAAAATCGTAACAGTACAGCTTAGGATTGGGTCAAGAAGTGGTTTTTATTTTTGTTTTGGGACGACTTTTCAGGTATAATTTGACCTACAATGACAACGCATGAGGTTTTGCTGCATGTGTCTCGATTCCCATCATTAAATATGCATTCATATTTATAAGTTCGATGAAAATCGAAAGACAACTAATCAAACTCAAACGCAAATAGGCCATCAATACGTATCTGCATGACAAAAAAAACAAAAAAAAAAAAAAAAAAAAAAAAAAACAAAGAAAGTTTATTTCATAACCTAATTGGAACTATTTACACTGACTGATGTAGTTACTTAAATAAATTTTTAATTTAGTTTAGGAATTATGCAATGAGTAAACGATTCAATTTTAAATTTTAGCTGAGCATCTGACTTTCTATATCAACAAAGATTTATATATTTTAAAATTATTTTGTTAGATGAATAAAACATGAGAGCTGCCTTCTGCAACCTCATATATATGTATATAGTTATACAAAAACAATATACCCTTCTTAAGAAGTCAAGGCTATGCGTATACTCGTATAAATATTTTCCTAATAATTTATTTATAATTTATTTTTATTTATTCAACTTGAGTTTAAAAATTCAAGTAAATTTATATTAAATAAAAAAAATATTTAACTTTCATTTATTATTCTGATTTCATTTAACGATTTTAGTCAGAGCTAACAAACACACACACACACACACACACACACACATGTGTATGTGTGTGCGTACATCATGCTCCCCAAGGACCACTTCATGCTGACATTTCAATCCCCTGAAAAAGCACACAGACAAGCAAACAAATTAAATGTCTAATTAAATATATATTTTTTTCAATGCAATAGAAATATATGAGCTTAGTTTTGAATGTCAAAGGTTTAGTATAAGAAAAATTAATTAAATTTCATATATAAAACTTGAAAAGTTATAAATTCATCAATAGAACCTTGCGTCAAGCTCAAGCAAGAGTCCCAAACATTTAACCTCTTTGCTACAATTGATTGTTTATGAAATGAATTATCGTAGCTGTTATATACACAAGGTACATTGACATGTACTATATATTCATGAAAACAGGATAGATATCGCTATGCATATAACATATATAAGTATGTATATATAAGCGATATTAAATGGCTATGCCTCACGTCATGAGTGAAAGCCCAACTTCATTTCGTAGTACTCGTACTCGAGGCCAAAGTCATAACTTTTTCTATAGACAAGCACACATCAGTATATATATATATACACTCGTATATATGATAGATAATGCACATTAGAGAGAGGTTCACTTGGGTCGATAAATGTTGAATAAATAAACTTGTTGCTGAACCAAATTGGCGGCTAGTTGTTGATTGTCACCAGGCGAATGTCAAATGTGTGTAATTTATTTATATTCAATTAACTGAAATATTCTTGCAAAGGAGTCTGGACTTAAAAGGCAACCACTACAGCTGCCACAACCACTTCGATTGACACAAATTGAACAAGAAGCCCAAAAAAGTAGCACAAATATAAATAGAGATACATATCGTAGTACGATAGTACCTTGCCAGATGCGTCAATATTAGTTGTAAGTAGTTGGCTTGTCAGTTGTGCAAAGTCTCATGCCGTCGTAGTAATCACAGCAATTGAAGGTTTATTGATTCGACATTCTCATTCTTCAAGTTCTATATTAATAATCGATTATTGATTTCAAGTTAGAAGTATTCAAATGCCACTCAACAAAATCTAATCAAAAATTTCACTGCTCTCTGTATGACAACTGGAAATGCTTGTGTGGAAATGTACTTGAATTGGTATTCAATGGTTTTTTTTTATTCAATACTTTTAACTCTTGTTGTGTCTTTTAATGTTGTTGTTTTTTTTTCTATTGACTTTAAATTGTTTGTTTGCTTTCTTTATTTTTTTAATATCTTTTTTTAAACATTTTTATTTTTTCTGTACTCGCTCGCGTGTCCTATATTAGTTATTAACACATTTCGTTCTGCATAATGGACACAACGAGCGATTTCGACCGATTTGTTAAAGCACTCGCGCACGAATGACCAAAGAACTGACACAAACCACTGACCACAAACTAAGGACTATAAGTAAGCTTGCAACTGTCGCCTGTCCCAACCACCAGTGAGAGTATCTACTACGACTATTGCTAGATAATCAAAGTAGTTCAGTTTTTCATGTGTTGCTCTCTCACCCACACCAAATCGAGCTCGCCACGTTTCTAGCTTAATGGTTAATTGACATAGTTGCCTACGAAGTAGTACCTACAATTTGACATTTCGACTATTCTAATTTTTGGTGTTGTTGTTTTTGTTTTTTTTTTCTTTTATTTTTTTTGGTTAGTAGTTATATGAATTAATAAAAAATTATGTTCTATTTGATAGGCCAGCCAAATACCACAGGGAATTGTGAACTCATGAACCTAGCCATCGAATGTATTGCAGCCCCCCACACACGTTGGCGTCTTTCTCGAGGGGTTCACAGTGTTAAGCAACGACCTCACTGTTAATTGCCGTAACATACTAGTAACGTAAAAACTACAATATAAAAATAGAAATAGAATGGATTATTGTACGGCGGCACAGCTATTTTGAGCGACTGTATATACTTGCGTCAAACAGTCGGCCAAGTGCGTCGTTTACCACCTTCAATTCAATTCAAGACAAGGCGATGCGTGATATGTGATATTTGTTATTAGCAAACCCATAGTTGTAGTTGTCTCTCGGACATCGTGACGAACGTCGTTATTATTTAAATTTACTCCACACAAATATAATAGATTGCAAGGCTCTGATAGATGGAATGATTGTTCCGACATTTCAGTGCCTTCCTGATTGATTGTCTGACTAATTGATGCTAAATGCATTGCCCGCTCACCTCAGTGTGGGGCATGCTGCGGGAATACCCCATATACATTTGCAGCTGTACTAAATGCAGAATCTTACTGCGTTCTTCTCCTTATGACTTATGCTTTGACTATAAGTCTTAGGCAAATTCATTTAAGCAATTCATTTTGGAAGATGTTCAACGACATGGTGTGGAAATACTTCATATGCATTTAATCTTACACTAAATGTAAGTCTGCGTCCTTCTATGCGATTCTCATTTATGAAAACTATATGATTATATGACTATATGTTTATAAGTCTTGTATATTTAAGCAAACTATTTTGGAAGAGGCTCAAGAGAAATGATGCGGAAATACTTCATATGCATTCGTTCTTATACTAAGGTAACTCTGCGTCCCTCTATGCGATTCTCATTAATTAAAAATATGTAATTTTATGGCTATATGTTTATAAATCTTGTGTTAAGGGAGTCGGTCTTGTGAAGAGAGTCAGCGATATTGTGTGGAAATACTTCACAGGCATTTCTACTTATACTGAAAGTAACTATTTGCTCTCAGCGATTCTCATTGATTCAAATTCTATGACTATAAGTCTCACACAAGGTCTTATTGTACAGCAATTTATTTCGAAACGCAACTCAGATTTTATACATACTGTGAGACATTTTAAGCATACCGCCCTTCTATGCAGTTCTCATGCATGCAAATTCTTTAATTAAAGCTCTTACATTCAAATTTTTTAGCTGATTAGTAAGTCAACTTTATCTCAGTTCTCTCTCTCCTTCTCTCTCTCTTTCTCTTTCTCTCTCTCTCTCTCTTTCTCTTTCTCTCTCTCTCTCTCTGTCTTTCTCTCTCTCTCTCTCCCTCTTTCTCTCTCTCTCTCTCTCCCTCTTTCTCCTACCTGTACCTGCTTTATACCCTAAACCCATTAAAAATAGGAAATCAGGGTAAATTGTTTTTTTTTTTAATAATCCAACCATTGATAACTTTATTTAACCCAACACCATAAATATAAACATAGCAGATATAGTATAAAAGGCTTACTAGAAGCAGAGGCTCGTAGCACTCACAGCCAGTTCACTCTTCACCCTTAGACAATTCATTAGAATTGTTATTGCATTGCTGAAGCACATCCGTTTCGCAAGACTTTGTAGTTTTGTTAAAGAACTGACCCGAGTCGCACTCAGCCTCGATTTTCTGGCCATGCAAGCACACAAAATAGCCGCGACAATTATTAGTATCTCGGGCAAGTTGGCCATGTTTGCCGCTGCAGACGCCCACACGTTCGCCATTCTCCATGAGGCAGGTGCCATCGTTCTGCCGGCAAATGCCCAACAGGCTATCGAAGCTCTCGCCATTGCGACAGCGTTGCGAAATGGGCTCGTCCTCGTCGCAGCTAATGTAACGTCGGCAATCGCCTTGCTCGGCAATGGAGGCACCCTCATCGATCACCTCACACAGTTTGGCAAAGTCAGCGGGTGCATCGGTGCAGTTCTTTGGCAACTGCACGTCGAGTAAGTCCGTTTCCATAACATCTAACTTCAACTCCTGATTCTTCACAGTCTGCACATCCTGCACATCCTCGTCAGTGGCCAGCTCGTAGCTCTGACACTGTTTCAGTGTTGCATTGAAAAAGTGACCCGAATAACAGCGCTCCCCGCGCAGTTTGTTCGAGATGCAGATATAAAAGTTGTTGCAATTGGCAAAGTCGGGCAACAAGTGACCATGCTTGCCCTCACACAGCACTGGATTGGGCTTCGGCTTCTGATCGTTGCCAATTGATGAGTTTGTTAAGTTCTGAGTGCCCACATTGATGACATACGGACAGGAGCCATCGTCTTGGGTACAGAGAAGCTGCTCAGCATTGAAGTAGCTATCACTGCCACAGCGCTGCATAAGTGCCACGCCTCCAGCACAGATGTAATACTTGGTGCAGTCTTTATTGTCGGCCACATAGCTGCCATCCTGCAGATACTCACAGCTGAAGAGGGCGCTACTGTTGCTACTGTTGCCCAGCTGGCCACGCTGACACTCGGCATTCTGTTCAGGCTCACAACGTGCCAGGCTGGCATTGTAGACCTGCTTGGCTTCGCACTCAGCCGGTATGGCAAGTCCATGCACGCAGGCGTAATACTGATTGCAGTAGAGCTGATGGGGCAGTCGCGTGCCATGAGCCACTTTCTTGCAGAGTCCCTGTGAGTCGGACAGCGATTTCTGATGACACTGACCCTGATCCAGTTGGCACTGCGCCAGCAATTTGTCAAAGTACTGACCCTTCGGGCAGTACTGCAACTCTGTTGCATGCTGGCTGTAGCTGCTGTTCAAATTAGAGGTAAAGCTGGAGCAGTTATAATATGCCTGACAGTTGGTCGCATGCGCTATTAAACTGCCTGCTGTACTATTAGAGCAGGCCGAGTCTGTTGGCTTACAGCTGCCATCGTTGGGTCGACAATAGCCCAGCAAAGCATCAAAGAAGCTGCCAGTAGCGCAGCTCTGGGGCAGAGCGGGCTGCTCCTGTAGGCATAGATAAAACCGCGTACAATCTGCCGCATCCGCAACGCTCTGCCCGTCGGGCTGGCCCAGGCAGCTACTTGTGGGCTGTGCCTTCAGCTGAACTGCAGCTGCAGCTGCAGCTTGACATTTTTCCAAGGATTGACACTTGTTTAGCTGCCGGGAAAAACTGTTGTCGCGCAAGCAGCTGCTCAGATGCCACTCATCCGCATTGCAGTAGTAAAAGAACTGAGTGCAATTGGCATCGGGCAGAGACACAGCACGCAGCTCGCTCTGCTGACAGGCACGCCTCAAGCCGCTGCCCTGGCAGCTACCGTCATTTCGCATACAGCCTAGCTGTGGCTCGAACTCCTCCAATTTGCCGCAAGTTTTGCTCCGCCACTGACCATTGACGCACTGTTCGTACGAGCGGCAACTGGTGGCCAAAGCGCGTTGTTGTCCATGCACACAGCCCGTGGCGTTATTTCCATTCGCATCCAGGCGACACTGGTTGGCATCGTTGGGCAGGCAATAGTTGATCTCGCGACTGAAGTACATGCCAAGCGGACACTGCTGTATCCACCAGACATTCTCCATGCACATCAGAAACTTATCGCAGGCCATCGAATACGGACGCACTGTCAAATGCTGGCAACCTGCCCTTTGTTGGCCCTCGCTACGATTAAGCCAGCTGCAGAAATCATCGCCCTCGAACTCAGGCATGGGCAGACAGGTGTTCAACTGTGCTGCATAGTAATGGCGCCTGGGACAGCTACGCAGCCGCCACTTGCCCGCCGCACAGCGGAAATATTGCAGGCAGCTGCCTTTGCCAGCTCTGCTCGGAATCGTTTCCGACTCGCTGCTCCTGTCGCAGGGCGGCAAGCCCAATACTCTCGCATAACTGCAGACCATATCATCGCGTGGCTCCAGGCAACGCTGTTGCTCCGGATTGTAGTATCGCTCCTCGGAGCAGCTGCGTCTACGCCAATTGCCATCCAGACAAATCTCATATTGAGAACAATTCGCTGGCACTGAACGCTTTGTGTTGACTTCGCAGATGAACTATAATGAATAGGGAAAAACGCAATGAATTTAAGGAAAATATATGTATATAAGAGTAAAGTAAGAAATTATTGTTTAAATTTCATTAAAATATTTTAGATATTTTTAGTGATTCTGGAAAACTTTTACTTTAGCCCGATTATTAATCGGGTACAATCGACTGCATTATAGTCGTTCACAGACCAGAAACATCTTAAATAGGCTGACCATATAATTTATAGGTCATTTTGTAGAGAGTGTCAATAGCTAGCTGCCTAACTGAAAAACTGAACGATCTTAGCTCTAAGACTGAATCGAGTTTAAACAGCTTTGTCAATGACTAGAGAAGTAAATGAAGTATATTTTGAAAACCTAACCCATTGAGCTTATATTAATATTAATTATATATATATATTAATTATATATTATGTGGATTTTTGTAGGTGATGCTGGTCTAAAGGAATTTATATTCCAAATATTAAGTTTCTAGCAACAAAATCATTCAAAATAGTTGATTTGCCAACAAATCTTAATACTTTATAAAGCGAGGCTGCACACTAATATAACTTTCAAATTTCAAGTCTCTAGATTTAATAGCCTTAATGCAGACAAACGGACGACTGCACAGCAAGACGGGCGGTGCACAAAACGAATATACTCCTTTCAACTAATGAGAAGTATTAAACAAGTAAGAAAGCTTAAATCAGGGTGCCCGACTAGCAGATACCCAGAAACCCGATTGATCTGCGCTTTTAAATATATTCCATAGATTGTATCTAACAAGATATTATTAAAAACCTGAATTGTGATGAGGTTTTTAATCCTTTAGAATTTAATTGTCATTAAAACTGGAATAGGTTTTGATTATTTAAAACAAACTCGATCAGTGCGTGCTATATAGCGACCTGCAACAAAATTTCAAGTCTCTTGCTCATAGATTCTGAGAGGGAGGCCTTCATACTACGGACACTCGGACGCATAGACAAACGGGCAGTGCTAAATAGAATACATATACTTTATGGGTTCTGCCACGCCTTCTGCTGCCTGTTATATACATTTTAACAAGACCATTATAAACTGATTTCCCATTTTCAGGGCAACAATAAAAAACCGAAATAAAAGTTTAGTTTATGTAAATAAACATATGTATGTTGGTATATATATGTATATATATTTGAATAGGTATAATTTTGGTTCAAGCGGAATTTCTCATAATATATAGTAACTCATAAATAACAAAAGGTAATTATATAGGTATGTAATTTAGGACATCGTCTAAGCTCTACAAGTCATTCAAGTCATTGGCTGGGGGTCACGTCCGTCCGGCTATGCTTATGTTAGCTTCTGGAAGAGTTTCTTAAAGAATGATAGTGATCTTACTTTTTCCTCCGGCTCCACGGATCTCTTCTGTATGCCATGCTCGTTGGCCAGGCACATGCCCAAGTCGCGATCAAACAGCTTTCCATCTGTACAGGTGTGATATGTCACAATTTCGGTATTTCCGTCGCACGAGCAGAAGCCTTTGGGCGTATCCTTCGCCGCGAATGGCTCGAACTGTGCCCGATTAATGCAGTCCCGTGGATCACAGGCAGCCACAGCGGCGCTCACTTCATGCACACAGACGCCCAGGTTCGCATCGAAAATGTGTCCAGCTGTGCATTGGTAATAGGTGGGCACCGTATCGCAGGCGCAGAAGCCTTTGGTTGTATTTCGTGCAGCGAAAGCATCGAACTTGACGCGCGTTCTGCACATTGTCGGATCACAGGCATCGACAACACAGACGTTGAGGAGCTTATCAAAAACGTGATATTGTCCACAGCTCTGATACCTAGCGACGCCAATCTCTTCGCACACGCAGAAGCCATCGATTGTATCCTTGGCTGCAAAGCTAGTGAAAGCTGTGCGGCTGTGGCACAGTGTGGAATCACAAGTCAAATCTAGATTGGCGCCAGTTGCTGAACTCAGGCATAGGTTTACGGTGGCATTATAGGTCTTGCCCGTGGGACAGGCTTGATAGACGGCGGTATTCTCAATACACAGACAAAAGCCGTCTGTCGTATTCAAAGCAGCAAAATTTGAATAGTCTGGCAATTTTGCACATCCCGTGGGATTACAGACGCAGCTGGGTGCCTGTCAAAAAAAAAAAAAATATATATATATATATATAGAATTATTTAGTATTTAGATGCAGTTATTAGTAAACTCACCTCTCGCAACAAACAGAGTTCGACTTTGGGATCATAGTATTTTCCTAGCGGACAGTTCATGTAATATGCAGAGCCACCTTGACAAAGGCAGAAGCTTGTGTCATCCTCCTCATTCGATGAGGGAAATGTTTCGTCCTCAGCCAGACTCGAGCACTTTTCGCTGCAGCAGTATGGGCTTAGAGTACCCTATTGTGAGTAGCCAATAAATGTAATTCAACTTGATTCACTTGACTATTGTATATATTTTATAACTTACCGTTACTTCCGTGCATAATCCGACCTTAATGTCAAACTGCTTGTCATCGGGACACAATCTGTAATAGGGGAAGCCACTCTGGCAATAACAGAAGCCCGCAGTTCCATTGGCTGCCAAAAATGGCTCGTACTCTAGAAGTTTATCACACTGTGTTGCATCACAGACAGCAGAAACCTATATATTTGACAAGAAATGAATACATATAAATATATTGACAATCAGAAATTAGGTTCAGTCAAGTATCTACCGATGGTTCCAGGCAAAGCATTACTTCTGTGTCGAATTCCTTGCCCGCTGGGCACAGCGAATAAATACCGCAAGATTCCTTGCAATAGCAGAAGCCGGCAGTAGTGGCAGCTGGATAAGCTGTGTATTCAATAGCATCCGTACATATTGTTGGGTCACATTCATTGACAGGACATTCAATATTCGGCTAAAACATATATATAAATATTTTTTAATAATATTTAATAATATTAAGTTGGGAAACCGCTGCATGTGGAGGAGTACTTACCACTGGGTACAAGCAAAGTCCTACAGTTGCATTGTAAAGTTTGCCAAACGGACAGACATAAAAGGAGGCCACCTCATCCATACACAAACAGAAGCCAGTGTCCGTAGCCTTAGCGGCGAATGTATCACCATTTAGCTTACCATTGCAGTAGCCTGCACAGCATCTCGGCTATAATTGTTAGATGGTATTCAAGTTGAGTTCATATCAATTTCTTTGCTTATCAAAGTTTCAACCTACATCTGCCACCGGCGCAAGTACACACTTGAGTTGGATGCCATCGAATGTATAGCCAATGGGACAAGGAACTGGTACGGGTTGATTGGCGCGACATAGGCAGAAACTGTTCGGATCATCAAAGTTGATGGAAACTGTGTAGTCCGGGGCAGAAGTGCACTCTTGAGGATCGCAAGGTCCCTCCTAAAATGTGATTATATTAAATGTAAGATTTTCTCATATTTCCATTGAATACTTACGAAAAGGCATAGGCCTGTCGTATCGTCAAACGTTGTGCCCTGTCCGCAGTTCCTCAAGTAGGCGCCATCAGCCTGGCACAGACAGAAGGTGCTGTTGTCAGCTGTCAGAGATGAATAGACCTGGTTCACAGTCGTCTTCGTGCACTGCTTCTGATCACAGGAGCTCTACAATAAATAAGAATTATGGTTTACACGCAATTATAGAAGTCTCATACGCATCCACGTACACTTGGCTGGGTCAGACAAATCGCAAAAGTCGGATCAAAGACTGAGTTAGGTGGACAGGAACGAAGAAGTGCGAAATTGTCGATACACGTATAGAATCTGGTATTATCAGTGGCATCTGGGAAGGCAGTTCCATCCACAGCTGTGGCGCACTGATTCGCATTGCAAGTCACAGTGGCGGAGCAAGTGGCTGTCTTTGCGTCGAAGCCTTCGCCCTTGGGGCAATCAAAGACCTGCGGCACTCCAGCGGTGCACTCGAAGTATTTGGAGCACATGGGATGGGCTACATTGCCATCTGTGGCGCCGCAGGGATTAATGCACTGTCCAGTGACGTCGATGATGCAGCCGCTACCATCAAAGCGTTCGCCAGTTCCACAGCTATTGGGTACGGCCAGTCCATCGTTGCAGGTAAAATAGGAGGTGCAACAAGTGTCGGGCATCAAGAAACCATTGGGCTTGTTGTTGCATATCCAGCACGTGGCCTCCGTATCGGGCACACAGGCACCCACGCTGTTGCTGAATATGTTGCCACGACCGCAGGTACCCTCGACCAGCTCACCATTCTGGCAGAGCACATACATGTCGCATTCGTTGGGCGAGGCCTGCATTGTGCCTTCGGCCAAGCCATTGCATGAAGCGGAGCGTTTGCTACGCGAGTTCGGCTGCAGCCATCTGTTCTCGGGGCACTGATTGTTGTCATCACGGCGACAGATGCCCACGGAGGCATCGAAGTAGAAGCCACCAGTACAGGACTCCTTAACCCATCTGCCATTGATGCACGCAAAGTAGTTCCAACAGTTTTCAGCACCAACGGCTGCAGATATTTCCCTGCACACGCCACCCACTACAGCAGGAGCAGTGCTGATCTCTTTGTCTGCAGCTGCGTCTGCGTTTGAGTCCAAATTGCATTGTGGGCACACATTGTCCGCATCTACAATGCATACAAGAGCTGATTTATCAAAGAAAGATCCACTTGTACAGGTCTTCAGCTGCCAGTTTCCATTCACGCACTGGTTATACTCATTGCAGCTATTTTCAATGGGGGCAAGCACGTCGCCATTGCATTGTGGGCTTGAGCTCCCTGAGCAGCAGTAGTTATCGCTGTCTACCACACATTTGTTTATGCTGTCATCATAGTAGTTGCCTTGCCCACAATCAGCGGACACCAGCTCACCATTCTGACAGTTGAAATAAAGACGACAATTTTCGGGATCGAGCACTGTCTCTCCATCAGCAGTGCCATCAGCGCAATCCTTGCCAGTTGTTGGTTCTTCTGTTGAGCATTGAGGACATACGTTCTCGGAGTCAATAACACACGTCAGTAGAGTTGCATTAAAGTAGGAGCCACTTGCACATGTCTTTGATTCCCAGCTACCATCCTGGCAAAAGTTATACTTATTGCAGTTCTGCGCATCGATGGACAAAGCCCCATTCGAACAACCTGAAGTTGTGCAGCAATTAGTGGTGTCTACCATACATGTCCTTAGACTGCCATCAAAGTAGTTGCCTGGCCCACAATCAAGGGACACCAGCTCACCATTCTGGCATTTGAAATAAAGGCGACAATTTTCGGGATCGAGCACTGTCTCTCCATCAGCAGTGCCATCAGCGCAATCCTTGCCTGTTATCGGTTCTTCTGTTGAGCATTGAGGACACACGTTATCGGAATCAATACAACAAGTCAGTAGAGTTGCATTAAAGTAGAATCCACTTGCACAAGTCTTGGATTCCCAGCTACCATCCTGGCAAACGTTATACTTATTGCAATACTCCTCATCGGCTGATATATTGCCGTCCGCACATGCAGGACCTGGAGTAGTTGTGCACTCCTTGTCGGGGCATGTGCCGGGTACGCAGTGCAGGCCATTCTCATTGAAGTAACTGCCAGTTGGACACAGTTGACGGGTGGCCTGTTGCTGGGAGCATATGTAGAAGACGGCGCAGTCATCATTATCTTGGACCATTGAGCCATCGGGTTTGTTGATGCAGAAGTTCTCCCAGCAGTTTGAGTTATTCTCATCGGTGACGCAAGCAAGCGCAGCGCTGTCATAGTAGGAGCCACTGTCACAGTTCACTACTGTTGCCACCTTATCCTGGCACACATGGTAACTGGCACAGAATGTGGCACTTGGGAAGGCCACACCATTTTCTTTCGTCAAGCACTGGTTTTGCCAGCACTCGGAGTCTGCATCTGGAATGCACGCATTGGTCTTAATGTCAAAGTAGCTGCCAGCATCACAGCTCTGTGCATATGCCAGCTGCTCATCACAGATATAGAACTCAGCGCAGTAGCCAGACTTTGGCAAGTAAGCGCCAGTGACCTCACTAGCGCAAATGTTTGCGGTCTACAAGAAAATGAGAATAAAATAATAAAATAAGAATAAGCAAATCAGATTTGCTAACTTACGCCTGCAATAGGAGCAGCTAGGCTCAGATTGCATAGACCACGTCGCGCTGCCGAGCATTTGCCTGTCTTTGGATTGTACTGCTTGCCGGTGGGGCATTTGAGAGAGCGCACGACATTCTTGTTAGTGCAGCGATAATAGCTGGAGCAGCTGGTAGGATTGGGCCAATGTGGTGTCAGGCCACGTAGCTTGCGGTAAACGCATTCAGGATCGGCAGCACCGACGATTGATGCCACTGCGGTCAATATAACCACAGCAAGCAGAGTAACTGTTAGGAAAAAACCAATATTCTTTTACACAAGTCTATTAATTGATATCCTTCTGCTGACCTTTCATTTCTGTTCACTGATATTCCACGGCTGTTGCTATGATTGTACTCCGCACAATTACCAAAAATTTCGTTGCCTTTATATACATATTAAGAGATCGCAGTTAACATTGATTTCTGCTTATCAGCATCGTGCGATCGCTCTCAGCGCACTTATCAGTATTTGTAGTTTGTGTTCAACATGCGCCCATCAAGTAATTTTTAATTGAGTTCAAGACTTTTGGCATGAATTCCGGGAAGAGAACAAATCTAATGTCTGCTCAGTCACACCCCAAATATCAATTCGCCGCTTCTTAATTGGTTATGAATGAAGTGCAAGATGAACAGACAATACTTCTGCACCCAAAATATTGAAAACATTGTTAAGAAAAATTAAAGCTTAAAGCTCTATAATTCTTTGCATATTTACACATAATTAAAAGTTTATATTCATGTTCAAGCACAAGCCGCTTCACACGTTTTAGTCCTGGAGTCCCAATAGAGATTGGATGGACAGTCTTTTATATAGCCATGATCACCATCGCAATGCACGTACTTGTGACAGTCATAGGGATATGGCAGTAACTCGATCCCTGGATGATTTATGCACATTGCATCGGTATTCACGTTAGACGTGGTTGTTGATGTAGAAATGGTAGTTCCTATGGATTCATTCTGTTCGGTTGTCGTTATTGGCTCTTCGCTTGTCTGTCCGGACGTTCCTTGTGTCGAAGTATCAAGATTTTCACTGGTGGTACCACCCGATGGGCTCGATGGGACCTGTGTTGACGTACTCTGTGTAGAAGTTTCCGAATCTCCAGTGGGAGCTATGTCGGTCGTTGTCCATGGCAACTCTGTAGAGGTATCGTGGGTTGGACTATTAGGGTCTCCAGTGGGGATTACTTCCGTCGTTGTGTGTGGCAACCCTGTAGACGTATCTGATGTTGAGCTATTGGGATCTGCGGTGGGTGTAACACCCGTTGGATTAGGTGGCAACTCTGTAGACGGTCCTTCACTTGAGCTATTAGGATCTCCAGTAGGAGCTACTTCTGTTGTAGTCTGTGGCAGCCCTGTAGATGTTTCTTGTGTTGAACTATTGGGATCTGCAGTGGGTGTAACACCCGTTGGATTAGGTGGCAACTCTGTAGACGGTCCTTCACTTGAACTATTAGGATCTTCAGTAGGGTCTACTTCCGTCGTTGTCTGTGTCAACCCAGTAGATGTTTCCTGTGTTGAAGTATAGGGATCCCTAGTAGGAGTTGGTGGCGACTCTGAAGTTGTGCCTGGATCACGAGTTGGTATAGTCTCAGTAGTAGTCTGTGTGGAACCTGTGGATGATCCATTGTCAGTTGGTGTTGATTGAGTGGAGGTCGAGTTAATGCAAGGCGGTGCAATTGTTGTCGGAGCTGGTGGATCACATTTTAAGAAACTTGCAGCATTCAGAGTTTTTATCAGTAGCAGCAACTGCAGCGATATTAATACACAGGAGAACACTGAAATGAATAAAAATATCCTTTAATATATATCAATTACGAAAGAGGAAATATTTAAAGAACTTACATTTCATTTTGTTCTGGGATCAAGTGTTTATCAATACTAGAGCAGCTGCAAGCTATTCGCTTGATATTTATATCACTCGGAAATGCAACTACAATGTGTGTTGTTGTCTTATCAATATCTAATTAGTATATTACAATGTCTTTAAGCATTTATCTTATCTCAATTTGTTGATTTGCATAAACTTACATATTCAATCAGCAACTGACAACATAATCAATCGAAGAGAGTAAACAAAGAGTCAGAGTTCTGGAAAATTGATGACAAAATTACAATGCTAAATTTATATTCAATTTGATTAGCAGCTAAATAATTTGATAATTATATTTGTGTTTACAGTTGTAGAATGCAAAAATGAGAATTGTTTAGATATTTGGAAACTGCCCGAAAATATGCAACGTAATTGAGTGTGTGTGAAGTATGCATCTACTACTATTTGTTTAAATTGGTAGTAAAATTATTAATATTTAATCACAGATGCAGTTTAAAAGGATATTTTATATAATTTAGGTCAAGGTCCGGTGCGGTAGGTATTGAGGGTGGTGTATTTTGAGTCTTCTACTAGCTCCAATGCGTGGTCTGGCAGACCTTTGTGCTGCAGTGCTTAGATGCGTTGCTAGGCTGTTTGGGTATGAAACTAATCTTTCCAGATATTATAATTATATTGAAGAGAAAGCAATATATAAGAACATTACCCGATGTTCTGTTTCCCTCTCTCTTTCTCTTTCGTTTGGTGTCATTAGCAATAGCTATAGCGTTTTTCAATAGGGTGATTACTCGTGACCCACCCTATAAATAATCAGAAGAAATAAATAATATATAATAAAATTTACAAAAACACAATATTTTCACAAAATATTTTCATATATATTTATAAAACAAATTAAATATATTTCTTTTATGTAAGTTAATAATTTAGTAAACTACCTGATAAATCTTAATCTAAATTCCATATAGAATAGAGCTTTTGCGTCAAGTTTTTTAAAATTCTTGAACATTCGTGAGTTCGTGCAGATATATTTGAGTTGCTGCAATTTAAAGAGAATTTGTTTGCTTTAAACACATCTGAAAGTGCCATTTCTTTACTGTAAAACCTTATCACCATTTCAGTATCATATTTCTGTGAAAAAGCTATTCTTAGTCACGATATTTCATCAAATTTTGATGTACTGTATTATTGATCAGTTTTAACTACTATTTCAATTATATATATATTTGAATAAATATTCAATATATACGTATTAAGACTATTCTCACATGCTACGCATTATGATATAATAATTTCAAACATATTACTAACTCAGCCACGTTAATCATCTTCTGTTAGTTAATTAATGTAGTTACACCATTAAACAAGTACAAAGCTAACTTATCAAGTTCCGTTTATTGAGGGCGCTAAATGAAGTGCAAATCGATTGATTATACGAAACTCGACCATATATATAAAGCCCAAATAGTTAAGCAAAAGTCCAGTCGCAGCTAAACGAACTTGTAGAGCACAAAGAGCATCAGATCATACAAAATGAAAGGTTAGTTGAAACTATTCAACGATTATTCATCAATATGAAATACAGCAAATCTTATTTCAATACTCTTCAACTAGTGGCAATTATTGGAATACTACTTATCCAAGTGATAACAGTGTATGCTCAACCCATTGATGACTATGCCATAATACTTGTAGGAACATTAGCAGCTCCGCCAAAACATATTGAGACACCTATTGAAGAACCGGAAGTCAACGAGCCCCAAACTTCTGCAACAGCAAATACAGAAGGTTCGCCAACAACTATTGAGCCTCCTACAGAAGAAACAGAGGAAACAGAAGTAACAGGAGAAACAGAAGAAACAGCAGAAACAGAAGTAGCAGAAGAAACAGAAGTAACAGAAGAAACAACAGAAACAGAACAAACAACAGAAACAGAAGAAACAACAGAAGCAAGCGATTCACCAACCACTACACCAGCAGATGTAGAAACCACTGTCGAACCACCTGTTTTATGTGATGAGGGAGTGGCATTCCTGCCAGCGCCTCAGTGCAATGAATACTATATGTGTCTACATGGTATAGGAATCTTAAAGCTATGTCCAGACGGTCTCTACTGGGATCCCAGACGGGACATTTGCAACTGGGATTCGTCACGTTGTGATAATGGATTGCCAGAATCCAATTGTGCAGATGGTGTTAACTTTCTGCCTGTTGAATCCGATTGCACCCAATACATTCAGTGCGTTCACAATAGTCCAATACAAATGACTTGTCCAGCTAATCTATTCTGGAATCAACCACTTCAAAGATGTGACTATAAATGTGAATTAGGAATTTTCTAAATTTAATTTGAATTTGTTATTGATTCATATAAAAATGTGAAGCGTTCACTAAGCGTATTAACAAGTGTCGCTATTAAGAGCAATAAATAGATTGGAATTATAGAATTTTATAGCCTTTTGTTTGATATCAGAGCTGGAATAGATATAATGCAACAGCTCTTGACTGTGTAGACTGTCTCAGACCTTAACCATGGGAAACAGTAAAACGCAACAACTTAAAGATAACAGTGGGCTTCACATTTGGTATAGATAACGGCGGGCATAAAAAAAAGACAATATATATGTCTGTATAGATGTGTGTATATGTATGTCTATATGTCTATATGTCTATATGTCTATATGTCTATATGTCTATATGTCTATATGTCTATATGTCTATATGTCTATATGTCTATATGTCTATATGTCTATATGTCTATATGTCTATATGTCTATATGTCTATATGTCTATATGTCTATATGTCTATATGTCTATATGTCTATATGTCTATATGTCTATATGTCTATATGTCTATATGTGTATATGTCTATATGTGTATATGTCTATATGTGTATATGTCTATATGTCTATATGTCTATATGTCTATATGTCTATATGTCTATATGTCTATATGTCTATATGTCTATATGTCTATATGTCTATATGTCTATATGTCTATATGTCTATATGTCTATATGTCTATATGTCTATATGTCTATATGTCTATATGTCTATATGTCTATATGTCTATATGTCTATATGTCTATATGTCTATATGTCTATATGTCTATATGTCTATATGTCTATATGTCTATATGTCTATATGTCTATATGTCTATATGTCTATATGTCTATTTGTCTATATGTCTATATGTCTATATGTCTATATGTCTATATGTCTATATGTCTATATGTCTATATGTCTATATGTCTATATGTCTATATGTCTATATGTCTATATGTCTATATGTCTATATGTCTATATAGCTACAAAAAATAAATTATATTAAATATTCTTGCATCTGTTATGAAGTTGCAATATGAAAGGTTGTTTCAAAGTTCCTAGATTTTCCTTTATAGTGCTGAAACATGCAAAACTGTTGTTTTCTAGTTTAAATGAGTTGATTTTTTTTGACAATGTAAAACAACATGCAATTACATTGGACGTAAAATACAAATCAGAATAAAATTTGATTTTCCTATATAAGTAATTTGTGTCAGTTGAGTGGCAAGATTGATATGTAAGATTTTAATTTAAGATTTTTGTGATATGGCGCAAAAACATGTAACATTATGCGAATTTAGAACATCTTATTTCATTACACTGGTTGTTTAGAATTCTTTTCTTGCTACTCTAAAGCCGTCCAATACATAAAATGATACATCTGCTCTTCTATCTATCTTCTATCTTTTAGGCAATTAGGCAATTCTTTTTGCCTAGTCTGCAATTTCATTTAATTTGATATTTTTGTGTTCAGTTTTTCTCTTAGATTATAACACAAAAATAATATAAATATATTAAAATTATACCCAGTTACTATATATTTTTAAGGGCATTAACATTTAGAAGGCAATCTTGAGTTCTGCTTTGTTCATAATTGAAAATCTGCCAACAACAAAAAAAATAAAATCATTCAACTAAGATTATGGGAAGCACCAAATTGTTAGCGAAGCAAGAAACAAAGTACATAACACAGAGATTTATACCATACCAATGCAAGGCAATTATCAATGTTCCACACAACAATGACTTTTAATTAAAAGATGTTATTGCTGGTGTCTTTTGGGTATAAAAGTCAACGGAGTTAAGCCCGCAAAGACAGACCAAATTTTTGTCTGAACGAAGTCAATATGAAAGCTTTTAGTAAGTGAGCAAATATAATATTTAAAATAAATTATTTCATGTAAAGTTCTTACAGTTGTCGTCTTGTTGTTTGCTGCTGCAGTCAGAGCTCAAAATCTGAAAGACGTAAGCGAATGGTTTGAATTTATAGTACTAAAATTATATTATTTAAATATTTGATTTACAGTTTTGTCAGGGTATTCGGTATGATTTATTGCCGCACCCTGATTCCAATGAAAAATTCATTGTATGCGCCTATGATACAGCCGAGGTGCGTACCTGTGACAAGGAGGAGCAAGTACAAAAGTGTTTCGATCCCATCAAGAAGTCGTGCAGCGTTGCTTCTTGCACTGCCACCAAGCCCCAAGATGAGGATATTGCCAAAGAGATATGCAAAAACTTGGGTCCATCAGAGCGTATACCATCTGTCGACTGCAACCATTTCTGGATCTGTTTGGCCCACATGGAGCCCGTCTATGTTACCTGCCCACAGGGCAAACACTTCTCACGTTCCGAACAGGAATGCATTTCGCCAGCACTGGCCAAGTGCTTGGCCCCGGAGAAGCTATGCGCCTCCAGGCTGAGCAGCTACGCAGCCGAAAACTGTAATGAATTTTATGGCTGTGCCAACAAAAAGCTGGTCAAGCGCAGCTGTGCATACGGTGAGGCCTACAGTGCAGTGTCTGCATCGTGCGTAAAGGATATAAACAATACCTGTGGAGCCTATAGCAAGCCGGACTGTGCAAAACCTGCCAATGCCAATGCATATTTCGCTCATAACGACTGTTCCAAGTTTTACATTTGTGTACTGAATCAAGTCTATGAGGGCAAATGCGCCGATGGCTATGGATTTGACAGCCTCAGCTCCAATTGCAAGTATGGCATTTGCTAAAGCAAAAAAACTTAATAAAAACTCAAACATCAATTTGAATCGTTATATTTGAAATGGTTAAGGTTAAACACATATTTTGTCGCAAGTGAGCAGCTGGGAGTTCCAATACAAATAGGGCGGGCAAGTCTTCACAAAGGGCAAATAGTCGCACTGAATGAAACGCGTGCAGTCTCCAGGATAGGGTATAAAAGTGCCCAGCTGACCCTTACACAGCCCACTGAGATCACCCTCCTGCTGGCTTGGGTACTTCGAACAGTTGTTCAGCTCATTGGTGTCACAACGTTGCAATTGGGCATTCCAATAGGAGTTGATGGGACAAGTTAGAGTTTGTGTCTGATAGTAGCGATTGCAGTCACCTGGATAGGGCATATATGTTATGCCATCTGCTGGGCTGCCAATAAATATTTCTGCTGAGCAGCAGCTACCCAAGACAGCGACTGCACAGAAAATCCAAATTTTAAACACTGTGAATAGAAATGTTAAAGAATTGACTTGAAATTGTGAAAAACATTTACTTACTTCTGTCTCGGATGGAAAATGCGAGCTTTGCAGCACAATCACAAGGCTTTATATAATATTTGAAGGTCAACAATGCTTCAGTTAATGCTAAAATCAATAATAATATCTAGATAAAATATAGATTAAATGGATTATGTGCATGGCCAGAGCTTGACCGGTTAAGTGGCTTTGATTTAACTGCAAATATTGTATATGAATATGAATGTTAAAGAAAAATATGTATTTGAATAGCACTCGACTAAGGAATTTCTTTTTATCTTAAGCATAAGTGTGCTTAAGAAAACATTAATAGGAGCGATAATGCAGTTAAAATTGATATGAAATCGTATAAAAAGACAGATCTAAGCAGAAATATCATTGAGTACTTGCTACTATTCTCAGCTGATACCAACATAAGTAAGTCTTGGGCTATATCGAAAGCAGAATACAAAGTCATTTATTCCTTTCTTTCAAGACAATGAAATTTACTGTCTTCATTTGCCTGCTTGGAGTTGCCATAGCTGCTGCCAGCTTTGGTAATGGCGGTATTGGTTTGGTAAGTCGATTTGAATTGACTCTAAATAAAGTCTTTAATAATTGTATCTGCAGCCCATCCCAGTGGAACCGCCCATAGAAATGAATCAGTGTCCGGCCTATGATGATCCCAACCATACTGTTATGTTTGCCTATCCCAATGACTGCCGCAAATACTACGCCTGCGTGAATGGCCTGGCCTATGCACATCAGTGTCCCGATAATTTCTACTGGAGCCAGCTGACGTATCGCTGTGACTACCGCCAGTATTCCACTTGCGACAATATACCCTATCCAGATCAGACGCAGTATAGTGCATATCCAGGCGATTGTGAGCGCTACTATGAGACGCGTATACTAAGCTGCCCCAACAACTATCACTGGAACGATCAATATAAACGCTGCGACCTGCCACAAATTGCTGGTTGTCTACCATATGGAACGCTACCACCGGCGCTTAGCACCCAAATACCATTTGAGCCAACAGCTGCAACTCCGCCAGCCGTGCCCAAGCCAACAATTCAACCCGAGTACAGTGCACCCATTGATCCGCAAAACCTATGCAAAGCCTCAGCCATCCAAACGACATATCTCTCATATCCCGGAGATTGTCACAAGTTCATTCAGTGTGGTCCAACGGCTACAGTGCTCACTTGCCCCATCGGTTTGTACTGGAATCGCAGCACCCAATCTTGTGGCTCCTCTCAAATCGATTGTCAGCCCTACGAACTTTCATACTACACAAAACAAGCTTGAATACCCTTGATATATTGAATGAATTGATAAATGACAATGATTGACAAGGAATGTATAATAAAAACTTAATTTAAAATAATTTCAAGGTACATAAATTCAATAAAAACTTTTTACTTTTTATGCAATTAAAATAAAATATTTTTTTTATTTTTTTTTTTTATAATATTATTATAATTTTTCTAATCAATAGAAATTTTTGTAATAAAAAATATGTTATAGGAAAATATCCTGATTCAGCCTGTATTTATTTAAGCCTTTTTTATTTCGAATTCAAAATCAGAAGAGCTTAACCACTTCAGAGTTTCAAGATAAATATATTATATACATATTTCTAAAAAACCTGACATGATATATAAATTCCCTAACTTCCAATACAGCTTAAACAGCTTCCATTATGAAGCACAATTAGCCAGCTGCGCATCCATGCAGCTCATGATAATTGGATTGAATTCCTCTTTATCTGGACAGTCGTAGCCCACAGCAATGGGCTCTTGGCATACAATATACTTTGAGCAATTGTGCGGATATGGAACTAGCGAGCCGTCAGTTTTACCCTCGCAAATGTCATTGGGCGATTGATTGGACTCTGTTGTCTTGGTAACAGGTAATTCAGTAGTGGAAGTCAAAGGTTTAACAGTTGAAGTCACTTTGCAGTCGGCATACCAGGCAGCCATGCAGCGCTTGAGCGTAGGACTAAACTCTTGACCCACAGCACAATCGAAGATTAGAGGATTGGGCTTCTTGCACTGAATGAATTTTGTACAATCATAGGGATAGGGTACTAAGACGTCCTCTTCTACGCCCGCACAAGGATCAAATGGATCAGGCTGTGATGTTGTTGAAATTGTTGTAGCTTGCGTTGTAGTTGTTGTTAAAGCTGTTGTGGTTGTGGCGTAACTCTCAAGACAGGCGTCGGGCGATACATTGGCACCACATTCACCACTGAAGGGATCGTAAAACTCACCGCTGCCACAAACGCCCATCATATAGACATTATCATTTATACAGCGAATAAACCATTGACAATTTTCTGTAAATGGAAATGTTTGGCCTTTGTTATTTATGCAGGTGTCAGGCGCAGGCGTCGGCATGGGTGGCATCAGTGTGGTGCCAATGGAATCGCAATCACTTTGAGCCCAATCCACACACTGCTGCAGTGCGGCACTGAAGAAATATCCGTGTGGACAGTGGAATGCTATAGGCACTGGCTCTACACAAATAATATATTTACTACAATTATCTGGATAGCTAACATATTGCCCGTTTTGTAACCCGGCACAAATGTCTGTATCTGGTTGAACGGTTGTTGTCAATGGCCTTTGTGTGGTTGTCGCTGCAGTCGTTGCTGCTGTGGTGGTTGTCGCTGCAGTCGTTGCTGCTGTGGTGGTTGTTGTGACAGTGCTCTGCTGGCACGCTGTGGGTGACACATTCTGTCCACAATCGCCCATCGCAGGATCATACCAAGCATTATATATACAATCAACGATCGCAGACTCTCCATTACCCAAACACATTATATACTTCTTACAGTCTGTGACTAATGGATAAGAGATGCCTAGCTCCTGATTAGCACAAAGATCTTGTGGACTTTGCGTTGTGCTTGCGGCAGTGGTTGTTGTTTCAACTTCCTGGCAAGCTGTCTGCGGCACATCACGTCCACAATCGCCTGTCTTTGGATCGTACCAGGCATTTACTGGACAATTGGCTTTGTAATATTGATCGTCACCAAGGCACAGAATATACTGCTGACAGTCTTCAATATATGGAAAAGATATACCCGCCTCTTGGCCCACACATTTCGTGTATGTTTCCGTAGTTGTCTTTGGTGTTTGTGTGGTTGTCAGTGGTGTCGTCTGACCATTATAACACACGACGTCTTTGGGATCATCGCATATGAGTATAGCGGGATTAAAAAGTAAGTGATCGGCACATTTCTGCAGTACAATTTGCTGATCGATGCAAATCATGAACTCAGCACAGTTCTCTATCGACGGATACACAGTTCCACTTGGAACATTCAGGCATTGGGGATCTGGGGTGGGTTTTTCTAACTCGTTACAGTCAACTGAATCGGGCGTATCACAAATCTGTAGACCTTTATTGAAGAGTTTACCAGGAGAACAGAATTGAAGCTCTGCTCGTGAATCGCTACATGAAATGTATGCAGCACAGTCGTAGGGATATTCATAAAAGCCAGTTGGTAAATATTCACAGAAGTCAGCATCCAACTTTGGGGTAAATTCAAATTGTCTGTTTCTAGCTGGGCCACATTGAACAGCAAGCACTAGCGACATGAAAAACATACTCCAGCTCCAGTTGTAACCTAAAAAGAGAAACACAAAAAGATATCATGAGAAAATACATACTAAATACTAAATACTAAATACTAAATACTAAATACTAAATACTAAATACTGAATACTGAATACTAAATACTAAATACTAAATACTAAATACTAAATACTAAATACTAAATACTAAATACTAAATACTAAATACTAAATACTAAATACTAAATACTAAATACTAAATACTAAATACTAAATACTAAATACTAAATACTAAATACTAAATACTAAATACTAAATAACAAATACTAAATGCACATAGTTATATCAGGCTGCCTTTTTTAGGCACTTGCATAATTTATTTTCAAAATTACATTTCAATTATAGTTTATAGTTCAAAGTTCCAAGTTCCTCGTAGATATATTTTGTATTCATCTAGTGCTGAACACATCCGGTATTTTCGGGAAGATCACAAATGCCCTTCTGGCCATTGAAGTACTTGTCACCGCAGCTGACCTTCAGTGCTACTTGGTGGCGGCAGATGTAGTAGTCGTTGCAGCGCTTAGGGGAGGCCATAAGGAAACCTTCGGGCTTGCCAACGCAAATGATTTGAATTTGATCATCGACGGATGAGAGGCCAAGCAAAGCCTGCGCCACTTCTTTCAGAGGACGACGGATGGGACGGGCACGAATCGGGTGCTTAGCACTCAGCGCTAAGTTGCCTTTATTCGTTTTTGCACCTGGGCACGGTGTTGTTATGATTGGACCGCAAGTTGTTGTCGTTGCACTGCACGGAGTAGCAAGCGCTGTAGTCGTAGTACAGGTGGTGGTGGTGCAAGTTGTTGGTTTTGTTGTTGGTTTTGTTGTTGGTTTTGTTGTTGGCGTGGTGCAAGTGGTGGTTGTGCAAGTGGTTGGTTTTGTTGTTGGTTTTGTTGTTGGCGTGGTGCAGGTGGTGGTGGTGGAAATTATTGGTTTTGTTGTTGGTATGGTGCAGGTTGTCGTGGTGCACGTTGTCGTTTTAGTTGTTGTCGTGGTGCTAGTTGTTGTGGTGCTGGTTGTCGTGGTGCATGTTGTCGTTGTCGTTGTCGTGGTGCTGGTTGTCGTGGTGCAGGTTGTTGTGGTGCTGGTTGTAGTGGTGCAAGTGGTCGTCGTTGTTGTGGTCGTCGTTGTTGTAGTGGTTGTTGTAGTCGTGGTTGTTGTTGTAGTAGTTGTGGTGCATGGAGTTGTTGTGGTCGTTGTCGTTGTTGTTGTCGTAGTCGTGGTGCATGGAGTTGTTGTGGTTGTTGTTGTTGTGGTCGTCGTTGTTGTCGTGGTTGTTGTAGTCGTAGTTGTTGTAGTTGTTGTCGTCGTTGTTGTAGTAGTCGTGGTGCATGGAGTTGTTGTGGTCGTTGTCGTTGTTGTTGTCGTAGTCGTGGTGCATGGAGTTGTTGTGGTTGTTGTTGTTGTGGTCGTCGTTGTTGTCGTGGTTGTTGTAGTCGTAGTTGTTGTAGTTGTTGTCGTCGTTGTTGTAGTAGTCGTGGTGCATGGAGTTGTTGTGGTAGTTGTTGTGGTCGTCGTTGTTGTCGTGGTTGTTGTAGTCGTGGTTGTTGTAGTCGTAGTTGTTGTAGTTGTTGTCGTCGTTGTTGTAGTAGTCGTGGTGCATGGAGTTGTTGTGGTAGTTGTTGTGGTCGTCGTTGTTGTCGTGGTTGTTGTAGTCGTGGTTGTTGTAGTCGTGGTTGTTGTAGTTGTTGTCGTCGTTGTTGTAGTTGTCGTGGTGCATGGAGTTGTTGTGGTAGTTGTTGTTGTGGTCGTCGTTGTTGTCGTGGTTGTTGTTGTCGTGGTTGTTGTAGTCGTGGTTGTTGTAGTTGTTGTCGTCGTTGTTGAAGTGGTCGTGGTGCATGGAGTTGTGGTAGTTGTTGTTGTGGTCGTCGTTGTTGTCGTGGTTGTTGTAGTCGTGGTTGTTGTAGTTGTTGTCGTCGTTGTTGTAGTTGTCGTGGTGCATGGAGTTGTTGTGGTAGTTGTTGTTGTGGTCGTTGTTGTTGTCGTGGTTGTTGTTTTCGTGGTTGTTGTAGTCGTGGTTGTTGTAGTTGTTGTCGTCGTTGTTGAAGTGGTCGTGGTGCATGGAGTTGTTGTGGTAGTTGTTGTTGTGGTCGTTGTTGTTGTCGTGGTTGTTGTAGTCGTGGTTGTTGTAGTCGTAGTTGTTGTAGTCGTGGTTGTTGTAGTCGTTGTTGTTGTAGTAGTTGTCGTCGTTGTTGAAGTTGTCGTGGTGCATGGAGTTGTTGTGGTAGTTGTTGTTGTCGTCGTTTTTGTTGTGGTTGTAGTTGTAGTCGGTGTGGTAGTTGTCTTTGTAGTTGTAGTCGTTGCTGTTATCGTACACGGAGCTGTAGTAGTAGGAGTTGTTTTTGGTGTGGTTATCTTCGTAGTTGTAGTCGTTGTGGTGGGCTTTGTAGTTGTTGGTGCTGGTGTTGTTTTGTCACCGGTGCACGGCGGAGTCTTTGTAACAATAGAAGGAGTTGTGGTGGGATTAGTGTTTTCAGAGCACGGCGGGCGAATGGTAACACATGGCGGAGTTGTTGTCTGGCAAGGGCTCTGCGTATCCCTAACTGTAGCCGTTTGACGATTTACGTCAACAGTTTCAATACAGCCTGGATTCTTTTGCACACATATACCCGACGTAATGTCAAAGAACTTGGGGCAAGTGTACTCCTTGGACTCTCCTCGATAACACTCGATGAATTTTGAGCAGCTACCGGGCACAAGAGCCCGCAAGCCATTGGGTTTTCCTTGACAAAATTTCTGACCATATTGTCGATTATCCACACTGGCGCCAAGTATGGTGCTTGCAGATACTGCTATGAGCAGTAAAGTTAAAGCTGCAAATTGCCAAAAGTGAGTTAGCTCAACAATCCTGATGTGTTGCATTCCGGCTGCTTACCATATAAGTTACGCATAGCTATTAGTTAGTTAGTTTGCTGGAGTCACAAATATTTCCAGAGCCTAGACAGTACTGAGAGTAACTCATTGGCCCAATAGGCTTATATACATGTTGCAATACAAACAAATTTGCTAAAAATACCATTTTTTGCGCTTCTGCCTCATTAGCAAAGTAGATTCCTGGCTCCATCCTTATCAAATATTGATATCGAGATCTTTATCGTAATTTTTGTTTTTTCTTTTAGCATTTTCAATACCCTGTTAGTTAAGGTCAGAAGTTCTTTGCTATATTAAAACTTATAAATGAAGTGATTATTGATTGATTTTTAAGCAATCAATAAGAATTGTTCTAGATAAATTAATATATAAATTTATTTATTTAATTTTATATTTTTAAAATTTTTTCAATTTAATAATTTGATATGTAGTATCTGCTAGTCAAGCGTCTCAAAATTACGTGCTCATAGTTGTTTTATTTATATCATAACATTTAATATTGATTATGAATCGAATACATTTGAAGGCTTTCGGAAATGTGAAATGCTTTTTCATCAAGCAACACTTAAAATAGAAATGCATTTACCGATTAGATACATATATGTATAGACAATAGAAACGTGCTACCAAATTAATTAAAATTTTATTTTAAATCTTATTATTACTATTAAATTGACCGAAGAATTTTAAAATCCATATTAAATATTATTGCATATTTATTATGTTGAAATACAAAATTAAATGTTTCAATAAGGAATTTAAACACTTTTTAAGTTCACAAACTGTTATAATATATTCATAGATAAATTATTTACCTTTCATTTTGATATTATATTTTATATTTGCATAAATTATTTAATTTATTTTGTTTTCAACACTTTAAGTCTTGTTTCAACACACTTCTGATTCTTTATTTTGCGTATTTATTTCTTGTATAAATATTTATTGTTTATAGTTCCACGGCCTGAAATCAACTGATGTGACTAATATTATTTTTTTTGGCAAGACTATTCCTAAGGAAACTGATAAACAGCCATTAATCATAGCGAGATATAAGCCACTTTAGTGATAATGGAATACGCACGGATAAGATTTAAGAAGAATTTCATTTAAATTCGTAGTATTAATTAAAAAACAATATAAGATTCTGGTCAAGGGCAGCAAATGAATGAAGCACGTGTTTGCTTTATTTTAATCAATATATTTCTAAAATTTCTAAAATTACTGCAATCGTTGGCAGATAATTTAGCCTCTGTCTTACTAGGTCTATGATTTCAATAAGATCCCAAAGGTAAAAGCCATTAAATTGATAGTTGTTCTTCGACATTATGCGCGTTTCTAGTGTGTTATATAGGCGCTGAATATATAGTTCTCACTATACTTTCTGGCTCTTATAAAAATATATAGTAGCAGCATTTCAGGAGTTTTTAAAATTCTTGTTTGAGCAGTCATTGTCAATTCATCAAATAGAGTTGGGGTCATTGGTTTCTTCACTTTCAAGGTTAGTTTTTAACATCAAGTTAGGAATTCTATATTAATGTATTATATTGCCAATTCTAAAATATACTCTTTATACTATTCATTATTTTCATTATATATTTAATATTACATATGAATTTCGCACTAGACTGTTTACCATCAAGAAACAAGTTTTTACATTTGCAGCAGATGTGCGATTTAATCAATTCTGCGTACTTTTGATAGGCAAGAAAGTTACTCGCTTTATCTATCACATGGGAAGAGGTGCCGATAATAGTATCGCATTGTTCAATTTACATATTGACACTACATATTCATTCATCATTCCGTCTATATAAAACATGACTCGATGGCGAGCTCATACAGTTTATACAAGAATTTGATCATGACCGGAGTCATGAAGTTTCTTGTGACACTTTGGATAATTGTGATTATAAGTCAAACTGCTTTTGCCCAATTTAAGGTAAGCCCAACTATTTTCATGTATTTTCTTTATAAATATATAATACTTTATCTCACAGGATGCGTCTGTGTTTAAAGCATCTATTTGCAAGGGCAAGAATGGCATTCTAATGCCCATGTTTGGCAAATGTCGCGGTTACTATATTTGTAATGATGGCAAAGCTGTAGCTGGATCCTGCGATGAGAACAGTCGATTTAATCCTCTCACCTTGCATTGCGATGATGCGGACAATGTAATTTGTCCCTACGAAACATCAGCTGACGTCGAAGATGAATCAGATATGGACTCTTCTTCCGAAGAAGATCAATTGGATCTGGACAGTGATGAAATCGAAGAGCCGCCTATTGTTATGAAACCATTGAAGCGCCCAGCCAAACCCACCAAGGACCCCCATCTGGATATATGTTTAGGCAAAAGGAATGGCGTAGCTCTGACAAAAACTGGATCTTGCACTGAATACTACGTTTGTAAATCGAAAAAGCCTCAGCTTCGGCATTGTCCAGGTCGACAGCACTTTAGCTCCACGCGCAAGATCTGCATGAAAGCTTCGATGGCCAAGTGTTCCATAAGCTCGGAAGAACCCACGTCAAGTCCCGCTATTACAGCTGGCTTCTGCTCCGATGAGAAACAAGATGCTCTGGTTCCCCATAAAGACAATTGCAGTAAATTCATGCTTTGCAGCAATATGATGTTCCTAGTTATGGATTGTCCACAAGGATTGCATTTTAATCGGAAAGCTAAGCGCTGCGACTACCCAAAGATCGCACAGTGTAATATCGATAAAAAGCAAACTAAGAAAATGAAGGCAAAGCAATTAAATAAGAGAAAGCCAAAAGCATAATCATTCTATCAAATATATATGTACTTATACCTGATGCAAGTTTAATATGCGAGACTTGTTTTAGTCTTTTTCTTAAAGATAAGAATTTGATTAACAAAAGTTAATAATCTGAAGTCAAGTTCTTAAACTTTATTACAGTTTTGTCTAGCAATTCTTATTTTTACACGTTCACCAATTGAAAAGAGTATATTGGTTTTCTTCAATGTTCGCCTTGCTATACTTTTCTCTCGATCTGCATGTCTTAGCGCTAATCATTTCACAGCTAATGAAGATTGACACCAACATTTTTATATATATTCGCAAGCGGCACAGAATGAGCCTTTGCTCACTTTGTGTTGCAAAAAGCATAGCTTTAAAGGTATTTCAAAATTTAAATGGTATATGAGCGTGAATTCTTCAAGCTTTAAAATTAATCTATGCATAGGATGCTTTGTTAAAAGGATGCTTCACAGTTTTCTTTCAATAAATATAAGACAAATAATTATAATATAACTTTTGGGAAAAACAATTTTTTTATTATAATTTTCTTAAAAGTATCCTTCAATAAACGTTTTGCCGTCGGCTCTGTACTGGCTGCGTGTCACTTTAAAAACAAACGGCAAAGACGGGCAAGAATTGGGTAAAAATATATATGGCTGATAGATACATTGAGAGTTCTAAATAAAAATATATTATACTACTATTATAAGTACTACTAAAGTTGAAAAACCCTTTACAATATAAAAGTTTACTAAAATAAAACTAGCTCCTAAACTAATAAGCGAAAGAGCATAATTTGTTCACGATCTACTCAACGATACCAAAATACTTTTATTTATTTATTTTATTTATTTATTCAAAAGGATATTGACATAACGAGAGTCAACTTAATAGGTAAACTAAACAAGTATAAAGTATAGCCTAAATAAGAACAGGAAAAAATATTTCCATAATACCACCAACCCGATGGGGGTATTTTATTTGCCAGTCCGGCCAGCTATGCCCCAAATCACAGCCATGTATGGGGTCAGTGGTATTATTGAACTATGAAAGATAGAAAGTGTTAATGGAAACTTAAAATATATATTATTGAATCTTACGTATAATTATAAATAAAATAATATAATAAAATTTAAAGTAAATATTAATAGATAAAAGAAAATTTAATAAACAGAATGAGGAGTAGAGAGATAAAAAAAGAATAGAAATGATTGGGAAATCACTACACAATGTTGGAGATTTGCCAGATCATCAAATTTATGACCTGCTTACGCCTGGGTATTGTGTGTGATTTCCCTAAGATGACCTGAAAGCAAGGCTTTTATTAATGGAAGAAAGAGTTCTGAGAAAAACACGTGGTAAATATCAAACAGGAAAATGGATCAAAATCAATAGGAAAATGGAATATTTTATAAATATTTTTGGTTTTTTTCATGCTACTAATTTATACCATCACTCTTAAAACCACATCAACTAGTACTCCTGAAACTCAAAAGCATGTTTCAAGCAAACCTTCTCATGAGCCAGTTTCCAGTAATTACCATACGCCTTCTCAAGATTACCTTCTTCGCTTCCAAAAGAAACTTTTGGACACTAATATCAAACCTACTCATCAATCAACCCAACTCACCACACCTAATGCTCCCTCCCCGGGCTCGTTGGACGACACGAATCTAAAAATCAAAATTTTAAACAATCAACTCAATGAAATTCTTGAATGGAAGTCACAGGTTATAGTAACACTTAGTACAATTCAAGACACATTGGCACAACTCGTACACTCTATTCAAGTAACAATGAACACTACTCAACGCCTTAACTCAAACCAATGAATACTATCAGGATTGGTGTCTGGAACGCTGATGGGCTCATCAAACATCAACACGAACTCACAGCTTGGTTAACAGAAGAAGACATCCACATTATACTAATTTCGGAAACTCATTTAAACTCAAGATCCTATCTCAAAATTCCGAATTTTTCAATTTACTCTTCAAATCAGCCTGGCGATGTATCCTTTGGTGGCGCCGCTATCCTGATCAGATCAAACATTTCACACTTTCCTTTTAAATTCTTTTCCCATTCTTTCGGACAAATAGCCAGTATCAAAATTATTAGTTTCTTTGGTGAAATAACCCTCGCGGCATCTTACATTCGTCCAGCATCTACTCCTGACTTATTTACTAACACTTACCTCACCAACACACTGAAGTCTCTTGGACAAAAATTTATCATTGCCGGAGATTGGAATTCCAAACATCAAGAATGGGGATGCACTCGTTCCTGTAGGAGAGGCCGCATGATACACGATACAATTATAAATTCACATTGGAACATCTGTGCTACAGGATCTCCTACACACTACCCTTATGGAAGGATTGGCACTCCAAACGCCCTGGATTTCGGGATTTATGCTGGTATCCCTTCCCACTCCATTAATATTACTGGGAATGTAGCATTAAGTTCAGACCACATTCCACTAATCATCACCACTGGTGTGGGCTCTCACCTCATTCAACATAGACAACCATTACTTTCGTTTAATGCTAACATCCACACTTTCAAACATTACATGAACACTCACATCCATCTTGACACCCCACTGGACACCAAACATGACATTGATACTGCCCTTGATACTTTTACCAAAAACATACATGAAGCAGCTCGGCTGGCGTCAGGGCCTCAACCCCCCTGTCGCCCTGCTGGGTTTGTCATTACCCTTTCAGACGAAATCAAATCACTCATCACACTTAAAAGATGTATAAGAAGAAGATGGCTGCGTTTTGGTAATCCTATCGACAACACAAACTGGAAAAGACTTGCAACTAAAATCAGACTTGAAATAATAAAAGACAAAGAGAAACGAATAGACAATCTTCTCACTATCTCTACTCTTAACTCTCACACACACAATCTTTGGAAATTAACAAAAAACATTAAAAGACAAACAAAACCAAACCACGCCATTCAGGGCAGTAATGGCTGGTGTAAATCAGATAAAGACAAAACAGAAATATTCGCCACAGACTTGGAATCACGTTTCACTCCTCTGACACTTGTATCACCAAACAGAATTAACTACATCAAACAGAAACTTCTTGAAGACATTCCACATTCAGACTCAGTTACACTTTTCTGTTTAGAGGACCTTACCTCTGAAATTTCCTCACTAAAACCTAGAAAGACTCCTGGTCACGACAACATTAACACTAGAACAATCAAAGCCCTACCCACCAAAAGTTTACAATTTTTACTTAAAATTATAAACTCTTGCACCAAAATCTATTATTTTCCAGACTACTGGAAAAAAGCCACAATCACAATGATACTCAAACCTAAGAAACCTCCGGACCGTACAGACTCTTACAGGCCGATTAGCCTTCTCCCAATTTTGGGGAAGATTTTCGAAAAACTTATACTAACAAGACTTAGACTTACTCTTGAAGACAAATCCACTCTACCCAATCACCAATTTGGTTTTCGTGCGCAACATGGCACTACTGAACAATTACACAGGGTAGTGGCTTCGATACTTCAGGGACACGAAAAAAAACAATTTGGCGCAGCTGTCTTCTTTGACATTAAACAAGCCTTTGACAGAGTCTGGCATGATGGGCTTCTTTTCAAGCTCAAACACATTCTCTCACCTCATTTATACAAACTACTCTTTTCCTGGCTCACAAACAGACACTTTTCTATCCATATCAATGGACACTATTCCACAGAAAGACTTATCAGAGCAGGTGTTCCCCAAGGCAGTGTCCTAAGCCCGACACTGTACAACATTTTTACTAGCGACATGCCAACACTTCCTTCCTTGAATAATATCATTGCCACATATGCAGACGACACTGCAGTTATTTGTTTTAGCCACTCACACACTTTAGCCAGTTCTCGATTACAGTCATACGTCAACAGATTCTCTTCGTGGACTAAACACTGGAATATAGGCATATCTCATGACAAGACCTCACAAATGACTTTTACAAAAAGACATCAAACCTGCCCACAAATTTGCCTAGACGGACTCCCCATTAATACTGTCACCTCACAAAAATACCTTGGACTTACTCTCGATCCTAAACTCACCTGGCGAAAGCACATTCAAAACATTATAGGTACTATTAACACAAGACACAAAAAATTACACTGGTTACTCAATCACAAATCAAAACTATCACTTAACTCCAAAGTTACACTTTTCAAGTCACTAATTCAGCCTATATGGAGATACGGGTGCTCCATTTGGGGAACAGCTGCTCCTTATCTCATAAAGAAACTACAAAGTACTGAACATCGCATTATAAGACATTTTATTGGATTTCCATTTGCCAGGAATGATGATATCATGACAGACTTAAAGCTCAATTACGTCATTAATATTATCCAAGACACTTCCATCAAACAGAACTCTAGACACTCATCTCACCCAAACCCTCTTGCACAATCACTCACCTTTGATACTTTACATCCATCCACATACAGACTTAAAAGAGCTCAGCTTGAACATCTACCAGACCGTACACTCCCTTTACCTAATCCACGCACACGCACATAACTCATACCTCAATATGATCCTTATTTATTAAGATAGCCCACACCAGTTACTCTCACATATTTTGTATCAATTCCACACACACACTGAATATTTGTCAATGTTTTGCCAAAAAGAGGTTTTAAAGTTTTTCGTAGAAAAATGAAACCCACATACAATAAATGATTGCCATAACAAAAAAAAAAAAAAAAACTAATTTATACAACTTTGAATGATCATCTTAACCCTTCACTTTCAGCTATTTTCAAAAATCTTTAGATTCTAGCCCCTGATAAATTCTCTATCTTTTTAATTTGTTTACAGACCAGTGTGCTGCTACCTTTTGAGCAATTTAAACTAAAGAGAAATCAATTAAATTATTATTTTAAATTCTCTCATCAGTAATACAAAATATATATAATATATTGTATATAATAAATAAATACATAAATGCAATAATCTACTTGCTTCCATTCAAATTATTATTTTTGCCACATTTTGCGGACAGAGGCCCTACTGTTCGTCGTTGTAAATACGTCTAGCCACATGGCCAATCAGTAATAAATACATAATCTTCAATAAAAACGCTACTATTTTTTAAAATTATAAGCCTGAAGACTTTGAATTTGGAATATATACTCATCGGAGCAATTGTCAGAAGAAAAAGTTATAATATACATATATAGCTAGCTTCATTGGAACGTGGCGAATTGAGTAGAAGTCTATTATATACAGCTGTAGAGCCATAATCCTAGAGTTTCACATGTGGGTTAATCTTGATCTGCTCTGCATACTTACAAAAAATATATTTTGTAAAATATATATATTCACGCCTATTCGAAAACACTATATATTTTATACTTTTTGAAGTATATTCTATACTCATTGAAATCTCAAAATTTCCCATGTCAGCTACTATTGCTCATAAAAACCTTGAAAAAATAAGTATCTACGTCTACTTGGAGCGTGGAAAAACAGAAACTGTATTTATAGACAGTCTTAAAGCAAGAATCAGTCAGTTTAACAGATGGATAGATCATTGTTGATTACCTCTACAGAGAGAGCAAGGAAGTATATAGGATGCCCAATGGTTAGTGTCAAATCCAAGAAAATATCAATTATTGAATGAACTTAGTCGTGTCCAACATTCTTACATATTTTAATTAGGCAATCCCAAAGTATGTTTTGACTGCTCTCGATTAGGTTGGAAATCTCTTTTAGTCGAACACTCCAGCTATGGCATAAACTAAATTTATATTATGCCAATTACAATTTTAGAAGACTTTCAATTTTTTCTACATTTATATAATTTCTCCATGTCAAGCAAACTACAATACATAGCTCTAAGCCCACATAATCTTTGGTATGCCCACCTTATTTTTTGTTTCGAAAAATATGAATTCAACTATGTGAATGCAGCTTTAAATATGTTTATTAATGAATTTAGCATTTAGAATTGGCTGGCCAGTCGCAGACTTTAATGTCATCGTTGAACACTAAACCGGAGGTACAGCTGAAGGCAATCTCACACTCACATTGGCATACAATGTAGTCACCACTGCAGGGATTCTTCTCATCCCTGAACGAGGCGCCATCACGTTCTCCGACACAGCGACCCTTGCTCTCACAATAGGTGCCCGAGGGGCCGGCTGTGGGTCCGCTTGGCGGTGGGCTGCCATCATCGCATCCGACAACATCGGGGTAGTCGCACTGCTTGGTTTCGTTGTTGAACTGCAGATTGTTGGCACAGTTCTGCTGGATCGCAATGCCATAGAGGCACTGAATGAACGCGGAGCAGTTCTTATCGACGGGTCCCATCCAATCGTTGGGCATATCACAGCATTCGGAATCGCAAACCTTGGGAACGCAAACACCTTCACTGTCGATAACGCAAGCTCCCAGAGTCGTATCGAAATATGTTTTAGTAGGGCAGTTTCTCTTGACTAACTTATTGTCCACACATATAAGGTAGCCAGCGCAGTTAGATGAATCTGGTTGAAGCTTTCCCTCCTCACATGTTTGTGAAACGCACTGGCCATCATCTTTCACGCATTTATTGATGTCTTCGTTCCAGTAGTCACCAGTTGAACAGGAAACCGAGACGTATACTCCGTTCTTACAAACTTGATATTTGGTACAGTCTGAGGCGTCTGCCCTCTCATCTCCTTCTGTGCATTCGGGTGCTACAGTAACGCATTCGCCATTGTTTGGTTCACATTCTTCGGTTTTTGAGTTCCAGTATTCTTTGCTGGAGCACGACTTCAGAACGAACTTTCCAGTACAACAGCTGTAGTACTGGGTGCAATCGTCTTCGTCGGGCTTGGTATCGCCGACTTGACAGCAATCATCATCGGCCACAGCTCCCAAGACTAGGGCCATAGCAATGAAAAGGAGATACGCTGCAAGTGGATGAATATGAATCAGACAAAAGACTCCATATTATGTGAGAGAAATAAAATTGATATCTTACCAAAGTTCAAGTTTCTATTGTGAGCCATTTTTGCGCTTCGCTAGCTTGACGACTTTTACCTAGGTAGAGAATTCGCCTACTGACATTTTCTGGTCCATGTCGCAGCTTTTATATTTTTCGGCAATTAAAATAATTAAATGTTTCTGCTCAAAAACGGATGCAGTTAGTTGCCAACAGATAAAGGAAAACCAGTGCTACTGATCATATCGAGCATATATTTGAACACAACAATGATTTCTTATCAAAATATTAAAATGTTTAAAAGAAAGTAGAAATTGATACAACAGTAAGATACCGAGATACATATCTAATTGACCTAGAAGTCACAATTGATTTTCAGCTGAGAATCGAGATGGTGAGAAAGGTATATAGCATACTCTAGGGAGACAAAACAAGGAAGTCTCAAATGTAAATTAAACTTATTTTATTATAATATTCAATTTTGGAAATAAAGGCAATTTATTGAGGAGAAGTTGTATTACAAGGTTTTTTGTAAATGGTCGGAAGTTATGGTTCTATAATTTATATATATAAAAACCAGTCCAGAACAGTCTGCATAATGGCTTTGAAGGTTAAAAAAAATAGTTATATTAATTTTACAAAAAAAACTCTTCCTTCACTTTTGAGTTGCTCCAATAAGCCTTTTAACTTATAGCTCTATCAGTTCAGTCAATCTATAGAGGAAATCAACAACAACTTAACTCTCATTAGCTTTAGAGGAATGATATAGAAACTTTAAATTTTTAACTCAAGTTCATAAGCACGAATAAAATATAATCTTTACAGTCCCTAGTTAAGCATGCTATGAAAGAACTATTAGAAATGAACTGATTGAATGTAGATTTTAATAAAATGATTGTCTGTTCAATCTTCCTATATGGAATACATCTATGGGGCTCTGCGTCATTGTCTTCAACCAGCAATATTCAAATTTGGCTAAATTCAGTCCATCTGACTGGAGCTTGGCTTATGAAAAACTCAGTGCTACATAGATATCTAGCGATGTCTACAGAGGCAGAACTTGGGCGACACAGCTCCAGATACGCGATACGTATCAGCTCGCATAACAACAGGCGAAGGCTGAAAATATTACATGTCCGATGGGGAATCATATGAACATGAAATACTTTAGAATAGAATAGAATAGAAAAATAAATAATTAATTTTTCTAGATTTAAGCTTACAGCCCCACTCATTAGTTAAGGTTTAGAGTGGCGTCTTGACTCTCAGCTAAATGCTGGAAACTATAACTTTGAGTCTGTCAAGGACTTGGTCTGACTTGGTGCTGAAATGACGGGGAGTAATGGCGTCAGTCTGGAGATCGAGCGGAGGATCACACTTGCCAACAAATGTTACTTTGGACTCAGTAGGCAAATGAGTAATAGAGCCTTCTTTCGCAAGACTAAAGTAACACTCTACAAGACATTCATCATTGATGCAGTCAGATGTAGCTGCTCTTGGTGTCTGCGAAAAGAAAATCCTAAGCTAGATCTTTGGTCCTATTTTCATTGACAATACCTATCGTATTAGTTAGAAAAACGAGCCTTACGAGCTATACGACGATATTGACATAGTCAAGCGAATTAACAGCCAGCGTCTTCGTTGGCTGGGTCACATTGCGCGTATGGAAGCAACAACTGCAGCTCGAGCTGTATTTGATACGGTAGTTGGCAGACAAGGAAAGAGCACGTTGGAAGGACCAAGTGAATGATTTGTTATCGGCACTTGGTGTTACCAACTGGCGAAGTCGCACACAGGATAAGGACGCGTGGAGGCAAATTGCGCATCAGGCAGTGCCCCGTGAGGGGTGCAATAAGCTGCAACAAATTAAACTAAATAAACAAAAATAAATAGATTTTAAAATAATATAATTGACTTAAAAACATAAAATATTTTACTGATTAAATTCAAATTTTCTCAAATAATATTTGCATACTTAAAGCATATTATAAATCCATTTAGTAGCTGTAATACAAACATGAATTTCTGTTTCAATTTCAATTTTAAGCTCTTTATGCTGTCGTAGAGCAATAGCCTTTGGTATCTCCCACACATGCCTGGATTGTGCTATCAAAATAACTACCACGTGCACATTTCTGACTCACAAATTCGCCCATCACACAAAGGAAATAGCCAGCACAGTCTTGCGGATCGAGTTGGATTTCGTTATCCCTACATTTACCGACATCGGATAGGCACTGATTATTACTCGCTTCACATGACTGAAGAGTGGAGTTCCAATAGCTGCCACTCGCGCAAGTCTTGTGAACTAAAGTTCCACTGCAGCAGACATAGTAGCTGAGGCCATCATTGGGATCTTCCTATGCTTCGCCGTCTGTGCAACAGTTTCTAGTTAGCGATTCGATTGAGTGCCACATTAGAATGCCCACGAGGAACACTGAAACATTTTAAAGTCTCTAAGAACTTTTGTTCACATTCAGTATTCACATCTCTACCGTATTGATGGTTCTGTAAACGTTCAAAGTACATTTGAAACTGTAATTAGCTTGAAGCACGCGTGTTTACTAAACATCTGCGTGTTTTTCTCACCTTTTATATTATTCGCCTATCAAAATTATGAATTTTCGTCGTCAGATAATGGAGTCTGATAATATATTACACGACTGACAATATCGAACGTGTTACAAGACTTCGCCTGAAATGTTTTAAATTATTTTAATTACGAAATTGTTTAGCTAAAAAGTTGAAATTGGTAATTCCCATCAGCGTCTGTAGAAAATTTATGGCAAATGCTTAAATAAAACTTTATTAATTTAATTGCTACCTGATAAGCCCTCCTTTTCCCACTTGCTCAAATCATTGAGCAAGTCAACACAAAGAACCTAATCATAATTTTTTTGTATATAAAAAGCTAATACGTTGATTGAAAATCTCAAGTGAGCAAACAATAAAGTTCTTATCTTATGTGAATACTGATAAGACCTTTGGATCTTAGCCAAATCAATTATTTGGAATTTCTCAGTATTGATGTAGAGCAACTGATATATGGGTAACTGTTTGACTTGTCACTGTCAGACAAAACAATTAGAGTTGGCACTGTGAAGGTAGTCGAAAGTTGTTAAAAAACTTCATATCAACATACATCACATGATACCTATATATAATTAATAACTTATTATTATAATTTTAATTATTATCATTCATATCATTATTGACATCATTTTTATTCTTATTACTTATTATATAGTAGTAAAGTTTGAGCAGATACTTTAAAAGCAGAAGTAGAGCGAGACCGGAAGATGTCATTCCAAAGAGCAGCAGCTAGAACAGACGTCTTTTTATTTGACACAAATGCTCTCTTTTTACTACAAAGGATAGAGAAAACTGCTGAATCCAGCTGCATTTACTGTCTGTCAGAAACTGAAGGCGATGGCATAGCTTTACCCCAGGTAAATAGTTGAGCTATAGGGTATGTGCGAGGCAGCTAATTTATATGAGTCGGAAGTAGAGACTATGATAGAGCAAATACGCAACAGCAAAGATTATCAAGATTATTATTATAATGTTATTATAATCATAATTCAAATGGTCAACATTAACGTCATTATAATCAAAATTATCATTATCAGTTAGTATTATTAATAATATAACATTAAATTTAAAACAAAACAATTAAACAAACATTTTAGATTTAGTTATAAAATAATTACAATATTTATTTTTAAATTATTTAACAAACTAAACTTAAGTACTTGAAATAGTTGTAAACCTGCTGCGACTGTTCAGCTCAAGGTCTGTGAAGCGACTGATCAAGCACTGCCATAGATGCGCCTTTATATAGGAGATCGAACTCAATCAAACTCAGTTTGAGCTCAAGAGGCTTGCCTGTAGAGTCGAAAGTAGAGACTTTGATAGAGCAAAAGGCAAAGATGCTTGGAAAAGAGTCTGTGACTTTCAGAGCTGTTAAAAATTCCATTTGAATGGAAATGCAAAATGGGTTTTTAAAGGGCTTTAAATGCTTCCATTTCCATTCAAATGGAATTTTTAACAGCTCTGGTGACTTTGAAGAGTAAAAGTACCTGGAACCTGGAACCTGGACACAAGAACATGGAGTACACTGCTCACATGGAGCACTTAGCAGGGCATCAATTTGAAGGTTAATGCGTGTAAAGCCTGCTTTCAAGGTGGCAAGCAGGAAGTGACGACCTGACTGAAGTAAAATAAAGCATTTTCACATACTTCAACCACAAATAAAGAACCATTAAAACTATCGTTATCATGATTATAATTATAATTGTTATTATAATCATAATTAAAATTGTCAACATTATATTAATATTTAATTAATATTTTAAGCAGAATGATTATTATTATTAACCCATAAATATATTTACAAGAATATATTTTTACGAAATTTTTAGATTTAGTTATAGAAATAAATACAATATTTATACATAAATTATTTAACAAAATAAATAAAAAATATTTACATGAATATAATTTCACAAATATTTTAGATTTAGTTATAAAAAAATACAATATTTATTTTCAAATTATTTAACAAAATAAATACCATATTTATACATCAATTATTTAACAAAATAAATTTAAGTACTTGCCAAAGTTTTAATCCTGCTGCGACTGTCCAGCTCAAGGTCTGCGAAGCGACTGATCAAGCACTGCCATAGATGCGCCTTTATATAGGCGATCGAACTCAATCAAACTCAGTTTGAGCTCAAAAGGCTTGCCTGTAGAGTCGAAAGTAGAGACTTTGATAGAGCAAAAACACAACAGCAAAGAGTACAAGTAACTGGAACCTGGACAGAAGAACATGGATGACAGTGCTCGGATGGAACACCTTGAAGATGAACGCGCTATAGAGCCAGGTTTCAAGGTGGGAGAGAGGAAATGAAGACCTGACTGACGTAGCATAAAGCATTTTCGCATACTTCAACCACAAATAAATATCATTAAAATCATCATTATCATGATTATCATTATAGTTGTTACAATCATAATTTTGATTATCAACATTAACGTCATTATAATCAGAATAATCATTGTCACTCTGACTCTTATTATTATTAATAAAAATAATATATTATTGCTGGTTGTGTGAGAATTTTATGCATACAAAATGTGCAGGTCTTACCGGGCGTGAGTATGATAAAATCATGTCCACTACCAAAATTGGTTGTGGTGGTTTACGCTGGTCTTGTCCGGTTTGTTTGGAAAAACAAATAAATTTTTCAAAAATGTACAACTCAGTGCGGGTTCAATTTTTAAAACTGAGTAGTATTTCAAAGCAGTTATCTAGTGACCTAGAAGCTGGTGAAGAAATACTACATCAGTACAATTTTGATACTCCACATATTGAAGTGGAGACTCCATCGCTGTTGGTACCCCCTCCTTCTGTACCAATATCGTCTCCTAATTTATCAGCGCCTTCCTCACCCTGTCCTGAGTCTTTATCACTTCCGGTTTCGTGTGATTCGTTTGAAACACCTGTCGCTAGTGATACAGGTTTCATACAGGTTTCTAATAAAAAATTAAAAGCTTCCCCGATTGTTGCTCAAACAATGACCAACATTCTGTCCACTTCTCCCTCCCCTACTATCCCCACTTTATCTGTCGTATCTCCTCGAAAGCAAGTTTTCTTATCTAGGCTTTCATCTGATACGACTTGTGATGCAATAACGGCTTTTATTGCTAGTAAATCTCCAGCCAAAGTTTTTATTTCGAAGTTTAATTTTGCGACTCCTCGTGAAATTGCTTCATTTAAAATCAATGTGCCTGTAGAATATTTCACAACTATATGTGATTCTAAATTTTGGCCACCACATATAGTTGTACACGAATTCAAACCTAAGAACCGTAATAGAGTGACTCCAATTACTTTAAATCCTTCTTCGATACAATCTTCATCTAATATTGTATCAAAAAACTAAATTTTACACATTCCTCACCTCAGCTGTCTTTGGCATATCAAAATGTTCGAGGCCTAAATTCTAAACTCAGAAGACTGTTTTTGAGTAGTTTTAGTGTTCAATATCATGTTATTGCTTTCACAGAAACATGGTTAAATCCCAACGTTTATAATAGTGAGATTCTCTCAAATAATTTCACTATTTATAGACATGATCGGTTGATACGTAGAGGTGGTGGTGTCTTAATTGCTGTTAAGGCCGATATCCTCTCCGAATCATTTAGTTTCACGTCACCTCACGATGCCGAGATTATTGGTGTTAAAATAACTCTACCAACGTGTTCTCTTTATATTACTTGTTCTTATGTTCCCCCCTCTTCTGATGTGCAAGTGTATGCTCAGCATATAACTTGTATTAAAGAAGTTTTTGAACATGTAAAGGATAAGGACCTATTTCTTATGTTGGGTGACTTTAATATACCTAACACTTCTTGGTCCTCAACTCCCACCTCAAATTACCTTATTCCAACAACTGATCACTATCTCTTTGACGAGTTGTTTGGTCTGTCTATGTTTCAGATGAACCCTATTTCAAATCATCTGAATCGTTCACTAGATCTGGTTTTTACTAATGATGATTCTATCATTAATGTCTCCAGATCATCCCCTTTATGTCTACCAGAGGATATACACCATCCCACTTTGGAGGTCTTACTTTTCATACATAGTCCACCAATTTCAACGCCTATACCTCCACAACAACGTCGCTGTTTTAATAAATGCAATTTTGTTTTACTTAACCAACTAATTAATGCAACCGATTGGTCTCTTTTTTATGACTCAGTTGACATTAATGTAGCAACAACCATTTTCTATAACATTCTAAATACCATATTAGATGAGTGTGTTCCTATGCGCTACTCTATACCGGTTACTAATAAGCCTCCCTGGTTTACTGAGTCTCTTTCTAATTTAAGAAATATTAAGTCTAAATATTTCAAAAATTTTAAAAAGTCTGGGTCGACTGTTGACTGGTCGAAATATTCTATAGCCAAGTCAAATTTTAATATTTTAAATTCTCAGTGCTACGAGAATTATCTTATACGTTGCAAACGGCAGTTCGTCCGTGACCCCAAGCAATTTTATTCATTTGTAAATTCGAAGCGTAAATCTTCTAGTTTACCTTCCACATTTTTCTTTGGATTGGACAAATCTTGTAATGATCATGATTCCTCTGATCTTTTTGCAAATTTTTTCCAATCCACTTATTCTTCAGTTGATCCCTATACCACTTCTTACCCTTACTTAATTTCTGCAATAAATAATATAAATGCTTCTAACGTTACCCCTGCATCTCTGGTTTCAGCGATTCGGTCATTAAAATCATCCGTCTCTCCTGGAGCTGATAATATACCCAGTTGTGTAATTAAAGAATGTAGTGTTTCCCTACAGCCACAATTACTAAAACTATTTAATTTGTCCCTGGAAACCTCTGTTTTCCCTTCTGTTTGGAAAGAGTCTTTCATCATCCCCCTACATAAAAAGGGCGGGAGGTCTGATATTTCTAATTACAGATGTATTGCGAAACTATCTGCTATTCCGAAGTTATTTGAAAAAATAATAACATCGACACTACAACATTTTTGTAAATCTATTATCTCACCTTCTCAGCATGGTTTCGTTCAAAGTCGATCAACATCGACTAATCTATTAGAATTTACTTCACTAGTCAATGACAGTTTTACAAATAAAATGCAAACTGATGTTATATACACTGATTTCAGTAAAGCATTTGACTCAGTACACCATGACATATTACTTCAAAAGCTTGATCATTTGGGATTTTCCCCTAAGCTTGTTTCTTGGATTGCATCCTATTTAAAGGGTAGGACCCAAAGAGTTATGTTGAGATCAGCTATTTCGAAACTTGTTTTTGTTTCGTCAGGTGTACCTCAGGGTAGTCATTTGGGACCGTTACTTTTTTCCTTATTTATAAATGACCTTCCTAGCTGTATATCTCATTCAAATATATTTATGTATGCAGATGATGTAAAACTCTGTCTATCGTATTCTAATTCACTCGATCATCTACGCCTACAAGATGATCTTAATTCCTTTCAACTGTGGTGTGTGGCTAATCGGTTGCATTTAAACTGTTCTAAATGTATGACAATGACCTTCAGTCGTACTATTCCATACATTGCTAATTATTCAATTCATAATGACTCATTGCAGCGCATTTTTTCAGTCAAAGATCTTGGTGTACTCTTCGACTCAAAACTTAATTTTAATTCTCATATCTCAACCATCATAAACGAAGCCAAAAGTGTGCTCGGTTTTATTAAACGTTGGGCTAAAGAGTTCAATGATCCCTTTATAACAAAACTACTCTATATTTCGCTGGTGCGCCCGACTTTAGAATATTGTTCAATTATATGGTCTCCTCAGCATAAATTGTATCAGGATCGTATTGAATCAGTCCAGAAACAGTTTTTACTCTTTGCCCTACGTAATCTAAACTGGGACCCTAATCTCCGTTTACCGTCTTACCATAGTAGGCTTCTTCTTATTGATCTTCCATCATTAATCAATCGTAGATCAATCCTGGGGATTGTTTTCCTACATAATTTGATTATAGGTAATATTGATTCATCCCGTCTGTTAATGCAGCTTAATTTTTCTGTTCCTTCCAGAACAACCAGACACTTTCGTCCGCTGTATTTACCATTGTGCACATCGGATTATTCTTTGCATAGCGCGTTTCACGTTTTATGCGTTAATTATAATAAATTTTACCACGTGTTTTCCTCAGAACTCTCTCTTCCATTAATAAAATCCTTGCTTTCAGGTCATCTTAGGGAAATCACACACAATACCCAGGAGTAAGCAGGTCATAAATTTGATGATCTGGCAAATCTCCAACATTGTGTAGTGATTTCCCAATCATTTCTATTCTTTTTTTATCTCTCTACTCCTCATTCTGTTTATTAAATTTTCTTTAATCTATTAATAATTACTTTATATTTTATTATATTATTTTATTTATAATTATACGTAAGATTCAATAATATATATTTTAAGTTTCCATTAACACTTTCTATCGTTCATAGTTCAATAATACCACTGACCATACATGGCTGTGATTTGGGGCATAGCTGGCCGGACTGGCAAATAAAATACCCCCATCGGGTTGGTGGTATTATGGAAATATATTTTCCTGTTCTTATTTAGGCTATACTTTATATTTGTTTAGTTTACCTATTAAGCTGACTCTCGTTTTGTCAATAACCTTTTGAATAAATAAATAAATAAATAAATAAATTTAAAAATATATAATTTTACAAACATTTTAGATTTAGTTATACAAATAAATACAATATTAATATATAAATTATTTAACAAAATAAATACCATATTTATACATCAATTATTTAACAAAATAAATTTAAGTACTTGCCATATTTTTAATCCTGCGACTGTCCAGTTCAAGGTCTGCGAAGCGACTGATCAAACACTGCCATAGATGCGCCTTTATATAGGAGATTGAACTCAATCAAACTCAGTTTGAGCTCTAGAGGCTTGCCTGTAGAATCGAAAAAAGAGACTTATGATAGAGCAACAGCATTTTTACCTACCTCAGCCAAAAATATATTTACAAGAACATAATTCTACAAACATTTTAGATTTAGTTATAGGAATAAATACAATATTCATATTTAAATTATTTAACAAAATACATTTAAGTACTTGCCTTATTTTTAATCCTGCGACTGTCCAGTTCAAGGTCTGTGAAGCGACTGATCAAGCACTGCCATAGATGCGCCTTTATATAGGAGATCGAACTCAATCAAACTTAGTTTGAGCTCAAGAGGCTTGCCTGTAGAGTCTAAAGTAGAGACTTTGATAGAGCCAAAACACAACAGCAAAGAACAAAGAGCAAAGAGCAAAGAGCAAAGAGTACAAGTAACTGGAACCTGGACAGAAGAACATGGATGACAGCTCTCGGATGGAACACCTTGAAGATGAACGCGCTATAAAGCCAGGTTTCAAGGTGGGAGAGAGGAAATGAAGACCTGACTGACGTAACATAAAGCATTTTCGCATACTTCAACCACAAATAAATATCATTAAATGATCATAATTCTCATTATCAACATTAACGTCATTATAATCAGAATAATCAATGTCACTCTGACTCTTATTATTATTAATAAAATAATATATTATTTAAAAATATATAATTTAACAAACATTTAAGATTTAGTTATGGAAATAAATACAATATTTATACATCAATAATTTAACAAAATAAATTTAAGTACTTGCCAAAGTTTTAATCCTGCTGCGACTGTCCAGTTCAAGGTCTGCAAAGTGACTGATCAAGCGCTGCAACAGACGCGCCTTTATATAGGCGATCGAACTCAATCAAACTCAGTTTGAGCTCAAGAGCAGGCATAGAAGAGAAGCGAGCATAACTATCAAACGATCAAGCTCAGCATGATTATGAGTTGTTCGAAGCTGCCTTCCAACTCCTCCTCAAACATGTTCAATCGAGTCAAAGTATAAGAACTCAAGCATAGTTTTAAAACTTTTCATTTATTCATATAACTGTACGCAATTAAAGAGAACAGCCAGCTTTATCGGGATAATTGCACGTGGACAATTTGACATCCCAGTATAAGCCTTGGGGGCATTCCAGTGGCACTTCGCACTCGCACTGGCAGACGACGTAGCCACTGCAGCTCGTCAGGGATGGGAAATAGGTGCCTTCGCGCTCTCCCAGACAACGACCGTTGCTCTCACAGGATATGCCCGAGGGACCGGCATCCGGGCCGGATGGTGGCGAATGCGGCCAAGAACATTGCACGTTTTGTGGATAGTCACAGATCTCTTTCTTGGGATCATAGAGCAAGTTGTTGGGGCAGTCCTGCTCCACGGCGCAATTGTAATTACATTTGTAGAACTTGTTGCAAACGCCGTTCATGGGGAAGAGTGTGCCCTCCAGCTGATTCTGGCAAATGGTTTCGGAGTTCGAGCAGACGACCTCCGGCACATAGCCAGGTGCATAGTCGCACTGATCGGAGGTGGCATTGTAAACCAGGTTATCGGGACAAATGACACTGCTGCTGCTGCTGCCGCCATCTGTGCCTGGTGTCCTGTCCCAGTCGCAGACCTGAGCCGACTGATTGAATTTGGTATTCAAATCGCACGGCATGGCAATCGGACACTGGCACTGGCAGACGAAATAGCCATTGGTCTTCGGATCGGCGAACATTTTGCCATCTTGTTTGCCAGCGCAAACGCCCTGATCACTGCAAGTGGTGCCCGAGGGACCAACCACCTCGCCATCATTATCATCTGTGCTCACTGGCGTGCAGTCCACAAACCACGGATAATTGCACCTGCCCTGCTTGGGATCGAAGTACAAGCCGCTGGGACAATTCTGCTCCGTGCAGCAGCCATGACTGCATTGAATGTAGCTTGTGCAGACATCAGAAAGCTGTATCATAGTTCCATCCGGTTTATTGACGCAATCCGTACGCGTGTTGCTGCAGTAGGCAGGTAACTCAACATCACCACCACCCGACGGACTATCGGTTGGAGTGCCAGGAGAGGGATCCGTATTGAAGGTGGTATCTCCAGTGGTCGTCTCAACGGGCGCTGTTTCCGTTATGCCTGAATCCGGGCTGTTGGGCGTGACGCTGGGTGTGACGCTGGGTGTGACGCTGGGTGTGACGCTGGGTGTGACGCTGGGTGTGACGCTGGGTGTGACGATGGGCTTTGCGGTCGTCTCCACTGAGGGACAGGGCGTAGTTGCAGTTGTGTCTCCAGTGGGCTTATCATCGGGACACTCCTCGGCACAGCAAGTGCACACACATTCATCATCGACGACAGCCTTGCCAAAGAGCAAGAGACCGGTGCAATCGGCACGCCACTGGAAATCACATTCACCCAGCTCCGAGTTGAAGTGCAGGCCACGTGGACAGCGACGAATCTGGGCGACTTCTCGCTCCTCGCACACAGCAAATCTGGCGCAATCCAAGGGCAAAGGCAAACGCGTGCCATCCTCCTCATCGGCGCAAATATTCGACCATTGCGCCAACGAACTGTGAGCAGCAATCAGCAGTAGCAAACCAATTGAGGCTGTGGAAGGAGCAATCGATGATTGTCTTTGACTTGGGAATATATTTGAATATTTGAGACTATTTACCAATTTCTTTCTTGATTTTACACATTTCTTCGCCTGAACTTCGAGCGCAACTAATTGTCGATCGCGCTGGCTCAGTGGCATTTATGGAAGTAGAAAGCACCAAAATTGGGCAACAACTGTGTGCGTGTAGCCCATATAGTATATCAAATCAGTAGTCAATCGTCTTGATAATACCAATAAACGTATTTACCTCTTGATTAGTTCTCTTTGGCCCTGTTGTCACAGGCGCTTGTGCGCCTGTGTAATTACGCACTTGTTGCGGGAGCCGAAAACCTCTTATCGACAGCAACTATCACAGTAAGAGCCATGCTCAACATTCGCGAATAGAAGAAGCAAAACGAAGCCGACACTCACAATTTGTTGAAACGTTCATTTCCATTCATTCTCTCTCTCACTCTGTTGCCCTGGCCTTACTGATATCAGCCATACACACTTAATGGTTCATTGATTTGCCAGTTGTTTAACCATTAACTCCATTGTTCAAAGCACCGATTGCAATCTGAACGCAGATAAAGACTTGGGCGTGCTTAACTGGTCTTACACACACTTATTATGTGAACTGAAATTATTACATTGATTTTGGACAAGTACTTTAAGCCAGCTTGTGCCTATATGACTTTTCTGATTGCAAATAGATTGTTTAATAATTAAGTTGATTATAGAAATTAAGCATGGTATATATTATAGAATATTTTTATTATAGAAATTAAATATGTTATTTATATATATATACAATATATAATATATATTCCTTAGCAAACCTCTTCAAGTTAACCAAAAGTATGCAAACAAATATCAATTTTCTTTCTTATTTATTCAAACTATTAATTATAATTATTTTATAGCATACTTTTTAATTTCTTTGTGCACTCAAGTGGGTCTGCTTTAGCAATTTAGTTACCCTTTAAGTTTTGTTCTTGCTTTTTGTGAGACAATATTTGTCGCCAGTTTGACGAACAACACACGAGCATTATTAGGTTGCAAAAACCAAGAACATTTTGTTGCAATCTGCAACACTTAACATTTCCGCAGCGTTTATTTCATGCAGAAAACATTTAATCGCAATTGCTTGTTGAATATTGGCAAACATCTTCAAAAGTCGAAAAACTATAACAAAACCAAACGTAAGTCAAACACAAATGGCATTTATGACTTGGAGTTCAACATGGATGCTCGCAGCAATGCTGGCCATCTAAGTAAAACCAACCGAATATTAATGAAGTAGCACAGCTAACGTTTTGAGTTTTTGACTAAGTCAGGCATCGACTCTTACAAGATGATCGAGTCTCTCATAAGATGCAGTTTCTACTTAAGTAAAATAAGTGGCAGCTGGGATATAAGATAAATATCATATAATTGAATGCTGGAATAAATCTCGATATGTATATTATTCTACAATACGTTAAATAAATAGAGGGCCTTGCTCTTACTTAAGTAGATATCCACGCCAGACTCAGCTGACATTTATTTATTCATTCAACATTTGCATAGGTTTTCATGTTCTTATTATACTTGTTTAAAAAGTATTTTTGGTTTTTGCTGTTATGGTTTTTACTTTGAATATCAAATGTATATGTACCTACATATATATACAGTCGCTCTCAACTGAATATGTTTGACTTTTTAAAACTTTGAAAAGGTTTATCTCTTTAACGAAAACTCCGATTTTAATGAAATAAATTTTGTAAAATAAAGAAATTAGTCACTTATGATTAAAAAATTTCAGGCTTATGAATTTTAATTTCACATATATAAATAAATATATAGACATACACCTGTATTCATAAACTTATATATTCAAATTGTATATAGAGTCTTCTATAGATTGATAATGAGTCAAATATTGTATATACGCCTTCTTAGGCGTGACAAATAGGGATAATAACAATAACTTGTTACAGTTTTAGGGCAAGGATCACCAAGCTTTGCTCTGTTCAACTCCTCTACAGGATGACCTATCAATTATGAGCTTTTTGCAAAATGGTAAATTCTTTAAAAAAAAAAATTTTAAATTGATTAATTTAAAAATTTATATTTGAATAAATTTTGCAACTAGAAATGAGTATTATACAATCGATTGCGCTAGGCTGCAGTGTTCTCAATTGTTGTTTAATGCACTCTTCTTATCATTTTTGGCATACCATAATTCAGAAATGACCAAAAATACATCATTTTAATTGATAAATACCAACAAACTAAAACATATATGTACCGATTGAGATTGAGATCGAGATTTATATATATTCAGCTAAGGAAAACAAGAAAACTAAGACAACAAAACATACATAATTGAAAAAATTGTATTAAATTTAATATTTTATATAATATAGAAACTACAGCATATAGATCTGGTCTATTACTGTTGCCAAACTAATTTGCAAAAAAAGTAAGAGCGTTGCAATCAGGTGTTATCGACTACAGAATACTCATTCACGGTCCACATGCTACCAGCTCCATTTTCTGATTTGCCAGGCCTCCAATTGGTATATATGTACATATATACAAATCAATAGAGGAGATCAATAATAATTTAGTCGTTAAATTTTAAGTTTCTAGCTTTAAAACTCTAGAAAATACCCGATTTACCGGAAAATGCAATTTCCGATTTGCCAAGCCCTTAGTAGTCGTAACGGGAAAATCTTGACAGTTTATAATTCCAATCATTTTATATGTTCCAAATTTCAAGTCTCGAGCTTCAATAGCGGCGAAATGATTTGCGTTCATACTGACAGACGGACGGCTGGCTAGACGGACGTTGCACAAAACCAATATACTCATTTCACTTTGGTGAATGAGTATAAAAAGCTTAAGCAATACCCAGTTTTTATATATAACTAGATATAAGTATAATCAAACCATTATATCTATATTATTATTATATTTTATGTATTCGCATTAAATTAAATAATTTTGTACATTTTTGTTTGTCCTAACATTTTTGCAATTTTAAAAGTCAGACATTATTGTCTTTTTTATTTAATTAAATAATTCTTATGACATATACAGCAGTTCCGAAAGAGTAGGAGAGTAGGAGTATTATTGCAAAAACCCCTTAAATATTTACAAATTTAAATGCATTACTCGTATAATTGCTTTGCATCGCAGCTATCACTATGATAATCATAATAATTGTAGCTCTAACAAACTATTACATACATATATGTATGTACGTCCACTTTATATTCCCTCTTATCAAATATGGCACACTTAAAGGGTATTAACAGGTCTGGCACATAATAGCTGCTGCCATTGAATAACAGTTTGATCGGTAAGCGATATTCGCACAATTAAGACACAAAACAAACACATGGACAAAAGCAGATGTCAACATCAGCAGCGCACACATACACAGCTTATATATATAATGATATATATATAGAAAAGAAATCGTTGATATATATATATATAAGGTATGACATGTACTGTTAGCTGGAAATAATTGTGCACCTTGATGCACAGCGGTGACTGCGGTGAGTGGCTTCCTGCTTTGGGTCGAGTTAGATGGGATCCGCATTTGAAACTGAGACCGAGACAATTCTAATTATTTTTTATAGAAACATACGCTGAGGTACGCTTGAATTAAATTACCAAAGCAAAGAAAACTAAACTAAGCCTTAGGCTAAAGAAAGACAAGCAGAAGAGCGAGCAATGTAAAGCTTTCGGGGCTAGACGCATGATGGATTTGATCCATGGCTGGCAAAAGTTTGGTTTATGGGTATACATTACATGGTAAGTGTTTGTGCCCTATGTAGGGTATGCATATACACACACACACACACACACACACACACACACACACATACATGCATATGCAGACTGAGAAGGAGGACACCGGTCCAGCAAGGGAAATACGAGTTGATCGACAAACAGTCAGAGCACAAGGGACAGGCATACGCTCGGTCTATTGTAAAAATCTTCTCAGGTGTAACAGGTTTCTCAGATTTAAGCGCTGACAGCGCCTGTGGCCCAAACAGTCGTCTGTGACACGTTCGCTCGCCTCGTTATCAGTCGTGATCGCGTTTGCCCAAAAAAAAATAAATAAAAATAAATAAAAATAGTAGTGCCAAGATAATATTATCTACTATGCCACACCACACCACACCAGTTCAAATTGAAGAACTGAGATCGATTGGTGCATAGATAACGCCCAAAAAGTCATTTCATTTCAATTCTAGCACCATTCGAAATCAGTGCTTTTTATTGGAACCGATCAACGGTGCATGGGAAGTGCCTCAAGTGATCTATCAAATGAAAGAAAGTCCAGAACTCTTTATAAATAATACTTAAATCACTTTAACTGCTGTTGTTCAGTTATATATATGTTTGCTGCTGTCTTTTTGTAAGTATGTGAGCCGCATTCATGTGCGGAAGCCCCCAAAGTGCAGCGACATTTCACATTGACTCGAACAGCAAATGACTCACATTATATATCAACTACGTATATATATATATCCATATCTATACTGTCATATATATATATATATATATTTATTTATATAAATATTTTGTCGTTTTTACCTCGTGACTTACATAAACCACACAAAAATTCCCAATTCTGGAATGTGAATACTTTTTTCATTGATATTATTTTCTGTTCAGTTCTAAGCAGCGCCATAAATCGAGAGATTTACGAACTGCGTTTGTGTATATAGCAACAATTTAATGAGTCAATTGTTAAATATTATTTATAGAGGTCAATTTAGAAGTAAAATGATTATTTGGCACAAATTAGAAAGCTCTAGTTGAGTGAAGTGCGCAACTAGCAGATACCCTAAGTGAATGTGCTTCAACTGTTCAGAGTTGCATACTTTAATAGACACTAACTAAAATACTTAAAATTCATGTATAGCTTAAGATATTGTCATAATATTTGACTTATGCTTAAATAGCTATAATTTCATTCAAAGAGAAAAATATATATTTTTCTGTTAATAGGATCTGTTTTCAGCATTCTTTCTAGATTTTAACTTTTGAAAATTTTATAAAAAATATGATATTATATCATAGACTAGTTTCAGTTGAAGCTGCTAAGGACACAACACAGAGACTTGAATATAGCGATAGTTCTTCGAAAGAGACCAAAATACAGCACTAGATACTTGACACTCAAACTAGACTTTGACAAGACAAAATTACTTGGCCGTCAGCCTAACAGAGTACATTAGACTGTAACGATTCCAACCTCTAAAACTTCCCTTCAGAGCGATAACGATTACACCCTCTAAAACTTCCCTTCAGGACGATCTAAACTATAGTCTTAAACATATTACCTTCACTTAATATAAAAGAAAATTCGATTGATGCAGCTGCAAATAAAAACAAAACAAAACAAACAAAAAATAAATAAAAATATTTCTTTTTATGCAGTTTGTTTTTTGGAACCTTTTTATATTTCAGCTTTTTTAAGTTTTGCAAGCTTTGGATCATGTTACTTGTTGGCAAGCTTTGATCAACAACTAACTAGATTTAGCACACAAAGGTTATAAATATATACATTTATATGTATATACAGCTGTGTTCATAAAAATAGTAGTGCGACTGAATGTTGGACAGCAAAATTTTGTAACAAACAGTATTAATATATATATTTATTTATTAATATATATATATATATATATATATTTATTTATTAATATATATATATATATTTATTTATTAATATATATATATTTATTTATTAATACATATATTTATTTATTAATATATATATTTATTTGTAATATATTTACTTATTTATATGTTATATTCGATTTGTTTTCAAAATATTATGTTTATTGCAAACAAATTTCTGTCGCACTACTATTTCTATGAACACAGCTATATGTTATATATAACTATTTCCCAGTTCTATCATCAGTCTGAATGCTGTTCACTTGCTCTCTCTCTCTCTCTCTCTCTCTCTCTCTCTCTCTCTCTCTCTCTCTCTCATTCTCTCTCTCTCTCTCTCTCTCTCTCTCTCTCTCTCTTTCGCTATCTCTCTCTTTCGCTCTCTCTCTCTCTCTCTCATTTTACAGCTGTAGGTCATGGGGTAAGCACTCTAAGGGTAGGTGCTGGCTTCCCTTACAAGAGCAAACATACAATTACCTAATTATCACAGCTTTGCAGACGAATCTTTAACTCTTGCTAATTCTGCTGATGATAGAAGCAAAAATATTTCTGTTGGTGGTTTGTCAGAGCCGACAAATATATACCAATTATCAAGTGATATGGAGTATTTCATGGTATTTATCCACCTATGTGGATAAGTTGAAAGTCTTTAATTCTCTAAGCTCTCAAACTTAAAATTGATCAGGCATTTAAACTGGGCATCTGTTGATCTAGCTAGATTAAAAAGAATGTTGCTGATGAAGAATATATATATACAATATATTCTTTTAATTCTTTTTAATCTATCTAGATCAACAGATGCCTAGATTAAATCTAGCTCAAAAGATGTACAAGATATCATTTATTAACTTCATTTCGTTTTCATTTCATTTCATTTCATTTTCCCTGATTTCCCATTTTCAATGGGTTCAGGGTATAAAAATAAATATATAGTAAAACTGAAATATATTTAAATTATTTATAAAATTCAAAATTTAATAGTTAGATAAAAGCAATTAACAAAAGAAGTAAATAAATTTATACCTTTATTTTTTTTTGAATATAAAATGTTAAAAATAATACTTAAAAAATTATAAATATGTAATATACAAATAACTGATATTGTTTAATATTATTAATTATAAAAAAAGCTTTTTTATATTATTTAAATATGATAAATATATCAAATTGAAATATATTTCAATTATTTATAAAATGCTAAATACTAAAATAAAAACAAATAACAAAAAAAGTAAAGAAATGTAGAAATTAATTTAAATAAAATTATTTATTAAAATTGTCTAAAAAATTCTAAAACTAAAACTTAAATATAAAAAAAAAAGTTTACATGAATTATATAAATATAAATAACCTTCATTAAATTTTGTTAAACATTTCATTTACGTAGCTGGGCGTAACGTCAACATCCTTATCACACGAAGAGACACATGTAGTAGCTTCACAAATTGAATTATTTACACCTGTTATAAAAGGCGGCAGCAATTTAAAAATAATTACTGTGTGCGCTTATCAAATATTTGGCTACATTGTAAATCAAACCTTAGCTAACAATAAATTAGGGCAAAAAAAAGGAAAAAGAAAAAGAAAAATAAATCGAACACAAATTAATCATGCCAAAATCACAAGGTGAAAACAAATGTTTCTACAATTAGACGTCAAAGATTCCTAAATATAAACGAGAACCAGATTCATTTCTTGGGATTTTCCAGCGATTTCCAACAACTGATCTCGTAAATACTTCAAGTTAAAAATAAAGCGAAAACTTGTGCAGAAACTGCAGAGACATCTTCGAACATATACGTAATTATCTTTCTGACTGGGGGGCTTCAGGTGTGCATGTGACTTGCCAAATCTTATCTGTGTGGGGAAAACAATAATTGCTTTCGCATAATATATAGCTGCAGATCGATCTACAGTGAGCCAGCTGTGTATATAATGCCAAATATTCAAACGCCGGCAGTTAGTTGATTTAGTTTACTGAACACAAGAAGTGCGTCGCCTGAAACATGCAAGGTAAATGCTGATGGATAATTCAAGTTATTATCTATAAAATTCATTTCCTGCACTTTTCACAGTGTGGCTGATGAAAACGCTGCTGCTGCTGGCATTGGCTCAGCTCAGCTGGCAAACGGAATACCTGAACGATGACAAAGACATTTGCCGCCTCTTTCCGGATGGCACCAAGCTGCGCAAGCCGGGCTACTGTGATCGAGCAATCATTTGCCAGAAATCTATGAGCACAGCAGGTGAAATATGCAGCGGTACCACGCCCTTCTTCAATCTGGCCAAGGGCTCCTGCCAAAAGTCACTGGAAACAACGGATTCGTACTGCAATGCGCCGTGCACGAGCAAGACTACGGGCTATGTGGGCGACAATTTCAACTGTGCGAATTGGTATTACTGCGAGAAGGCCAAGCTGATTGGCAAGGGTGTTTGTGCCTATGGCATGTGGTTCAATCAGGCGGAACAGATCTGCGCCTATCCCCAGAATGTGCCATGCGATGCCAAATACGAACTCTGCCAGGTGATGCCGGCGGGCGTGGCGGTTAGGGATCCATTGAATTGCAATAAGTATTTTACGTGCAAGGCGGGCAAGAACACAACGGTCACCTGTGAGCCTGGTCTCTACTATGATGTGCCGAGCAAGGGCTGCAAAAAGAAGTCTCTGGTGGAGTGCGAGGTACATCCGCAACCCGAAGCTGTGTGCGGCACCAAGAAGTTGGCCAAGCGCGACAAATTCGTTGCTGATGGCGCCACTTGTCGTGGCTATTACTATTGCCGGGACTTGGGCTCGGGTGTGCCGGATACGACACCGCAATGGCATCAATGCCCGCTGGAGACCTTCTTCAATGAACAACTCGAACTATGTCAGGATCGCAGTTCACGCAAATGCGTTGAGGATCGTTGCGATAGTCGCGAGTCGGGCTTTGAGCTGGCCGAAGATGTGGGCTGCCAGCACTACCTTGAGTGCAAAAATGGTGCAATGATTGACAAGAAAAAGTGCGCCGATGATATGTATTTCGATGTAGCAACAAAATCGTGTACCACTGAGAAGCGGAGCTATGGCATCTGCAGTGGCTCACCAGATCCATATGATCCCAATAATTGGACTTTCTAAATAAATTTCTCAAAGCATTTGATATTATTATAACAAATTAGGCACTAGGTTAATTAACTAAACTCAATTAATTTATTTTTGAGCTGCAGAACTGCAATAAAATAATTTCGGCTGTTAATATTTACGAAAAAAAAAATAAATAAATAAAAGCTTACTCAAAAAGGTTAAGAGACAAAAGGCAGCTATTCACAATAGCTGCGGCAAGTGCATAAAGCAGTGCTGTGTTGATGTGCAAAGCAGTTCAGGCAAACGGTGTAGATAAACTGCTTGCGATAGTAGTTTTGCTGGTGTGAGATGTGCACTGCTTGGTTTGTCTAAAGCTTTTGGCGCGTTTATTTGAATTGGCATATTTTATGGTTTTTATGCATAATACACGTAAATCAAAATTAAATTTAATCAGTAAAATGTTTTAAAAGGTTTTTGAATACTTATATAAAGTATAATTAATTGTTGCATATATGTAGTCATGGATATATACATTTGATATGACATATTATTAATTTAAGTATATGCTAACATTTAGACTTGTTGAAATGTTAGCTTAAATATAAAATACAGCTGAATGAAAATGTACAGCCCTACTATGCGCTTCTCATAAAGTCAAACCTTGCTTAGAGCTCTTTGTATGCTCTGATTACAGCTTTTGCATATTCATTTATTTTCTTTAACCTCTCACACCCAGCACTACTATTTTAATGATCGCTCGTTTTTTCAATGCATTTCTCTAAAATCATCAAAAACAAACTAAATATGACCGAAAGTAGCGCGATTTTTTCGTAATTCTCTTCTTTACATTCTATTCTAAACAAAAAGTATATAACTTTTTATTTTCCTTCGGGAAAAGTATAGTTTTACTTGGTTTTTGTTTTCTACCCTGCCGCACTACTATTTTACTGACCGCAACTGTATGTATATAAAATCTTATATGTATTTCTATTTATATTATAATATATAAATTTCTACAATATATATTTTGGTTGATCTGCATTTCTATATGTTTATCATTAGTATATACTAACTTTTAGACTTGATGAATTATTAGTTTATATAAAATGCAGCTGAATGAAAATGTAAAGAAAATGTAATGTTCTACTATGTGATTCTTATAAAGTCAAGCCAAGCTTAGAGCTCTTAATGTGCTCTGATTATAGCTGTTTCATATTCATTTCCTCATAATAATCAATATTACCTATATACTCAAGTGAGTCCTATTCTTATTGACTACAGAATGCAAAGCCTTTTCTGCTTTACTATATTTTATGAAATATGTGATGAAAATTTAGCATCATTTTCGAGAAATATATTTATAGCTAGGCAAAGATTGTATTAAAAAACAATGAAAACAAATATAAATGTTCTTTTAATATGACATTTTGACTTTCTAAAAACTTTTTGAACTCACTATATACACAGAGCTGTTAAAAATTCCATTTGAATGGAAATTCAAAATGGGGTTTCAGAACAAAAATATAATATATATAATATACACATCAGCATAGCGCACCCTTCATTTTCTCTGTTAATCTTGAATATTTTCTATATTATTCAAGCTTTATTCCTAAAATTTCTTTCATATTAAACTATGTTTTATTCTTCTTGAAATAAAACATTATTGGGTTATATATCATTTCTGCAAGTATTTTAAAAACAATTTTGAAAAAAAGTCTTTAAAAAATAGTTGCTAAAAATTGGTCATCAGGATATATCATTTTTATTTCTCCCTTACGCCAAAGCTCTGTCATTTTTAGCTCTCCTGCTCTGAGTCTAATTTCCAACTTAACATTATTATCTTTTCATAAATGTCAAAGAGTAATTATATAATTGAATTTATATATAGTATATACAATTTTAAAAGTCTGCCAATTCAGTCAAATTATTATTAATTTAATTCCGGAAATTTATAATAAATGTATTATAATGGATGACTTTACCCACACTACACCAACGTGCTGATTGTTTTACACTGACCCAATGCGTTTTGGGCATTTTCATATGCCGCATTCCCCTTCCCATGGGCAACCAAGGCAACTGTTTGTGGCATGAAACATTGTGGAGTAATTATCTGCCAGACGGTAGAAGCTCCAACTCCGTTGCATTCAAGGGGTAGTTTAACGCCCACACGCACCAAAAGCAGAAAGAGAGAGGAATAGAGAGAGAGAGAGAGAGAGAGAGAGAGCACGCCTGTACGAAAACTCCATTTTGCAGTGTTGCAGGCTGCAGGCTGCAAAATTTCGCTTTTTTCCATGTAGAGACTTTCCCTGTAGTTTTCATTTTAGACATCGATGTGACATGAAAAGCAAACCGAGAGGCAAAAGCAAAAAGAATTCAACGTGGGAGTGTGTTAGTAAGGCTAATTGGCTTTGATGCTGTGTCTGACTGAACGGGATTTTTTTTTTAAACTGAAAAAACTGAAGACACAAACAATTAACTTTTTTTATTGGCGAGACTACGATATTAAATATTAAATGTTGGAATTGGAATTTTATTAATGCTCATTATTATGATTTAATTAAATTTTAATTTAAATGACGCACTCGTTTATAGTTTTCATATTATGAACATTTTGGTTTTTAGTTAAGTATATAATTAAACAATTGTAATAGAAGTAATAAATTAAAATAATTAATATTTTAAATAAATTTCTTAAATAATTGATACTTTATTATTTTAATATAATCATAATGAAACATAACATATAAAAATATATATATATACATATATATAGAAAATATAATATATATATATAAATTTTTTTTAAATAAATTTAAGTAAATAACAAAATTTTGCTTTTAATTTTTTTATTAAATGTAAATAAATAAAATAATACGTTTTTATTCTAAAATAATAATAATAAAACATAAGAAATATTGTACTTAAAATGTATATACTTATATTTATATTTTAAGTAAATTCAAATAAATAAAATAATATTTTTTATATTTATTTATTATATTTTTAATAAAACTATGAAAGCTGCTCAATAAATACAAAAATAATAAAAAGATAATAATATTGAAATATTTATTAATATTAACATTATTATTTATTATTATTAATTATTGTAATAACTATATTATTTATGTATATATATATATATATATATATATATATATATATATATATATATATATATATTTTTTTTTATTTTTTTTTTTTTGTGTGGCTGAGGTAGGTAAAAATGCTTTATGCACCGTTAGTCAGGTCGTCACTCTGGCTGGTGTGTCGGACTGCAATACTGCTTACCGACTAAAAAACCTCCTCTTCTCGGGCTGCCTCCCACCTTGGAACCAGGAGCTATCCCGCATTAACCTTCAAGGTGGAGCCGTTGTATATGCTCTAGCTGAGCACTGCCATCTGTGTTCCTGCGTCCAGGTCCCGCTTTTGCCGCCGGAGAACCTTTTCGGCGAAGTCACAGACTCTTTTCCAGGCATCTATGCTGTTGCACATTTGCTGTACTATAGTCTCTACTTTAACTTCACCGACAGTTTCTGCCAATTCGGTTCTTTCTTCTGATTTATGTATATTTATAAATATGAATACGATAGTAATTCATGTAAGATCGGGATCGGGATAACGTTAATCTTCATGATGCTAATCCTAATGCTAATGATCTTGAGATGATGATTATGAGAATGAAGCTCATGATGAGCATGAAGATCATGATGGGCATGAAGATCATGATGAGCATGAAGGTCGTGATATGATTGTAGATCATGATGAACATGAAGATCATGATATTATTGTAGTTCATAATGATCTGTATGATGATGATCATAACAAAATGATGCTGATGATAAACTTAGTGATAACGTAGATCATAATAGTAATGAAGCTGATCCTTTTGAAGACTGGTTCTCAAGATGATAAACTTGATACGACCATTTTCATGATAATGGTCATCAAATTATTGATCAGCATCATGAAGATGTTCTCTTCATTGTTCTTCCTACTGAATGTGATCTTTATAATGACAAAAATGATCTTCGAATTGATAATGATCTTCAGACAGATGATGATCTTTATATTGATGTTCATCTTCACAATGATGGTCATCATTATAATAATGAAAATCTGCATATTGATGATGATCTTCCTAATGATGGTGATATTTGTACCGATTATTAACTTTGTAATGATAGTTCTGTACAGGATAGTAAAGATCTATTTAACATAACTTTCTTTACTTCATTATAGCAACTAAGTCATTTGGAAATCATCAGAGCCTTAGAATATACCAGCTCCACATATGTAACTATTCGAATGACCTACCAACATATATGGATGCTCTAAGAACAGACATACAGTAAAGCTTAAAGCAGAAGAAGCTGCTCCTGCTTATATTTATATTATTATTATATGTATTTCCGTTTCTCTCTGCATTTGCATATTTGATATGGCTTGAGGCATTAGCTCTAATCGGGTCAGAGCGCCTTAGTTAATAATTCCTCCTAAATGGAGACAGCCTCCTTTAAGCATAACTCATTTATTAGAATGGAAAACAACTGCAAATAGAGCTGAGGCAACTCTTGACTAATGTCTGGCAATACGAATGCAGGGAGAATCTATGGCTACGGTCATTTGTTGTTGTTGTGCATAAATTGTGTGTTTGGGGCACTCAGACAACACCCTGTGAGTTGTGCGCGCTCGCTAAGGGTTGTGTCCTGCCCCATGAAGCATTGCAACAATTTGCTGTAAGTACGTAAAACTGTGTTTGTTGTGGCTCTTGTTGTTGTTGATATTTGGACAACATTTGTTAGTTGCAGCCAGCAGTCTCACCTTGCTACGATTTTTGCTTGCCTGTTAATTTTAATTATATATATATATATATATATATATATCCTTTTGCGAATGTTAGAAAGTTTCCACCCTCTTTTCTGTGAGTCGGATCCAAGTTTCTGCTCCCTTGTTGGTTTCACTGCCATTCGACGCGTCACGTTCGCCGCATGCCACATGCCGCATGCCCCACTCGCCTCTCTGCCATGGCAGTGTCTGCCATTTTGGCTTTTCCTGCAGGAAGCTTGCATATTTTACGTGCTCCATGTTGTTGTTGCTGTTGTTGCTGCTTTGTCTGTGCGGGCATCTGTCTGTGCTGTGCTCTGTGCACTCTGTGCTGGTGCCCCAACTCTTCACTTTTATCGATTGAATTGTGTCTCAGGCTGTGAAATACAGGTCATTGATCTGCTTGTGCTTGCTTTTTCGCCGCCATAAACCAAACGAAATACTCCTCATTTTCATCTAGATTGAGTGTGGGCCGAGTGGGCCGACTGGCCAGTAGCGTGCGCCATGCCGGCGAACCGGGAAGCGGCATGCCAGCATCGAATGTGCCAGACACTTTTCGAGTCCAGCTCGTTCTTCAGCGTTCGTTAGATTGTGAATCTGATTGTGAATAGAAATAATGGTTTGATGCATTTAAGCTAGATGGCGAGATTTGGTACTTAGGAAACTAGTATGTATTAGTTAAATATATACAATATTATAAATATATAACTATTCAACAACCATTTCTGTCTATGTTTATATATTGTGTATCTATAGAAAAGTTATGAAAATACTTATAGAAATTATAGATTCATGGTATACTGGTTCTATAAAGTTGAATTTTAATTAAATTAAAATGTTAACTGAGAATGTAACATATATCACAATAATTGTAATCTGAACTTCCTTTTAGCTCTATCAAAAATTATACCAAAATATATATATAACACCGAATTCAACCACCATTTGTGAGCAAGAGGCAAGGCAGAAGCGTCTGGCCCAGTCGCAGTTGCTTTGCTGTGCCATGTCACACGGTTTCCGTGTTGGACATGCAGAGCAGGAAGAAGGTGGCGAGGCAGCAGCAGCAACAGCAGCAAAGTGCCGGAGGAGTATGACGATGATAACGAAATCGTTTTTAGCTTTGGGGTAGTGGAGCAGCCAGCGAGTGGGGCGCGTCGCTGATGTCGTGTTGGGCACAAACTGTACCGAAAGTGCGCATAGAAGGGAACACGAGAGCAGGCGAACAGGCGGACAGACGGACGACCACTAGACCAAACAAGAGCCAACCAGCCAGCCAGCCAGCCAGCCAGGCCCAGACAGTGGTAGAAAGAGAAACCAACTGCGACTTATGGCCCAGGATGTGTTTTTGGCCAAAGTTGTAGCTGTCAGCGTTTATTTCGAGGGTTGCACTCCAGGCCGGAAAATGCGAATTAAAATAACTGCAAACACAAAAGAAGTAGGAAAAAACGAGCAACAAAGAAAGAAGCAGAAGCAAAAAAAAACGCATTGAGAAGACGTCTGTGTGCGGTTCAATGACCAAATGCCGTCGATGCTAACGTGGTCTGCACCTACCCAAAGCTCAAATGTGACTAGAGAAAATTCTCGTGGCAGCAAACGAGTTGCAAGGTCGATGAACGCTGTTACAGTTGCAGTTGCAGTTGCAGTTGCAGCCAAGGAAACTGCAGCCAAAGCGCAGTTAATATCTCAGCCCAAAACACGTTTTTCGGGCTTTGCACACAATTGTTTAGCTCGAATTTGCCAGTGTCTGGCAACGCCAATCAATCACAATTTAAATGAAGCTGCTCATGAGTGATGTTGATGAGGTTTTAGGAATTAAAAAATTGTATTTTCAAATTTGTTATTGTATGGCAACGCTGGCGATAACCGTCAGGCATACAAAAGGAATTTTCTCATAAGTCTGGCAACGCTAATCAATCAAAAATGATTGAAGCTGCTTTAAAATATATCTAATTCAATTCTTCAACAATCAAAGTCGATTTTTTTCTAAATGTTTCACTATCTGGCAACACCAAAGCTTCATTCAATCAAAGCCAATGATTGAAGCTGCTTATAAAAAGAAATTCTGCAGCCACAAATGAATTGTTTTCTACAAAGCTCTGACAATGCCAATGCTAATACCAATCAATCAAAGCTATTGATTGAAGCTGTTCAAAGCCCTATTTTATGCAATATATATTTTTTTGCTTAATTTTTGAATGTCTGGCAACACCCACCAAGACAGGCAATCAACAAATTTAAATGAAACTGACCCTAAAAGATGTTTACACAAATTTGAACCAAGTTACATTGGTTTGACTGTGAATTTTCAAGTGTCTGGCAACGCCAAAGCTTTCAAGCTGATTGGAAAAGGCTTAAATGTCTGGCAACGCCAATGCTGTCACTTCAAATTTTGTACTATTTATTTCAAAATTTTCAACTATCTATCAAAACCTATGATTGAAGCTGATTTTTGCAATTTTCAAATATCTGGCAACGCCAAAGCAATCAAAGCTGCTCATAAATTCTAGCTGCTTCTAAATTTGGCAATGTCTGTTAATGTCAAAGCTGTAAAACACTATTTAAACTTCTTTTGTTGCTAAATTTGCAAATATCTGGCAACGCTGATTGATGGAAATTGATTTGTTATTAACTATTAGCTATCAGATTTCGATTTTATCCCATCTTTTTCTTAGTTTTCTTAGCTTTGTTGTGCCATCTCCAGTCAATCGCGGTCAGTGCAGCTGCAGTCACAGCGGCTGTGCCACATGGCGCATGCGTCGTTGGCAGCGCTGCCTAGCATAGGATAATGGCCTCTGGTAACGCTCGTTGATGTTATAATCGTTGGCGTCGCTTGTGCCGCCAAACGAGGCACTGCACAAAGGCGACGCCCAACACTCGCCCCACTCTCACTTGCTTGGCGCTGCAGGCATTGACACGGACTGTGCCTCAGCCTCTGCCGCTGCCGCTGCCGCAGCCTCAGCCACTGCCTCCGTCGCTGCCTCAGCCACTGCCTCAGCCTCTGCTTGCATTGGCAATGGCAATGGCCATGGCCATGATATAGCTATGTGGAGTACTCTATATGCTACTCGTGCGTTCATTTTATGCCACACACGAATACACCTTGCCTGACCCAACTATTTGCATGCATTTCTAGGCTGTCTATTAGACGGGCGCAGTGTGAATAGTCGATGCCGAGATACTCTGTAATTAGCAAAAGTTATGAAAAAGATTTGTGTTTTTACAAGAGTTATGATTGTAGTAGATCAAATTTATGCTATTTCGAATGAGTTAATTGAAATATTGATTAGGCTTGCTCAACGGTTAGATACTCTGTAATTAGCTGCAGAGTAAGGCTTTAGGTATATCATTTTAGACAAAAAGTCAACTGTAGTTGACAATTCATGTTATTTAGCTTGAAAAATATATATTATTATATTCATGATTACAAATTGCTTGACGTTGACAACAATTCATGTTATTTGGCTTGAAAAATATCTAATATTTGATCATAATTACATACTGCTCGACGATTAGATACTGTGTAATGGCCTTAGGTTTAAAAATGAATGCAAAAGCTTTCATTATTCGATATTTTTGAATAAGTAAAATCTTGAAAGTAGTATTATATTGAAAGACAATTATGTTGTTTCAAATTGAACTTAACTAACATTGCTCGACATTGAGCTACTCTATAATTGTCTATTAAAAAAAGTGTTTCCAAAACTTAAGCTTATATCTTTCTATATAAATAAAACCTGAAATCTAAGAAATTTATTTTCATTTAAGCTTAAATATTAGTAAATGGCCAATACCCTGTACTTCCGAAAGATCAATATAATATATATCAGCACTGCCTGGATCAGAGTAGACTGGTAGATACTCTTCAATTAGCTGTGAATCAAAACTTCTTGTAGAAAGCTTTCTGTTTGTGCTCTTTTGCAAAGTTAGTTTCTACGCGTAATATTATACAGAAGGAGAATTTAGCTTAAGCTTATTTATTTTGGAAACTAAGAAATTTGATAGAATTTAATGGCAGATAGAATGTAAGTAAATTCATAATACCCTGTATTTCAGAGACAACAACATTTCTACAGTAACTGAGCCAACTATAAGAAATGTTATATGTGCCTCGAAGACAAGGCAAGAGAAGTAGTCGTAATAGTAGTAGTAGGCGTACTAGATACCCTGCAATTAGCTATTTTATTATTTTACTCTATTGAAGTCTAAAATGTTGTCAACACGTGAACTTACTCTGTAGTTAGCTTGATAAAAGCATCACTTAAGCTTCTTTTTTCCAATATAAATAACAATTGTTTTCTTGAAGTCAAATTGCAGTCTTATTGCAAAACAATACACCTCAAATATACCCTATACATTTTATATAAAATTCTATAAAAAAAATATTTTATTTTAATTTTGTTTTCTTTAATTAATAAATATTTGGTCATACCCCATTAATAATACCCTATATATTCAAAATAAAATATCATTCAAATATATTATTTTAAATTTAGTTTATTTATAATTTTGGAAAAGAGAAAACAAAAATACTGGCGCACACACACATACTAACTGAACTAAAATCAAATCCTTCCTCTGCCTCTGCCTCTGCCTCTGCCTTTGCCTCTTCTTCTTGCATACCCTACTTAAAAGGTGCCCGAAGCGGAAATTTCAATTGGGTAATTAAATTCAAAACGTGAACCGATTGAAAATGAATTTGAATCGAGCTCCACAATATTCTCACTTTGTAGTTCAGATGGAGCTGCTGGTAAAACAGATATTTCATCAACTTCCGGCTCAGCTTCCATTGGCTGCTGTACACTGATGTTATTGGATTTGGCTGAGCTACGTTTAATACAAACACGACAAGGTTTCGGTGTTATAATGGTTTGTTGGACCACATTACGAACTGCCCCAATTTTGGCCCTAGGTCTAGGACGGATCGTGCAAGCGTTGGCACGTTTAATGGTCGAAGGTTTTTGCTTTGCGATCTTTTTACTGGAAGTCTAAGGGCAGTAGTTTTAGATAAACATATATCTTTATCTATATATATATATATATATATGTAGTCAACACTTACCTTAACTGTCGTAGTTGATCTGCCCCAGGGAATCGCACTCGTGCCGTCCTCAAACACAAGCGCTTGACGCAACGCATAGTCCGAGTGGCCCGTGCGAACCAAAACTCCCAGAAGCGTTAGACTGCACAGACTCTTCAGCACATGTTCCTCGATATTGTCCAGTTTCTTGTTGCGACGCATCTGCAGTTCCACCTGTTTAATGATGCTATCGGCCGGCACAAAAGCTGTCAGCGCATGTGTGCCCTGTAGCACACCCAGAGCCTTCATCACATTTCGATTGATCCTCTTTGGCACATTAAAATTATCCATTTTCTAGATATGTATATGAATATATATATATATGTGTATATATATATATATAAAACAAATTTCTAAATGAATTTATATTTTGGTATATGTATCTTGTTGCTGGGGTTTTTGGATGTTTATAGCTTAAGGGTTGTAGAATTTGTGTGACTTCAGTGAGTTTTGATATACGAGAACTCGATGCCAAAAGGCGAAGGCTGCTGGGATTTTCTAGATCATTTTTATGAAATTTAATATATTGACTAATATACGAAAAAGGGTGCTTACTCGGAAGCTAAATATCATTCCATATAGAACTATATATTTTTGTGTGCCATGATATAGGCGATATCTATCTACATATATAATACAGTCGAGTCCCGATAATGCGGAATGGCAAGGGGATCAGTTTTTTTTCGATTTACACAGAAATTAAAATTATCGAGATTTCCTTCATATAAATATCCCCATCAAGGGGATAGAATTTTTTTCCATTTATCGCGATTTTCGATTTAGCGGGGTACAAATTATCGAGACTCGACTGTACATACTTTAATAAATATCTAAATTTCTAATATACATATATCTCTAATTTCTAAGCTTCTCAATCCTTCTTACATTCCTGTTCATCTCATATGAATGGCACCCTTAGACAATTTCACTTAATGATCAAAAGTGCATCACAATTAAAATGAAAATCAGCGAAAAGCGAAAACTTTCTACATATACATAAGTAAGCAGGGATACACAGTAGAGAGAGTGAGAGAGAGAGACAGAGAGAGAGAGAGAAAGAGAGAGCATAGAACAATAACAGACTAACCTATTGTAAAGTGGGGAATACATAAATGCAAACACATATAGAGAAGCTTATGCATGTGTGTGTGTGTGTGTGTGTGTGTGTGTGTGTGTATTATGCACATACAAATTTTACTGTTGTATTGGCAACAATTTCCAAAATGGCGTCTCAGCGTGACTATCTTGCCAGTGCCTGCACCCCAACCTGCCCCGTTACACACACATGTGCAACCAAATACATGTTTACCCCGGGCGATATATCAGAGGTTCGTTTCACATACTCTTTTCTTTCTTTTTTTTTGTCTGCTGCACAACTGCAAAAAAAAAACGGAGCCAAAGCCAGGCTAGAACCAGAGCCCCAGCCAGTGGCATTGTAAGTGCAGAGCGGAGCAGGTCAATGATACCAAAAGTTAACCCATACCAGCAGCGTCTGCGTCGCACTTGAGCAATTTTCACAAAAAAAAAATAAAAGGAAAATAAAATGCAAACAAAAACAAAAAAACAACAAAAGCAAACACAACTGGCCGCACCCTTTGGGCAAAGCCACCCACACCCAGAGCCAGAGCCGCAGCCACTGCCAGAGCCAGAGCCAGAACTCCACAATCAGCGCCAGTGTCAAGTTTACGCCATACACACACACACACACACACACATGCATACACAAGCAGATCTGGTCATGAACTCCATTCTCCATTTTCAATGGCAGCCATAGGAGTCACCGCAGCGCCCCAGCGCACAAAAGCTCTTTTATCTTTCGCATGTTTAATTTGTGCAGCGGAAAGCGTGCGAGTGCGAGCGAGAACGAACAGTACCAAGTGAAAGACAAAAAGAAAAAACAAAAAAAAAAACGAATGCAGCAACTAAGCAGCTAACTATCTAGCTGTCATGTCGCCTCCCACTTGGCCGCTGCCCACACCGTTCGCTGCGCCTCTAAATGCAGCGACGCCTTATGCATCATTTATTGTACCCACCACACCCCACCACAGCCCACCACACCCTACCACAGCCCACCTCACCCTTTCAACTCGTCTATCTATGTATTTATCTTTTTCCTGTGCGGCAGAGGCAGAGCAGCAGCAGCAGCAGCAGCACAAGCAACAAAAACATCATGCCACGCCACAACTTGAACAACGCGGTGAAGGTCATTGCTACCAAAATTGTGTCTCCCTTTTGTCCTACTCTACTCTTGACTCAATTCGACTCGCATTCTCATTCGCAGCGCTGCAGAGCCAAGCAAAAAAAACACCAACACACACACACTGGCCTGCCTGGCTGTCTGTGTAAGCGTGTGCATGTGTTCGTGCGCATTTCTGCATTTAATCGTTAGCAACGACTAAAACATTTGCACATCCGCACATGCAATGCGGAGCAACAGCGTTGCCACACTGTTCGCATTTGACTAGAAACTTCTAACAAACAACTCCAGCGAAATAGAATTGCGAGCAAAAAACGAATTGCAGTGGCAACACTTGCCGCGTATATTACAACATCCCAGCGCAGGTCGGACTCAAAATAAAATGCAAAAACAAAAAAAAAAAAAAAAGAAACTCGTTCGCTCTGTCCGACCCGTTCCGCTCCCGTGCCAAAAGCAAACTGTGTCTGTGTCACTCAACCCACTAAACTTGCACACAATGCGCCGACAACAACGACGACGACGATGACGACGAAGTCGAACTCGAACTGTGCTGGCGCATTCGTGTGTAGCCGAGCTCTGTCGCGACGCGTCGCTGCCTGCTCCTGCTCCATGTGCTTGCTTGCTGTTCTTGCCGTTGTTGTTCTTGTTCAATTGCATGCGCTGCCGCTCTGCCCTGCGCTTGCTTCGCTCTTCCACATGCTTTTGTCGCTATTCGCTGTTGACTCTATGCGCTCTTTTCCTTCGTTGCCATTGCCGTTGCTGCCGTTGCTGGCGTTGCTTTGCGCTGCTGGGTTCAATGTCTGGTGGTTGACCTACCCGTACCAGATTTTTCAACAGGACGTTTTTCGTTGCTGCTGCTGCTGCTGCTGCGCTGCTGTATTTTGCGCATTTGCTGTTTGTTGACTCATTTACCACCCCCCCTCCTCGGCAAACATGCACGACAAGTGAAAACTAAAAAAAAAAACAAAAAATTGAAAATTTGTGCAATGTTGTCGTCTGTCGCCTGCAAAGTAAAAGTTGTGCAACTGAGT